>CM058238.1:72857752-74057752 GCA_030180135.1 Orychophragmus violaceus | reverse complement strand
GCTGTAGAGTCGGAGTGTAGAGCTCGTACCCGGAGCTGTAGAGCCGGAGTGTAGAGCCAGAATGTAGAGCTCGATGTGTGCAGCTCGATGTTAGCTACAGGTGCAGAGCTTGATGTTACGGAAACAGATAGAAAACCTTCCTTTCGGGCGATTAACGTTGAACAACATTTTGACTTTCGTTGACGTGATTTAAGTGTTAAATCCGACCCAAACAGTAATGAGTGTTAGTGTACTTCATGGTTGTGGACATTTGGTCGCAAAGAATTAGGCTATGAAAACTAAGACTGTTATTTATATATTTTGGAAAATATTGATTGGTAACATAAGCCGTGAAAAAATTGTGACTATAGTTTAGGAGATTTTTCGTTTACAAAGGTCCAAGTCTCCTACAAAACAAGCAATTATATCAGAGTCCGGTAAACATTATGTGATATGTTTTCCAATGTTTATTCGATGCCCAAATTAGAAAACGATAAAATACTATGGAGGGGTATATTAGTAAACTGGAAAGAGGGAATCGAAAACTGAAGAGGAGATAAGTGTTTCGTGAGGATGCAAATAACTAGGTCAGGAGATACGGCAGCACATGACTAACTCAACGGGTAGATCACTTTTTGCATCAATGAGAGAGATCGCCTTGGAGCTGACATGGAGTCGAGGATCCAGAGTCTTAGGAAACTTGTTGCTGACTAGGACGAGCCAAAATGAGAAGAACTGGATAAATATCTTGGAGAGGATACACATGAATATCATGATGTTATTATACTTGGAAAAGATTTATGAATGCGGATATTTCCTAAATTAATTGGGTTTATCACAATGTAAAGTTATCATTGAGTAGCTAAGGTTAGCAGAAAACTATCCTATCTTGTATAAATTGGTCGGTTATGGCTTTTGTAGAAGCTCACACATTTTAGAAGGATAGTTTAGCAAAAGGTTTTGATTGTTCTTGTAAGGGTATTAACCATGAATGCTAAAGGGTTACCTTAAGAGGCTTTGAGACCTCATATAGATTGAAAAGTTAGTGATGCTAGATTGTTAAAGTGAAACTTGTATATTTTCTTTGCAATAAAAAGTCTTGAAAAGATACATCCTGTATCAAATAGATCTTGCATTTTCATTCGGTATCAAAGCGGAGATTTGTTTACTTTATATACATATGAGATCTTATGGAAGAAATTGACAACTACCATGAGCTAATCAACAGCTCAAGGGTGATACTGGATGCTGACAACTATGACTTTTAGAAAGAAAGGATGAAATCAAAAATCAAAGGCATTGATGCTCTTGCTTGGAAAGTGGTTGAGATTGAAGCCGGTGCAGATGGACCCAAACCAGAAGAGCTTTTCACAGAAGAACTTTAGATGTCAAGGTACAACCCCAAAGTGCTCACTGCAATTCATTGTAGTGTGGCAATTAAGCAGTTTGAACTAATTCAAGTGTGTGATCACTACAATAAATATACGCATTGAAAGAAACATAAAAACGCTATTGTTGGGGTCGAAATCCCCCTCGGCCAAATCAATAGTCGAAAATGGACTAAGTGATTGGACATAACTATGTTTTGCATAAATAATATTTCGAATGAGTAATATTTCGTATAAAACGTCCGAAACCACTTAGCCAAACTTCCGAGAAACTAAAATGTTCAGATGGATTACTTAGACATGCATACCACTCAACAAATGGCATGCTTGGTTGCTCCGATAGCCCAAGTTAACAACCTGATCAGACGACCCATGCTCGGAAAATCTAGTTGCTCCGATGATCCAAACATGGTCAGATGCTCGGACTGTCCGAGCACGGCCAACTGCTCGGACGATCCGAGCAGGGAGCACTGCTTGGACGATCCTAGCAGAACACACTGCTCGTACAATCCGATCAGAACACGCTGCTCGTACGATCCGAGCAGGACACATTTCTTGGATCAATTGCTCGGACACTTGTCGATATCTTCCTCCGAATGCGCGATTATCCATAACCCATCTTCATACAACAACTTATACTTACTCGTAACTACGAGCTGCTGACAGAATTTCCAAATAAGTTACACGAAACACAAGCTTGTGCTATACTCATAAGATTCATATTCTATAGACTTTGGGCCAAATTAAGAAGATATATACTTGATGGACTCGGATTGTCCTTTTCGGCCCATCCGAAAGATAAAACTTAGTCGCAAATAGATAAATACGGAAATGAGAAGATAAATCCGAGAAAGAAAAGGAAATTCCGAGGAGAAAAGTAAATCCGAACGAAAACGGAAGATAAGATATTAGGAAAATCTCCATAAATCTTGTTGGCAAATCTCTTCCAACCGAATCGCTACGATATAAAAGACAAGGGACTTCTTACGATCAACACACGTTGAAGACCATAGCAGAAACACTAATACTTTTCTTTGCTCTTACGCTTTTTGTACTCTTTTTTTCCATCAAACAATCAATAAAAATATTTTTAGGATCTGTTTTGGTGTTGTTTACTTACACTCTTCTATTTCCTAAAAACTTAAACGTTACAAGAATCAATTGTGCGAGTTCTAACTCTCACCGTTTGGCGCCGTCTGTGGGGAGATAAGTTTTCTTACACCTAAAGACCACCGATCAATAGATATGAAGAGATGGTCACCGCCAGAGATGGAGATGAAGACAGAATATATCACCAACTAGGGATCAGCGATTCAACAAACAAAACAGCAGAAGACAACACCGCAATGGACAACATCACAACTCGGCAGACATTTTTGCTATAAACAAAACCACGGCAGACACAACAGCCAACACGTCACTGACTGAATTAAAGGAGATTATAGCAGTACAGATGCAGAAACCCAAGATTAGGAGAAGGAGAATAGCATACTCACCGAGCAAGTGTAAAGGCTCAGAACAGAAAACCGAGCGGTGAACTTCGTGTTGGAATTGTGTCCAGTAATCTCGGTACTGTCTCTAGAAAGTAAGAGTATGTCAAAGATCAGACATAAGTCATATAATACCGGGGGTCATGATGGCTTGCTAGAGTCCGCTCATGATCTATAAGTCTTGGACTTATTGCCTTTATTATATGATCCCATATGGGTCACACGCTTAAGCTAGCAGGAAAATGTGATGGAACGGCTTAGCAGAAGTACGGTAAAAGTGCTAGGCATTTACTATACTTAGAGAGAATAAAACGGTTTAGGCACTGTGTGTCGATCGATGCACAAGGTGCATCGATCGACACAGTGCGAGCACGCCGTCGAGTTAGAAGGTATTTGGGCCAAAAGCCCAAACGGAACTGAACAAGTTTTATAAATAAAACTTGAGACGAGTTCAGGCGATTAACCCTAGCCCCAACGCCGAAATCCCTCTCTCCCTGCGCCTCCCATCAGCTCGGTCTAGCAGCCGTTTTCTGTGATCGCGTGTGTGAGCCTTTGGAGGATTCATCTCTCGGTGTTTCTTTCTGATCTCTGACCTGTTCTCTCTTTCCGCTGCAACAAACAGGTAAAAGGTGAGATCAACTATTGTTTCTATTCAAGAAGAACCTAGATCAGCATGTTTAGGATAATCTGAATCTAAGAATTGAATCAGGATTCATCTAAACATTCCAACAGTGGTATCAGAGCTATTGGTTCTGGTTTTTCTTGTTTAGATTCATGTTTAGGATTGTTTAAAGAGGTGTTTTTGAATCAATCTACTGATAAGATTAAAACACTTAAGAAACAAGTATTGAATCCTAAACAAACAGTTGAAAAATCGCATGACCAAGCTATATTGATTTGGTATGCGACCTAAACTGATTTTGCATCGACTGAGATTGCATTGCATCGATCGTTGCAATGCATGGATCGATCGTTGCAACCACGAGAGATTGACCACGATCGCATTGATCGATCAAACGATCGCATGGATCTCGCGAGAATCTCTCGGCCAAACTTGATAACCGTTCGTGCACGCATGAGAGCATCGATCGATGCACGATCGTTGCAGGATCGATGCTGAGAGCATCGATCGATGCGGTTAGGGTTTTGGCTCGGTTTAATTTAATTAAAATTAAACGTCACGGTTTAATAAACAGACTTAATAAATTTATTAAGTTCTGGTTAAACCGGGATAAGAAATCCAATGTCGAAATAATTATTGGATTTAGTGCCTAAACCAGGATTTTCTAATTTGATTTGGTTGGACCAAATAACTTGAGAAAATCCGGTTTAGTTAATAACCGGTTGACAATTGTGGTCGTCGTAGTAATTAATTTTGGTTAGACCAATTTTAATGAACCAGACCGGTTATGTCATTTAATTGGACAATTGGGTCATGTCTTGGACATGGACCAAATTCTTGGGCCTCGGGCCAAGAAGTTAAAACAATTGGGCCAATTATTTGAGTCTTTCCTCAGATTAATTTAAAATTTATTTTATAAAATTATAAAGTCGATTTTAAATTAAAGTTTCCAAATTTTGAAATTAGAAAGTTTCTTAAAATAGAAGTTTCTGAATTTGCTTGTTTTGGATTTTAAGAAATTTCTAAAGTTAGAAAGTTTCCGGTTTTAGAAAGTTTCCAATTTTAGAAAGTTTCCGAAAATAGTAGGTTTCCAAAATAGAAAGTTTCCCGAAATAGTAATCTTCTATTTTGGGAATGAAATTTTAATAAACCTACGAACCTCAAATAATATCAAGCGTTGGATGTCTTGTCCAGGCTATGTCAGCTGTCAAAGCCCATTCAATTGTATTCATGGCCTTACAGTGTGAGGGTGTCTGCTTTTGCGTGGGTAAGACGGTTTGTGATTCATAAATGTCATTGGGAGTCCCAGACATTAATGATTACATGACTGTATAGTCTGGTTTTCTTGACTAGGCCATCGGGAGTCTCGGGCCTTGAGACATCAGAGTGGATTGGGCCTCGGGCCCAGATTCACAACCAAGAGTTATATCACGGATATAATTAGCCGGTATAGGGCTTACCGATATAAGCTAATGTTGGGTGACGGCCAGTGGCCCACTTTAATCTTAGTTATATGTGGATCTTGGAATCATTATATTCTATTGAGGGTAACTAATGTTATTGAATATAATGCATGATTAATCATATTAAATTTTAATACGAGATTAATCATATTGAACATATTAACTAATAACCTTTCTATTTTATATATTTCAGATATGACTACTACAAGCACACAAAACTCATTCTCGATCCGGTCTGTTCTCGAGAAGGAGAAGCTGACTGGAACGAACTTCCTGACGTGGTCAAGGAACTTGAGGCTAGTCCTCAAGCAGGAGAAGAAGGACTATGTCCTTCGTGATCCCCTCCCCGAGAGGCCTCTTGCCAATGCCGCCAGGACTCTGCACAATGCTTGGGAAAAGCATTCGTCAGATGAAAATGATGTCTATTGCCTGATGTTGGCGACAATGACTGCTGAGCTGCAAATGCAGTTCGAGAGTGTGTTGTCTCCCATCGAGATAATGGCAAGCCTGAAATCGCTTTTTCAGGAGCAGGCTAGGACTGAGAGGTTCCAGACAGTTAAGAACCTCTTGGACTGTAAGTTGGCTGCGAATGCGGCAGTGAGTCCTCATTGTTGGAATTGTGTCCAGCAATCTCTGTACTGTCTCTATAACGTAAGAGTATGTCAGTGATCAGACATAAGTCATACAATACTGGGGGTCATGATGGCTTGCTAGAGTCCGCTCATGATCTATAAGTCTTGGACTTATTGCCTTTATTGTATGATCCCATATGGGTCACACGCTTAAGCTAGCAGGAAATAATGTTGGAACGGCATAGCAGAAGTACGACAAAAGTGCTAGGCATTTGTCGTATTAAGAGAGAAAGATTAATGGGTCTGATTAAATGGGATTTAATCAGATTGGGCCCAAAAGCCCAAAAGGGAAAGAGAAGGCTTTTAATGACTAAAAGCCAAAGTCTCTTTCTCCCAACCCTAACCCAGCCGCGCCTCTCTCCTCTCTCTGCGCCCCATCTCCTCGTGGTCTAGCAGCCAGTTTCCTGTGATTGCGTGTGTGAGCCTTTGGAGGATTCATCCCTTGGTGTATCTCCCTGATCTCTGACCTGTTAATCAATTCCGCTGCAACAAACAGGTAAAAGGTGAGATCATAATGTTTCTAAATAAGAACACCTAGATCTGATGCATGTTTAGGTTGATATCAATATGAGAATTGAATCAGGATCAACCGAACAATCCAACAGTGGTATCAGAGCCATTGGTTCTTAGGTTTCTTGTTTTAGATTCATGTTTAGGTTGTTTAATCTGTTTAGAATTGTTTTTGAATCAATTACTGATAAGATAAAACAGTTAAGAAACAATTTTTGAACCCTAAACACACTAATTCAGATCGCAAACTGAGCTATATGACTCAGGTTTGTGATCGGCCGAGTGAAATCCGATCGGCTTGGCCGGTTGGATCGCATGGCCGAGATGTTGGCCGGCCGGATGGATCGATCCCGATCGCTTGGCGATCGTTGGAAGTGATCGACCCGAGCATCCCGATCACGGTTGCAGCTTGCACGATCGTCCCGATCGTGAAGCTTGGCATGGACGATCGCGGCTTGCTCGTCCCGGCTGTCCCGCGTGATCGAGGCCGAGTATCGACCACGACCGTCCCGATCGTCAAGTCCACGGCCATACCGATCGTGGATCGAGTTGGCTAGGGTTGGCGGCTAGGGTTTGATTGCGTGAAGATCACGACTAGGTCGTGATCGGTTCACGTGATCAAATCGTTTCGGTTTGGTGGCTCGGTTCAAAACTTGATTTAAAATCTTCGTTCTGGTTTAATAAACAGATTAATAATTTTATTAAATCTGGTTAAACCGGAATAAGGAATCCAATGTCGAAAGAAATATTGGATTTAGTGCCTAAACCAGGAATTTCTAATTTGATTTGGTTGGACCAAATAAATTGAGAAATTCCGGTTTAGTAAATAACCGGTTGACAATTGTGGTCATCGTAGTAATTAAAATTTGGTTAGACCAGTTTTAATGAACCAGACCGGTTATGTCAATTAATTGGACAATTGGGTCATGTCTTGGACATGGACCAATTCTTGGGCCTCGGGCCAAGAAGTTAAAACAATTGGGCCAGTTAATTGAGTCTTTCTTCAGATTAATTTAAAATCCATTTTATAAAATTATAAAGTCGTTTTTAAATTAAAGTTTCCGAAATTTTATAATTAGAAAGTTTCTTAGAATAGAAGTTTCTGAATTTGCGGGTTTTGGATTTTAAGAAGTTTCTAAAGTTAGAAAGTTTCCGGTTTTAGAAAGTTTCAAATTTTAGAAAGTTTCCAAAAATAGTAGGTTTCCATAAATAGAAAGTTTCCCGAAATAGTAATCTTCTATTTTGGGAATGATTTTAATAAACCTACGAACCTCAAGTAATATCAAGCGTTGGATGTCTTGTCCAGGCTATGTCAGCTGTCAAAGCCCATTCAATTGCATTCATGGCCTTACAGTGTGAGGATGTTTGCTTTTGCGTGGGTAAGACGGTTTGTGATTCATAAATGTCATTGGGAGTCCCAGACATTAATGATTACATGACTGTATAGTCCGGTTTTCTTGACTAGGCCATCGGGAGTCCCGGGCCTTGAGACATCAGAGTGGATTGGGCCTCGGGCCCAGATTCACAACCAAGAGTTATATCACGGATATAATTAGCCGATATAGGGCTTACCGATATAAGCTAAGGTTGGGTGACGGCCAGTGGCCCACTTTGATCTTAGTTATATGTGGATCTTGGAATCATTATATTCTATTGAGGGTAACTTATGTTATTGAATATAATGCATGATTAATCATATTATACTTTAATACGAGATTAATCATTTTGAACATATAACTAATAACCTTTTTATTTATATATTTCAGATATGACTACTACAAGCACACAAAACACATTCTCGATCCGGTCTGTTCTCGAGAAGGAGAAGCTGACTGGAACGAACTTCCTGACATGGTCAAGGAACTTGAGGCTGGTCCTCAAGCAGGAGAAGAAGGATTACGTCCTTCGAGATCCCCTCCCCGAGAGGCCTCTTGCCAATGCTGCCAGGACTCTGCACAATGCTTGGGAAAAGCATTCGTCAGATGAAAATGATGTTTATTGCCTGATGTTGGTGACAATGACTCCTGAGCTGCAGAAACAGTTCGAAAGTGTATTGTCTCCAATCGAGATCATGACAAGCCTGAAATCGCTTTTTCAGGAGCAGGCTAGGACCGAGAGGTTCCAGACAGTTAAGAACCTCTTGGACTGTAAGTTGGCTGCGAATGCGGCAGTGAGTCCTCATGTGTTGAAGATGATGGGTTATCTCGATCATCTTCACAAACTCGACTGCCCAATCAGCCAGGAACTTGCCTGCGACATCATTCTGCAGTCTTTACCTGCAAGCTATGATCAGTTCATTCTGAACTTTAACATGCATGGCTTGAGTAAGACACTGCCTGAGCTTCACGGAATGCTCAAGACTGCAGAGCCCAACTTGAAGAAAACCGCCAAGGACCCCAATGTACTTATGGTACAAAAGGGCAAAGGGTTTAAGAAGTCTTCTGCTAAGGATAAGGGAAAGGCCAAGGGTGTCCAAGTCGCGGACAAGGACACGCCAAAGCCCAAGCCCAAGTCCAAGGCTGGGCCTACTGACATGTGCAGGTTCTGCAAAGAACTGGGGCATTGGAGAAGAGATTGTAAGAAATTCCAGGAAGGTCTAAAGGAATTAAAGAAGAAGACTTTCGAGACTTCTTCATCAGGTATTTTTGTTATAGAAGTTAATACAACTACTTCTGATAATACCTCATGGGTCATGGATACTGGTTGTGGGGCTCATATTTGTACTAATATGCAGGCACTCAGCAACAGTAGAAGGCTGAAGCAAGGACAAGTAGAGCTACGAGTTGGGAATGGAGCGAAAGTTTCAGCACTAGCTGTAGGAACTTACTTGTTGTCTTTACCTTCGGGATTGATTTTAGAACTTAATAATTGTTATTTTGTACCTGCTATAAGCAGAAATATTATTTCAATTTCTTTGTTGGATTTGGAAGGTTATGATTTTTCAGTTAAGAATAAATTATGTTCCTTCAATCGCAACAATTTGTTCTATGGTTCTGCCCCTCTTACGAATGGGTTTTACATACTCGATCAATCCGCGCCAATTTATAACATTAATACAAAACGGTTTAAACCTAATGAGGAAAACCGAACGTTTCTATGGCATTGTCGTTTAGGGCACATCAGCGAGAAACGCATCAAGAGGCTCCATTCGAATGGACTTCTTGGCTCATTTGACTTTGAGTCATGTGAGAAATGTAAATCCTGCATGATGGGCAAAATGACACGGGCCCCCTTTAATAAACCTAACGAGAGGGCCAGTGACTTATTGGGCCTGATACACACTGATGTGTGTGGCCCAATGTCCACTAATGCAAGAGGAAACTATCAGTACTTCATTACCTTCACTGATGATTTCAGTAGGTATGGATATGTTTATTTGATGAAACATAAGTCTGAATCTTTTGGAGAAGTTCAGAGAATTCCAAAATGAAGTACAGAACCAACTTGGCAAAAGCATTAAGGCTTTTCGGTCCGACCGAGGAGGAGAATACTTAAGCCAGGAATTCAGTGATCATCTGAGAGAGTGCGGGATCGTATCCCAACTCACTCCTCCTGGAACACCTCAATGGAATGGTGTGTCTGAGAGGAGAAATCGGACCTTATTAGATATGGTTCGATCTATGATGAGTCACACAGACCTTCCAATATCCCTTTGGGGATATGCTCTGCTAACAGCAGTGTTCACTCTAAATAGAGCGCCATCAAAAGCAGTAGCAAAGACACCATATGAATTATGGACTGGAGAAGCTCCAGTGCTGTCTTATCTAAGAATTTGGGGTTGTGAAGCCTATGTTAAGAGATTAATCTCAGATAAGCTTACACCAAAATCTGATAAATGCTACTTCATTGGTTATCCACGGGAAACCAAGGCTTATTACTTCTATCTACGTTCCGAGAACAAGATCTTTGTTGCCCGGGATTGTAACTTTCTTGAGAGGGAGTTTCTCTCTAAGAAAGACAGTGGGAGTAAGGTACTGCTTGAAGAAATTCAAGATGAACAGGATACTGCTCAACCTAATGAGGAAGAGCAGCAGGAGGATCTACAAGAAATTGTAGAGCCTGAACCTGTAGTACCTGAAGTTCGAAGATCCGGGAGGATCCGTCACGAACCCGAGAGATATCAGGGATTCCTCGTGACTGACTGTCATGATCTTTTGATCATTGATGGTGATGAACCATCGAACTTCAATCAAGCCATGATGGGCCCAGATTCCTCTAAGTGGCGCAAGGCCACTGATTCCGAAATGGACTCCATGTCGGTCAACCAAGTCTTTTCGTTGGTTGATTTGCCTGCTGGTGTAAAAGCCATCGAGTGCAAATGGATCTTCAAGAAGAAGATTGACGTGGATGGAAATGTCCAGATTTATAAAGCCAGGTTGGTGGCAAAAGGTTTCAGACAAGTTCACGGTGTGGACTACGATGAAACCTATTCACCGGTGGCTATGATGAAATCTATTCGGATTCTACTAGCAACTGCAGCTTTTCATGATTATGAAATTTGGCAGATGGACGTGAAAACCGCCTTCCTGAATGGTATTCTGGAAGAGGATGTGTATATGACACAACCTGACGGTTACATAGATCCAAAGAATGCTGGGAAAGTATGCAAGCTTCATAAATCCATTTATGGATTGAAACAAGCATCGAGGAGCTGGAATCTTCGTTTTGATGAAGCGATCAAGCAATTTGACTTCATCAGAAACGAAGAAGAACAATGCGTGTATAAGAAATCTAGTGGGAGCAAGATCGTATTTCTTATTCTGTATGTTGATGACATACTACTTCTCGGAAACGACGTTCCAATGCTGAAGTCTGTAAAAGACTGGCTTGGAAGTTGTTTTTCCATGAAAGACATGGGTGAAGCCGCATACGTTCTTGGAATTAGGATCTATCGGGATAGACCTAAGAGGCTGATAGGCTTGTGTCAAGACTCATACATTGACAAAGTCCTACAAAGATTCAGCATGAAAGATTCCAAGAAGGGCTTCACGCCAATGGTACATGGCACAACGCTAAGCAAGAAGCAGAGCCCTACGTCGGCTGCTGAGCTTGAGCGCATGAAGAATATTCCTTATGCATCTGCAATAGGATCTGTCATGTATGCCATGATCTGTACTCGCCCTGATGTTGCTTATGCATTGAGCATGACGAGTAGATACCAGTCAAATCCAGGTGAAAACCATTGGATTGCCGTAAAGAATATCTTGAAGTATCTAAGACATACTAAGGATAAGTTCTTAGTGTACGGTGGAAGTGATGTGCTTAAAGTCAGTGGATTCACGGACGCAAGTTTCCAGACAGACACAGATGATTTCCGGTCACAGTCCGGTTATGTCTTTTGTCTGAATGGCGGTGCAGTAAGTTGGAGAAGCTCCAAGCAGGACACCGTTGCTGATTCCACTACGGAAGCTGAATATATCGCCGCCTCAGAAGCAGCGAAGGAAGCTGTTTGGATACGAAAGTTCATTATGGAACTAGGTGTGATACCAGATGCGGCTGAGCCTCTGGCACTGTTTTGTGACAACAATGGTGCTATAGCTCAGGCAAAGGAACCAAGATCACACCAGAAATCCAAGCATGTTCAAAGAAGATATCACTTGATACGTGACATCATTAATAGAAAGGAAGTCAAGATCAGCCGAGTTCCGACAGATGATAACGTCGCTGATCCGTTGACAAAGCCACTTCCAAGGCCTAAGCTCGAGTTCCTGACTGAAGCTGTAGGCATTAGAAACATTGAAATGTAATCTAAATTTGAGTGGGAGTTTTGTGAGCTTTATTTTAGTTATTTGATATGTTCTTGTAAAACATTATTTTATGTTTTAATGAAATTATTATTTCAAGATTATTTTAACTGTGATGAAATAATCGTTCCAAAATGATATGAACCATTATATAGGTCATCGAAGTAAATGATTTGATCTTGAGTCATCGAAGTCATTTAGCTTGATCATGAGATCCTATATTCGATAAATGTTTTATATCATCATGTCCCTAGTCGAAGGTTGTTGAAACTGGAACACCAACAACCGTGTGAGACTGGATTGGTACGTGACTTATGACAAAGTCTCAATGTGTCATAGATGCACGGCATCAAAGTCAGTACATAGGTGTATGTTGGGAATATACGACCGGACAAGACCCGCTTATAAGAACTCTTCAGGATATTTATATCTGTGTCATAAGAGATTCTTACTACGACTATAGAGTATAGTCCTTAGACCTGAGTTCGCATGCATGTGACTGCACATGGACTGATGTACTTTGATCATTGTCTAACGCTATTGTTCTGTGATAGCTATAAGGACCTTGTTTGGGTACATCATGAAATGAGTAGTTTACAGTGATGGAACAAGATGGGATTTGTCCCTCCAATATAAATGGAGTGAATATCTCTAGGCCAATCGGAGATTTGAATACTGGAAAACGCATGGCCATGCTCAAACGGACTTTCCCAAGTCGTTTGGATTGTCAGTATCAAATCAGAGTCCGATGAACAAGATTAGGCTTTATAAGGATGACACTAATCTTGCCTTATGACTAATCGAGATATTGAGACGAAAGGGATTATGAATACAGAGATTCCAGTTCAAGTGGGAGATTGTTGGAATTGTGTCCAGCAATCTCTGTACTGTCTCTATAACGTAAGAGTATGTCAGTGATCAGACATAAGTCATACAATACTGGGGGTCATGATGGCTTGCTAGAGTCCGCTCATGATCTATAAGTCTTGGACTTATTGCCTTTATTGTATGATCCCATATGGGTCACACGCTTAAGCTAGCAGGAAATAATGTTGGAACGGCATAGCAGAAGTACGACAAAAGTGCTAGGCATTTGTCGTATTAAGAGAGAAAGATTAATGGGTCTGATTAAATGGGATTTAATCAGATTGGGCCCAAAAGCCCAAAAGGGAAAGAGAAGGCTTTTAATGACTAAAAGCAATGTTTTTAAACCCGACCCGGACATCGAACCGGACTGTCTTCCGGATCATCGGGTCACTGGGTCAACCGTGGATCGACCGTGGGTCGACTGCACGTCATAAGTAAATGAGATTTATATATATATATATATATATATATATATAATTATATATAAACATATATTCCTAAAATTATTTATTTAAAAAAAAATAATATATAAAATATACATCATTTGCATTATTCTAACTATTATCTAAATTGTTAACAAAATATGAATTAAGAAATTTGATATAAAATCAATAATTTAAGTCAAACACCATGCAACGATTAAAAAAAAAGAAATACGAAAGTTTGTGAGGCTGAAAGATGAAACGTCTCGCCAGAAGAACTTCTAATAATGTTTTAACTACTAAAAACCTATATTTATCAAAATCAAACACTCTCTTTGATTTAAAAAGTTCAAAAATGTTCATTATCCGGATCAACCGGTTCGACCGATTCACTGGGTCGCAAATAAACCATGGGTTTTTTTGGATTTTTCTGGATTTTTAACTCAACGGTTTTTGCATATGACCCGACCCGGAATGTCTGCCGGGTCACCGGGTTTACCGGTCCGACCACGGGTCCGGGTCGGGTTTCAAAACATTGACTAAAAGCCAAAGTCTCTTTCTCCCAACCCTAACCTAGCCGCGCCTCTCTCCTCTCTCTGCGCCCCATCTCCTCGTGGTCTAGCAGCCAGTTTCCTGTGATTGCGTGTGTGAGCCTTTGGAGGATTCATCCCTTGGTGTATCTCCCTGATCTCTGACCTGTTCATCAATTCCGCTGCAACAAACAGGTAAAAGGTGAGATCATAATGTTTCTAAATAAGAACACCTAGATCTGATGCATGTTTAGGTTGATATCAATATGAGAATTGAATCAGGATCAACCGAACAATCCAACACTCATGTCTTGAAGATGATGGGTTATCTCGATCATCTTCAGAAACTCGACTGCCCAATCAGCCAGGAACTTGCCTGCGACATCATTCTGCAGTCTTTACCTGCAAGCTATGATCAGTTCATTCTGAACTTTAACATGCATGGCTTGAGTAAGACATTACCTGAGCTTCACGGAATGCTCAAAACTGCAGAGCCCAACTTGAAGAAAACCGCCAAGGACCCCAATGTGCTTATGGTGCAAAAGGGCAAGGGGTTTAAGAAATCTTCTGCTAAGGATAAGGGAAAGGCCAAGGCTGTCCAAGTCGCGGACAAGGACACGCCAAAGCCCAAGCCCAAGTCCAAGGCTGGGCCTACTGACATGTGCAGGTTCTGCAAAGAACTAGGACATTGGAGAAGAGATTGTAAGAAATTCCAGGAAGGTCTAAAGGAATTGAAGAAGAAGACTTTCGAGACTTCTTCATCAGGTATTTTTGTTATAGAAGTTAATACAACTACTTCTGATAATACCTCATGGGTCATGGATACTGGTTGTGGGGCTCATATTTGTACTAATATGCAGGCACTCAGCAACAGTAGAAGGCTGAAGCAAGGACAAGTGGAGCTACGAGTTGGGAATGGAGCGAAAGTTCCAGCACTAGCTGTAGGCACATACTTGTTGTCTTTACCTTCGGGATTGATTTTAGAACTGAATAATTGTTATTTTGTACGTGCTATAAGCAGAAATATTATTTCAATTTCTTTGTTGGATTTGGAAGGTTATGATTTTTCAGTTAAGAATAAATTATGTTCCTTCAATCGCAACAATTTGTTCTATGGTTCTGCCCCTCTTTCGAATGGGCTTTACATACTCGATCAATCCGCGCCAATTTATAACATTAATACAAAACGGTTCAAACCTAATGAGGAGAACCAAACGTTTCTATGGCATTGTCGTTTAGGGCACATCAGCGAGAAACACATCAAGAGGCTCCATTCGAATGGACTTCTTGGCTCATTTGACTTTGAGTCATGTGAGAAATGCGAATCATGCATGATAGGCAAAATGACACGGCCCCCCTTTAATAAACCTAACGAGAGGGCCAGTGACTTATTGGGCCTGATACACACTGATGTGTGTGGCCCAATGTCCACAAATGCAAGAGGAAACTATCAGTACTTCATTACCTTCACTGATGATTTCAGTAGGTATGGATATGTTTATTTGATGAAACATAAGTCTGAATCTTTTGAAAAGTTCAGAGAGTTCCAAAATGAAGTACAGAACCAACTTGGCAAAAGCATTAAGGCTCTTCGGTCCGACCGAGGAGGAGAATACTTAAGCCAAGAATTCAGTGATCATCTGAGAGAGTGTGGGATCGTATCCCAACTCACTCCTCCTGGAACACCACAATGGAATGGTGTGTCTGAGAGGAGAAATCGAACCTTATTGGATATGGTTCGGTCTATGATGAGTCACACAGACCTTCCAATATCCCTTTGGGGATATGCTCTGCTAACAGCAGTGTTCACTCTAAATAGAGCGCCATCAAAAGCAGTAGCAAAGACACCATATGAATTATGGACTCGAGAAGCTCCAGTGCTGTCTTATCTCAGGATTTGGGGTTGTGAAGCCTATGTCAAGAGATTGATCTCAGACAAGCTTACACCAAAATCTGACAAATGCTATTTCATTGGTTATCCACGGGAAACCAAGGCTTATTACTTCTATCTACGTTCCGAGAACAAGATTTTTGTTGCCCGGGATTGTAACTTTCTTGAGAGGGAATTTCTCTCTAAGAAAGACAGTGGGAGTAAGGTACTGCTTGAAGAAATTCAAGATGAACAGGATACTGCTCAACCTAATGAGGAAGAGCAGCAGGAGGACCTACAAGAAATTGTAGAGCCTGAACCTGTGGTACCTGATGTTCGAAGATCCGGGAGGATCCGTCACGAACCCGAGAGATATCAAGGATTCCTCGTGACTGACTTTCATGATCTTCTGATCATTGATGGTGACGAACCATCGAACTTCAATCAAGCTATGATGGGCCCAGATTCCTCGAAGTGGCGCAAGGCCACTGATTCCGAAATGGACTCCATGTCAGTCAACCAAGTCTTTTCGTTGGTTGACTTGCCTGCTGGTGTAAAAGCCATCGAGTGCAAGTGGATCTTCAAGAAGAAGATTGACGTGGATGGAAATGTCCAGATTTATAAAGCCAGGTTGGTGGCAAAAGGTTTCAGACAAGTTCACGGAGTGGATTACGATGAAACCTATTCACCAGTGGCTATGATGAAATCTATTCGGATTCTACTAGCAACTGCAGCTTTTCATGATTATGAAATTTGGCAGATGGACGTGAAAACCGCCTTCCTGAATGGAATTCTGGAAGAGGATGTGTATATGACACAACCTGACGGTTACATAGATCCAAAGAATGCTGGGAAAGTATGCAAGCTTCATAAATCCATTTATGGATTGAAGCAAGCATCGAGGAGCTGGAATCTTCGTTTTGATGAAGCGATCAAGCAATTTGACTTCATCAGAAACGAAGAAGAACAATGCGTATATAAGAAAACTAGTGGGAGCAAGATAGTATTTCTTATTCTGTATGTCGATGACATACTGCTTCTCGGAAACGACGTTCCAATGCTGAAGTCGGTAAAGGACTGGCTTGGAAGTTGTTTTTCCATGAAAGACATGGGTGAAGCCGCATACGTTCTTGGAATTAGGATCTATCGGGATAGACCTAAGAGGCTGATAGGCTTGTGTCAAGACTCATACATTGACAAAGTCCTACAAAGATTCAGCATGAAAGATTCCAAGAAGGGCTTCACGCCAATGGTGCATGGCACAACGCTAAGCAAGAAGCAGAGCCCTACGTCGGCTGCTGAGCTTGAGCGCATGAAGAATATTCCTTATGCATCTGCAATAGGATCTATCATGTATGCCATGATCTGTACTCGTCCTGATGTTGCTTATGCATTGAGCATGACGAGTAGATACCAGTCAAATCCAGGTGAAAACCATTGGATTGCCGTAAAGAATATCTTGAAGTATCTAAAAAATACTAAGGATAAGTTCTTGGTGTACGGTGGAAGTGATGTGCTTAAAGTCAGTGGATTCACGGACGCAAGTTTCCAGACAGACACAGATGATTTCCGGTCACAGTCCGGTTATGTCTTTTGTCTGAATGGCGGTGCAGTAAGTTGGAGAAGCTCCAAGCAGGACACCGTTGCTGATTCCACTACAGAAGCTGAATATATCGCTGCCTCAGAAGCAGCGAAGGAAGCTGTTTGGATACGAAAGTTCATTATGGAACTAGGTGTGATACCAAATGCTGCTGAGCCTCTGGCACTGTTTTGTGACAACAATGGTGCTATAGCTCAGGCAAAGGAACCAAGATCACACCAGAAATCCAAGCATGTTCAAAGAAGATTTCACTTGATACGTGACATCGTTAATAGAAAGGAAGTCAAGATCAGCCGAGTCCCGACAGAAGACAATGTCGCTGATCCGTTGACAAAGCCACTCCCAAGGCCTAAGCTCGAGTTTCTGACTGAAGCTGTAGGCATTAGAGACATTGAAATGTAATCTAAATTTGAGTGGGAGTTTTGTGGGCTTTATTTAGTTATTTGATATGTTCTTGTAAAACATTTTTATGTTTAATGAAATTATTATTTCAAGATTATTTTAACTGTGATGAAATAATCGTTCCAAAATGATATGAACCATTTTATAGGTCATCGAAGTAAATGACTTGATCTTGAGTCATCGAAGTCATTTAGCTTGATCATGAGACCCTATATTTGATAGATGTTTTATATCATCCTGTCCCTAGTCAAAGGTTGTTGAAATTGGAACACCAACAACCGTGTGAGACTGGATTGGTACGTGACTTATGACAAAGTCTCAGTGTGTCATAGATGCTCGGCATCAAAGTCAGTACATAGGTGTAGGTTGGGGAACATACGACCGGACAAGACCCGCTTATAAGAACTCTTCAGGATATTTATATCTGTGTCATAAGAGATTCTTACTACGACTATAGAGGATAGTCCTTAGACCTGAGTTCGCATGCATGTGACTGCACATGGACTGATGCACTTTGATCATTGTCTAACGCTATCGTTCTGCGATAGTTATAAGGACCTTGTTTGGGTACATTATGAAATGAGTAGTTTACAGTGATGGAACAAGACGGGATTTGTCCCTCCAATATAAATGGAGTGAATATCTCTAGGCCAATCGGAGATTTGAATACTGGAAAATGCATGGCCATGCTCAAACGGACTGTCCCGAGTCGTTTGGATTGACAGTATCAAATCAGAGTCCGATGAACAAAATTAGGCTTTATAAGGATGACACTAATCTTGCCTTATGACTAATCGAGATATTGAGACAAAAGGATTATGAATACAGAGATTCCAGTACAAGTGGGAGATTGTTGGAATTGTGTCCAGTAATCTCGGTACTGTCTCTAGAAAGTAAGAGTATGTCAAAGATCAGACATAAGTCATATAATACCGGGGGTCATGATGGCTTGCTAGAGTCCGCTCATGATCTATAAGTCTTGGACTTATTGCCTTTATTATATGATCCCATATGGGTCACACGCTTAAGCTAGCAGGAAAATGTGATGGAACGGCTTAGCAGAAGTACGGTAAAAGTGCTAGGCATTTACTGTACTTAGAGAGAATAAAACGGTTTAGGCACTGTGTGTCGATCGATGCACAAGGTGCATCGATCGACACAGTGCGAGCACGCCGTCGAGTTAGAAGGTATTTGGGCCAAAAGCCCAAACGGAACTGAACAAGTTTTATAAATAAAACTTGAGACGAGTTCAGGCGATTAACCCTAGCCCCAACGCCGAAATCCCTCTCTCCCTGCGCCTCCCATCAGCTCGGTCTAGCAGCCGTTTTCTGTGATTGCGTGTGTGAGCCTTTGGAGGATTCATCTCTCGGTGTTTCTTTCTGATCTCTGACCTGTTCTCTCTTTCCGCTGCAACAAACAGGTAAAAGGTGAGATCAACTATTGTTTCTATTCAAGAAGAACCTAGATCAGCATGTTTAGGATAATCTGAATCTAAGAATTGAATCAGGATTCATCTAAACATTCCAACACTTCGGACCAACCGAGCGTAGGCGACTAGACTTTTCAACGCCCAGAGGCTCAACGAGAAACCCTATGCTACATAGACCACAACTCTCAAATGATCGGACCCCTCCAGTGGTCAGATCTAACACAACGAATCCACCACCATTGATTTGACCTATAAAGCTCGAAACAGCGATCGAGGTCGACGAAGAAGAATGCGGAGGAAAAGATCAGATCTTACCCGGAAAAAATGAAAAAAAATATGGCGATGAAGAAGAAAGGGTTAGGGAGGAATAAATCACTCCTGAATGAATGGAAACGAGCTCAAGAATGAAGAAGGAAACGTCTTATGAGCTCCACAAAACGAGTTAGCCGAAGGGCTAAGAATAACAAGCCGTGAAAAGCTTAACGATCTTAGAGCCACACTGGCTCAAACTGCCGCAGAGATGAAAGCCGTACGATGACAAGTTCACAAAGAAATGAGGGCAGGGCCTGAGATCGACCGCATCTTGGAGGAAACACGAAATACACAATTCACGGCTCAAATCACCGAAACAAGGATCTCGGACCCAGGTAAAATCAGAACACCCTTTAATGTGGGAACGTTCGATCCGAAAGATCATATGATGGCCTTCCGCATAGAGATGGGAAGAGCCAATCTAAAGGAACAGAAGAGAGACGTTGGTTTCTGCCTCATTTTTGTGGAACACTTAAAAGGAGCGGCGCTAGAGTGGTTCTCAAGACTAGAGCGAAACTCTATCAGAAATTTCCAACAGTAATCCTCAGCATTCATGATGCAATACTCGATATTCATGGATCAGGAGAATTTTAACGTTGATTTGTGGTCAATGTCTCAAGGTCCGTATGAAATCCAAAGAAACTTTATCGGAAGATTCCAGAAGGTGGTATCAAATATTGATGGCTTAAGCGACAAAGCTGGCATTGACGCACTAATGAAGGTGTTTTGGTAAGACTCAGAGTTTAGAAAGGAAGTCTCATTGAACAGAACTCAAACGATATCGGACGCTTTGCATCGGGCATTGCATTTCATAGTCGATGAAGTAGAAATGAAAGTCTTATCCCAAAAGCACAAGTCAACAAATCAGTCAAGCAAAGACGCCCATCCACACACTGGTGCAAGCAACGATAAAAGGTATGATGGCTGTAGGTTTGGTGATGCTCGCATAAGGCTTTTTAGTCGTACGAGTTAGAGTTTCTTGTCCATGTGTTCGGCTGACCCGCTTCCTCATTCGGTCGAGTTGACTTGATAGTTGTGTGATCCGCCTGAGCTTCCGTGTCGCTTATGACTGCTTTATTTTGAACTCTGCAGATTAGGAATTAACCTTGTAGCAAAACTCGTGGCCAGAAAGCTCAGCAACGCTGTGAGCGTTAAAGATTTTGGCGAGAATGAGATCAAAAACCAATCATATGAGCAAAATAGAGGCGACAAGCCAAATCAAGACGGGAAAGAGCGAGTTCCTTGAGATGGACGATCATAAGCTGTAAATAATAGGCGGAGGAGAAGAAATGATGAAGATCCTAAAGCGAGCAATCGACAAAGAATAGACTGTTGGAATTGTGTCCAGTAATCTCTGTACTGTCTCTAGAAAGTAAGAGTATGTCAATGATCAGACATAAGTCATATAATACTGGGGGTCATGATGGCTTGCTAGAGTCCGCTCATGATCTATAAGTCTTGGACTTATTGCCTTTATTATATGATCCCATATGGGTCACACGCCTAAGCTAACGGGAAAATACGAAGGAGCGGTTTAGCAGAAGTACGGTAAAAGTGCTAGGCATTTACTGTACTTAGAGAGAATAAAGGGCCTGATTAAATCCATGGGATTTAATCAGAACTGAGAATTGGGCCCAAAAGCCCATGAGAACTAAAGGGAGTTTTAATGAATAAAACTTGACCTAAAGCTCTCTAATTCTTCAGCCACTTTTGCGCCAGCCTCCTCTCTCTCTGCGCCTCCCTCCTTGCTCGGTCTAGCAGCCAAATTCCCGGTGTGCGTGTGTGAGCCTTTGGAGGATCCATCTCTTGGTGGTTCTGCTGATCTCTGACCCATTACCTCCCATTCCGCTGCATAAACAAGGTAAAAGGTGAGATCTATTATGTTTCTAAATAAGAGAACCTAGATCTGCATGTTTAGTAGGATGAATCAATTGGGAATTGAATCAGGAGACACTAAACGATCCAACAGTGGTATCAGAGCCATTGGTTCTGTGGTTTTTCTTGTTTAGAATCATGTTTAGGATTGTTTAAGAAGTGTTTTTGAATCAATCTACTGATAAGGAAAAACACTTAAGAAACAAAGAATTAAAACCTAAACAAACAAGAAATCGCATGATCCAATCTATATGAATTGGTATGCGTCGGATCGTCCGGATCGAGACAGACGCACGAACCGATCGACGAGGATCGTGTTGCGTGGTCGCGTCCCGATCGACGGATGGATCGCGTCCCGATCGCGTGGATGGACCGAGCTCACGTCGCGTCTCGGCCAAGCCAGCATCGTCCCGCTCTCGTCCCGGCTGTCCCGATCGCTCGGCGATCGCGTGAAGCCACACGGGCCCGAGCTCGCCGATCGTCCCGTCCCGTCCCGTGAAGCAGCCGTCCCGATCATGGATCGAACGCGTGCGGCTTGCGGCTGACGTGATCGCGTGAAGCTCACGGCTAGGTCGTGATCGGTTCACGTGATCAATCGGTTCGGTTCGTTTTATGGTTCGGTTTAAAACTTGATTAAAATCAAAACGTCACGGTTTAATAAACAGACTTAATAAATTTATTAAGTTCTGGTTAAACCGGGATAAGAAATCCAAAGTCGAAAAATTGGATTTTGTGCCTAAACCAGTGATTTTCTAATTTGATTTGGTTGGACCAAATAAATTGAGAAAATCCGGTTTAGTAAATAACCGGTTGACAATTGTGGTCATCGTAGTAATTAATTTTGGTTAAGACCAATTTTAATGAACCAGACCGGTTATGTCATTTAATTGGGCAATTGGGTTATGTCTTGGACATGAACCAATTCTTGGGCCTCGGGCCAAGAAGTTAAAACAATTGGGCCAATTATTTGAGTCTTTTCTTAAGAATTAATTTAAAAGTTTATTTTATAAAATTATAAAATCGTTTTTAAATTAATAAGTTTCCAAAATTTTGAAATAAGAAAGTTTCTTAAAATAGAAGTTTCTAGATTTGCATGTTTTGGATTTTAGGAAATTTCTATAATTAAAAGTTTCTAATTTTAGAAAGTTTCCAAAATTAGTAGGTTTCCCAAAATGGAAAGTTTCCCAAAATAGTAATCTTCTATTTTGGGATGAAATTTTAATAAACCTACAAACCTCAAATAATATCAAGCGTTGGATGTCTTGTCCAGGCTATGTCAGCTGTCGAAGCCCATTCAATTGTACTCATGGCCTTACAGTGTGAGGGTGTCTACTTTTGCGTGGGTAAGACGGTTTGTGATTCATAAATGTCATTGGGAGTCTCAGACATTAATGATTACATGACTGTATAGTCTGGTTTTCTTGACTAGGCCATCGGGAGTCCCGTACCTTGAGACATCAGAGTGGATTGGGCCTTGGGCCCAGATTCACAACCAAGAGTTATATCACGGATATAATTAGCCGATATAGGGCTTACCGATATAAGCTAAGGTTGGGTGACGGCCAGTGGCCCACTTTAATCTTAGTTATATGTGGATCTTGGAATCATTATATTCTATTGAGGGTAACTGATGTTATTGAATATAATGCGTGATTAATCATATTAAATTTAATACGAGATTAATCATATTGAACATATTAACTAAAATCCTTTTTATCTTATATATTTCAGCTATGACTGCTACAAGCACACAAAACACATTCTCAATCCGGTCTGTTCTCGAGAAGGAGAAGCTGACTGGAACGAACTTCCTGACATGGTCAAGGAACTTGAGGCTAGTCCTTAAGCAGGAGAAGAAGGATTATGTCCTTCGTGATCCCCTCCCCGAGAGGCCTCCTGCCAATGCCGCCAGGACTCTGCATAATGCTTGGGAAAAGCATTCGTCAGATGAAAATGATGTCTATTGCCTGATGTTGGCGACAATGACTGCTGAGCTGCAAATGCAGTTCGAGAGTGTGTTGTCACCCATCGAGATAATGGCAAGCCTGAAATCGCTTTTTCAGGAGCAAGCAAGGACTGAGAGGTTTCAGACAGTCAAGAACCTCTTAGACTGTAAGTTGGCTGCAAATGCGGCAGTGAGTCCTCATGTCTTGAAGATGATGGGTTATCTCGATCATCTTCAGAAACTCGACTGCCCTATCAGCCAGGAACTTGCCTGCGACATCATTCTGCAGTCATTACCTGCAAGCTATGATCAGTTCATTCTGAACTTTAACATGCATGGCTTGAGTAAGACATTGCCTGAGCTTCACGGAATGCTCAAGACTGCAGAGCCCAACTTGAGGAAAACCGCCAAGGACCCCAATGTGCTTATGGTGCAAAAGGGCAAGGGCTTTAAGAAATCCTCTGCTAAGGATAAGGGAAAGGCTAAGGCTGTCCAAGTCTCGGACAAGGACACGCCAAAGCCCAAGCCCAAGTCTAAGGCTGGGCCTACTGACATCTGCAGGTTCTGTAAAGAACCAGGGCATTGGAGGAGAGAATGTAAGAAATTCCTGGAAGGTCTAAAGGAATTGAAGAAGAAGACTTTCGAGACTTCTTCAACAGGTATTTTTGTTATAGAAGTTAATACAACTACTTCTGATAATACCTCATGGGTTATGGATACTGGTTATGGGGCTCATATTTGTACTAATATGCAGGCACTCAGCAACAGTAGAAGGCTGAAGCAAGGACAAGTGGAGCTACGAGTTGGGAATGGAGCGAAAGTTCCAGCACTAGCTGTAGGCACATACTTGTTGTCTTTACCTTCGGGATTGGTTTTAGAACTCAATAATTGTTATTTTGTACCTGCTATAAGCAGAAATATTATTTCAATTTCTTTGTTGGATTTGGAAGGTTATGATTTTTCAGTTAAGAATAAATTATGTTCCTTCAATCGCAACAATTTGTTCTATGGTTGTGCCCCTCTTACGAATGGGCTTTACATACTTGATCAATCCGCGCCAATTTATAACATTAATACCAAACGGTTCAAACCTAATGAGGAGAACCAAACGTTTCTATGGCATTGTCGTTTAGGGCACATCAGCGAGAAACGCATCAAGAGGCTCCATTCGAATGGACTTCTTGGCTCATTTGACTTTGAGTCATGTGAGAAATGCGAATCCTGCATGATGGGCAAAATTACACGGGCCCCCTTTAATAAACCTAACGAGAGGGCCAGTGACTTATTGGGCCTGATACACACTGACGTGTGTGGCCCAATGTCCACAAATGCAAGAGGAAACTATCAGTACTTCATTACCTTCACTGATGATTTCAGTAGGTATGGATATGTTTATTTAATGAAAAATAAGTCTGAATCTTTTGAGAAGTTCAGAGAATTCCAAAATGAAGTACAGAACCAACTTGGCAAAAGCATTAAGGCTCTTCGGTCCGACCGAGGAGGAGAATACTTAAGCCAATAATTCAGTGATCATCTGAGAGAGTGTGGGATCGTATCCCAACTCACTCCTCCTGGAACACCTCAATGGAATGGTGTGTCTGAGAGGAGAAATCGGACCTTATTGGATATGGTTCGGTCTATGATGAGTCACACAGACCTTCCAATATCCCTTTGGGGATATGCTCTGCTAACAGCAGTGTTCACTCTAAATAGAGCGCCATCGAAAGCAATAGCAAAGACACCATATGAATTATGGACTGGAGTGGCTCCAGTGCTGTCTTATCTTAGAATTTGGGGTTGTGAAGCCTATGTCAAGAGATTAATCTCAGACAAGCTTACACCAAAGTCTGATAAATGCTACTTCATTGGTTATCCGAAGGAAACCAAGGCTTATTACTTCTATCTACGTTCTGAGAACAAGATCTTTGTTGCCCGGGATTGTAACTTTCTTGAGAGAGAGTTTCTCTCTAAGAAAGACAGTGGGAGTAAGGTACTGCTTGAAGAAATTCAAGATGAACAGGATACTGCTCAACCTGAAGAGGAAGAGCAGCAGGAGGACCTACAAGAAATTGTAGTGCCTGAACCTGTAGTACCTGAAGTTCGAAGATCCGGGAGGATCCGTCACGAACCCGAGAGATATCAAGGATTCCTCATGACTAACTGTCATGATCTTCTGATCATTGATGGTGATGAACCATCGAACTTCAATCAAGCCATGATGGGCCCAGATTCCTCTAAGTGGCGTAAGGCCACAGATTCCGAAATGGACTCCATGTCGGTCAACCAAGTGTTTTCGTTGGTTGACTTACCCGCTGGTGTAAAAGCCATCGAGTGCAAATGGATCTTCAAGAATAAGATTGACGTGGATGGTAATGTCCAGATTTATAAAGCCAGGTTGGTGGCAAAAGGTTTCAGACAAGTTCACGGTGTGGATTACGATGAAACCTATTCACCAGTGGCTATGATGAAATCTATTCGGATTCTACTAGCAACTGCAGCTTTTCATGATTATGAAATTTGGCAGATGGACGTGAAAACCGCCTTCCTGAATGGAATTCTGGAAGAGGATGTGTATATGACACAACCTGACGGTTACATAGATCCAAAGAATGTTGGGAAGGTATGCAAGCTTCATAAATCCATTTATGGATTGAAGCAAGCATCGAGGAGCTGGAATCTCCGTTTTGATGAAGCGATCAAGCAATTTGACTTCATCAGAAACGAAGAAGAACAATGCGTGTATAAGAAAACTAGTGGGAGCAAGATAGTATTTCTTATTCTGTATGTCGATGACATACTGCTTCTCGGAAACGACGTTCCAATGCTGAAGTCGGTAAAGGACTGGCTTGGAAGTTGTTTTTCTATGAAAGACATGGGTGAAGCCGCATACGTTCTTGGAATTAGGATCTACCGGGATAGATCTAAAAGGCTGATAGGTTTGTGTCAAGATTCATACATTGACAAAGTCCTGCAAAGATTCAGCATGAAAGATTCCAAGAAGGGCTTCACACCAATGGTACATGGCACAACGCTGAGCAAGAAGCAGAGCCCTACGTCGGCTGCTGAGCTTGAGCGCATGAAGAATATTCCTTATGCATCTGCAATAGGATCTGTCATGTATGCCATGATTTGTACTCGTCCTGATGTTGCTTATGCACTGAGCATGACGAGTAGATACCAGTCAAATCCAGGTGAAAGCCACTGGATTGCCGTAAAGAATATCTTGAAGTATCTAAGACATACTAAGGATAAGTTCTTGGTGTACGGTGGAAGTGATGTGCTTGAAGTCAGTGGATTCACGGACGCAAGTTTCCAGACAGACAGAGATGATTTCCGGTCACAGTCCGGTTATATCTTTTGTCTGAATGGCGGTGCAGTAAGTTGGAGAAGCTCCAAGCAGGACACCGTTGCTGATTCCACTACAGAAGCTGAATATGTCGCCGCCTCAGAAGCAGCGAAGGAAGCTGTTTGGATACGAAAGTTCATGATCGAACTGGGTGTGATACCGAATGCGGCTGAGCCTCTGGCACTGTTTTGTGACAACAATGGTGCTATAGCTCAGGCAAAGGAACCAAGATCACATCAGAAATCCAAGCATGTTCAAAGAAGATTTCACTTGATACGTGACATCGTTAATAGAAAGGAAGTCAAGATCAGCCGAGTCCCGACAGATGATAATGTCGCTGATCCGTTGACAAAGCCACTCCCAGGACCTAAGCTCGAGTATCTGACTGAAGCTGTAGGCATTAGAAACATTGAAATGTAATCTAAATTTGAGTGGGAGTTTTGGGGCTTTATTTAGTTATTTGATATGTTCTTGTAAAACATTTTATGTTTAATGAAATTATTATTTCAAGATTATTTTAACTGTGATGAAATAATCGTTCCAAAGTGATATAAACCATTTTATAGGTCATCGAAGTAAGTGACTTGATCTTGAGTCATCAAAGTCATTTAGCTTGATCATGAGACCCTATATTTGATAGATGGCTTATATCATTCAGTCCCTAGTCGAAGGTTGTTGAAATTGGAACACCAACAACCGTGTGAGAATAGATTGGTATGTGACTTATGACCAAGTTTCATGGTGTCATAGATGCGCGGCATCAAAGTCAGTACATAGGTGTATGTTGGGAACATACGACTGGACATGACCCGCTTATGAGAACTCTTCAGGATATTTATATCTGTGTCATAAGAGATTCTCACTACGACTATAGAGTATAGTCCTTAGACCTGAGTTCGCATGCATGTGACTGCACATGGACTGATGCACTTTGATCATTGTCTAACACTGTCGTTCTGCGATAGTTATAAGGACCTTGTTTGGGTACATTATGAAATGAGTAGTTTACAGTGATGGAACAAGACGGGATTTGTCCCTCCAATATAAATGGAGTGAATATCTCTAGGCCAATCGGAGATTTGAATACTGGAAAATGCATGACCATGCTCAAACGGACTGTCCCGAGTCGTTTGGATTGTCAGTATCAAATCAGAGTCCGATGAACAAGATTAGGCTTTATAAGGATGACACTAATCTTGCCTTATGACTAATCGAGATATTGAGACAAAAGGATTATGAATACAGAGATTCCAGTTCAAGTGGGAGATTGTTGGAATTGTGTCCAGTAATCTCTGTACTGTCTCTAGAAAGTAAGAGTATGTCAATGATCAGACATAAGTCATATAATACTGGGGGTCATGATGGCTTGCTAGAGTTCGCTCATGATCTATAAGTCTTGGACTTATTGCCTTTATTATATGATCCCATATGGGTCACACGCCTAAGCTAACGGGAAAATACGAAGGAGCGGTTTAGCAGAAGTACGGTAAAAGTGCTAGGCATTTACTGTACTTAGAGAGAATAAAGGGCCTGATTAAATCCATGGGATTTAATCAGAACTGAGAATTGGGCCCAAAAGCCCATGAGAACTAAAGGGAGTTTTAATGAATAAAACTTGACCTAAAGCTCTCTAATTCTTCAGCCACTTTTGCGCCAGCCTCCTCTCTCTCTGCGCCTCCCTCCTTGCTCGGTCTAGCAGCCAAATTCCCGGTGTGCGTGTGTGAGCCTTTGGAGGATCCATCTCTTGGTGGTTCTGCTGATCTCTGACCCATTACCTCCCATTCCGCTGCATAAACAAGGTAAAAGGTGAGATCTATTATGTTTCTAAATAAGAGAACCTAGATCTGCATGTTTAGTAGGATGAATCAATTGGGAATTGAATCAGGAGACACTAAACGATCCAACATAGACATGATCATTGGAGGATCACAATATTGTCGAGACACAATACCAAAGACGAGCAGGGAGGAACGTCTGTTGGTCAATACCTTCACAGATCCAAACAATGTAATAACACTCGAGGATAACGAAACCGCGGGAGCCGATCGGCAGCACAACGATCCCCTTATCATCAAGCTTATCATCGAAAATCGTGACATAGCAAGGATCCTGGTTGATACATGAAGTTCCGTAGATGCAATATACTGCAATACTATAAGGAAGAGGATTATCATCTTGTCCGAAGCAGCGCCTTTCCCAACACCATTAACGGGCTTCACAGTTGATGTACCAATGAATCTTGGAAAAGTTATGTTTACCGTACGAGCAGGAGTGGTGACCAGATATGTCGAGTTTTCACTAATCGACCGTCCGACAATCTACATGGCAGTCGTGGAAACTCCATGGATAAACTCCATAGGAGTCGATCCATCAACATACCATCTCTGCTTGATGTTTGCGACAGTCAGAATGCTTTGGGGGAAATCTATAACGGTCCACTCAATGTTACCCCCGAGACAATGAACGCAATCTACGAGAGAATGAATCAGAAAGAATCTTTGGTCTCATCAGCCAAATACTCGAAGTTGCCATTTTCTCAAAGGCGACTTGGTACTACTAAAAGTGTGGCTCCCAACGATAGCATGCAAACCAGGGGTAAACTGGGAAGTACCATACATAATTACCAAGGAGGTTCGCCCCGGACTATATGAACTCGTCAACAAGGACAATATCAGAAGTCTATGAGGTTGGAGTTCAATGCATCTAAAGATGTACTACTAAGCCGATACATCCGAACGTAAAAAAACATGAGAAACAACTTTAACTACGGGATGCTTTGATCCTCGAAAGGGGTACATAGGCAGCCGATCTTCTGATCGCTTCAGATGTCCCCCTATTAAAAAGGGGAGTACTTTGGATCGGTATATACATATACTTCCGAATCAGAAATTCTGAAATTTTCGAAGTTTTTGAAATTTTGACTCAAACGAAACCTTCTCGGAGATTCCTGCTTGGCAGTTTGCAATGAGAAGCTGTTTTCTGGCCGGAGATTCATACAGCCCAACGTGCTCGGTTGCACGGTCATTCGGCATATTGCAATCGCGGAACCAATGATGGATCTGCTCGCCATCGCCTAGTCTGCGCAGGATTGTGGAGTGCTCGGGGAAGTCGCGCCTTGCCTACTAGTCATCTCGTCATATGGATCTGCTCTGTGACAAATAAGACCGCGACATGTCTTGAGATCCATCTCGGCGTACGGACAGCAGCCCTACTCAGACTTTGGTCTCTCAGACGCTATGTTTGTGGTGGCACTGTCATAAATTTTGTTTGCATTGCAGTTGGACTCTAACTGCTCGTCTGGGACCATGGAAAGTGTAGTGATGATGGATCCACGAGGATTAGATTATTCAATTCTTCCGATGTTACGCTGATATCAGCGATTTTTTTTCTGCGCTTGATCACAGAGTCGTTGAAGATGAAAGTTCATTGCTGACTAAAGTAGAGATGTATCAAGGTTACATGAAAAAACTTCATCTTCCGACAAATTGTGACTCGGTGTTTCCCTTCATAAGTTGGGTTGGATCAAGCACCTCAATCAAAGAAGCTTTATGGTGAACCCTTACATTACCTCATGAACGTTCTCTTACAACGTTGGGATCAATCAAGATTCGGTACTGATTCTGAAGACCAGGTTTGGATACAAACATTCATATTTCTAAATTTGAGCTACCATATGCTTTGTTGAAGGAATCCATCAACTCACATTTTCTCATCGTCAAATTGGTCATCTTTTGGGGATCCGATCCGATCCGATCCTATGTGTAATTGTTGATTGATCCAATCATTCATGAACTACCACAATCACGAACAAGTTCTCGAACCCCTTTTTCGTATCCAGTCTTGTTCGAAACCATCTATAATTTCTTTCGACTGACAAATCAGACAACGTATTCTGATCAGACGCAATCAACTTGCTCGGCAACTCACAAGTCTGCTCAGAAAAATGATCCTTGGCCTTCTCAGAGATCTATCCATGCGCGTGGGAGACTGCTTGGCAATCTTCATACACGTCCCATCGATTCATCGATCCTTCCACTATGATATCGCTTCAAATCAAGGTTTGTACACTTATATTTTCTCAGTATTTTCTTTCTCGTCCGTTGCTAGCCACAACAGACGAACAATAACGTCCCTTACGGACAATAACCAATGCGTCCTATTTGGATGACTGTTCTAATATATCTTCACATACTTAAAAGCACGCTATACAAAAATCCGACCGAGTATACCTTCGTCTAATATCTGCAAGGTATATACAAGCTTGTGTTCATTTATAGTTTACTAACTGAAACGGATCCGTAGGTCTAGTATACCTCGCTAACCTTGAAACTCAGAGTATAACTCAAAACCCATTAAAACGCTTCTAAGCACATTGGTCTTAAGCGTCATTTCATTACCAAAACAGATACGCAAATTGAGTATATTTATCTAACCCTCCAACTCGGAATATGACTAGAAACTCAGTAAAACTCTTCCAAGCACACTGGTCCTAATAAAAAAGTTTAGGCACTAAGATTGGACTTAGAAACAAAAACTATACGTTTGTTGAGAACAACATATCTTATAAACTATAAATTTCGTATAAAATATACATAACTGCTCGGAACGTTTTCGTAAGAAAGAAAACATACTCGGACAGTTTATGCGAAACTGCTCAAAAGTCTTTCCCTCGGAAAAATCTACCCAGCACAAACAAAAAAACTGACCAGCCCGAGAAAGATCGCGACACAATACGTCATTATCTACATAAATCCACAGACTGCTTGGTAATTCTCTCTAACGCTTGGACGGTTTGCGCAAAAAGACTGCGGACGATTCACAATTCTTCTCGGGCCTCCGTGCGATGAATACTGCTCGGAAAACTAACATGCCTGAGCTGCTCGGCCTTCCGCGCGATGAATGCTACTCAGAGAACGACCCTCCCACCAGCTCGCGGTATCCTCAGAAACTTGATCTGCTCGATCGGCTCGGAGTGCTCGGCACCAGCGATACGACTGATCAGTCCGAGAAAGACCCCATATCGATGTGATCTTCCAATTGATCAGCTCTGCTTGGCACTTCCGCAATCGGCACCGATCAGCATGACCCTTGGCCGGCTTCTCAGCTGCTCGCGGGTTCTGACAATCTGAGCACACATGCTCGGACAATCCGATTTCAGCTTCTCGGATCTTTACGACGAAGGATGCTCGGCGTGCTGTTCTCCAACCAAACCTGCTCAGATGGTCTGCTTGGCTGCTCCCAAGGGCAGACAATCTGAGCATGCCTGATTAGCTCTCCCGGGAACAGGCTATATTTGGATAATCCGAGAAGACATGCTTGGACGATCCAAGCTCAGCCGCTCGGCTCTTCGCAATGAAGGATCCTCGGCGTGCCGATCTTTGACTAAACATGCTCAGACGGTCTGCTCGGTGCGACGTCGTACTCGGTTCAGTTACATTTGTAAATGCGATCGGTTCACGGATCAACACGCCATTCGACTGTTCGCTTGACCGGAACTTGAAATCAATGACAAAAAACCAACAATGTAATTCTATACGTCTGAAACTTGTAGAATGGGTGTTAAAACATAAAACGGGATAATTAATTTAAAATAACAAGCATCCATGTCAAAGGCTGGAGCGACTAACCAAACCGGAGAAAGAGTTCAACAACATACAGAGTACAAAATGATAACGAAAAGATAGATAAAAACAATAACTTCGACACTCAGACATTGAAACTATAAGCATCGGTTAAGTCATCTAACGCCGCTTCATCCTGAAGCAACTATCCCATTGTGATGGACCGGCATGATCGCCCGAGAAGAGAGATAGATCGAAATAACCTTCGGCTTCGTCTATCAGCATTTCATACTCAAGGACATCGCTCGCCTCTAGACTAGCTCTTCTCAACTTCAGGTTTGCCTCCTTAGTCTCAAACGCGGAAGGATCTTGTGCCTCCAGCTCGTCAATCATCTCAATTTTGCTCCTCGTCTCGAGATAATGGCTTTCCTTGCTCTTAGCCTTCGGCAATTTTGAAAAAAAAAAACACCACAAATCTTCGAAAGACGGGATATAATCTTATCAAACATCCCTTTTCTTCCGCATGCTGAGTCTTCAAGGCCTCATCTTCAGCAAAGGCTTGCGCCTTTTCATTCTCGAGCAACCTACTCGCCGCCTCGAACTCGGCCATCCTCCCCTTGACCGAAGTTTTCAGCTTTTCCATGAAACCTTCCAACCTTTCCTTGTCAATGGAATGTCTAGGAATCAAGTTCTTAGTGTTGGGAATGTCCTGAAATCTACCGTACTATCTCTAGAAAGTATGATAAGTGTCGAGATCAGACATAAGTCATAAATACTGGGTGATCATGATGGCTTGCTAGAGTCCGCTCATGATCTATAAGTTTAGGACTTATTACCAGCATTGTATGATCCCTAAGGGTCACACACCATAGCTAACGGGAAAGTTAAATGGAATTAATACGGTAAGATGCAATGGCATTTACTGTATTAGATCAGAATTTTGGGCCAGACAAATAGAGGCTTTTGTCTTATTTGTGTTTTGGGCCCAAAAGATTAATGAGCCATTAGTCTAATGACTTGGGCCCATTAATGAGATATAAGAGAGTTAGAAAGCCCTAAAGGAAATAAGTTCTCCTGCGACTTTTTTCTCAGTTGGCGTGACTTCTCTCTCTCTTCATCTCTCTCTCTGATTCTTCCAGCTCTTTGGTCTAGCAGCCATCCCGGCTTATAAGAGTGTGGATACCAAAGGAGGAGCAGGTTGTTCATCTGTTCTGATCTGATCTTGCCATACCATTCCGCTGCAAAAGGTAAGATCAGGTTGGTTTTATGATTCGTTTTGCAAGAACCTAGATCTGTTTAAGGATTTGTGTTAGGTTGTAATTGAGAATTAAACCATGAAAACACCTATAATCCTTCACTTAGGTTCTCAAATCTCCTTGTCAGATTCAGCAACATGCCGGTTAACCGATGCCCATGCATGAAACCAGAACAAAAATGACAAGTTAGACCGGTAAATCACAAAATAGAGGGAATCCTGCCGGTCAAAAGAAGAACGTGCTAACCTTCAAGAAATTCTTGCCCACACCGGTAAGAAAATTAACATAGACCATGTCCTTGTATTTGACATGGTTGTCGCCCGGATGACGCACGCCCACACAAAAACTCGCCACTTCAAATCCAATAGGCTGGTAAACTTCGGCATCTTTGCCATGCCTCTTATTCGCCGGCTTCTTTTTCGATTTAGGCGCCACGGTCAGAGCTGCTAACCCCATAACTGGCCCTTGAGGAACTTGAGGGACGGCCAGATTTTAGTTAGCTTCACCCTCGTCCCCGGCGACGAAAATGCTCACACCAAGTGTCGGATCTTGTCCATTCCATTGATCCTCCCCGTTTGAATCCAGCTCGGGAAGCTCTTCTACACTACTGAGCCATGAACTGATCACGCAGCTACCTGGGTATGTTCCTCTTTTATCCTCCTATGCTCCTCTTCTTCCCTTTTCTCGGCCACCTCTAACTCGTGCGTAGAAATCGGGAGAGACATTCGTGTTGCTCCTTCAACTCTCTCAAAAGAAAAACTTCTCCTCCATTCCATCCTTTTAGCGTTCAATTTCCAGTTGATCTCGGTCAGATTTAACGGACACGATGGATGGGAACTAGCGCTGCAAGGAAGAAAAACAAAGGAATGAATTAAGGTTTGGAAAACAAAAGATTAAAACAGCCTGAAACAAAATAACTGAATTGGCTACCTAGTGGTCCTTATTTCGACTTCATAAATTGAATGCAACCCTTCTCAACTATCTCTTCATCAATCAAGACAGAAAATAAATGATGTATCCACTGAGGATCCTTCCTCTGGAAATTCTTAACAAGAGTCTGATGCGTTATAGGCTTAAGATAATGCCACCACCTTGTACGACGGGAACGACGGTCAACATGTTTCGAAGATGCCATACTCGGAGCTCAACGCCACACTCAAAGATCCGAACCAACGTTTCGATCAAATGCCAAATGCCTCAGGGCGAAATTTTTGCGAGAGACCATACTCTACGCCGGAGAAAGCGAACTATTAGAACAAGAACCAAAAACTACAAGAAACAAGACTCAATGAAAAATTCGTAGACGATCAAGCAACCAGCTGGTGGAGAATCATCTTGGTCATTAGTGATGTTTTGTGTTTTTGAGTAGAATTAATCATGATTTGGAGCATGTTTTAGCTTTATATAATGCATTTAGGCATCATTAGGAGTGCATGTGCTTTGTTTTTTCTCTTTTTGTAGGTGGTGGAAGACATGATGAAGCACCCAAATGATATGGAGGAGGTAGGGACTGAAAAACACCCAAAAAGGAGTGGAAAAACAGCTAAGGGTCGTGATAGAAACCCACAGAGAGGTGCCACAGCGAGGTCACCAGACCGCTGTGAAGTATTTGCGGATGGCCTGATTTCACAGCGGCCTGTGCAGCGAGGTCCCCCGGCCGCTGTGAAATTTACCCTTGAAAGATCGAGTCATATAAAGAGCTTATGTTGATATTTAGCTTTTGACTTTCAAACCAAAGTTATAGGGAATTGAGTTAACTTTCCAATGGAGGTGGTTTGAAGTCATTAAGAGCCATACACGAAAAGTTATAGCCGATTTACTGGACACATATCAATCATGCCACTTTAAGACCAACTTTTGCCTACATGTTACTTTTTCTCTTTTTCTTTTGGCTTGTAGACCCTCCCATGTTCTGAATTCGACCAAGACACTTTGTTTTCCATTATTTAAGACCTCTTGGTATATGAGGAGAGGCATGATCTACTTCTTGATCCATTTATGGATCTAGATCATAACTTTATTTTCTTTCATCTTGTTTTGAAGTTTGGTTTGATTCTCTTGTGTTGTTCTTATTGATTTATCTATTTCTCTCATCGTATATCATCTCAACTTTGTCTTTTTGTGTTTCTATGAATATTATTGAGTAGTTCTTTATAAGTTTCTGTGTTTGAGTAAGGTGAAGGTGATCTAGTAATGGTTTAGGTTGTTTAAAACTTGGAAATATTGATTTCTTACTTGTTGGAAACTCTTAATGCTAGGATTGAAGTAGCTAATCAATTCCTTGATCTTGAATGTTGCTAGCACTGAGAAGTGTAGTTAATGTTTGAAACTCTATCAAGTGCTTTACATACTTAACCAATGAGAGTTAATGTTTAAGGTGTTTAGTGGTAATAAGAACTTGTTCATAATGCATATCTATCTTGAAATTACCAACGAGAGTTGATGTTAATGCTTGATAGGTGTAGGGCTATTATCATGAGAGTGGAGTAGCTTGATATGTTTTTCTTAGCCTAAGAAACCATTCTATTGTTCTTAAACCCTTCTAGATTAATTGTTGATCACCCAAACCGAAATCTCAACCCAAGAAACTTAGTCTTTTATCTTCTGTTCAAACTCATCACATCTCTGTTTTTACTTTGTTTTTGTGTGAATCTTAGTATCTTATTTAGTGATTGGTTTGTAATGTCTTTATTTCACTTTTGTTATTTGTATCATTTGTATATTAGTTTCTTTGCTTTTATCTCACTTAGGTTGTTAGTAAGAAAAACCAAATCTCTTGTATTAGCTTAGATTAAGGAAATTTGTGTATTCTTGGTGTCATAGATCACTAGCTCCCTGTGGATTTGATCCTAAAGTGTTACATCGACATACCATTCGATTGTGGTAGCGTGCACATTAGGTTTTAATTGGTGTGTAAAACGCAAACATCAATTTGGCGCCGTTGCCGGGGAGCTAGGCGATTTATCATTAGGATTTCAATTTTCCTTGAGACTAAGCTTTCTTTTGTTTTTGTTTGTCTGGTTACTGATTTTCTTTCAAGTGTTTGCTCTTTTTGCAGGGCATAATCACAAGGGAGAAAGTTCAAGAGAGAGGGATGGCTTGGAACCCTACAAGCTACCAAAGTTTTGAATGCCCATCCACTTATCAAGAAGATCTTTCATATGGAAACTTTGCTCAAGAGCACCAATATGGACATGATGAGAGATACCAATCTTGGGACTCCACAAGCTACCAAAGCTTTAAAGGCTCACCCACTTTTCAAGAAGATCCTCCATATGAAAACTTTGTTCAAGAGTACCACTATGGATATGGTGAAGGATGTCAATCTTGGGATCCTACAAGGCACAACGGTTTTGAAAGCTCACCCGCCTATCAAGAAGAAATTATTCTCAAGAGCATCAATATGGACATGATGAGGTCTATCAATCTTGGGACATGGAGTACGAGCATGGAATGGATTATTACTCCTCAAACTTTAATGAATAAGAGATTCTCAACAATCAAGGTTTTTATCAAAACCAAGGAGACCAACAACTCCAAGGTCAATGGAGTTATTCAAACCCAACACAACAACTTCTGAAACAAGCTTTGGAGTTTATGGAGGAGATGCGCACTATGATGAATGCACATTTTGAAAACTCAGCCTCTAGCTTGCCAGCCTTCACCCAAGAAATGTCTCAACTTGAGAGGGATGCTGAAACAACATATGATGAGGATTCTCAAATCAAGGATGAGTTCTTACAAGAAGATAAAATGCATGAAGGAGAATTTGAAGCACTTCTTGTTTGCAATGCTGATGAAGCTCTTGAGATACAATATAAAGAACAAGTTTATATTGGAACACTCATGATTCTTCCAGCAAGGAGCAACAAGGAAGAAGTAGACATGGTGGTAAGAACTATTGGAGACCCTCATGAAGATGGCTTGGTTTTTGGATGCATAGAGAGCATAAAGGAGATCTCAATGGATGATGAATTATCAACCAAGGAAGAAATGCATATCCAACCCAACTCCAAGAAAGAGACAAAGTGTGAAATGCCTAAGGAGAAACAAGAGAGCCTCGAAGAAATCATGGATGGTGAAGAAGAAGAATTTCAAATGGCACAATTTTTTGACAAGCATCTTGGTATAACTTCCACAACAAGAATGAGCATTGATGGTACAAGGAAGATCTCTTTTGAGGAGATTAGGATGAATAAGTTTAGGGGATGGTTCTATGATGAATATGACCCTGGTGATCCAAAGTCATGCACATTCCCAACCAGAAAAGTGAAGGGATAGTCAAGCTAGAGACTTTAAACAAGCTCACTTGGGAGGAAGTCTCATGGTATCCTTTGTACATATACTTTGATTTTATATGTTTGATTTGCCTGATGTGTGTTTGTGTGAATTTTATGTTTGTTTTAGTTTTGTGTGTGTGTTTTCAGCATGTGGACAAGAGAGCAAGAGCTAAGTTTGGGGGGATTCCACCGAAGAGCAAACATGAGCGAACAAGAGCTAAGTTTGGGGGGGATTACACTATTACCTTCCGCTTCAGGTAACACTACCACCACCTTCAACAGTGTTGTTAGTTAATTTTATTTTACCATCTTGAATCAGATTTTGAAAAAACAAAAAAAAATTGAAAATTTTGAAACATAAAAAAAACACATGTAGCTTCATATTTGTTTTAATTTTAGGATCGAGTCTAGTAGCATTATAGGTTGAATTTGCATTGGAGACAATGATATAATTGCCTTGGAGTGGTGTGATCAAAACTCGAAATGTGCAAGTGTTTCAAGAGTTGTTTAAGCAACATAGTATGATTATCAAGGGCATCATGTTTCACAGCGAGGTGCCACAGCGAGGTCACCAGGCCGCTGTGAAGTATTTGCGGATGGCCTGATTTCACAGCGGCCTGTGCAGCGAGGTCCGCCGGCCGCTGTAAAATTTACCCTTGAAAGATCGAGTCATATGAAGAGCTTACGTTCATATTTAGCTTTGGACCTTCAAACTAAAGTTATAGGGAATTGAGTTAGCTTTCCAATGGAGGTGGTTTGAAGTCATTAAGAGCTATACACGAAGAGTTATAGCCGATTTACTGGACATATATCAATCATGCCACTTTAAGACCAACTTTTGCCTACATGTTACTTTTCTCTTTTTCTTTTGGCTTGTAGACCCTCCCATGTTCTGAGGTCGACCAAGACACTTTGTTTTCCATTATTTAAGACCTCTTGGTGTATGAGGAGAGGCATGATCTACTTCTTGATCCATTTATGGATCTAGATCATAACTTTATTTTCTTTCATCTTGTTTTGAAGTTTGGTTTGATTCTCTTGTGTTGTTCTTATTGATTTATCTATTTCTCTCATCGTATATCATCTCAACTATGTCTTTTTGTGTTTCTATGAATATTATTGAGTAGTTCTTTATAAGTTTCTGGGTTTGAGTAAGGTGAGGGTGATCTAGTAATGGTTTAGGTTGTTTAAAACTTGGAAATATTGATTTATTACTTGTTGGAAACTCTTAATGCTAGGATTGAAGTAGCTAATCAATTCCTTGATCTTGAATGTTACTAGCACTGAGAAGTGTAGTTAATGTTTGAAACTCTATCAAGTGCTTTACATACTTAACCAATGAGAGTTGATGTTTAAGGTGTTTAGTGGTAATAAGAACTTGTTCATAATGCATATCTATCTTGAAATTGCCAACGAGAGTTGATGTTAATGCTTGATAGGTGTAGGGCTATTATCATGAGAGTGGAGTAGCTTGATATGTTGTTCTTAGCCTAAGAAACCATTCTATTGTTCTTAAACCTTTCTAGATTAATTGTTGATCACCCAAAACGAAATCTCAACCCAAGGAACTTAGTCTTTTATCTTCTGTTCAAACTCATCACATCTATGTTTTTACTCTGTTTTTGTGTGAATCTTAGTATCTTGTTTAGTGAATGGTTTGTTCTGTCTTTATTCCACTTTTGTTATTTGTATCATTTGTATATTAGTTTCTTTGCTTTCATCTCACTTAGGTTCTTAGTAAAAAAAACCAAATCTCTTGTATTAGCTTAGATTAAGGAACTTTGTGTATTGTGGGTGTCATAGATCACTAGCTCCCTGTGGATTCGATCCTAAAGTGTTACATCGACATACCATTCGATTGTGGTAGCGTACACATTAGGTTTTAATTGGTGTTTAAAACGCAAACATCAATTAGGCGATCGGATAGCAAACGTCACCGCTTCAAAAATTCTGAACTTTTGCCTGAGTTTCTCGACCAACTCCCTCACGAATAGGGTCGAACAAGGAGGGTTGGAGACTTGCTGCGACACTTTGTTTTTCTTTCCCCGAACTGCATTCGAATCTTTGTAAGGATTAACCCAAGAACGTCTGGCTGGTCGGACATACTCGAACTCTTCCTTAATCAAGGGTTCATCCACAACAGGGGGAAAATTCCCTCTATCTAAATAAATGTCATTCTCTTTGTTTGACTGATCTCTGCTAGGAAATGGGAAATTCTCCTCGCGGATTGGTTCACTCTTAAACCCTCTCGAGGAACGTAGCTGATCAACGGAAGGTGTGGTTTGTAGCTAAATTTTAGATGATCCCTCTTCATAAGTGAAATCCTCTTAAACAAGCCACAAAACAAGACTAGTCGTACCGCTTGATTCCCCCATCGAAAAAACACAGCAAAACATAAAGCTAAACTTGTGGAAGATCGAAAGCTCTAAACTTCACCCAAGGCTCAAGATCGCTTAAGAACGAAGAAGGAACTTATGTTAAAAAAAATTAGAGAGAGAAGTTACCTTAGATTTTTTGAGAGGGGAAGTGTGAAAATGAGTGAAAGATGGGGCAGTACTTAGAGATTTTCCCAAGACATAGAACCGCAATAATGATTACACATGATTATCTTAGCATGAGTGTGCTTAGGCTAATCATTCTTAAACTGATCGTTATTAGGCATGGCTTTAAAAATCAGCAATATCATGCTCAGACAGACGCTAAAATGATCCTTTACAGCTATGCGGCACAAAAATTTCATCGAAGTACTTAGGCAGCCTTTTTCGGCGAAATAGCTAGCGAGTTTAATAAGAGAATCGCCATACGCACCATTCACAATATCCACGGAAAGCGTTGGCATATTGTCTTGTCAACAATGCTTCTAAACTAGTTCGACACTAATCCATCCTATCGGATATAAAAGCCTAGAAAAGTGCACGATCATCCCGCAAACTGATATCGGTGGCGTGTGCCTTGCTCGGCATAAATCATGCTCGGGCGATCGGCACATATGTTCTGCTCGAATGACCGACTATTTCTGCTCAGTGAGAATGCTTCTACACAGAAATCTTGACGAATACTGCTCAGAGAATATTCATCTCCTATCGGTACATCTGGCCCATCATTTCTCCGACCTATCTTTCTCGGCGTACTGATCCTTCATGATCAACGATGAAAATATTCAGACAATCCTCTGTTACGACTAAATAATTGACGAATAGAAAAACGTCTAGGCCAATTTTTTGTACAATTGATCTCATCTCGAGTACTTAAAACTAGCCATCATCGCGCTCGAGTCTGACGAACTGAGGAATAAGTGTTGGGGTCGAAATCCCCCTCGCCGAAACAATAGTCAATAATGGACTCAGTGATCGGACATAACTATTTTTCATATAAATAACATTTTGTATGAATTACATTTCGTATAAAAAGTACGAAAACACTTAGCCAAACAGCTGAGCAACCAAATTGTTCGGATTTATCACTTAGACAGACATACCACAATCATAAGCAAACCCACAATCAGAATCAGAAGCAATCCCGTTTCTAAATAAAAGCAAAGCTCAATCACGTGAGGGTTTAACACATATCCTAACGTCATATCTTACCCGTAGCAGTAGGGCTCATATCACGGAGGGTTTCAGGATTGAGAGATTCAAAAAAGAGTTTGAGATGGTTGATAGGGTTTCTGCCAAAGTTAGCGATTAAACTGAGAGCCTCCAGTAAGAGATTGAAAGAAGAGATACCATTTTGAGATTGGTGGGCATAGAAGAGGATTTGGAGAGAGATTAGCGAGATGAATCAAAAAAGATTTCGGAGAAGGAGACGAACATAGTAAAATCAGGGTTTGTCGTAATTGAGGAATTCTCGACACTTTGTAAAAAATTATTGGGTTCAGACGGGTAATTGAAATATTTTGGGCTATAAAATTGGGTTTTTGTTTTCCGGATTTTTTTGGCAATTTTTTTAAATTTTAACCCACCTGTAGGCGTAACTTACTCATCATATATTCCTTTTTATTGCCTCAATTTTTAAATTTATAATTATCTATATAATTACCTAGACTGTTAAAGAAATAGTACACAGTGAAATTAAAGAAATACTTTGGGACTTGATTGTTAAAACATTTGGTTTCTTTAGAGAATATACATAAGACATGACATTTTGGTATTGTCCCATATATGTTCATGCCGAAATACAATTGCATGGTGCTTAAAGGAAAGGGAAATATATATGTGTGTTATTTTGATGTTTAACGTTATACAACAACTATAAACCAAATTAGGGTTTATAATTTAGGGTATATATAGGGTTTAGTATTTAGGGTTTAGGGTATAATGTTTTGGTTTAGAGTTTAGGGTATATGGTCATTTCCATTTATAGTTGTAGATATTAACAAAATTACTAATAATTATAATATTACACAAAAGACTATATAAATTATATATATAATAATAAAACAGACATAAACACAAATCTTACAACGTTACATATAAAATACCAATTGACTTAAGCATTATTTCCATGATGCTCCCATATATATCTGATCTTGATATTTGGGTTTAGGGTTTGGGGTTTAATATTTATGTTTATTGTTTAATGTCTGTGTTTAGAGTTTAGGGTATATATATGGTTTAGAGTTTAATGTTGGGTTTAGAGTTTAGGGTATATATATAGGGTCTAGTATTTAGGGTTTAAGGTATAATGTTTAGGTTTAGAGTTTAGGGTATATGGTCATTTGCATTTATAGTTGTTGATATTGAAAAATTTATAAATAATTATAATATTACATAAAAGACTTTATAAATTACATATATAATAAAACACACATATTAACAAATTTAAAATCCGTTGATGATACGGTAAGGACCAAATATGAAATAAAAAGAAGTTTCGAGGTTGAGTATTTAGGGATTAGGGCAGTGTTTAGGGTTATTCCTTCTAAAATGGCCAAATTGTCCGATATGTTTTAAATGGCATAATTTATAACCAATTTCTCGTTGATCTTATTTTTAATAAAGTGTTTAGTTTATTTGAGTAATTCATTGTTTTAAGTGTTTTCTTTGGGATGCAATAACGCTGAACCATCAAACAAAATACTAGATATTGGTAGAAGTTGTAGTAGTTAAAAATAGTAGATATTGATACGGGAAAACATCTAATGTGAAATTCAAAACATACATAAATACGACTTCATCGATTACAGCGAAATTGAGAGAAGTTGTTTTCTATCATTTTGCAGAAGAAAGCGCTCTGCATAATCTAGAAACATTGGTCGCAATAGTCCTTAAACATTGGCCACCCAGAACTCCAAGGGTCGAAGAAAGAACATCGGCAGAGGCGCACACGATCAATATTGTATTCATCACGTTTCGCTGTGAACCAATCAGGAAGCGATCTTCCCAGGCACTATGATCCAGATGAGGTAGTTTTAATCGCAGTTGCACTGCGTCTTCTCGAGTAAATTCATTTCTACCAAAGATTTCATAATCTCTGTCTTCCCGAAGACTTTGCGTACGATATCATACATATACTTGCTTAAGATGCATCCATCTTTTGCAGCCGCCTTTATGCGTGCGAGACCTTAATCTCTCTTGTTATCAAAGAAGAAATATGAGATTCCTTTGAGAAGGATGACTGATGTGTTGCCTGCGTCGTAGCAGCTTTCATTGTTTGTCCAGTCAAATCCTGGAGCCCCAACATAGTATTCCATCTCTATTAGATTAACCGAGTTGAAGAACTCATGTGATTCCGTCTTCTCCTTCAAGGCTTTGCAAGCTATCTTCGAACGACGGAGATATTGCATATTCCGTTCGCAAACACGAGCGATTATCTTCGTTATCACATCATCAGGCAACGCTAGAAGGTCGAACGGGTTTCGTAGTAAGGCTGATCTTATCGACCCCATGGCCAGTACGCATAATCTACAGGCTTGTTTTTTTAGTTTGGGTTAACGAAGCGGTTGACTTTTACTGTTTTTGAATCGGTGGTTTCAAAATCTTAAGAATGGGTGTTAATTAATCCCTAATTTGATTGAATAAGTTTCTTCTTCTTTATTACCGTACATAAAGACACGACTATTCACTTTCCCACACAAGAATAATCAACAAATAATGAAACGAAAATAACCTAGATTATCGTGTATTTGGTAGTTCCCTAGATAATCACTTATCGACTAATGTCGGTTGCGTCTGTGCAGGAAGCCGAATGTAGACCCTATATGTTAAGTAGTAAATATTAGCATACTTTAGGTCAAATCTTGCTAAGTTTTTCATTATGCCGTGCAAGATTTTGTTAGCTATCAACATTGGCAACAAGATTTTGTTTTGCAAAAGGTTAATAATATTCATGCTAAGGAAAGCTGAGGATATACAAAAAGTGCAAATTATAAAACTTCAGTGGATTAAATAGAATAAATACTAGGAAATTATTTTCTATTGTTTTGTGAATAGTGTCACACTATACTTTGTGTAACACTACTCACAACCACTACAAGAAATATGGGTATTGATAGCACCACGAAAACGCCATCATATGTCTATGATAGCGTTTCCATAAACGCTATGTTTGCCGCTGCCATCTTAGGTCAGCCATCTACGATAGCACTAATTCGATGTGATTGTATAATTTTCAATGGCATTGGTTTATCGGCATTTTATAGATTAATGTAGCATATTATTCGTGCAATAATACATATTATAGTGGCGGTATTTTAGGGCTGTATTATACTTTATACTAGCATTTTTGTTTTGCTGTATTATTATTTATAATAACCCGTTATGGCTATTGTATATCTTATGAACACTTTTATTTTTTGCCATACAAAAACTATTAAAATTTTATTATATAATATTATTTTGAATTCTGATTATGATTTATTATTTAAAAATCAATTAGATTTATATTAAAACAATTATATTTTAAAACTAGATTTTTTTATTGATAACTTAAAACATGTTTTACACAAACATAATAAAAGATACATATCAAAAATTCCTAACATATTCCTAACATTGTTGATCCTCTTGCATCATCCCAGCCTTCTACAACAATAGCCAATAGTCAAGTGCTTCTCGATGAAACCATTTGTTGGACTGAGTAAAAACAGCACAAACGGTGCTCTCATGTCTTGAGTATGAATATCCTACACCTGCAAATAAGCAAACATGGTAAGACCGGATAACCTATCAAAGTCAAACACTAGTACTAAGATAAAATTGCAATATAAAGGTAAGTAGAATCATACTTTCCAAGTAGTCGACGTTAGGGAACATGTTCGTATCATTTGGCTGCGGCCTATAATACCAAAACACGTTCTTAAAACAATACTAAACAAGAAAACGTTCTGGCAACACAATTAAACAAGAAAGATCAGAACTGGCATCCTTAAAGAATGAATTATGACTCATCTCCTAATGAAAATATTCATTGTCTGACAAAATGATACTGAAACCATATACTTTGGTGATTCATCACACAAAGAACTTGAATACATTACCAGAAATGGACTAAATGGAGTCCAATGCAAACAAGTCATAATCAGAAACAACACCAACCTGCAAAGGAAATTACAGCAGAGGAGTGGCTAAGATCTTAGACAGATATGAAATATGTAATCAAGTCGCTAGGGCAGTTTCTGTTTATGATTACAGTTGGTCACGAGCATGTGTTCAATCATCCTTGTAGACACATACTGAGATACAAAAAAAAACGTAATCACTAAGAAAAAGAACAATCATACCATAACCATTGTGAGAACCAATAAGAAGCAAGGATCAGCATACCATTGAGTTTATCAGATTCACCATCTGAGCAATTGTTTCTGTCACATACCATTGTGAGGATCGATAAGAAGCAAGGATCATCATACCATTGAGTTTATCAGATTCACCATTGACATGTCCAAGTGCCTAGACGTTTTGGAAGCACTTTTGATGTGTTTATAGAGCCCATTACCACTACTCGTCATCTTGCACTCATGATTCACCATTGACATGTCCACAACTTTTTTCACTGATCCAGACTCTAGATTATCATGTGTCATTCACACCTCATATTCAGTTTCTCAAAACACTTAAAAAATTGTGTGACATATTCAAACCATCAACCGTAAGAAAGATTCTCCAATATATAAAGAAATTGATCAATCTAAGATAGCTTATCACCGCCAAGATTAGCACTCTCAAGAGCCTTCTTCCCAGCAACAATGCAGTAACTCAAGCAATTGTCAAGCCTATGCTCATTATTCCCATCCATGTAACCTTCTGAGCTAAACCCACGGATCTGGCCACCTAATCGAGTCGGGAATTTCTCGTAATAACCATCAACGTCATTCTCAAAGACATCATCGTTGCTGGTGTGTTACTCATTTTCTTCTTCAGAACAACAATTCCAAATATCACGATGAATATCCTTAAGAGGAAACAGCAGGTAATTAGCGAAATCTCTAACCGAGAAAAGCCGATTTAGGGTTTTTTGTGGATATCGATTTCTATACAAGATTCACAGACCTGGAGGAATCGGAGAGGTGATGGCGTCTACAGCATGAAAGTCTGTGTAGATTGAGAGTCTGGAGAATCAGAATACGTGAATCTCTATCTCCGTCGCTTCAAAGGTGGACAGAACTATCCTTACACTGTGTCAGCAACGGAGAGATCGATTTAGGGTTTGTGGGAAATTTTTTTTTGATTTTGAGAGATAAGGATAGAGGACAAGGGAATCAAGAGCTTGTGATTTGTGTTTGATTTCTCAAATATTGACAGAGAATCAATAGCTTGAGAAGAGAAGGCTAGGAAGAAGAAACTGAAAGTGCAAGGCTATTGTAGTTTTCAGAAAGATGTAACACAACTCAAACGATTCTGAAAACTTGCGCTTTATTAGATTGACAATATGATCTTACAAGAACACTATCTCTCAATCTAATCTCTCAAACTCAATGATCTATACTTGATCACTTGAGTTCTCACAAATTCTCTCTCTTTTAAAGCTTGCCTATACACGGCGCAAAACTCTCCCATTTATACTCAATGGGATTGCTAACCTAGTTAGCTCGAAACCACTTAAGAGATAAACCTTATCTCTTACGGCAACTTCAAGAATCCTAACAACCCTAACAACTTTAGGATCTTAGGAGATTCTTCTTATTCGCATTGGATATTTGTCTTGAATATCCTCCAAGATATATGTCCAGCTCATCACATATCTTGGGTAGTCCACCTCAGCTCCAGTACGCGGTTTCAAGTTAATCCGCTATGTCCTTGTTTGTTCTTCAAATGTTTCCCGCCTGTGTCACTTCTTGAGCTACTCCTTGACTGATACACGAAGTGACTCAGCTGCATCTTCAATCTCCCCCTTTTTAAAATTGTGTGTCTCTCAAGTATCTGCAAAAGGTCAAGAATACTATACACAAGCAAAGACAAGTCGCATTCTGAAAATCTGTCATCGAAAACACTTGTTCTAGGAAAACATAACGAAAACATAACCAGCGTTTTACATCCAAGGTTTTTGCAATCCGTCATACAAAATGATAAGGTCTTAGTAAGACAAAGACTTAGACAAACTCCCCCATAACATCTGGTAACACACTCTAGCCACTATCCTCTTCTCCCCCTGCTTGAGAGCACACAAGGTTAAAAACACAGTGTCAGTAGCTAAGATGATTAACAGTTTGAAGAGACTTTACCTGGCATGACACGAAGAAGTCGCTGGATCACCTCAGAGAACGTCTGGAGAGCTTTGGCGGTATCCTCAACGGCTTCTCTTGCTGCTCGTGGGCTGCAGCTTCCAACTGGTACACGAACTGATCCAAAATTCACTACCTCTTGCATTGTGTGAGTTGAGGCTTTCGGAGCTGATGCGCTGGAGCTGGTACGTCTCGGTGTCTGTGTATTTGGACTGGCTCTGATAGCTTTCTTCTTGGCAGACTTGGAATCCTCGATCTTGACAAATGCTTCACCAGAGCGTATGTCCTTCTTGTAGAAGATCGGAGCAACGACTTTCTCTCCCTTAAGAGTCGTAGGTGCATGCTGAGCCTTCATAAATCCTGTGATTATCCTTGGAAACATTAACCACCGTGAATCTGAATCCTTAGTGACTCCGAGGGATAGAATCTGCTTGAAGATCATTCTTCCAACATCAGTTTTTATTCCTTGAGCAACCTTGTAAATCAGCCTAGCTCTTTGTTCTGAGAGATGGTGCTTATGAGTTGATGGAATCCAGTTGTATGCTGAAAGCACACTCAAGGCTGCATAACACGGTGGGAGTCCTGTGGCAGTGAGATCTTCCCATTCAGTCTTTCCTTCACTGAGAACTGTGGCCACTGTTTCCATACTCTCGGTGTCAGCTTCAATGTCTGCTCTGATTTCATCTTCAGTCAGTTCTGAAAGTCCCAATGACTCGTTGATTGCAGTCGGAGAGAGTTCATACGGGTGTCCTCTGAACCAGACAACTATCTTCTCTACTGAGTCTTCTACTTTCACCCCAGGCAATGCAGCATAGAATTCACAGACATGTTCCTTGATGTATCCCATCAACCCAGTCACAGTTGATACTAAATCACTATCCTTGATCAGTTTCAGATACCCCCATTAATCCTCTTTACTCATATCTACCAATCTTTCAGGCAATATTCCCCTATTCTTAAAGAGTTTGTACCTTTCCTGATCCAATGTTTTTGAGACTTTGATCTTCTTGGGTATCATCGGAGTTCCGAAGGATGTTCTGACTTGGGTCTTCCTTTGCTCTGGTGCACGCTTCCTCTTTCTTGACTGTGAGCGTGTCGCATTCTCTGTCTGTTCATGAACCGAGATTCCAGTTGCTGACTCGTATCCATCAGATTCTGTTTCTTCATCAGAGATGTCAATCGCCTTCTCCTTCTCTTGGCTTTTTGATCTTTCTCCTGTTGTCACACTGCTCCTTTCCGGCTTCTTTCTGCTCTTCGATCTTGTAAGCCTGGACGGGTTGTTCTTCTTTTCTTTCTTTGCAACATCCCCACGAGTCTTCTGAGCCTCGTTCACTATCGACTCAAGTTCTTCGATAGTTACACCGATTTTGGTCCTTTCTTGCTCAGGTGCTTCGGTTACGACTTCAGAGTCGGTATCTTTCGTAGATACCTTTTCTCCCTCGGTTGTCCCACGAATTTCAGTTGAAGCTTCAATCTTGTTAAAAGGATTCCACTCCTTGTACGCGATGATCGCAAGCGAATCGAGCTTTTCTTGGGTTGCAGATTGAGTTGATTGAGCTTCAATCTCGGTTGCATGTTCCATCTGAGACTCGATTTGAGCTGGATTGTTCTTCTCGGAACTCATGGAGCCACGAATTGAGTTTTCGCTTTTGGTTTCTCTTAGGGTTTTTCTTCGGTGATGAGCAAGAAGTGTGTAATGTCTTTTGCCGCGAACATAAGACCCTTCAATCTCTCATCTTTTGTCTTCTAGTGCTCTTCCGGTTTGGTTTTGGACCGTCTCGATTTTGGGTTGAACCTGATTTCTTTTGTACCAACTGGTTTACTGCAACAGACCATATTATTCTTTCACAAGACACAATGTAGTCTAACACATACCAAATCAACTGCATCCACTGCTTGTTCCAGAGTTAAAGTGGGAATTTTTCACAGAGTATGATGATCACTATTTTTCACAAGAATTAACTGGCTTTTGAAAAGAAACAATATTGACAAACCTTTTTGAATTATTTTGTACCTTTTTGACCCAGTGCTTGTACCAGAATGCACACTAGCTTTTCTTGATTCATGCATTTGGCCATCTACAGATCCATGGCTAGCTTTCACACTCCTATTCCTTTATCTTGTCTTGCCAGTTTTCAACCTTTATCCTGTAGGAGAGAGCAGATCCTTTTTTTTTCTTTTCCCTTTTTTTTTTTTTTTTGTTGTTGTATTACTTGTTGAGCTAGTTTTAAGGCTTGACTGGCTCAGTCTGATTCTTCCTGATCTTTTTGCTCTCTCTTTCTACGAAACCTGTACTGGAGTTTGACAAGACGGAATAGTAGGTAGCTCTTTTCCACTTCACGTATGACTCCAAACTAAATCTGAGCTAGATGTACATGCTGAGTTACAGCTTGTACTAGTTCTGCACACTTCCACACACCATCATATTTCACAAATACCAAGTGCATTTCTTAAGGTGATAAATCGAGTAAAATCAAGTGGTTTTGTGAAGAAATCAGCCAGTTGAGACTCAGTGACAATGTGTTCGATCATTACCTGTTTTTCCTCCACTAACTCCCGAATGAAGTGGTGCCTTATGTCAATGTGCTTGGTTCTAGAGTGTTGTACTGGATTCTTTGAAATACTTATGGCACTTTTGTTGTCACAATACACCAGTAGTACTCCAGACTCCATTCCAAAATCTGCAGACATTTGTTTCATCCAAAGGAGTTGTGCACAACAACTTCCCATTGAGATGTACTCTGCTTCAGCTGTAGATAGGGATACTGAGTTCTGCTTCTTGATCATTCATGCAATAAGATTGTTCCCCAAGAAGAAACACCCGCCACTTGTGCTCTTCCTGTCGTCCACACTCCCTGCCCAGTCAGCGTCACAGTATCCAACTAGACTTTTGTTTGATCCTTTAGAATACCAGATTCCCAAGCCCACTGATCCTTTAACATATCTGATGATTCTCTTGACAGCTTCAAGATGTGACTGCTTGGGCTTGGCTTGAAACCGTGCGCATACTCCAACACTGAACGTTAGATCCGGCCTGCTTGCAGTGAGATAAAGCAGACTTCCTATCATTCCTCTGTAGGTCCTGACATCCACATCTTTTCCTTCATCATCTTTTGTCATCTTGACCGTAGTACTCATAGGTGTTTTGGCCTCCTTGCAGTGTTCCATCTTGAACTTAGTGAGCAGATTCTTTGCATAGGTTGTCTGTGATATGAATATTCCTTCTCTGGATTGCGTAATCTGTAGCCCTAGGAAATACTTCAACTCACCAACCATGCTCATCTCGAACTCCTTTGTCATACTTGAGACAAACTCATCAACCAGTTTTTGTGATGTGCCACCAAAGATGATATCATCTACATATATTTGCACCATCAGAATCTCCTTGCTTTGTTCAAGAATAAACAACGTCTTGTCCACACTTCCCCTATTGTAACCTTGATCCAACAGGAAACTCGTCAACCTTTCATACCATGCTCTGGGTGCTTGTTTGAGACCATAGAGAGCTTTGTTTAGCTTGTATACGTGCTTAGGATTTAGTGCATCTTCAAATCCTTTTGGCTGCTCTACATATACTTCTTCTTGAAGGAATCCGTTTAAGAAGGCACTTTTCACATCCATTTGATAGACTGTAAAGTTCATGATACAGGCCATTCCTAAAAACAATCTGATTGACTCAAGTCTTGCGACAGGAGCAAACGTTTCTTCAAAGTCCACACCTTCGATTTGAGAATATCCCTGAGCAACCAATCTAGCTTTGTTCCTGACCACAACTCCTTCTTCATCAATCTTGTTTTTGAAGATCCACTTAGTTCCAACGATGTTCCCTTGCTCTGGTCTTGGAACTAGCTCCCAAACATCATTACGGACAAATTGTTCCAGCTCTTGTTGCATAGCCACGATCCAGAATTCATCATCGATTGCCTGCACATGAGTTTTAGGTTCAATAGTGGAAACAAAACAAGCAAACCTTACCATTTCTTTAAAGTCAAGTTTGACTCCTCTGGTTTTTCTTTCTTCTTCTGCGTTTCCGATTATGTCTTCGACATAGTGATTGCGAGGAACATGCAGTTCTTTGCTCACTTTTACCGGTTCTGGGGATTGCTCTTTGACTTTCATAGGTGTCTTCAACTTGTTCTTGAGTTTCATCAGTCCTCCTCTAGTCTTTCTTTCCTCTTCTGCTTCTCCAATGATGTCTTTGGCAGAATGATTCCGCGGAACTTGTAACTCCTTCTTGGGTTGAGTTACATTCTGCTTCAGATCAGCTTGTGTCACATGCCTCATCTCTTTAGTCACTTCATTCCTTCCTTCGTTATCAGAGTCCCCTTCATGGTTTCCTTCTTGGCACTGTGTCAGTGAGTAGTCATCAAATACCACATTAACTGACTCCATTATAAGGCATGTTCTGTTGTTGTACACCCTGAATGCTGTACTATTCCCTGAGTAACCCAGAAACATTCCTTCATCGCTTCTTGAATCAAACTTCCCAAGGTGATCTTTATCATTTAGGATGTAGCATTTGCACCCAAACACATGGAAGTAACTCAGGTTTGGTGTTTTTCCTTTCCACAGTTCATATGGTGTCTTTGTGGATCCTTTCCGAACATACACTCTATTGATGACGTAACACGCAGTGTTGATTGCTTCAGCCCAGAATTTTGTTGGTACATCATTCCCATGCAGCATAGCTCTAGCCATCTCTTGAAGTGTCCTGTTCTTTCTTTCCACCACACCATTTTGTTGTGGTGTTCTTGGTGCTGAAAACTGATGACTTATCCCATGGTTTTCGCAGAACATCCTCATTGTATCATTTTGGAATTCTCCTCCATGATCACTCCTAATTCGTTTCACACCTCCTCTTTCATTGATCAACTGAAGTGCCCAGATCCTGAAGCTACTCGCTGTATCTGACTTTTCTCTGATGAACATTACCCATGTGAACCTTGTGTAGTCATCCACCAATACAAACACATATCGTTTTCCTGCCACACTCTCGGTTTGCATTGGTCCCATTAGATCCATGTGTACCAAGTCAAGGGCTGCCTTAGACTGAATGTCAGGAACCTTCTTGTGTTGCACCTTAACCTGCTTCCCCTGGTTGCATGGACCACACACCATCTTGTCACATCCTTTTATATGAGGAACTCCACGCACCATTTCCTTGTTAACAAGGGTGGTCAAATTTCGGACATTCATATGTCCTAGTCTTTGATGCCACAGATTCAACTCATCTCTTGCATTGAAGCACTTCATGGTATTTCTCCACATGTAGCAATTGTTGCCGGTTCTGACTCCTTGAATGACAGTTTCTTGCTGTTCATTGATCCCCTTGCATTCAGTGCGTGTGAACATTACCATCAATCCTTCATCACATAACTGGCTGACGCTTATGAGATTCGCTTTGAGTCCCTGCACCAAGTAAACATTCATCAGTTGTGGTACCTCAGTTTCACTGGTTTGCCCTTTACCTAGGATGTTTCCGTGACCTCCATCTCCAAAGGTAACTTTTCCTCCTTTGATTGACTTGACCTTTTGAAGATTCTTTTGATCTCCAGTCATGTGTCTGGAGCATCCACTATCAAAATACCATGGAGTTGTTTCTTCCTGTTCATCCGAGACAAAGGCCATGTTGCACCTGAATCCGAGACCAACTTTTGTAGATGCATCCCTTGATGTCTGATGTAGATCAGTTCTCTTGATCCAGATTTGATTCTTGTAGCCATTCCAGTAGTACATTCCTTGTCTTCTCAGCCAACTTACTCTTTCCCTGAATCTTCTGCAGTATGCTTTGATATGTCCTGGTTTTCCACAGTACCAGCATCCATCTGTCCTGTCGTAAGCTTCCTTGCATTCTTGATTCACGTAGCCTCCTGAAACAAAGTTGATATTCTCGGCTTCCTTCATTCCCCTTCCTGAGTATCCGAGTCCTCTATACCCTCTTTCAGTCCTTCCTGCACTTAAGATCTTGTCTAGTTGCTTACTTCCCGTAAGCATGTGAATCTTCTTGTGATGTTGAGTTAATTCTGCTTGCAAACGAGCTGTTGTTTCTTTTTCCTCCTTTAACTCTTGTTCAAGTCTGTCGGCCTTTACAGCAAGATTCAGCTTTTCCTTCATCAGGGTCACACTCTCATCACTTAGTCTCTTTACGGTCATGAGTTCAAGATTTAGAGACTCTACAATGGCTTCAAGACGTAACTTTTCCTTAATCAATTCTCCATTTTCCTTTCCAATCTTGATTAGAGTGTCTCTTACCTCTTCCAGATCTATGTCAGGTTCTGAATCAGATCCTGACTCATCTTCTCCTTCGTCAAACTCAGTGATTCCAACAAACGCTACAAAGTTGTTCAGCTCATCTTCACTTTCAGTGCTGTCTTCATCAGTGTCTTCCTCAGCCAGAAGAGATTTTTCTTTCCTTTTCTTTTGATCATTCACGCATTCTAGTTGAGTATGTCCAAGACCTTGACACCCAAAGCACTTAATTTCTCTCCTCTTGACTGTTGGACATTCAGTTCGATAGTGTCCAAAGCCTTTGCATTCATGACACTGGATATCTGCACGTCTAGTAGACTTGTCTCCTTCGGTTTGTTTTCTGAAGTTGTTTGGCTTCTTCTGAGATGACCCTTGTCCTTGCTCTATTCTTTTCAAGGCTCGATCAAATCGTCTAACCAACAAGCTCAGTGGATCTTCTTCATTAACCGCAGATTTGCTTGTTTCATTCACCGTCAGAGCTAAGCTGTGTGGTTTCTTAATCCCTTCTAGTTCCAATTCATGAGCTTGCAACATACCTACCACTTCTCCGAAGGTAAGTTCTTCTGTGTTTTGAGACACACTTAGAGCTGATTTGTATGGCATGTATTTTGCTGGAAGACACCTTAGAAACTTTTTGACAAGTTTCTTGTCCTTGTATTTCTTCCCAAGGGTTGCAGCTTCTTGCGCTAGTGAACTTAGCTTAGCGCTGAAATCGGCAATAGACTCATGCTCATCCATCTTCAGATTTTCAAACCGTGAGGCCAGAAGATCTTTCCTTGAGTTCTGGACCTTTTGAGTTCCTTCAAAGTGTGTTTGTAGAATGTCCCATGCATCTTTTGCGGTTTCACAGCCTTGAATTAACTCAAAAGTCTTTTTGGAGACACTGCAATGAATTGCACTCAGAGCCTTGGAGTTCTTTATTTCTTCTTCCGTCCAACTCTCTTCTGGTTTGGGTGTTTCCACGCCTTTTTCGTCTTTGATCATGGGCTCCTTCCACGTCTCCATCACTGCCTTCCATGCTAATGGATTGATTCCCCTGATCTGTGACCTCATCCTTGACTTCCAAAACCCATAGTTTCCAGCATCAAGAATGATTCTTGTGCTGTTCAAGAGTTCTTGATAGCCTTCCATCTTTCTCCTCAGGATCTCACCCGAATAGATAGCTACGAGTGGTAGCTCTGATACCAAATGAAAGTGCAAGGCTATTGTAGTTTTCAGAAAGATGTAACACAACTCAAACGATTCTGAAAACTTGCGCTTTATTAGATTGACAATATGATCTTACAAGAACACTATCTCTCAATCTAATCTCTCAAACTCAATGATCTATACTTGATCACTTGAGTTCTCACAAATTCTCTCTCTTTTAAAGCTTGCCTATACACGGCGCAAAACTCTCCCATTTATACTCAATGGGATTGCTAACCTAGTTAGCTCGAAACCACTTAAGAGATAAACCTTATCTCTTACGGCATCTTCAAGAATCCTAACAACCCTAACAACTTTAGGATCTTAGGAGATTCTTCTTATTCGCATTGGATATTTGTCTTGAATATCCTCCAAGATATATGTCCAGCTCATCACATATCTTGGGTAGTCCACCTCAGCTCCAGTACGCGGTTTCAAGTTAATCCGCTATGTCCTTGTTTGTTCTTCAAATGTTTCCCGCCTGTGTCACTTCTTGAGCTACTCCTTGACTGATACACGAAGTGACTCAGCTGCATCTTCAGAAACATGTCAAAAAAAAAAGAAAAGAAATGGGACAGTACAACACTTAGAACGTTTTTGAGAAATTAGGGATTTGGGGGGGGGGGGGGGAAGACAAATTTTTGCCGGGATAAACTAAAGAATTGGGCAATTGGCTCTAAAACCCATTTTTTACTTCCTCTTTCAAAAATTTATTTATTTTCTTATCTTCTTTTAAAAGTTTTTTACTTGAATTTTTTTTTATAATTGTTAAATTTTGGTTTGATGTTTAGATTTTTAGTGTTTATTATTAGGGGTTTAAAAGTTTAGGATTTAGGGTTGTGTTTAGGGTATAGAGTTAAAGTTAAAAATTTTATATTTATTTTTTTATAAATGTTAAATTTTACTACAATATTTGATGTTTAAATTTTAAGTATGTATTATTAGGGGTTAGAAGTTTAGGGTTTAGAGTTATGTCTAGGATACATAGTTAAGATTTTAGAATTTAGGATGAAGAAAATAATTATACTTGAATTTTAATATGTGTTTGATTTGTTTTTGTATATTATATGATGTTTATGTTTAATAATATACAATTAGAAATTTAGTATTTGTGATTAAGAGTTAGAAATGTGAACTTTAGATCTTAGAGTTTGTGTTAGTGTTTGTGGTCTTAAATCTTATATTTTTAGAGGTTATAAATTTTATGTTTAAGGTTTGAGGTTAATGGTTAGAAATGTTAATTTTATGCTATATGTTATATTTGGATAGTATTTTATGATTAGGGTTTGAAGTTTAGGATATATGGTTAGAGTTTAAGTTAGGGTATGAGATTAAGGTTTGTAAAAACTATATTTTAAAAATAATAATTTATTTATAAATGTTAAATCTTGTTTCTTAGATATGTTATAGTAGCTAGATTTGTTTTTAAAACCCTAAACCCTATTTATACCCTAAACTAAGATTGAGTAATATTTGTTTCTAACTTTTGTTTTTATTGATTTAATTTGGTACTTAATATTGTATATACCTTAAACTAAAACTGAAAATTTTGTTTATTCATTTATTTATTTATTTCATGAGTATTTCTGAATTGATAACATTTTTAGGACAAAAAAAAAACAAAAGACATCTTGCAAACTTGGAAAATAAGAATGATTATTTTTTGTTCTATTGTTTCCTGATAAATATATAACAAAGAGTTCAAGTAATATAGACTCTGAAAAATAAGTTTATGTTTTCCAGAATCAATTTATCATTCAAGCATAGCCCTGGCGGCCAAGTACTGGTCGAAAATCGTTGGAAGCTCAGCCAAAAACAGTGTAGCTTTCCTTGTCTTTTGTATCCACATCTGCACCATGTCTTACAAAGAGAAGTGAAACCTAGTCATTCAAGCTTAGCCCTATACGAATGATCCAGTACATGACAATAATCTCAATCACCATACCAATGGCAATGGAATAGATACATAAGTTCCCAAATGGCCGTAAGAACCATTGGCAATTTCCAACTTGATTGGTCCTGTCCACAAGGTGAGCAGCTTTACCAAAGAAAGTGAGAACACCAGTGGCGATCTCCTTGTTCGGCAGGGATAGTATCTCTGAGTTTAATGCTAATAATATCTCCTGGGACAAGAATAGCAGCTTCTTCTTCACTCCATTTCCCATCCCTAAGAACCTGAAAACAAAGAAACATCACAACAATATTAGCTCAAGTCAAGAAACTTTGGTAAACTCTTTAGATCAGCTTCACAAAGCATTCTCTTATGACAAACCTTGGTTTTAGGAGCAAGACCAGCCATGAGAGCAGCAGTGGCATTACCAGCATTGTTTTCTTCGATGAAACTAATGGTAGAGTTGATGGTAGAGTTGAAAACGAGAAGACATATGATACCAACAAAATCCTGGCAATCCGGAGGCCTACCATCACCATTGGCCAAAGCAAGGTAATACCATCAGTGAATGTCTCATGATATTTACACATTCTAAGACTGAAAATGGAAGAAGCTTACCCGCAATTTTCTTCTGACAAGATCGTAAAACATCGTTTTCACTGTGAGGAGTGAATTACACAACACAGTTAAGAACTGAAAGATAAGAACCAACCTGTCTTAATGTTGGGAACTGAGAGTTTCTTGCTAGCTCTAGCCCTTTGCAGTAATCATAAAACTCAGCCAGGTTCTCAGCCTACACAAAGAAAAGCATCAAGATTCAATGCTTAACATCTATGAAGATAAGCTTAATATATGCCCAAAAAACATAGCGATGTGAAACTCACCTGTTGACCAGCTCGTTTGTAGATGTTTAGAGCTTTCACTGCATCATGTTTGTCATCTCAATGAACTACAGTGGCACAGTTAGTGCTTATGCTAACCATTCCTCACTCCTCAGATCCAAAACTATGTACAAAAACTCAGAAGGAAAAGATCTTACGACTTCCTGCGGATCCCAACGGCCAAGCCTGTGTTACCTTCCTGCAATCATCACAAGTCCCAAAACTTTGAATCATCTATAGTACAAAGAACACGGCATATATTACTGCTCTAAGAACTTCACATAAAGGCCAAAGTCATGCGGTTCTTGTTCGAGGAAGAGGTCTTCGATGCGCGATTGACATCCTAGATCATTTTACAAAAAGCCTTCGCGAGATTCGCTTGAATCAGAGACTGAGAAAGAGATGCCAAATCTTCATCCTTAGGTAGCCCCATCGCTGTCGCTGGGAAACTCGTGATCGCTCATCCTCACTTCATCTTCATCGATTTCACTCTCTATTTTCTCAATATCCAGTTAGAGATTGAAGCTCAAAGTCGATGAAATTTGGGACTAGGGATTGCATAAGCAAAAGTAAAATGTCGGGGGTAAGTTTTTTTTGTTCTTTCTAAGAGTTTTTTTATTAATCTAAAAATTATGAATGAAAAAGTGTTAAAGAGTTTTTTTTTGACTAATTGTTAGAGCTCTTACCAAAATTTTACCTCCAAAACATATTTTTGGCAATTATAGCAGAATTTTGGCTCTAAAACATAATTTTGGTTTCCCGCTTAGTGAAATAACAATATAGCACAAATATAATGTTGTGATAGAGTACTTCATCCCGACATACCCTCTACAATAGCACTTGCCGAGATCGTGCTATCATCATGTGCTATCAATACCTATATTTCTTGTAGTGAACACTATACATTAATACAACACTAAACATTAAAACATTATGGTCCAAATATACTAATTATGATAATTAGTATGATGTAATTTTTTCACAATCTGTAATTTATCATTAAATGAAAAAGTGAATCCTACAATATTCTACTAAAACTTAAATATAATATCAAATGGATGATTGATAAAGGAACTCAACATAACTAGCTACAGGAACCCTAAGATCTTTAGACATCTAATTCAAGAGTTACAAGTATGAGGGCAAGTGTCAAACAATAGTTCTTTAATATGACATGTGTAACACATTAGTTCATGACTAGCCATTAAGTGACACAAATAAATCATTATGTGCACCGGGAATCGATAAGATATTACATTCCTCGAAACCAAAGTTAACGTAGGGATAAATCTAATTAAGGCTCGCCAAACCCAATATATTTATGGCTCCTAAATTACCATTAACCGCCAATACCCTAACCATTATAACCTCTCTTAAATTCATATAGTTTTAAAATTCATTTCGTCTTACATTTATTTTCTTAACGGAAATTCTATCGCAAAAAAACAATGGCACAAAGGCAATACCAATTCCTCTCGAAGATCAACAAGTTGACGTGGAAATGGAGTTTAAGATTAAAGGTCCTTCGGTGTTGGATGTATTAAGAGGTCTTTTCCGGCGAAACCATCAAACTACTTTTGGTTGATGAACATGTTATCTCTCTATCACAGTTCATGCGTTGTATAAAGTTTTGATCTTACGCTGTATAAACTTCTGTTCTTACGATGTTTATAGTTTTAAGTCTTGCACTCTTTAACGATAGGGCCAAAGGATATAAGGCAATATTTGGGGGTGATTACGTTGAAATCTTCGAGTGGCTGGTGGAATCTGAGGGCCAATGGCTACAATGGGATAATGTTCATATCCTTGATAGACCAATGTTTGACCGCTTGACAAATAGTTTATTCTCTCCGTGTCGAACCAGTATTAGTGTAATCTGGAAAATTCCCATACCATAATGTCCAGCACCACTTAAACTTGAAACCTATACATGGCGTTTGAAATGGCACTATAACTAGCACATATCTAATCGGTATAGTTTTTGGATTTAAGATTACAAGTTTTATGGGACTTTATTGTTTTAATATGATTTGGTTATGGATTGTTTTGGTGTTTTCATTGGTTTGAGATATAGATTTGATTGGTGTTGTGCTTGGAATTGATTGCTTCATAAGAGATCAAGTGATTACTGCAAATAAATCGAAAACTTTTTCCTTGAGGCGTCTTCAAGTAAAATTCACAATTAGAGATTTGGAGTAAGTATAACATCTATTTATTTCATGTACAATATTTTTAGAATGTCTGAAACCTGATTTGTAGTAAATATTCGCAGAAACGAGTCATTGGATTGTGTGGCCAATGGCGATCTTGCTGTTAGGCTGGTTAGGGCATGGGGCAAAAGTCCGAATGAGATATTGTTCTGCTTATTCCAGTGCTTTAATATCGCCAATAATAGTGGTGGTATGATGAAATATCAAAACATTTTGTAAATTCGTTCCAGTTAGTGTAAAATGACAAATAATTAAAATTTCTTTGTTGATTAGGGTTGGTGAAGTTGGAGGCAATTCAACGAGTTCATGTACCCTAAGACTCCTCTATGTTAAGAATGTTGGGTGTGGTTTGTTGGATTTGCGAAATGAAGAACATACTTATGGTTTATGAATTTAAATTAAATTTTTATTTATAACCCGCACTTTGTTTATGGTTTTCTATAGTATTTCCTTTTTGTCAACATGGTTTTCTTTAGCACATTAGTATTTTAATCGTATTCCATGATATCCAAAAATTAAAAAAATAATCAATGATAACCATAGTATTTAAAAACATAAATAGTTTGGCAAACAAAATTAATAATGATGTAATTGGTAATTGTGATATTTTTAAAATTTTTTCATTGTTATTAAACATGAAAAGAGTATGCCTACCGAATTATAAAATTTTAATATTTTGGAAATTCCGCGCATCGGCGCGGTACCAAAACCAAATATCACGGTAAATTATTATTAACCGATCGAAATACCTCAACCATCATAACCTCTCTAAAATTCAGACAGTATCTTGCTTTCCGATGTCGAAATACCCTAACCATCATAACCTCAGAATTTTGGCTCTCCTATCGAAGAGAAAACAGAGACGACAAGAGAAATGGATAAGGGAAAGGCAATAACCCCTTCACTCCCTTCATCGTTTCTGATTTTGATTCTTCTCTTATCCATTGAATCATTTTCTTCCGATGATCTGCTCGTGCAAATGTGTTTACATTAGGAAAAAATAGCCTTTTGTTACCTAAAAAAGCCAATTATAAAGCATGAGATACTCTAGGCTCGAACTTCGATATTCATGTTTACATCTTATTTAAATTACAGTATATTTATTTTTAGAAATATTCTACCATTGAGTTTGATGGAGCTTCAAAAGGAAACCCTGGAAGAGCTGGTTCGGGAGCTGTTCTGCATGATTCAGATGGAACTGTCATTTCCTCCTACCGTGAAGGATTAGGCAATACAGCAAACAACGTTTCCAAATATATAGGTTTGAATCGTGGTTTGGAGTCTTCTTTAGAAAAGGTTACACACACGTGATGGCCTATGGAGACTCTTGTTGAGGTCAAAAACCACCTCGACGAAAACAATAGCCGAAGAGAGGATCAAGCAGTCGGACATGAGCGAGTGTTCGAATTAGACGATCAAGATTTCGTATAAATGACAAAGTTGTACGAAATGCCGACAATGTCGCCTAAATGATTTATCGGAGAAATGGTTTCGGCAAAACAGACGACATCATAATCGGACAAACATATCTTCCGACAGGAACTACGGATCGATGGAACATCCAAAAAAAGTAAAGGACGAGCTGGACCAGCCCAGAAAACCGAGCTGAACCAGCTCCAAAAACCGAGCTGAACAAGCTCGGAATTCCGAGCTGAACCAGCTCGAAAAACCGAGCTGAACAAGCTCGGAATTCCGAGCTGAACCAGCTCGGAAAACCAAGCTGAACCAGCTCAGAATTCTGAGCTAAACCATCTCGGAAAACCGAGCCGAACCAGCTCAGAATTCGGAGCTAAACCAGCTTGGAATTACGAGCTAGACCATCTAGGAAAACCGAGCTGAACCAGCTCGGAACCCCGAGCTAGACCATCTCGGAAAACCGAGCTGAACCAGCTCGGAATTCCTAGCTAAACCATCTCAGAAAACCGAGCTAAACCAGCTCGGAATTCCGAGCTAAACCAGCTCGGAAAACCAAGATGAACCAGCTCGGAAAACTGAGCTGAACCAGCTCGAAATTCCGAGCTAAACCATCTCGGAATTCCGAGCTAAACCAGCTCGGATTTCCGAGCTAAACCAGATCGGATCTAAACCCATCCCGTCTCAATCTTGATCATGAGTTGCCCTTCCGGAAATCCTGAGTTGAACCTTTGAGCTGAACCATCTCGGATTTCCGAGCTAAACCATTTCTGGTTTTCCGAGCTGAACTTTCCGAACGGATAACCAAACATTTGCCGATACGCATAACTTGTCGCAACCCACCTTCGGAAACATCAGCCCATACCTTCCTGAACCGATGATTTGGGTTGATGGATCGAGACTGAGAGAAATGGGAACTTGGGCCCAAGCATACGACAAACTCAAAACCAAATAAGTGAATTGATACATTAACGGACTCAGAACGTCCAAATCTCGGCCCATCCGGCAAAAGAGTCGAGCCGCGGAAAGATAAAGAAGTAAAGAAAGAGATTGGAAAAAGGAAAATCCGAGATGGGAAATGTACATGTTAGCGAGAAAAAGGAAGAAGATAAGAATATGAAGATTTCCGAAAATCCTGCGGAAAATATTCTCAAAAGCCGACGAACCGAAGCTATAAAAGGAGGGAGAAACCAGACGAGAAGGGCAGAGCAAAAAACCCTAGACTTGGACTTAAGAACTTAGCAGTTTATCTTAGCCGATTTTCGAGTTCTTTTGCATTTCTTTTCCGATTCCTTTACTTTCTTTTACGATCTTTGTACCTTTTTGACTTCAAATCAATAAAACGTCCTCCGGGTTTGCTAGTCTCGTGGTTATCCTTGAAAGTTTCTGTTCCCAAAACGTTTTGCTCTACAAGTTTTGACCGTGTGATTTTCGTCTCTCACAGTTTGGCGCCGTCTGTGGGGAATAAGAAACTTTTGACTTTTAGAGACCACCAATTAGCGGATCCGAAGAAACGGGTACAGACAAAGATATGAACGATCCACCAGATGCTGCAACCAACAATATGATCATTGGAGGATCACAATACTGCCGAGACATGGTATCATCAATCAAGGCTTATCAGAGACGAGCTGAAACAAACACTCATCGATCCACCTCTGATCGATCTACGAACGACACGATATCTTTCGAGGAATGCGAGACCGCGGACATCGACAGGCCGCACAATGATCCGCTCGTCATCGAGTTGATCAGCGGAGATCTTGACGTCGCCAGGATTCTCATCGACACCGGAAGCTCCGTGGACGTAATTTTCCGAGATACGCTAAGAAGGATGAACATCGGTTTGTCCGAGATAACTCCAATCCCGAAACCCTTGACATGATTCACTAGAGACACGACAATGACCCTCAGAACGATCATGCTACCGGTACTGGCAGGAGAAATAACCAAAATCGTTGAATTTTCGGTAGCAGACACTCCAGCGATTTACAACGTAATCATGGGAACTCCATGGATAAATTCCATGAGGGCTGTCCCGTCGACATACCACATTTTCCTGAAGTGTCCAACACCCGACGGGATTAATACAATATGGGGAAGTCAAGAGCAATCCCGATCTTGTTTCATGGCGGAACACAAACTCAGGAAACCAACAATCAAGATAACTCGGAACCATATCAAGAAGCTACGATAGGACCCAAAAAGGTAGTAGAAAAACAGGAAGAAGAAGAAAATAACGAGCCGTGCGAACCTGTGACATCAGTCTGCATAGACGACAAGCATCCAGAATAGTGCGTGGACATCCGAGCAAATCTGGACGACTCAATCAAAAAGGGGATAGTGTTATGTCTCCGAGAAAATGTCAACAGCTTCGCCTGGTCAGCAGAAGATATGCCGGGAATCAGTATGGATATCGCATGTCATGAGCTGAACGTAGACCCAATAATCAAACCCGTCCTTCAGAAGAGAAGGAAGTTGGGATCTGAACGAACTAAAGCAGTCAACGACGAAGTAGAAAGGTTACTTAAAGTAGGTTCGATCATCGAAGTCAAATATCCGGACTGGCTCGCAAATCCCGTAGTGTTGAAGAAGAAAAACGGAAAATGGAGGGTTTGCGTTGACTTCACGGATCTGAACAAGGCGTGTCCCAAAGACAGCTTTCCGCTTCCGCACATAGATCGGCTAGTAGAGGCGACAGCCGGAAATAAACTACTCACATTCATGGACGCTTTCTCAGGATACAACCAGATAATGATGAGTCCAGACGATAGAGATAAAACTGTAGGAACGTTTAGTTGATCCTGATTCAATTCTTAGATTCATATCAACCTAAACATGCGATCTAGGTTCTTCTCAGAATAGAAACAAATGATGATCTCACCTTATACCTGTTTGCAGCGGAAATTGGATGGTATGTCTGAGATCAGAGAAACACCGAGGGATGAATCCTCCAAAGGTTCACACACGCTTTCACAGGAAACAGCTGCTAGACCACAAGGGGAACTCAGCGCAGAGAGAGAGAGTTTACGGCTCCAGTGTTAGGGTTAATCAGTCTGAAACTCGAGTTTTATGACACAAAACTCGTCCTGTTCCGTTTGGGCCATTTGGCCCAAATACCAATTAACTCGTCGGTGTTTGCGCACTGCATCGATAGTTGCACCTCATGCATCGATCGATGCACAGTGGCTAAACCTTTTATTCTCTCTAAGTACAGTAAATGCCTAGCACTTTTACCGTACTTCTGCTAAACCGTTCCTACACATTTTCCTGTTAGCTGATGCGTGTGACCCATATGGGATCATATAATAAAGGCAATAAGTCCAAGACTTATAGATCATGAGCGGACTCTAGCAAGCCATCATGACCCCCAGTATTATATGACTTATGTCTGATCATTGACATACTCTTACTTTCTAGAGACAGTACCGAGATTACTGGACACAATTCCAACAATCTCCCACTTGTACTGGAATCTCTGTATTCATAATCCTTTTGTCTCAATATCTCGATTAGTCATAAGGCAAGATTAGTGTCATCCTTATAAAGCCTAATCTTGTTCATCGGACTCTGATTCGATACTGACAATCCAAACGACTCGGGACAGTCCGTTTGAGCATGGCCATGCATTTTCCAGTATTCAAATCTCCGATTGGCCTAGAGATATTCACTCCATTTATATTGGAGGGACAAATTCCGTCTTGTTCCATCACTGTAAACTACTCATTTCATAATGTACCCAAACAAGGTCCTTATAACCATCGCAGAACGATAGCGTTAGACAATGATCAAAGTGCATCAGTCCATGTGCAGTCACATGCATGCGAACTCAGGTCTAAGGACTATACTCTATAGTCGTAGTAAGAATCTCTTATGACACAGATATAAATATCCTGAAGAGTTCTTATAAGCGGGTCTTGTCCGGTCGTATGTTCCCAAACATACACCTATGTACTGACTTTGATGCCGCGCATCTATGACACACTGAGACTTTGTCATAAGTCACGTACCAATCCAGTCTCACACGGTTGTTGGTGTTCCAATTTCAACAACCTTCGACTAGGGACGGGATGATATAAGCCATCTATCAAATATAGGGTCTCATGATCAAGCTAAATGACTTCGATGACTCAAGATCAAGTCATTTACTTCGATGACCTATAAAATGGTTCATATCATTTTGGAACGATTATTTCATCACAGTTAAAATAATCTTGAAATAATAATTTCATTATTAAACATCTCAAATGTTTTACAAGAACATATCAATAACTAAATAAAGCCCTTTACTAACTCCCACTGAAATTAAGATTATATCTTAACTTCACTTATCCTACAGCAACAGTCCGCGACTCGTGCTTAGGCCTAAGGAGTGGCTTCGTTAATAGATTAGCAACGTTCTCAATCGTTTGAAACTTGCTGATCTACTTAAAATCTCTGTCATTTATCTCACTGAATAGGTTATACCTATCCTCAAGGTGTTTGGACCTCTGATGTGCAGCTAGTCTCATCTATGCTGGAAATCACATCAAGTTCAGTGACGAACTCTTCTTTCCAAACAACCTTTTTCGCCACTCCCAAGTTGCGAAATGTTCAGCTTAAGTCATGGAGTCAGCAACAGTGCCTTGCACTGCCAGATAGACACAAGATATAACCGGACTGTGATCGGAAATCATCTTTGTCTATTGGAAACTTGCCTTTCAGACTCTATCGACTCGTAGCACCTCACTTTCTCCGTAACTCTAGAATTTATCCTTAGTATTCCTCAAATACTTTAGGGTATTCTTTACGGCAATCCAGTGATTCTTTGCTGGATTTGACTGGTCTTTACTTGTCTTGCTTAACATTAAAGCAACATCAAACAAGTACGTTTCATGGCATACATGATAGATCCAATTACCGAAGCATATGGAATCCTATCCATGCATTTAAGCTCAGCAGTTATCGTAGGATACTGTATCTTGCTTAACTTAATGCCATGTGACATTGGCATAAAACCCTTCTTGGATTGCTCAAAACGTGTAGGACTTTGTCAATTTAAGAATCCTGACGTTGTCCTACCAGCTCTTTTGGATCTCTATCTTTAGATCCAAAATCCAAGAACTACGTGGCTTTACCCATGTCAATCATTAAACCAACTCCCAAGCTAGTCCTTTACCGACTACAGCATTGGGACGTTATATCCGAGAATCAGTATGTCATCGACATACACTTTGAGAAATGCAATATCGCTCCCACCAATCTATTAGTAAACACACAGTTCCGCTTCGTTCCTGTTCAAGTCAAAACCTTGACTACTTCAACAGAACGAAGATTCCAACTCTGATATGTTTGCTTCCATCCATGAATGGATCGATGAAGCCAACTTACACAAAATGTAATTCTTCGGAGTCTGGGCTCCCTTTCGCTTCCTAGGATTTCGCAGATTCGTCGCTTTCAATGATCATCAGATCATGCGAACATTCAATGATCATCAGGCTGAACTAATGACGAGAATTCATTCTCGGATTAGTGACTGATTCTTTCATATCTGCGAACTTCAGGCTCCACAGGTGTAGATTCTACAGAAATCTGTAAATCCTTCCGCTGCTCTCCCTCAATAGGTTAAGCAGCCTCCTGTATTTCTCGAATTTCTTCGAGTTGTACTTTTACTCCCACTGTTCTTCTTGGAAAGTAACTTCCCTTCTTAGAAAACAGAATGGTCGTAAAAATACTTTTTACTCCCACTGTTCTTCTTGGAAAGTAATTTCCCTTCTTAGAAAACAGATTGGACGTAAAAGTAACAAGCCTTAGTTTCTCTAGGACAACCAGCGAAGTAGCACAACAACAAATACTCAGTAAAGACAAATTTGGATCGATTCCAATCCACATTAACGTGGTGTCTTTCAACTGATATTTGTGGAACTATTTCAGCGTAAACTTAGATATTTTAGAGCGTTATTCTTAAATAATATCATGGAAGATTCGTGTGACTCATCTTTAATCATTTCTAATAAGATCTGATTCTTTCTCACAGAAACACCTTCAGGTTTTCAGGAGAAATGAGCTGTGAAACGATTTCACACTCATTAAGATGATCACACAATCAATGACTTAAGTATTCTCACTCGTGATTTAATCCAGAGTCTTAATACTTTTGTCACTCAGATCCTATACTTCATTCTGGAACTCTTTCGACCATGTCAAAGAATTCCGACTTGTGTCTCATCAAATGAACACAGTCACACTCACTGAAGTAATCAGTAGAGACAATGAAGTACAGGAAATTTTCTCTGGCATTACTGCTCATTGGGCCACATACATCAGTATGTTCCAGGTCCAATAAGCCTTTGGGCCTTTCTCTAGCTTGGCTAAGATAGGCCCTTTTCCTTTTGGTCCAGTAAACAGAATTCAAGTCTCATAAGATATCTTATCAAATGAGCCCAACAGTCCATAACTATGGGATTTCTGAATCCGACTTACTCTATGTGACCAAGATTTTATGCCAAGAAAAATCAGGTTTAATTCATCAGATTTAAACCAATTCAGTATTTATGTTATATTTAGGCACTCTTTGGTTTTAGATATAAAACCCATTCCATGAATAGGGTGCTACAATTAATATTTCATTAAGATCAAAAGAACAAAACTTGTCTTTTATCAAAATGAAAAACATTCAAATTCTTACAAGAAAATGAAAGACAATTCTGCTTAAAGCAGGTACATTGTAGCAATTACTTAATACAAAACCAAGCCTAAAAGGGATCTATAAGTAAAAACCCTACGGCTGAGGCAGCATCCCAAGCTCCTTCCAGACATGTAGTTTCACTTGCCCTTCCTTCAACGTTCTACTGTTGCTTAGGCTCTGCATATTATCACAAATATCAGTGCCACAACCAGTATTCAATACCTTTAAGGTAGAACTTGAAGTAATAACATGAATACCTGAGGAAGTAGTCTCATACATCAACTTCAATTCCTCATCATCTTCCATGAATTTAATGCAATTTCTCTTCCAATGCCCTGTCTCCTTACAATAGCAGCACTTACCAACGTAAGAGGTATCTGACTCGGGCTCAGAAGACACACGCTTGCCATGATTCAAAATCTGGACAACTTTGTCTTCACCCTTGTCAGCATTAGGTTTAGTAAACCTACCCTTCTCATTCATGAGATTGTACAGGGTACTCTTCACGTTTGGCTCAACTGTCTTGAGCATATCATGCAGTTCAGTCAGCGTCTTCGTTAAGCCTTTCTTGATATAGTTCCTTCTAAACTTATCATAGCTTGACGGCAGTGACTGTAGAATGATCTCAGTTGCCAATTCTTGGCTAACTGGATAATCCAGTTTCCTCAGGTTATCAATGTAACCCATCATTTTACTGACATGAGGACTCACTGGATGATCATTTGGTAGCTTGCAGCCAGTGAGAGACTTAACCAACTGGTATCTCTCCACCCTTATCTGCTCCTGAAATTTCAATTTCAGGCTGCTGATCATCTCTATTGGCGACTCCATGTTCTCATATTGCTTCCGCAAGTCTGAGTCCATGCTAGCCAATATCAGATCACGCACATCTACCGCATCATTATAATGCTTATTCCAAGCATCACATACTGCATGAGTAGCATTGGACCCGATCCTCACGGGGAGAGCTCTCTCAAGGACATAGTCCTTTCACTCCTGTCTGAGGACTAGCCTCAGGTTCCGCGACCAAGTCAAGAAATTTGATCCGTTCAGCTTGTCCATCTTAAGGACAGACCGGATCGAGAAAGTGTTTTGATTGTTTGTGCTAGTCATAACTGAAAATTAAGATAAAAGGATTTTAGTTAATATGTTCAATATGATTAATCTCGTATTAAATTTAATATGATTAATCACGCATTATATTCAATAACATAAGTTACCCTCAATAGAATATAATGATTCCAAGATCCACATATAACTAAGATTAAAGTGGGGCACTGGCCGTCACCCAACCTTAGCTTATATCGGTAACCCCTATATCGGCTAATTATATCCGTGATATAACTCTTGGTTGTGAATCTGGGCCCGAGGCCCAATCCACTCTGATGTCTCAAGGCCCGGGACTCCCGATGGCCCAGTCAAGAAAACCAGACTATACAGTCATGTAATCATTAATGTCTGGGACTCCCAATGACATTTATGAATCACAAACCGTCTTACCCACGCAAAAGCAGACACCCTCACACTGTAAGGCCATGAATACAATTGAATGGGCTTCGACAGCAGACATAGAATGGACAAGACATCCAACGCTTGATATTATTTGAGGTCCGTAGGTTTATTTAAAAATTCATTCCCAAAATAGAAGATTACTATTTCGGGAAACTTTCCATTTTTAGAAAACCTACTATTTTTAGAAACTTTCTAAAACCGGAAACTTTCTAACTTTAGAAATTTCTTAAAATCCAAAACCCGCAAATCCAGAAACTTCTTTTTAAGAAACTTTCTAATTTCAAAATTTCGGAAACTTAATTTAAAATCGACTTTATAATTTTATAAAATAAATTTTAAATTGATCTGAAGAAAGACTCAAATAATTGGCCCAATTGTTTTAACTTCTTGGCCCGAGGCCCAAGAATTTGTCCATGTCCAAGACATGACCCAATTGTCCAATTAAATGACATAACCGGTCTGGTTCATTAAAATTGGTCAAACCAAATTTTAATTACTACGATGACCACAATTGTCAACCGGTTATTTACTAAACCGGATTTTCTCAATTTATTTGGTCCAACCAAATCAAATTAGAAATTCCTGGTTTAGGCACTAAATCCAATAATTCTTTCGACATTGGATTTCTTATCCCGGTTTAACCAGACTTAATAAAATTATTAGATCTGTTTATTAAATCAGGACGAATTGATTTTAATTAAATTAAACCGAGCCAAAACCCTAACCGCATCGATCGATGCTCACAGCATCGATCCTGCAACGATCGTTCATCGATCCTGCATCGATCGATGCTCTCACGCGTGCACGAACGGTTATCAGGTTTGGCCGAGAGATTCTCGCGAGATCCATGCGATCGTGTGAACGATCCATGCGATCGCGGTCAATCTCTCGCGACTGCAACGATCGATCCTTGCATTGCATCGATCGATGCAATGCGATCTCAGTCGATGCAAAAACAGTTTAGATCGCATACCAAATCAATATAGGTTGGTCATGCGATTTTTTAAACAGTTTGTTTAGGATTCAATTCTGGTTTCTTAAGTGATTTATCTTATCAGTAGTTGATTCAAAAACACTTCTAAACAGATTAAGCAACCTAAACATGAATCTAAACAAGAAAAACCAGAACCTGGCTCTGATACCACTGTAGGAACGTTTAGTTGATCCTGATTCAATTCTTAGATTCATATCAACCTAAACATGCGATCTAGGTTCTTCTCAGAATAGAAACAAATGATGATCTCACCTTATACCTGTTTGCAGCGGAAATTGGATGGTATGTCTGAGATCAGAGAAACACCGAGGGATGAATCCTCCAAAGGTTCACACACGCTTTCACAGGAAACAGCTGCTAGACCACAAGGGGAACTCAGCGCAGAGAGAGAGAGTTTACGGCTCCAGTGTTAGGGTTAATCAGTCTGAAACTCGAGTTTTATGACACAAAACTCGTCCTGTTCCGTTTGGGCCATTTGGCCCAAATACCAATTAACTCGTCGGTGTTTGCGCACTGCATCGATCGTTGCACCTCATGCATCGATCGATGCACAGTGGCTAAACCTTTTATTCTCTCTAAGTACAGTAAATGCCTAGCACTTTTACCGTACTTCTGCTAAACCGTTCCTACACATTTTCCTGTTAGCTGATGCGTGTGACCCATATGGGATCATATAATAAAGGCAATAAGTCCAAGACTTATAGATCATGAGCGGACTCTAGCAAGCCATCATGACCCCCAGTATTATATGACTTATGTCTGATCATTGACATACTCTTACTTTCTAGAGACAGTACCGAGATTACTGGACACAATTCCAACAAAAACGACCTTCGTCACTGATAGAGGAATCTATTGCTACAAGGTCATGCCCTTCGGCCTCAAAAATGCCGGAGCGACATACCAGCGTTTGGTAAACAAAATGTTCGCCGAACAACTCGAAAGGACTATGGAAGTATACATAGACGACATGCTGGTCAAGTCCCTCGAAGAAAAAGACCATGTCAAACACCTACGCGAATGCTTCGGACAATTAAATCTTCACAACATGAAGCTCAATCCGACCAAATGCAGATTCGGAGTGGCATCTGGAGAATTTCTCGGATATCTGGTGACCCACCGAGGTATCGAAGCAAATCCAAAGCAGATTAACACGCTGATCCAGATGTCCTCGCCAACGACGAAACGTGAAGTCCAACGATTAACTGGGCGCGTAGCAGCATTAAACAGGTTCATCTCACGGTCCACCGACAAATGTCTGCCTTTCTACGACACCTTGAGGGGCAACAAGACTTTCGAGTGGTCGAAAATGCGAAGAGGCATTCCAGAAGTTGAAGAAATACTTGGCAAATCCGCCGGTATTGGCAAAACCGATCGAAGGAGAACCCCTTTTCTTATACACGGCTATATCCGCCACTGCGGTGAGTGGAGTTCTAATCAGAGAGGACAGGGGCGAACAAAAGCCAATCTTCTATGTCTGCCAGACTCTGACGGATGCAGAAACTCGTTACCCTCAAATTGAAAAACTAGAACTTGCACTAGTAATGTCTGCGCGGAAATTGAGGCCGTATTTCCAGTCCCATTCAATCGTAGTCTTAAAAACCTTTCCGCTACGGACGATTCTTCACAGTCCAAGCCAATCTGGGATACTAGCCAAATGGGGAATAGAACTTAGCAAGTTCGACATCGAGTGTCGATCCAGGACATGCGCAAAATCGCAAGTGCTGGCAGATTTTCTCGTCGAGCTACCGCAAGAAGGAACGGAGGGGCTAGCGGAGGACGCAGACTGGCTGCTCCACATCGATGGCTCCTCATCAAAACAGGGTTCCGGAGTAGGGATCAGACTGACCTCTCCAACCGGAGAGATTCTAGAACAGTCTTTCCGCTTAACTTTCCACGCTTCAAACAATGAAGCAAAATACGAAGCCCTGATAGCTGGGCTTAGACTAGTCCACGCGTTAAAAATCCAGAACATACAAGCGTTCTGCGATTCACAGCTAGTCGCAAGTCAGTACAATGGAGAATACGAAACAAGGGACAAAAGAATGGAAGCATATCTGAAGATCGTCCAGGATCTAGTGAAGCCACTCAAGAACTTCAAACTGAAACGGATCCCTCGAGGAGAAAATGCACCTGCTGACGCATTGGCAGCACTGGCTTCAACATCTGAGCCGGGATTGAAATGGATCATTCCGGTGGAGTTTATCGAGAATCCGAGCATCGAAAATTCCGCGACGATCAATCTGGCTTATCCACCAGAAGAAAAAGACGAAAACTTGCCGCCAAGGGAAGATGACGCTGAAGCAGGAATACGAGCCGACGGAGAATATGGATGCGATAAGAAGTGGATAGAAACGATCCGTTCATACATCACGAATGGCAAACTCCTTGAAGATAAGTGGGCAGCACGAAAAACCAAAGTGCAGGTTGCTCGCTATGTCCTGATGGATGGTAAAATATATAAGTGGAGATTGTCCGGCCCCCTGATGTCATGCATCGAAGGCGATGAAGCAAGACGAGTTATGGAAGAAGTCCACAGCGGTTCGTGTGGAAATCACTCTGGAGGAAGAGCGCTAGCAATAAAGATCAAGCGCCATGGCTATTTCTGGCCAACGATGGTGAAAGACTGCGAAAGATTTTCTCGAAAGTGTGACAAATGCCAGAGACACGATCCAACCATCCGCCAACCGTCCGAGCTGTTGTCGTCTATTTCAGCACATACCCATTCATGCGATGGTCGATGGACATCGTAGGACCTCTTCATCAATCTAAACAGAAACGATTTCTCCTCGTCCTGACAGACTATTTCTCGAAGTGGATCGAAGCCGAGTCATATGCCAGTATCAAAGACGCCCAAGTTGAAAACTTCGTCTGGAAGAATATCATATGCCGGCATGGGGTACCATACTAGATCGTCACAGACAACGGTTCACAATTTATCTCAACAAGTTTCGAAGCTTTTTGCGAAAAGTGGAAGATACGATTACAGAAATCAACGCCACGGTACCCCCAAGGGAATGGACAAGCCGAAGCCGCCAATAAAACAGTTCTCGACGGTTTGAAAAAGCGACTCAACGAAAAGAAGGGACGATGGGCGGATGAATTAGAAGGAGTCTTATGGTCACACCGAACAACTCCTAGACGAGCAACGGGCGAAACACCATTCGCACTGGTTTACGGATCGGAATGCATAATCCCAGCCGAAGTTCAAATCCCAGGGATACGTCGCGAGCTACTTCCTCGACAGGAAGGTTTAAACCATTCGATGCTCCTAGACGAGCTAGACTTAATTGACGAGAGACGCGACAGAGCGTTAATCCATATCCAAAATTATCAGCAGGCAGCCGCAAGATACTACAACTCGAACGTGCGTAGTAGGAGATTCAGCGAAGGAGGCATGGTCCTGCGGAAGGTTTTCCAAAACACTGTCGAACGAAAAGCAGGCAAACTAGGAGCCAACTGGGAGGGACCTTATAAAATCACGAAAGTTGTCCGACCAGGAGCGAACTAACGAACATTCGAAGACGACGTCAAGGTTCCCAGAAGCTGGAACGCGATGCATCTAAAGAAGTACTATCATTAAACCAATACTTCACACACTTTGAACTACGGGACGGCTTGATCCCCGCAAGGGGTACGTAGGCAGCCGATTTCTTGATCGGTTCAGCTGTCCCCCTCTCAAAAAGGGGGGAAGTGGGTCCGTATATACCTATACTTCCATATCAGATCTCGCAAATTTTTAAAACGATTCCCAGAATTTGCCTGAAATCTTGAAGAAACCACTTCGGAAATCCGAGCTAAACCAGCTCGAGATTTTGAGCTGCAACAACTCGAGACTGAGCTCATCCAGCTCGGAAATCCGAGCTGAAACATTTCGGACCAGGACTAGTCCAGCTCGGAAATCCGAGAAGAGACAGCTCGGATCTGAGCCCAACCAGCTCGGATCTGAGCCCAACCAGCTCGGATCTGAGCCCAACCAGCTCGGAAATCCAAGCTGAAACAGCTCGGATCTGAGCCCAACCAGCTCGGATCTGAGCCCAACCAGCTCAGAAATCCGAGCTGAAACAGCTCGGAAATCTGAGCTGAAACATGTCGGACCCGAATTCTTCCAGCCCGGAAATCCGAGCTGAAACTGATCAGACTGAGCTGGACCAGTTCGAAAATAAACTCCTTTCACTTTCGCCAGGTAACAAAATAAACTCTTTTTTTTCATTTTCGTTTAATTTACTTTTGGATAGAAATTAGGATACGAACTTAGAACCAGCCTATAAGTTTATCGCATGCATATTAGTTAGGAATAATTTATCTCGTCCGTTGACGGCTGCGACGGACGAACTCATACATCCTTCGCGGATATAAGCCAACACGTCTAATGTGGATTGAGGCTCTATTACATCCAACAACGGATAAAAGCGCGCTATGTATGTTTATTATCGGCGAAGGGAACATAAGTCGAGAGGTTGGCGTAAAATCCCGAATACGGGTTGTTGACAGGTCTTTAAATCCGCCGCACCAGTACTAGAGACGATAATAAACCCCCCGAAAAAAAAATCCAGCATGACGCTACTCAGCACGCTGGTAAAGTGATGTTTTAGCCAAGTATATCTTGGTTTGGTATCTTTGAAAGGTGGTCCTGCGGATACCGACTTATTTTCGAAAAGCGAAAGACGCAAGACGAGTGCCTCGCGGAAAATCGGAATCGAAAATCCAAACCCAGCAAAATACGATACGCTGGTCTCGACAACGTCATTACTAAATGCACGACTGACTTGGGAACATAAGACGGCAGAACCCCTCAGTAGTAGTAAAGTCAAACCGTAAAAACTCCTCGAAACCCAGTAAGACGCTTCCAAGCACACTGGTCTAAGTTATTCGTTACGAACCCAAAGGGGAAAACGTTTTGGGCTGGAAACCCAGCAAAACATTTCCAAACACGTTGGTCTAGAGAAAGGAGAAAGGTTAAAGCACTTCCCTGCCTCGACCATCAATAGGTCATACTCAGGAACATCATCCGCAAGAAGTGCCGCTTTCGTAACCTCAAGCTGCTCTTCCTCGGCCTCGAATACCGGAGGGTCCTGCGCCTTCAACACGGCGATCATCTCGAGATTACTGCTCGTTTCCACGAAAAGACCTTGTTTCTTCTTGGCCGAGGAAAGCTTGGCGAAGATATCACGAAGTTTCTTGAAACGGGATGAAAATTTGTCAAACACTCCTTTCCTCCCTTTTCTGGCTGCCTCCTTCAAAGCGGCATCGCGGGAAGAGCCTTCTTCCACAAGCTTTAACCTCAAAGCTTCAGCCTCGGCAAAAGCCTTCGCTTTCTCCTCATCAATGGAACGCCGCGCCGCCTCAAACTCGGCCGCCTGCAATTCGCGTGCAGTTTTCAGTTCCGACAGAGAAAGCTCCAAGTTCTGGTTATCGGCCAGATGCTTGCGAAACAGCTCCTGAGCTCCGCAGATTTCTCTCTCGGATTCAGCAGCCTGCTTGTTCACCGATGCCCAGGCCTAAAAAAAAAAAAATCAAATCAGTAAAAGGTCGCGTCGGTCGGAAGGGAAAGATTTCTACCTTCAAGAAGTCTTGGCCCGCATGGGCAAGCAAAGATCCACACGACCTGTCCTCATACCGGATTGGAACGTCTCCCGCATGCCATACTCCCGAACAAAACTCTGTAACTTCAGCAACGTTATCATTAACGGGGCCCTTAAACTTTGAGCCGCTGGTAGCAGATTTCGAGAAAATTCGAGGAGCTTCGGTCGCACCAGCTTTCCTAGCCCTTTTTTTTCTTTTTCTCAGGAAGAGGTTCCTGAGCAGCCAAACCCACGACTAGACGCCTAGGAGGACAATGAGCACCAGGGTTTTGATCGGCTCCCAATCCGTCGGGAACCGTAGGGACCTCCTGGTGGAGAGGCGAACCAGGCGCGAATTCCTGGCTTTCTCCAGCTATCTCAAACGCTTTCCTTTTCTCCGCTGCCTTTTCTCTTCCGCCGCCGCTCTCCTCCTAGCCTTCACAAGTTCACGCTCAGACATCGGAAGGGGTACACTTTGGAACGACATCGTATCGAAATCTAGAGAGAGATTGGAGAGATAAAACTTGCAAACACTAGAGAGAATGAGTGAATGAAGAAGTGAATGAAAGAAGAAGGATATTTATAGATGTCGCTCCAGAAAGAATTAAGGATAGGATTGTAACTTCATAAGTTTCCTCGAAAACAATGTCGGAATTTTCGGAACCACGGACGACAACATCAGTTGCAATTGGACGAGTTGAACCCTCCGAGCAATTAAGAAGTGAAGATTGGAGGAATAAATATTTATAGAGATCACCAAGGCATGGGATTTCAAGGTGATTACTTTTCATTCATGTTGTCACAAGCGTGCCCGAGAAAATCATTACAAAACAGCCCATGAGTAGGCGTGATACCAAATATCTCGGCATGGAGGAAGTGGTTGTGACCGAAAGGCGATGCTTCATACGACCCGCTATCACAAAGGCAATGGTAACGGATGAAACTCTCTCGGAAAATCGTTTTCGCCTCGAATAAATGAAACAGCTTCGTCATCACCGCATTCGGACATAACGAGCTGGGGGCTAACTGTTGAGGTCAAAAACCTCCTCGACGAAAACAATAGCCGAAGAGAGGATCAAGCAGTCGGGCATGAGCGAGTGTTTGAATTAGACAATCAAGATTTCGTATAAATGACAAAGTTGTACGAAATGCCAACAATGTCGCCTAAATAATTTATCGGAGAAATGGTTTCGGCAAAACAGACGACATCATAATCGGACAAACATATCTTCCGACAGGAACTACGGATCGACGGAACATCCAAACAAAGCAAAGGACAAGCTGGACCAGCCCAGAAAACCGAGCTGAACCAGCTTGGAATTCCGAGCTAAACCAGCTCGGATTTCTAAGCTAAACCAGCTCGGATCTAAACCCATCCCGCCTCGATCTTGATCATGAGTTGCCCTTCCGGAAATCCTGAGTTGAACCTTTGAGCTGAACCATCTCAGATTTCCGAGCTAAACTGTTTCTGGTTTTGCGAGCTGAACTTTCCGAACGGATAACCAAACATTTGCCGATACGCATAAGTTGTCGCAACCCACCTTCGGAAACATCAGCCCATACCTTCCTGAACTGATGATTTGGGTTGATGGATCGAGACTGAGAGAAATGGGAACTTGGGCCCAAGCATACGACAAACTCAAAACCAAATAAGTGAATTGATACGTTAACGGACTCGGAACGTCCAAATTTCGGCCCATCCGGCAAACGAGTCGAGCCGCGGAAAGATGAAGAAGTAAAGAAAGAGATTGGAAAAAGGAAAATCCGAGATGGGAAATGTACATTTTAGCGAGAAAAGGAAGAAGATAAGAACAGGAAGATTTCTGAAAATCGTGCGGGAAATATTCTCAAAAGCCGACGAACCGAAGCTATAAAAGGAGGGAGAAACCAGACGAGAAGGGCAGAGCGAAAAACCCTAGACTTGGACTTAAGAACTTAGCAGTTTATCTTAGCCGATTTTCGAGTTCTTTTGCATTTCTTTTCCGATTCCTTTACTTTCTTTTATGATCTTTGTACCTTTTTGACTTCTAATCAATAAAACGTCCTCCGAGTTTGCTAGTTTCGTGGTTATCCTTGAAAGTTTATGTTCCCTAAATTTTTTGCTCTACAAGTTTTGACCGTTTGAGTTTCGACTCTCACAACTCTCAGCTTGTTGTTAAACATGTCAGTTGCTTTACAGCTAATGCATGTTTGCTCTCTTGATTCTTTATCTTTAGACTTTCTGATAACTATCATTAAACAGATGCGAGGTGAATGGCAAGTAAGAAACCCGAAAATGGCTGAGCAATATAATCAGGCAAAAGAGTTTACCAGTCAATTAAAGTCATTCGATATCGAGCATATTGACAGGGTATTCAAATACTGACAGGGTATTGACAGAGCTAATAGACTTCATATCAAATACTTTTCTTAATTTTAGTTAAAATTCGATATAGTGGACTTCACTAGAAGACTTCTCACGGAGACTTCTATGGTAGATATGTTTTTCAAATTTTCTCCGCCTAATTTTTTCCGTCTAATAATTTTAGGTCATGTCATTTTCAATCTAGGTCTAGTTGAAGATTTCTGAAGACTAGACTTCCTCTTCAGACTTCTAAAGTAGACTTCTCCTGTAGACTTCCTCTTCTCTTGTGTTCGATGAATTTCATACGCAAAATCCCTGGAAAAAATCATTAAGTTAACATTTAAATAGACAAATTAGGGTGAACACATAATAAAAAAAGAAAAGAAAAAACAAGCTTGAACTAATCAAGTTAAATAGATAAATATTGAATATCTTTAAAATTAAATTACTTACTAACACAACCATAAACAATAAATTTCAGGATGAAGAACTAAACAGGTTATGAATCTTAACTGATGAATCAACCTAGCATTCCATGAAAACCTTATTGAGAATCCCTAAACCTAACTATGAATCTTGATATGTTCGTATTTCAGCGCATTTAGGCTATTGTTTAGGTCATGTTTTGCTTCTTTTTAGTTTCCTTTAGCTTCATTTCTTTACTCATTGGTGTGTTTAGAGTATAGGATCATCTAGAGCTAGGTTTAGGCATTCTAGGCTTGCATTTGGAGTGTTTTTGGTGTGTTGCAGGTGCAAGGAGTATTGGTGAGCTTGGAAATGGAGTCTAGAGCTCAAAGGACTAAGGAAGACCCAGCAGGAGTCCATATCGGGATACATATCGACCTGGCAACCCGATACACACTCTCGGATTAAATTCAGACAGTCCATATCGGGATGCATATCGACCTGGCAACCCGATACACACTCTTGGATTAAATTCAGACAGTCCATATTGGGATGCATATCGACCTGGCAACCCGATACAGATCCCATAATTTCACTTGGATCCGGGTCAATACCCGGTTTGTTCCTGGTTGACCCGGTTCGCCCCATATTCACTACTTAAGCCAAAAACCTATTTTCTATTGTTTCTTAAGCTTGTTTTGTTGCAAAAACCCTTTTGGGAAGAACAAGATTGAATTTTGATTAATCTAGTACTTCTTTTGAGATTTCTTCTTTTAATCTTTCTACTTTCTCTAATCTCCAATGATTAACACTATCTCTTTGGGTTTTGTTGATCATAGAATGATTAGTGAGTAGTCTCCTTTTGAGCTTTTGGGTTAGGAAGATTTGAGTGATTAGGGGTTGAATCTTGATGTCTAGGGCTTAAATTTGATTGATCCTTTCTCATTAGATGCTCTTAATGCTAGATTAGGCTTAGCTATCCATGATCAAGAACTTTGGGATTTTATTGCACATAAGGTGTTCGATGAAATGCTAGCTAGGATTTAATGAGAGCTTTGCATTCTTATCCAATGACAATTGATGTGTAAGATGTTTAGTAGCTAAAGAACTTGTGTTTAATGCATGCTTGCTTGTGATTAACCAATGAAAGTTGATGTTTAATGCTTGATTAGCATAGGGTTAATGACATGAGAGTGTATTAACTTGAATTAGTGTTCCTAAGCTAAAGGATTAGCATTTTAATGTTGTGTTTGACATCTTGATTCAATGCTTAGTTGCTTAGATCAAATTTCCTATACCCAAGAGCTTGATCTTTAATCATCTATTTGAATTATCTTGTTTGTTCTCTCTTGCTTGATTTTATTGCTTGATATTGTTAATTGCACTTAGGATATTAGAATTTCAACTCAAATTGGTATTGCTTGACTCTAGAGGTTTAGTGTATTCTTCTTGGTCCAATTCCACTCCCAAAAAGGTTCGATACCTCTTACTACACGATAAGTAAGAGGAATTGATACCTCTAAGGATCTTAAAATCCTTGTTATCAATTTGGCGCTGTTGCCATTTTGGGATTTTGGATAGATCAATTCAATTTCTAATCCTTTTTAGTTCAAGTCTTTGTTACTAACTTTGCTTCTTCCTCTCTCTTTTATGTTAGGTGTATGAACTTGCGCAGCCGAGGGACAACAAACTTAGTTGCAATAGTTTAGGACATCAAGGCACACGAGAGGAGATTAGCAAAGGAACGACGCGCGCACGAGAGGGCTGTTCACTTAGAGAGACTAGGGTTGGAACAAATTGTAGAGTTTCAACAGGATTTTGTGGGTGTTGAGCAGCCGGTTATGGATCACAAAGAGCAACAAAATAATCAAGGCATTGATGGACAGAACAATAGGATTCCGGTTCATCCTGAGAGCCCAGCTAGAGCCATTGGTGATGGAGATGCACCGGATACAAACGCAAACCGGCAAGGGATCATTCCACCACCGGTAAACAACAACAACTTCGAGATCCGGGCTATCTTGATCACCATGGTGCAAAATAATTAGTTTCACGGGCTTGCATCTGAGGATCCCTTGCAGCACTTGGATACATTTGACAAGATTTGTGCTACCACAAGGCTTAATGGTGTGACTGATGATGGTTTGAAGATGCGTCTCTTCTTTTTCTCTTTGGCGGATAGAGCTAAGGAGTGGGAAAGCAACATCCATCCGGGATCTATTACTACTTGGGGAGACCTTAAGAAGGCTTTCTTGAAGAAGTTCTTCTCAGCTACTAGGACTGCCCGCTTTCGCAATGAGCTATCCGGCTTTATTCAACGCAACAATGAGAGTTTTGCTGAAGCTTGGGAGAGGTTCAATAGGCTTACTAATCAGTGTCCCCACCACAGTTTCACTAAGGAGACACTCCTCAGTAACCTCTATCGAGGAGTACTTCCTAAAATGAGGGTGATGCTTGATTCTTCTAGCAATGGACACTTCCTAGGAAAGGGAGTTGAAGAGGCTATGGAGTTAATTGAAAATCTTGCCATAAGCGATGGGAACTACAATGATGACTACGGCAGAACCAATAGAGGATCATCATCTATGGATGAAAGGTATGAGAAGGAAATCAAAGCCTTAAATGAGAAGATAGACAAGATGATCAGCTCCAACACAAAGAAAGTCAACTTTGTAGGAAACCACGATGAGAGCCAGCCTTACCTGTATAGTGTGGAAGAAGAGATGACACAAGAGGAGATGAATTTCATTGCGGGGCAAGGTGGTTTCAACAAAGGTTTCAATCCAAACTATAGGAATCACCCAAACTTTTCCTATAGAAGCACCAATGTAGCAAACCCTCAAGATCAAGTTTACCCTCCAGCTCAAGGACAAGCTCAACAACAAGGGCCGCAAAGCTTTGCTCAAACAACTCAACCAACGCCTTTTGTTCCCTACCACACTCAACAAGGAGGATTTGTCTCTAAACCTCAGTACCAAGGGCAACAAGGAGGATTTGTGCCTAAGCAACAATTTGCTCCACCGGGATTTGCACCTCAACAACAACAAGCTGTTACTTCTTCTAGTATTGATTCTGAACTCAAAGGTATGGTGCAACAACTTCTACAAGGGCAAGCTTCAGGAGCAGTGGAAGTAAGGGATCTCAAGAGTGAGCTGCAAAACTTAACATTTAGGGTCACCAACATGGAGAAGCAAAAGGGGAAGGCTGATTCTACCAACCATTGCAACACCATTCATTCAAATGTTGACCATGAAAAGTTTGTAGCTGAATTAGAAGCCCCTGTCTATGGTTCTCCACTTGAGAAGGAGAAAGATGATAAGTTGGATGAAGAGGCCATCATTGAGGAGTTTCTTCTTGGTCATAGTGATGAAACCGTATATGAAGACATGGTTGAGGTAGAACCACCCACGACCAAGATAGCTCCTACTTCACTTCCTAAGCTAGGAGCGCCGGGCAAGTTCTCATTGTCTTGCTCTCTTGGTCACTTGAAGATTGAGGATTCCTTGTGTGATACAGGCTCAAATGTGAGTGTCATATCCCTTGAGATGGTTGAAGAATTAGGAATCAAGAGCATTGCGAGTTACAAATCTACTCTCACCTTTGGAGATTCTTCAACAAAAGTACCATATAGGGAGCTTAAAGACTACCCGGTGATGATTGAGGATTGTAAATCCCAACTGATTTTGTGGTTATGAAGATGAAGAATGGAAAGAAGCTTCCTCTACTATTGGGCACGGATTTTCTCAACACTACCGGTGCAAAAATGGATTTCAACAAGAAGAGGGTAGTACTCACAAAGGTGAATGATAAGGTGTTCTATCCCATGAAGTCATCCTCCATCAACACTTGTGGAACCATCACAAGTGACCATAATCTCGAGGAGGAAAGGACTTTTGCTAGTCTTGCCAAGCTTGTGCATCCATCATTTTGGGAGATTTGAGGATTGAGGAGCCACAAGTTGAAAAGGTTGAGAAGTTGTACTCTCCAAAGGTTGAAAAAGTTGTGAAAGATGCTTTGGTTGGAGAGAGTAGTAAAGAGCTGATGAGTGAACACTTGGAAAGTTTTCCATTAGAGGAGGTGAGTGGAGCAAAGGAAGCTCCTCTTAAGAGAAAGAAGAAGAAGGGAAAAGCACCTACAACCTCTACTCATACTCAAGCTCCTAGCACTCTCACTCTCCACCCTTTGAAGCTTAAGGATGAGACAATAGAGTACAAGGTAAAATGCAAGGGGATCTCTAAGCCATTCTCAAGTGCAAGAGCCATCCTTACTCCTGAGCTTCAAGCTGATCCAAACAAGCTCCAAAAGAATCTCAACAAAGTCTTGACAATCACTCAAACGGTCAAGACTCCTCCACCTCCTCACTAAAAGAAAAGGCACTCGAGCTTACCGACTTTAAACAAAAGCGCACTTGGGAGACATTCCCATATTTATCCTTGTACATATGATCTTTTGCTAGTCATTTTTGATGTTTTGCTTTGAGTTTATCAGGTTTTGGTTGATAGGTGAAGCTATGGACTCATTGGCGTTAAGAAAGGGCCGAAACATCTTGGACAAAGAGGTCGAAAGGAAAACAGTGAAGCAGTATCGGCTACCGTATCGGTTGCCCAGACCGATACGGAATCTCGGGATTAAAAAGCTGGAAAATCGAGATCACATATCGATCACGATATCGGCTGGCCAGGCCGATAAATGCCTCCCTGAAATAATCCTAGACATCATATCGGTTGGCGTATCGGTCGGCCAAGCCGATACGCCCTCTTCGCCCATCCAAGTAACACTCCTCCCTTGTACATATTTAGTTTCTTTTCTTTGTTTGCATTTTGTGTGTCTTCGGTCTCTTTTCCTTTCCTAGATCACACAAGGGACCGTGTGATTTAAGTTTGGGGGAGAGACAAGTTGCTAATCGTGTTTCTTTTGATCTTATTTTTTGTCCTTGAATCTCATGCAATGCATCTAAGGCATAGAAAAACCAAAAAAAAAAAAAAATCGAAAAATTTTGAAAACTTTTCACAAAAAGAAAGCATTGTAGGATCGAGTCTAGTTAGTATTGTAGGATTCATGCATTGGGTACAATGATGATTTTGCCTTGTAGAGGCTCACCAATTAAGTTGCTCGTTGCTTTAATCGATTTTCAAAACAAAGGAAAACCCATTGCTTGACTTTGAGATTCCGAAATTCCCTATCCTTGTGAATCTCGCTTGAACTTAGCTCAATTCTGTGATATTGGACTTAATTTGACTTTGAAATATCTTGCTTAGGGGCTTGAAATGCAATCCCATGATCCTTGCCTAAGTTATTTTTTCCCTTTTACACTCTCTTGATTAACTCGGGCAACCATTGATCTTATGATCATGGCTTCCCTTACCCGAAGACCCTAAACCTTTCCTTAAAGCCAAAATAATTTGTGAGTGAGGCCTGTTCTTGATAGCTTTTGGCATGTGCAAAAACTTGAGAGTATCGGGAACGACAATGGTCTTTTTTCATTCTTAGCTAGTTCTATTTGCCATAAGATTCTAGCAATTAGGATTGGAAATAAGTTTGGGGGAGAGATGAGAGTTGGATTGGGAATAGAAGGATCAATGAAAAGAGTTGAAAAAGGGTTCAAAAAGAGAAAGAAAGTCACTAGGAAATCTTGTAAGAAAAGAGAATCAAGTAAGTCCCCTAGGAATGAATCAAAAGAAAAGAAAAGAAAAATCAAGTGATTAGAGGGGATAAGTTATGAAAAAGTTTGCTCAAATTTGAAAAAGAGAAAAAATCAGTTAAGTGTTTCCTAGTTGACAAAGAAAAGAGAGAAAAAGAGCTAAAAGGGTGAGTGTTTTGGTAAAAGAATTATCATGAGTTGGGGGTTTGGTGAGTGTTTATCCTTCATTATGGGATTGTTTAGATAAATCTTCTAGGGATTGGGTAGAACAATGAGAAAAGAACTTTGTATGCATGAATTGTTCCCTTTCTTAGATAGATTTTGTGTAATGCCAATTGCTCCTATTCTTGAGAGTTAACCACCTACAAAGAAACTTCTAAGCCACCTCAAATAGCCTCTCTTGAACCTTAACGATTGGGATTGATTGATTGCCCCTATGCGAGATCGCACTTAACTTTTAATGAATGTAAGGAATTGAGTTGATGATTGCTTGTGTTCTATAGGATCTCGGGATTTAGAGTAGGGATTGAGGGAACGTTAATGTGGAAGTACATGGATAGTCAATGTGATTAGAGCAACTTGTAACTTCTTTGAAAGATCTCGTATCTTGTTGTGAGTCTTGTGGTTTTGAGTCCCCGCTTTCAAACCCTTCTCCTATCTTGCTTTGATGGTCTTATGCTTGCTTGTGGACAAGCAAGGTTTAAGTTTGGGGGAATTGATATGTTCGTATTTCAGCGCATTTAGGCTATTGTTTAGGTCATGTTTTGCTTCTTTTTAATTTCCTTTAGCTTCATTTCTTTACTCATTGGTGTGTTTAGAGTATAGGATCATCTAGAGCTAGGTTTAGGCATTCTAGGCTTGTATTTGGAGTGTTTTTGGTGTGTTGCAGGTGCAAGGAGTATTAGTGAGCTTGGAAGTGGAGTCTATCGCTCAAAGGACTAAGGAAGACCCAGCAGGAGTCCATATCGGGATGCATATCGACCTGGCAACCCGATACACACTCTCGGATTAAATTCAGACAGTCCATATCGGGATGCATATCGACCTCGCAACCCGATACACACTCTCGGATTAAATTCAGACAGTCCATATCGGGATGCATATCGACCTGGCAACCCGATACAGATCCCAGAATTTCACTTGGATCCGGGTCAATACCCGGTTTGTTCCGGGTTGACCCGGTTCGCCCCATATTCACTACTTAAACCAAAAACGTATTTTTTATTGTTTCTTAAGCTTGTTTTGTTGCAAAAACCCTTTTGGGAAGAACAAGATTGAATTTTGATTAATCTAGTATTTCTTTTGAGATTTCTTCTTTTAATCTTTCTACTTTCTCTAATCTCCAATGATTAACACTATCTCTTTGGGTTTTGTTGATCATAGAATGATTAGTGAGTAGTCTCCTTTTGAGCTTTTGGGTTAGGAAGATTTGAGTGATTAGGGTTGAATCTTGATGTCTAGGGCTTAAATTTGATTGATCCTTTCTCATTAGATGCTCTTAATGCTAGACTAGGCTTAACTATCCTTGATCTAGAACTTTGGGATTTTATTGCACATAAGGTGTTCGATGAAACGCTAGCTAGGATTTAATGAGAGCTTTGCATTATTATCCAATGACAATTGATGTGTAAGATGTTTAGTAGCTAAAGGACTTGTGTTTAATGCATGCTTGCTTGTGATTAACCAATGAAAGTTGATGTTTAATGCTTGATTAGCATAGGGTTAATGACATGAGAGTGTATTAACTTGAATTAGTGTTCCTAAGCTAAAGGATTAGCATTTTAATGTTGTGTTTGACATCTTGATTCAATGCTTAGTTGCTTAGATCAAATTTCCTATACCCAAGAGCTTGATCTTTAATCATCTATTTGAATTATCTTGTTTGTTCTCTCTTGCTTGATTTTATTGCTTGATATTGTTAATTTCACTTAGGATATTAGAATTTCAACTCAAATTGGTATTGCTTGACTCTAGAGGTTTAGTGTATTCTTCTTGGTCCAATTCCACTCCCAAAAAGGTTTGATACCTCTTACTACATGATAAGTAAGAGGAATTGATACCTCTAAGGATCTTAAAATCCTTGTTATCAAATCTACTCAGACATATCAGATGTAACAAACGACAATGGATGAAATAGATTGCATTAAAAATAAATAAGAGAATAGAAAAGGAGTTCAAAATCTTCTCTAAAATCAGTACAAGATTCGGATCAGCCCCAAAGCTCTATAACTCTCTCTATCCAAATGTATGAAAGTATGCATGAAAATAATACACAAAAACCTTAATAATAAGTGTCAAACATGTTTTGGGTCTCCTCTGTAAATAGTGAATCTTCTGGGTCAATTATGAAATTATTCAAAATCTTCATTAACTCGCCAAGAATTGGCATTTGGAACGTGTGTCGATTGATGCACAATCTGCATCGGTCGATGCTCAGCTCGAACACTCTAACTGATCTCTGTCATCACGGCTTAAGCTCCAAATAATGCCCAAAAAGCTCTAATAACTTCCAAAGTACTCCAAAAGTGATTAAACCTATAAAACACCTGAATAGGCTCCAAAGACACTATAAAAGACTCGATTATATACATATATCATGGCTTAATACCCATTAGAACCATGATATATCAAGCTTTGGTTAAAATTTTGTCGAATTCCCTTTCGTCTGATGCCGTTCCGACTCCCTTAATTTTCTTTGTATCTCCGATTCCGAGAAATTTATTTTAGAAAATTATCACATAGTGCAATAATTTCCCCAAAATTAACTCTTGAATTATTTATTAAATAATTCTTCCCGTTAAAATATTATTTTTGAACATAATATTTTAACTATCCGGAAACGAGAAATTACAATATATTTTACACATATTATGCATCATCTCCATAAATAGGAAAGAGAATCAAGAGAAAAGGATTAGAATCGGAAGAAAAATCAAGAAATAGCTCCGAAGAAAAACTTCCCTCAACCCTAAATCTTTTTCCGCATACATGGTGAATGCGACTCGTAGACAAAAAGTTGGAACCATTTCTTCCCAGCAACCGTCTCAACCTCTGACATATACTTCGCCGCCTCAGTTGATCAATGAATCAAGCCCCGAGGAACAAGCTCACTAGCAAGCAATCCAAACGCCGTCTCTAATCAGATCTTCCTTGACAATCAGTCAGAAGGTGGAAATTTTTTCACTACGGCCGAGGAAGAAGGAGGAACAAAACCAATAGCCTCCGGTGACAAAAAAAGAGAATGAGGAAGAAGAGATCCAGTCAGATCTTTCCTCACAAGCAGAAATCGAAAAGGACTGAGACAAGTCAAAGCCAAGATCTGACTCTGGTCATGAAACAGAGAAAATCGAAGACCAAGAACCTTCCAAGGTCAGTGAAAAGGAAGGTGAGTCAGACAAGGGAGATGATAAAGAAGTCGGAGCTTACCCTGTAGAGATGGATAATGAGGAGTGCCTAGCCCCGGATGCTCTGACTTCTATGACGACCAAGGACTACCCTTTGGAAATTGCTAATTGGTGGATGGAGGTTATCTTCATAGTGTAATGATACATTTGAAGTTTTACGTCTTGCATTGTTCTTACGATGTATAAATTTTTTGTTCTTACGTTGTATAATATTTTGTTCTTACGATGTATAATTTTTTAAGTCTGGCACTTCATAACGATAGGGCCAAAGGATAAAAGGAGGAATATGGGGTGATTATGTTGGAATTTTCGAGTGGCTGCTGGAATCTGAGGGTCACTGGGTTGAATGGAATAATGTTCATATACTTGATAGTCCAATTTTTGGCTGGATGACAAATAGTTTATTCTCTATATGTCGAATCAGTTCGAGTATAATCTGGAGAATTTCATTCCCTTATGGCCAGCACTACTTAGAATTGAAGTCTATACATGGCGTTTCAAATGGCAATATAACTAGCACTTATCCAACTGGTATAATTTTGTTTTAAGGTAATAAATTTATTGGACTTTATTGTTTTAATATGGTTTGGTTATTGATTTGTTTGGTATTTTTTTTAGATATAGATTTGATTGGTGTTGCGTTTGGAATTGATGGATTCGGAAGAGATCCAGTGGATCGTACAAAGGATCGGAAAACGAATTTTTGGAGGCGTCTTCAAGTAAAATTCCCAATTATAGATTTGGAGTAAGTATAACTTCCAGTTATTTCAGGTACAATATTTTAGAATATTTGAAAGCTTATTTGTAGTAAATATTGCAGAAACAACTCATTGGATTGTGTGGTCAATGGCGATCTTGCTGTTAAGCTGGTGAGGGCATGAAACAAAAGTCCAAATGGAATATTTTTCTTCTTAGTCCAGTGCTTTAATGTTATCAAAGAAAGTGGTGGTATGATGAAATTTCAAACCTTTTGTAAATCTTTTCTAGTTACTATAAATGACAAATAATTCAAATTTCTTTTCGATTAGGTTTGGTGAGGTTGAGGCTATTCAACGAGTTTTTAAGATACGATTTTATGCGTATGAAGTTGAAGAGTTCAGTGAGTTTTTCCAGAGGTATTTATCTAACACTTTATAATCATATAGTATATAGTTGTTTATGTTTTTTTCTTTGGGATCTTATGTGTTATTTTTTCTAATATGATTTTTTTTCTTCAGGTACCTTAAGCCTCGTCTATGTTAAGAATGTTGGGAGTGGTTTTTTGGATATGCGTAATGAAGAACATACTTATGGTTTATGGCAAAGTGATTCAAGGTATGTATTCTTATCCATTTTCATAGATTCTACTGACAATATTTGTTTTTAACTCGTGTTATCTCAAGCAGGGGGATAAAAGGTTAACTCGGTTATGGTAGACTCGGAGGAGGAGTCGGTGCAAGAGGAGTCCCCTGAAGAAGATGATGATAACACTTATGGTGATGAATAGGCCTTAGTTTATAGGGGAGTGACCAGAGTGAACTTCATTTTTCACTACAAGAAAACATGCCTCTAACAACAGCTAATACGTCGCAATTTCGTCGCCAACATGTCTTAGCATCGAATTTGCGACGAAACAAAAATCATCGTTAAACATTCATCGTTATCCAAATTTCATCGTTAATGCAAATATAACGACCATTCAAATTCGTTGTTAATCCGTAGCAATAGTTGCAACAAATTAAAGACGAAATGTAATGGTCGCAAGTCGTCGTTAATTTGTTCTTAAACTAGTGACTAATTAACATTGAATAAAAGACGAATAGAAAAATATATATATTTAATAATAATGTGTTGTTAATACGCTGTTAAAATATTTTTCGTTAATACGTTGTTAAGATATTCGTCGTTTGTTCGTAGCAAACATATTGGTCGTAATTTCGTTCTTAAATTCTTTTGTTGTTAATACGTCATTACTTATTTCGTCGTTAATATATCGTTAAGTTATGATGAATTAACGACATATATTTAATACGGATATTTAAAAAATTTATTTATATATATATAATTAATTTAAAATTTAAAAATTAAAATTTAATAATATTACTAACAATATAAAATATAAATATAATAATTATATTTTGCAAACCGAAATAAATACCGTAATAAATACAAAAACCCGTAACTAAACTATCCCAGTTCATCTCGAAATCTGTCCCGGCTAGAAAGTCCGCCGCCTCAGTCAACTCTCTGGTCTCCAGTACGAACGTCCCTGGTGCCGCCGAACACGTTTGAGATGGTTCCGTTTGGCTCGTTCCTGATGTCGCCGCCTCTTCCGCTCGTTTCCTCCTCATCTCCTCTAAACCCCTTGAAAATCGGGGGTTATCGTTGGCCAAAAGGTCGAACAAGCTATCTTGAGATCGTATTGAATCCTCGTATGAAGCCGTCTTCTCTTCCTAAGTGACGGTCTTCGTCCTCAACTCCGCGATGACGGCATTCGCGGAATGATTCTCCTTCCGTAAAGTGGCCGCTTCCTGGTTAACATCTCTCAGGTGTAACGTAGATGCGATCGGAGTATCTTGGACGGATCCAATGAAGACGATCCGTCCCTTTTTCCTAGTTGCGACTTACAAATAAATAAAGAATTACCAAAATTGTGAATATAGAAAATAATATGAAAATAGTTAAACTTAACAGAAGGAGAAGAAAATTTACCTCAGTGAAGATCTCATCGATCTCCTTGGTCGTCATTCTATCGCGGATCGGAGTACCGCTTGGCGAGAGCTGCTGTCGTAGCCACATTTCTCTCTTTGTAGAACGTCTCGGCTGAAGGAATCACAAAAAGACCATTCTTCTTTTTGTCAGTTGCTGCGTAAAGGTCGGGCCGTGAAGGCAGCTCTCCGTCCTTAGCCTACACAATACTTATATATATATATATATACATATTTATTTATTTATTTATTTGAATAATTATAAAAACAAAAGATAAGAAATTTAAATTTCTATCACCGACACCAAATACGGTTGGGCAGTTATCAACACATACTTCTATCATCTCAAAAGGAAAACCAAGGCTATAAAGCATTTTCTGAATCTCATAATAGCTTTTAGCAGCCAAATTATCCTCCGGTAAATATTCTTTAAAAAGATCTGCCAAGCCATCCATGAAAACCTTAGCTAAATTATGATCAGTGTTAATGTTCATCATCCTAGCTGCCAACGATAATTTGGACAACCCTTCTCTACATCTATCATAGAGAAGCTGATTTGCTGCATCTAGCATATCATAAAATTGTTTGGCATCTAAGTTGGATTCCTGAACATCATTCTAATCGTTACTTACTGTTTAACGAAATGCATTTGTCACCATTTCATGCACCCTATCATGCTCGTGATAACCGAATTGATCATGATTATATGAATTTCATTTACATGCTAAACATTGATACTACTACTTCCTACATCATAGCCACTACCAGTACTATAACCTTCTTTGTGTTGAAAAAATATATAATAATGTGGTGTAAATTCTCTATTCAATAAGTGACACCAAACCAACTCAACAAGAATAAACTTCTGATTCATGCATTTGGGACAAGGATATAACATCTTACCGCTTTCTATAGTTATTGATGTCTGACCTGCTTGATACATGAATATCTCAAGCCCATCTCGAAACTCCTTTGTCACCACTCCTTCGGCTTCCTTACGTTGATACATCCAACTCTGTAGTTCGTATATAGACATATTTTCGAAAGAAAATTTTGTTTTGAGAGAGAGTTGTAGTGTTTTGTGTTTTGAGTTGTGATTTTCGTTTTGAAGTATGGAGTATTTATAGAATTTTTTTACGATCTGGCAACGAATTAGCAATGAATATTAGCAAAAACTTCGCAACGGATATAAATAACAACGATTTAACGACGATTTTTGGTCGAATTATAACATATACACATGTCGTAACAAAACATGTATAAGTTATTAAAACGTGTCTATCTACCAAATAACTATGTTACATTTCGATGTTAATTGGTCGCGTTATACTACGAATATATTTTATTGCTAAATCGTAGCATTATACAACGAATTAACGACGAACTAGACTTTACTCATACGTCACTAATTCGTCATTACTTGCTACGACGAAATAGAAATCGTCGTAAATATGTAGTTACTTGCTACGACGAAATAGAAATCATCGTAAAATAGTCGCAAGGCGATTTCTAATTAGCGAAGGACATATTTCGTCACTAATATTCATTGCAAAAGGACTGTTTTCTTGTAGTGTTTGGCTTTTGGAATACTCTGGGTCTCGGTCTTAGACTTATGGAGGAGTAGGATCACTCTTTTAGTTGTTTGTTGAGCTTGTTTAATGCCTTTCTCTGTCTTTTGAACTTACGATATGCTTAATGCGAGTGATTTCACATTGTTCTTTATACTAGCATCTCAAGTTCAAGATCATAATTATATGCTTTGGCTATGTGTTTCACTTTTTAATGACAGATACTTGAGAGGCACATAAAACTAAAGAGGGGGAGATTAAAGATGTCAAGAACTAGGTCAAGAGCTACGACAACACCTGACTCTCTTGTGTGCATCAACGAGAGAGATCACCTTGGAGATGACGTGGAGTTGAGGATTCAAAGTCTTTTTTGTCAAAGAAATTTAAAGTCTTAGGAAGCTTCTAGCTAACTAGAACAAGCTCAAAGGAGAGAAGCTGGACTGGATGAGTGTACATAAACGGTCCAAAACTGTAAGGAAAGCTAGGGCAAACTCTCTCTCAGACACGTTTTCCAAGGCGGCTGCCGCTTCATTTCAGCTCCGATCAAATATGGCTAGCTGCCTCTGGTTCTTAATCGCTCGCTTCTCCTTTTAAAAATATTTTCAACTTTCTCGGGTTTTCCATAAAAATCCCGAAGATCTACTCCCATGTCTTTTATTTCGTTTAGATTTGACAAGGAACCTCTGTCGCAGCCAATGTCCCTCTCCTCCACTCCGGAAATTCCACGACGGAGCTGCCTAACCCACCGAACCCGCCAGATCCGCCGGACCCTCCGGATCCACCGCATGCTCTTCAGATCCAGACCACCGGCTCTCTCGATTATCTCTCAGATTTATCGATCTATGCAGGAAAGTATCCATCGGTGCATCTTCTAAGTAGTGGATACCCCCTCCGCCGTTTTGGGTATGGTTTTCATCGGACGAGTAAGCTTTTTTGATGCTTTTGTCGATGTTTTTTAGGTCATAGTTTCCTCGCAAATCAACTTTCGCATGCTATTGCCCGAATCCTCTAAGGACATCTTGACCCTTCTCAACCGCAAGCCACTCGACAAAATAGGCGGCTGCCGGCAAAGTCAAAGTGTTTAATTGCAGATCTGATCTCCATTGCTTCAGCTCAAGTCTCTGACGGCTGGAGCAATCCAAAGCATTGCCCTTTCCAAGTGGATTTTTAATATGGGTCTGGCCCAATACGCCCATTGTGGTCTTCAGTCCACCAACCACAATCAATCATGACCCAGACTCCAGCCCATCCCGTTCTATATCTCATGCTGCTTCATGTGGCTCTTTGACAGGGAATGTATGGCTTTTTATTGGGTTAAAGAAGGCTAAACAATCAATTTCATCCTCTGTTGTGGAGAGAATTTTTCAACCTTCCTCCTCGTTCGAGGAGAGATCACTACCACTTTCATCCCCTTGCATGGAGAGATCTTCATCATTTTCCTTCCTTTTTGGGAAGATAATCGTTTCTGTATGTTGCCTTTCCATGAAAGGTGGTTAGTTTTCGGATTCAATCCCGGAAATTCTTTTCAACTTCTCCATCGGTTCGCTATCTTGTGTAGCGGTTATAGGGTTAGCCTTGAAGAAACCTGAATATGGGAGTTGGTGTTTAACGGCACAAACCAAAGTGACTAATCTTCAATTCGGCTCTGCCGTAAGATTATGTTGACGCATTTGAACCTTGTATCAGATTCACTGTCACTGTATCATCTTCTATCTGGTCTATCTTTTCTTATTTTTAAAGTTTATGTTTGTAATCACAGAGGTTTGAGTTTCTCCCTCTTGTTTTGTATCGTGGATGATTAATAAGTTAATGAAGTTTTGTGACAAAAAGAAAAAATGTTTGTAGAGTAGAGTATGGAGAAATGTTCTAGTGTAAATTATAAGCTATGAATGTTGATTCTGTTTTACGTGTGGAATCATAGCTGATTCTGTTTTACGTGTGGAACGGATTCCACAACTGTCTATATTACCATTTAGTGACATACTAATACGATCAGGTTTTAATCCCTAGATCTACACTGCAAGTGTACAGACGTGACTAGTAGTATATAAGGTATCGAAATCCACAGAGACTCAAGATCTTGCGATAGATTGTAGAATTTCAGGTTAAGCTAGGAAACAATGAAGAAAGCAGTAAATCAGAGAGCAGTAAATAAATAAAGCGGTGTAAATCAATCAAGAGAAGGCGTCAGGTCAAGGGAGTTCTCAGGAAATCGGGAACACTGGCTAATCAATCAATCATGATCTAATTAAGAACTGTTCTAGAACTAGAATCACAGAATTATAACAGACCAACTTTCGTTGTGAATATTATCTATGTCTAACAACCTAGCAAGCCAACTTTCGTTGTGAATCCTAGAGTTATAAACAAGCATTAATCTCAAGTTCTTTGGTTCACAATTCTCCTAAGCCAAATTTCTTTGCGAATAATCAAATTGCTCATCTAGGTTCTTTCTAGTTAATTAACCAACTGTCGATGCGGAAATCAACCTCTCATCATAAATCTGGGTAGCTACTTCAGATTAAGCATTAAGAACAACCCTAGATGAAGAACTAACATATATGAATCCCTACAGATTGATCAACCTATAATTCCATGAAATCCCCTGTGAGAATCCCTAAACCTAACAGGTAAACTACTCAGACATGGAAATTGAACCAAAAGACATGATGAATAGAAAACCAAATAGCATATAATAAAATAAGAAACTGGGGTTCGAAATCTCTCTCTCTCTCTCTTGAGTACAAGATCAGTCCCTAACTCTCTCAAAAGTAAAATAAAGGGTAGCCTAAACAATGGCTTAAAAACCCTAATATAATGATCTAAACTCAGCTAGAGCTTCTTTGTAATTATGAGAAACTTCTGGGCCAAAGTGCAATTTCCAAAACTCTTCAATAACTCGCCGAGATATGTCCTATTCGCGTCTGTGTCTATCGATGCACAGGTTGTGTCGATCGACACAAGTATCTGTTTTCGAAAGTGAACTCTATCTCTCGGGTTAATTCTCCAAAATGCTCCAGAATGCGCCATAATGTCCAAATCCGCTCCAAACGTACCTAGACCTGTAAAAACACTTAAAAGGACTCCAAAAGCTCTAATAGACTCGATAATAAGACATATACCATGGTTAAAAGCCCTAAAAACCATGATATATCAACTCCCCCACACTTAGCTTTTGCTTGCCCTCAAGCAAACAGAAAACCAAGATCAGGAGAAGAAGTTTGAAAACTTCAGAAACTCGTTTCATCGTTGGAGCACCACACTCAGATTCCCCTTAGTAAGCCACATGAAAATGAACCTGCAGACATCAAGACCAACATATACTTCCCCCACAGTTATCAATTATCCTGAGTAAACTCCACAATCACATTCAAAGCATCCAAATTCACCATACTGACTTCTATAAGCTAATAAGTGTGGTCTCACCTATGGGGTATCGATCAAAGAACACATGGACTCTTACTTTGCTAGCATCTGATCACTCAACTGTTGCTTCTGGTTCCTTTCTTCTCTTTTCCCTTCCTTAGCACTGATTTTTCCCACTGGGTATCATTTTATTTTTTCTATCAGTGCTCTTCCCTTATTGGGGTGTACTTTGGACATGTTTCCATGGATGCACAGGAGGTAATAGGGGTCTCTACCACTCCCGCAACCACATCGAAGCTACTAGCTTATCCTCAGTTTATCCCTTTTTTTTTACTTACAAGTCAGGGGAGAAGGGAACCATAATCAGACAGGTTTACAAGCTATGCCAGAACCAACAAAGGAATCCGATCCAAAGTATACCAAGCCCATAGGAGAGAAAATTAAGTCAAGCTAAAGGTGAAGTCAAGTAATGGATTCTCTGAATACCTGAAGTGATATGGGTGTCCTCAGTAGGCTGGTCCGTGTTGGGTTTTCTAATAGTCATAGATCATCTGCAAATCATCCAATGGTCACTTAGGTTCGTGCAAGTGTGGCAATCTCCTCAAAAAGTCCTTGTTTTCTACTCAATTTTGACTCAAGAAAACATATTTGGACTGACTCTAAGAAAACAAAAGCGTGCGTCAGTAGCTACCTCCCCCACACTTAAAACACACTGTCCCCAGTGGTCGCAAGCTTAGGCTCGGTGAGAAAAGAACTCGGAATTAAGAGAATCCGAAAAGGGGTCAGAACACTTACCTGTCGTCGGTCTGTGTCGATCGATGCCACTAGGGTGTCGATCGATGCAAGGCGATTATGCCCACGAACCGGTGTCTGAACCGCAATTGAATCGTCAAACCGTAAATCGCAACTGTGTCGACCGATGCACAATTTGTGTCGATCGACGCAGTGCGATTCTGCATGTTTCTCACGCTTTGAACACACAAAAATAGAAAATCAAAAACACCAAATCAAAACGAAAAATGAAAACAAAAACGAACCTAACAGTGGGTTGCCTCCCACTCAGCGCTTGTTTAAAGTCAATAGCTTGACTATGGGAAGGAGATCGAACTTATGGAGGATTCAACAGAGACTTTGAATGTCTCTGTGAATGTCTCTTCAACCAAGGTGGCGTATAAGCTTTCGGATCATGAGATCTCCCAAGATAAGAGCGATGAGAACCAGGGTGGGAGCGAAGCGAGGGTGGGATACTGCGTTTGCCTGCATTCACAGCTTTGCGATTAGAAGGTTTGAGTTTAGAATGATCATACCTGTGCTTTGGAGGATGTAAGAGATTTGGAGATTTCTGCTTAAGAGCAGTTGCAGGATCAGAAGATGTTAGAGCAAGTTCAGAATGAACTGCCATCTTCTCTTCTCCAATAGGAATCTCTGGTTCCACTTCCACACTGAAGCTCTGTCCATCTATGGTGGATTTCTGTAGCTTATCCATCTTGAATCTCAAAGGATTGTCTCCCAGGTGGAGATCAATCAGCCCGCGTCTCACATCTATCACAGCTCCAGCAGTAGCTAAGAATGATCTTCCAAGCAGAATAGGATCATCTGGCTCAACATTATACTTCAGCACCACAAAGTCCGTTGAAATCAAGTAGTTTCCAACTCTGATAAGTACATCCTCAAGAACTCCTTCTGGATACCTCTTTGAACGATCAGCTAGGATAAGAGAGATCCTAGTAGGCTGGAAATCCATCAGTCCTAATCTCTTAGCCTTAGAGTATGGCATGAGATTCACACCAGATCCTAAGTCACACAGAGAATGCTTGAATATGTCCTTTGAGATTGAACAGTCTAGCACAAAGACTCCTGGGTCTGGAAGCTTCTCTGCAATCTGAATCAGCTTCTTTTCCATCACTTTCATGCATTTAGCTTCGTCTAGCTCCTGTTGGACAACTTAGGAGACTTAGAATGTGGTACGGACAGTGTTGAAACTCGTTTAGGGACTGTTTCAGGTTTTTGGTCTTGCTGCGATCTATGTCGATCGATGCAGTAGTGGTGTTGATTGACACAAGGCGATTATGAGCATATTCATTCTTCGTATCGAGCATGCATCGATCGACATCAAGAGTGTGTCGATTGATGCTCGTCTCAGACAGAAAATATTCATCAAGAAAATCCGAGATGATGCTCTTTTCTTCTCCTAGCAAATCAATCTCATCTCTTATGGTCACAACATTGAAGAATTTGTTCTGTTCAGCTTTCCCAGCTCCATTCTGCCTCTGCACAGCTCCAGCCGTCTGTTGAACTTGAACATCCAGCTTCTTCACATGTGTGCTCAAGGATTCATACTTCCCATTTAGATCTTCATACACAGCATCCAGCTTCTTGTTGAAGTCTACAGCAGTTTTAGTCTGACCCTCCAGCAACCGCTCCATCATGGCTTCCATCTTGCTCTCATGAGCACTAGCAGCAGGAGGTGTCTGATATGAGGATGATCCATAAGTCCTCTGATAAGAATTACCTTGCTGAAAAGGTTTCTGATAACCAACAGTCTGTCCATATCCAGAAGAGTTCTGGTTGCTTGTGAAAGCACTCTTCTGTCCACCATTAAAGAACTTGTTGCCTTGCTGAATTCCAAACCTGTTTCCTTGAAATCCAGAACCACTGATGTAGTCCACATCCTTTTCCTGGTGATCTTCATCAGCCTCAAACACTTCAACTTCCTGAGCAAAGTGGACAGCTTTCTTTCCAGTCAACAAACTGTGAACAATGTCCAACTTATTCCTGATATCAGTAATCTCCAGATTGTTGATCTTTCCACCAGACTCTTTCCTTCTTCTATCAGCAGTTTTGGTGCTATTACTGCTCACCAAGTTATCAATCAGCGTCCTAGCCTGTTCAGGAGTCCTTGTATTGAAATTGCCATTGCTGGCATTATCCAATGCAGACTGGTAATGGAGATCAATTCCTCTGAAGAATATGCCTAGCAGCGTCACTTCAGAGAATCCATGATGAGGACAGTCACGTTGGTACTTCTTAAACCTCATCCAAGCAGACTTAATAGGCCCTGTAGGACCTTGGGTAAAGGTGAGAATATCCTGTCTCGACTGATCAGAGCGAGCATCATCATAAAAATGCCTCAAAAACTCCCTCTTCACTGCATCCCAAGTAGTAAACTTCCCAGATGGAAGTTGTTTCAGCCAAGCTGCAGCCTCTCCAGCGAGAGAATAGGGGAAAAGTTTGAGATACAGGTAGTCATAGTTTATCCCATTGTACTTCATTCCAGTGATGAAGTCTTCAAAATCATCAATATGATCCAATGGTTGCTCATGTGAGAGACCATGGAAAGGATTCTTCCTCAGAACAGAGTAGTAGACAGTCTCGATCTCAAAGTAATTCCTCTCAAAGCCAGTAGGTACAATTGCTGACCGCTTAGCATATAACTCATCGGGACCGTTGTAGTCAGCAAGAGTCCTCTCAGCACCAGGAGGATTAATCATCTGCATGTGACCTCGGGGCGGGTCAGGATCAGGTATTACACGTCCCTCAGCATCTATCCTTTGCCCCTCATCGTTGTACGGGTTGTTCTGTCGGTCTCTCAGAACTTCCTCAGCATCAGGTCTCAAAATCAAAGGCATCTGATTAACGTTCGCCATCTTAGCTTTCTTCTGAGCTTTTCTGTTCTCTCTCTCTAGCTTTGCAAGCTCTTCAACTTCAAGTTTCACGAGATCCTTGTCCAAATTACTCCTCAATTCGCGATCAGACATAAACTGATCTGTTCGCGCAGGTGTGTCGATCGATGCAGGGAGAGCGTCGATCGATGCAGATCACGAACGTGTGTCGATCGACATTCAGGACCGTGTCGATCGATGCAGAGCGATTACAGGCGTACCTGAAACGCAAGAAAAAGAAAAATTAGTAACCAAAAACAAAAAGGAAAAACCTAGTCTAAACCCTAAGTTTAAATCTATCGAAGACTCAAAAGAGTCCCCGGCAACGGCGCCAAAAACTTGATACGATTAGGTTTTAATCCCTAGATCTACACTGCAAGTGCACAGACGTGACTAGTAGTATATAGGGTATCGAAATCCACAGAGACTCAAGATCTTGCGATAGATTGTAGAATTTCGGGTTAAGCTAGGAAACAATGAAGAAAGCAGTAACTCAGAGAGCAGTAAGTAAATAAAGCGGTGTAAATCAATCAAGAGAAGGCGTCAGGTCAATGGAGTTCTCAGGAAATCGGGAACACTGGCTAATCAATCAATCGGGATCTAATTAAGAACTGTTCTAGAACTAGAATCACAGAATTATAACAGACCAACTTTCGTTGCGAAAATTATCTATGTCTAAAAACCTAGCAAGCCAACTTTCGTTGTGAATCCTAGAGTTCTAAACAAACATTAATCTCAAGTTCTTTCGTTCACACACTACAAGAAAAACTGTTTTTAGCCACGAACGAGCCACGAACAGTTCGTGGCTAAGAATTTTCAAGCCACGAATAGCTACGAACCAGCCACGACTGCAAATCATGGCTAATTCGTAGATATTCGTGGCTATTTAGCCACAAAAAAATATTTTTGGCTATCCGTTGATAATTAGCCACAAATAGCCACAAACTAGTCGTGGAAGAGCATAGCCACAACTAGCCACGAAGATATTTGTGGCTACCTAGCCACGATCTGAAATCGTAGCTATTTGTGTCTAATTTAGCCACGAATAGCCATGATATTATCGTGGAAGAGATTAGCCACGAAATAGCCACGAATAGCCACGATTTTATTTGTGGCTATTTCAAACCCTAAACCCTAAATATACCCTAAAACCCCAAACTCAAAATCTTAAACTCTTAATCATAAACTATAAAATTAAAATACAAACCATTAGTTATATATACATAAAACTATTATTTCAAATTCAATACAACAATATTCATATCCTAAATTATATAAACATATACATATAAAACCTTAAACTATAACCAAAAATCTAATAACTAAAACTCTAAAAACTATAATATACCTAAATTAAGATTCAAAACTTAAAAAAAGAACTTTTATTTCAAAATCTACTACTTTCAAATCCAATACCAAATATTCATATCCTAAACAACTCATAAACCCTAAGCAAACCCTAAACTCTAAATTATAAACAAAAATATAACTAACAAAACTCTAATTCCTATAACTTATCCATATATATATATAAAACTTTAAACTATAACCAAATCAAACCAAAAAAACCTTACAACATATTCCTAACTCTAAACGCAACATTCTTTAGTACTCTTAAACATAAAATAATAAATCAATATTTAAATACTTTCAAACACATTACCACAATAAAAAAAAAAATAATTTCTAAATCTAATACTTTCAAATTTTAAAACATTAACTTCAAACCCTAAACATAACCCTACAAACTATATATCATCAACCATAATCATACTCAACCTTTTATTTTAATCTTAAACTATAAAATTAAAATATAACATATTTATTAATATTTTGCTAATATTTAAAATACTAACATATTTTAAACTTTTTTGGGTCAAAAATCATATCAAAACTATTTAAGACTAATTTAATTACTACATATACTCATATTTACTAATATACACATATATATATATATATATATATATATTTAGTTTAACAATTTTAAAGTTTTATATGTTATATTTTTAAACTTGATATTTTTGAAAATTTCGTTTTATTTATTTGTATTATTTTTAAAAGCATTTTTAGTTATTATATATTAATTAAATTTTGAAATTATTTTAATTGGTTGAAATTGTGATCACCTGGATCACTAATAAGAGCCATTAGATCAACATCTCATATTAAATCTCAGCCACTGGATCTTTTTTTTTCCCCTTCATCAGCTAACCCTAAATCTACTTCATCTTCAATCCCCTGCGCCGTTAGAGAAAAAAAGAAGAAGATCTGAGTAGATCGATCTCTTCACCATCTGAGTCTAGCTCTTCCTTCAACCCTCGTCTTCCTTAACCCATCAAAATCACGCTGCAACCTTTCCTCTTCATTTTTTTTTTGTATCTGAAAATCAAACCATGGGGAAGAAGAACGAAGACGAAGACCAATCTAGCAGCTCTCCTCCAGGTGGTGAACTGGAGTCGTGGTCATGGCCTGTGTAATCTCGGAGCCAGAGGAGGAGCCGTTGGAGCCAGATGGTGCGGTGGTGCGGTGGAGTCGTGGTCACGGCCTGCGTAATCTCCTCCAATCTAGCAGCTTCGTGATGAATCATCGGAGAATCAGAGAAGGAGCCATCGGAGCCTTCAGGTTTGGGCAAAGGAGGACGCGGATTACGGGTTCGGGTTCGGAGATGCAAAGACGAAGATGCCGGTTCAGAGATGCTGCTTCGGGTCAAGCTTCTCGTCGCCGGAGAGAAGCGGCGGAGGTGTGAACGGAGGTGCGGTGGATTTGATTTTCTCTCGTGGTCCATCTCCGGCGGTGAAGATTCGAGATGACGACGATGATTCTGATTTTACTCGCCCAAGCAACGATGGTCCATGGTCCGAAACGATGATGCTTGAAGACGACCATTCGGCGAGTTGGATTCGTCGTGTTGCGGTGGATTCACGATGCGACGGAGACGCGGTCCATGGTGCTACGGTGGTGCGACGGCGGCGTCCATGGTCACGGCCTCACGGGCTTCGCAACATTAGGGTTAATTAATTTTAATTTAGGGTTAATTAATATTATTGTTTTTAGTCTAAATTTTGTTATTTATTTATTTTATTATGTATTATAATTAAATTTTATAATAAAATTTATATTAAATTTTTTTTATTTTTAATTTTTTTTAATTTTTTTTAAATAGCCACGGATATATCGTGGTAATTCGTAGCTACGTAGCCACGGCTATATCGTAGTTAGTCGTAGCTAGATAGCTACGAATATATCGTGGTAATTCGTAGCTATATAGCCACGAACTCGTTTGTAGCTATTCGTGGCTAATAGCCACAAATATGTTCGTGGCTATTCCGTGGAAGCTTTGCTACGACTAGCCACGACTAGCAACGATAATACATTAGCAACGAGCCCGTAGCCACGAAACATTTTCGTGGCTATTCGTGGCTAAGGGCGAATTAGCCACGGATTATTGGCCCTAGCCACGAAAAAATTCGCGGCTATATACAGATTTTTCTTGTAGTGACAATTTTCCTAAGCCAAATTTCTTTGCGAATAGTCAAATTACTCATCTAGTTTCTTTCTAGTTAATTAACCAATTGTCGTTGCGGAAATCAACCTAACATCATAAATCTAGGTAGCTACTTCAGATTAAGCATTAAGAACAACCCTAGTTAAAGAACTAACATATATGAATCCCTACAGATTGATCAACCTATAGTTCCATGAAATCCCCTGTGAGAATCCATAAACCTAACAGGTAAACTACTCATACATGGTAATTGAAGCAAAAGACATGATGAATAGAAAACCAAATAGCCTATAATAAAATAAGAAACTGGGGTTCGAAATCTCTCTCTCTTGAGTACAAGATCAGCCCCTAACTCTCTCAAAAGTAAAATAAAGCGTAGCCTAAACAATGGCTTAAAAACCCTAATATAATGATCTAAACTCGGCTGGGACTTCTTTGTAATTATGTGAAACTTCTAGGCCAAAGTGCAATTTCCAAAACTCTTCAATAACTCGCCGAGATATGTCCTATTCGCGTCTGTGTCGATCGATGCACAGGTTGTGTCGATCGATGCACAGGTTGTGTCGATCGACACAAGTATCTGTTTTCGACAGTGAACTCTATCTCTCGGGTTAATTCTGAAGGAATTTCTAGGCTGTTCCTAATCCAATTAGGCAACCCTAGGTATAAATTCCAAGCCTAGGATCTAGGTTCCATGCTTAGAGTCGAATCTACATTCCAGATCTCGAATATACCTGGATGATTTGCAGCGGAAGATTAACAGGGATTCGAGATCAATAGAGCCTCAAGTGCTGCACCTCTACTGGTATCCACACGCACGCAAACTGGAACAGACGGGATGCTAGTGCCGTTAGAGATCTAATCTCTTAGGGTTACCTGCGTTTCAGTTCTGAGTTTCTGGGTCAATTTTCGGATCTCTATATCTCATGACTCGTGCATCACATATCTTATATATGCGCACTCGTAAAACCCTATTCTTGTGTCGATCGACACAGATATGCAACGATCGACACAAACCAATTAAACTCTTGTGTCGATCGACACATGTACTGCATCGATCGACACACCCTTCAGAAACATGTATAACAATTATACATTTATTGATCATTCCAATAATGATCAACCCTATATAAAGCTTCCAGTTTGTTTAGGTGTGTGACCCTGTAGGATCATGTAATACTAGCAATGAGTTCTTAACTCATAGATCATAAGTGGCTTCTAGCAAAACATTATGATCACCTTGTATTACATGATTGTCTTATCTCGATAACACAACTATTTCTAGAGTGATTACAAGTGTGATTTCAGGACATTCCCAACAATCTCCCACTTGTACTGGAATCATCTATTCCTATAATCCCTTGTCGCTATATCTTGATCTGGCATAAGGCAAGATCCGTGTCATCCTTATTAAGCCAAAATCATGTTCATCGAACTCCGATTTGTACTGACAAGACAAACGACTGACAATCACCTCGTTTGAGTGTGGCCACACATTTCTCAGTATCAAATCTTCGATGGGCCCTGAGATATTTATCTCCTGTTATATAGGAGGGACAAATCCCATCTTGTTCCATCCCTGTTCCTTCACACGCTTCATGATACGCCCAATCAATGTCTTTATAATCACCAGTTACGGCTGACGTTTGACAAAGTCAAAGCGGACCAATTCACATGTAAGAAAACACGATGAACTCAGGTCTAAGGACTATACTCTATAGTCGTAATGAAAACTCTCATGACACTTATATAACTATCCTGTAGAGTTATCATTAGAGGGTCATGTCCGATCCTGTGTTCTCCAACACATATCTATGTGATTGACTTTAATACTCTTATTAATGACTCCATGAAACTTAGTTATCAGTCACCTCACATAATAGTCTCACGCGGTTGTTAATGTCCCACTTTAACAACCTTGACCAGGGACCAACTTAATTTATGTCATTTATCATTTATAGGGTTTCATGATCAAGTCACATACTTGATGACCTGTAAAATGTCATAAATTACTTTGGGACTATTATTTAATAACCATTATTAAATAATATTGATGTCAGTTTTCAATAACATAATCAAATTATGTTTACACGAACATCATGTCATAACTAAAATAAACATCAATGACTCCCACTAAAATTAAGATCACATCTTTAAGACATCTAATGCCTTTAGCAGCAGTCTGACCTTCATTCACTCTCGCTCAGCGTGATAGACACTGCATCTTGCTAAGAGTAATGCCAAGTGTCATTGGCATGAAGTCTTTCTTGGAATCATGCATATTGGACCTGTCCAAGACATTATCACCATAAGTATCTTGACACAAACCAATTAGCTTGTCTAATCTATCTCTATAGATTCTTATTCCAAGATTGTATACGGTTTCTCCCATATTTTTATCGAAAAACAACTTTCGAGTCAAGTCTTAACAGACTGAAACAATGGAATTTCATTTCCGAGAAGCATTATGTTATCAACATACAATACTAGAAATGCAACTGCGCTTCCCACTAGTCATCTTGTAAACACATGGTTCCTCTTCGTTTCTGATGAAGTCAAACCCTTTTGACTGTTTCATCAAAACGAAGGTTCCAACTCCGAGATGCTTGCTTCAATCCATAAATGGATCGATGAAGCTTGCATACCTTCCTAGTTTCATTAGGATCAATGAAAACTTCAGGTTGTGTCATGTACACATCCCTTTCCAGAGTTCAATTAAGGAAAACTGTTTTCACATCCATCTGCCAGATCTCATAACCATTATGAGTGGCGGCAGCGGCTTTCAGCCATTTTCGGAGTCAGGACCCAACATTGCTTCTTCATAATTTACAGGCTCGTCACTTTCAATGATCAGAAGATCACGACAATTGGTTACGAGAAATCCAAATTTCTCGGGTTCATGACGGATCCTTTCGGATCTGCGAGCTTCAGGTTTGTGTAAAAGTCGCACATATATCTCATATATAGACTTTTACCACGACCTAATTAACTAAGATTTAAACTGTAGTTGATCAAGTCATAAACCAAAATCAATATTTTGGTTCGCGATCTGTGTCGATCGATACACCTTTGTGTCGATCGACACTTCCTTAGAAACTCGTCGTTTGAATGCATATCGAATATACATTCACCAGATCCTTCGCAAACTTTAGGCATCACAGGTGCAGGTTCTACAAATCTTTGTAGATCCAACTGCTGCTCTTCCTCATCAGGTTGGGCAGTCTCCTGTGATCCTCGAATTTCTTCTTGGAAAGAAAATCTTTCTCAAGAAAACATAGTTCCGAGTAACAAACAATTTGTCCTCGGACCGGTTGTAATTGTAACATGCCTTGATCTCGTTAAGATAGCCATTGAAGTGGCACTTATCGGATTTGGATGTGTGCTTATCAGCGATTAAACGTTTTATATAAGCCTAACAACCCCAAATCTTCATGAAAGACAAATTAGGAACATTTCCAGTCCACATCTCATGCGGTGTCTTTGCAACTGATTTTGATGGAACCCTATTTAGTGTAAACGCAGACGTTACTAGAGTGTATTCCTAGAAGGGTAATGGAAGATTTAAGTGACTCATCATTGATCGAATTGTTGGAACTTCTAGCCAATTTTACCAGATTCAGAATTGCTGTCAGGTTCCCGAAGCCTAGGATCTAGGGTCTAGTTAATTGAATCTGGATCTGATCTCGTGTTTACCTGGAGATTGGCAGCGGAAGATGGTCAGATACACGAGATCTCTGACGCGCCTCAGATGCTGCGCCTCTACTTCAGTCCACACGCACACAAGCTGGAATCCGCCGGGATGCTAGTACCGGGGCTCGGATCTCCTGAGAACTGAGTTTCTTGAGGTTTCTGTGTTTTCTCTCTGAGAAAACACTCTGGGCGGCGCTCTTCATCAACTAGGTCAAAAATAAATAAGATCACTTATATATGTCGACCTTGACATAAACCGAAACATCAGTCTCGGTTTCGGCCTTGCGTCGACCGACACACTTAGTGGTGTCGATCGACACACGTCTTGTGTCGACCGACGCACCCAATGGTGTCGATCGACACACCTCATTAAAACTCATATTCGATGTGTATCCAATACACATCGACCAGACCATATGCCAATGATCAATCCCTTATGAACTATGTCCAACTTGCTTAGGTGTGTGACCCTGTAGGTTCACACGATACTGGAAATGAGTTACAACTCATTTGTCATAAGCGGTTTCTAGCAAAACATTATGACTGCCCAGTATCATATGAATTGTTCGATCTCGACAATACAACTATCTCTAGAGTGAGTACAATGTGATTTCAGAACATAATCCCAACAATCTCCCACTTGTACTGGAATCACCTATTCCTATAATCCCTTCGTCTCTATATCTCGATATGGCATAAGGCAAGAGACTGTGTCATCCTTATTATAGCCAACATCATGTTCATCGAACTCCTGATCTATATTGATAAAACAAACGACTGACAATCACCTCGTTTGAGCACGGCCATGCATTTTCTCAGTATCAAATCTTCGATGGGCCCTGAGATATTTATCTCCCGTTGTACAGGAGGGACAAATCCCATCTTGTTCCATCCCTCTTTCTACACATACTTCATGATACGCATAAGCAATGCCGTTATAGCCGCCAGTTACGGAACGACGTTTGACAAGGTCAAAACGCACCAATTCATATGCTAGAAAGCATGATGAACTCAGGTCTAAGGACTATACTCTATAGTCGTAATGAGAACCTCCCATGACACTGATATAACTATCCTGTGGAGTTCTCATTAAGCGGGTCATGTCCGATCATATGTTCACCAACATACATCTATGTGACTGACTGTGATAATCATATCATTGACTCCATGAAACTTAGTCCAACAGTCACCTCACATGCTAGTCTCGTGCGGTTATTGATGTCCCACTTCAACAACCTCGACTAGGGACAATCGTAATTTATGTCATCTTTTACTTACAGGGTTTCATGATCAAGTCCTCAACTTGATGACCTATATGATGAACATAAAATACTTTGGGACCATTACTTAATTATCCAATAATTAAATAATACCGATGTCAGTTTGACATACATAAACACTACCATAGCATGTCTATGTAAGGATTACAACATAACTAGAATTACTCCCACTAGAATCAAGATCATCTCTTCAGATATCTTATACCTACAGCAACAGAATAAATCTGGTGCTTAGGTTGTGGGAGAGACTGCGGTGTTATTGCTTGAAACGATTTCAACAAACCACACCGCCATTCAGATAAAAGCACTATTCTACGGTCCACTGCTTGAAGCCTTTCCAACAGATAGCACCGCTATTCAGACAAAGAGACATAACCAGGTGGGAACCGGGAATCGTCTTTGTCCGTCTAACTACTTTCAACTGGTTCGTCGCTTTATCAGTTCACCACGAACGTATCCTTAGTGTTCCTCAAACACTTGGGATATTTCTGGTAACTGTTCAGTGACTATTGCCGGAACATATTGGTATTTTCTCGTAATGCTTTATGCGTAAGCTGCATCTTGACGAGCGCATATATGGCATTTATGATGGATTCTATTGCAGCAGCATTAGTAATCACACTCATTAATACTAGTTCAGCCAGTGTTCAAAAACACTTCATCTTGCTAATATTGTTACTAGCTCAGCCAGTGTCCAAGACACTGCATCTCGCTTAGATTATTGCCATAAGACCTTTGGTATGAAGTCATTCTTGGAATCATGCATATTGGAACTGTCCAACACCTTATCAAATAAGGATTCTGACACGATCCAATTAGCCTACCCAATATATATCAATAGATTCTTATTCCAAGAACTTTCGCGGCTTCTCCCACGTCCATCGTTAAATTTGACTTCCGACCCAAATCTTGATAAGACTTTGGCGTTGGAACGTCGTTTATGAGATTAAGTATGTTGTCTACATACAGTGTGAGAATTGCAATTACGCTCCCACTAGTCTTCTTGTAAACGCATGGTTTCACTTCTTTCTGATCAAGTCAAAAGTTTTGACCACATTATCAGAATGTTGATTCCAACTCCAAGATGTTTGCTTCAATCCAGAAATGGCCAGCCAATTTTCGGGGTTGGGGCTCACCATCGCTTCTTTGAATTTCGCATGCTCGTCACTTTTCAATGATCAATAGATCACGACAATTGGTTACGAGAAATCACTCTCGAGTTAGTGACGGATCCTTTCGGATCTGCGAATTTCAGGCTCCACAGGTGCAGATCCTACAGCACTTTGTAGATCTCACTGCTGCTTTCCCTCAACAGGTTGAGCAGCCTCCTGTGTTTATCGAATTTCTTCGATGTGTACTTTTACTCCCACTGTTCCTTTTGAAAGTACGATCTTTCTCAAAAGACACAGTTCCGAACAACAATACTTTGTCCTCGGATTGGTTGCAAAAGTAGCAAGCCTTGGTTTCCTTAGGACAACCTGCGAGGTAGAACTTATCAGATATGGGTTCAAGTTTGTTTGTTGACTACTGTCTTACACAAACCTTGCAATCCCAATTAATCAGAAAAACAAATCTGGAAATCACCCAGTCCACATCCAATGTGGTGTTTTTCACTGATTCTGATAGAAACTTATTTAGCGTAAACATAGACATTTTAGAACGTATTCTTAAATGATTATGGAAGATTCATGTGACTCATCATCAATCGGAGCATATCTAATAAGATCCGATTCATTCTGTTAGATGATCACCCAATTCTTGACTCAAGTATTTTCCTCCGCGATTCAATCGAGGATCTCAATACTTCTGTCAAATCGGTTCTACACTTCATTTTGGAACTCCTCAAGGGATTCCTGCTCGTGTCTCATTAAATGAACATAGCCATACTTATTGATGCCATCAATAAGGTAATGAAGTACAGAAGATTTCCTTTGGCACTAAGGCTCGTTGGGCCGCATACATCAGTATGTGTAAGGCCCAATAAGCCTCTGGCCCGTTGTCTTTTAGCTCTGCTAAAAAGGCCTTAGTCATTTGGTCCAGTGAGCAGAATTCATACCTCATATGATTAATAATCAAATGAGCCCAAAACTATGGAACTTCTGAATCCGCTTCACTCTATGTGGTCAAAACGACTATGCCAAGGAAAAGTCGAGTTCGAGTCATCAGACTTAAACTTTTGGTATTTGTGTTATATTCTAACTTTCGCTGGTTTAAGATATAAAACCCATTCCAAACGGGGTGCTACCATATGATATTTCATTAAGATCTAAAGAACAAAACTTGTCTTTTATCAAAATGAAAAACATCCAAATTCTTTACAAGAAGATGAAAGACATTTCTGCACAAGGCAGATACATAGTAGCAATTACTTAATTTCTAAAACCAAGTATGAAAGGCTCCTACAAATGGAAACTCTCTACGGCTCATGCAACAACCATTGCTTCATACCAGACACGCAGTTCCACTTGTCCTTTCTTCAACGTTTTACTGTCGTTTAGGTCCTGCATATTTCAAAATATCAGTACCACAATTAGTATCCAATACTATCGTAGAACTTGAATTATTAACACAATACCTGAAGAAGAAGTACCATACATCTCCTTCATCTCTTGTGAATCTTCCAAGAATTTAATGCAATCTCTCTTCCAATGCCCTGACTCATAGCAGTAGAAGCATTTTCTGACACCAGATGGGCCTGACTTGGGCTTATAAGATGACACTGGCTTATCCTGATTCCAAATCTGGACGGCCCTGCCTCTACCCTTGCCAACACAAGATTTCTCAAATCTTTTACCCTTTATGATGTCTTGCTCAGTTGTTTTGAGCATGCCATGCAGCTGAGTCAACGTCTTCGTCAAGCCTTTCTTGATATAGTTCTTAATGAACTTATCATAGCTTGATGGCAGTGACTGCAGAATGATGTCTGTGGCCAACTCTAAGCTGACAGGACATTCCAGTTTCCCCAGGTTATCAATATAACCCATCAGTTTAATGACATGAGGACTTACTGGAGCATCCTCTGGTAGCTTGCACTCAGTGAGAGACTTCACCATCTGGAATCTCTCAACTCGTGCCAGATCCTGAAACTTCAGTTTCAGGCTGGTGATCATCTCTATTGGCGACTCCACGTTCTCGTATTGACTCTTTAAGTCCGAGTCCATGGTAGCCAACATCAGACCACTCACATCTACCACATCAATATAATGCTTATTCCAAGCATTATATACCGCATGCGAGCGATTGGTCCCAAGCCTTTCTGGAAGAGCTTTCTCAAGGACATAGTCCTTGCTCTCCTGCTTGAGAATGAATCTCAGATTCCGATACCAATCCAGGAAGTTGGATCCATTTAACTTGTCCTTCTCAAGGACGGATCGCAACGAGAAAGTAGTCATAGACATAAGCTGAAATCCAAGAAAAACAAAGATTTAGTTATGTATATAATGAGAAATCTTATCTAATAAGAAAACTCGCATTATATTCAAACAATGTTTCCTCTATGAATATAATGATCCAAGATCCATACTTCACTAAAATCTGAGTGGGCGACTCGCCATTACCCAAACTTTAGTTATCTAGGTAAGCAAATCATTGCTCATTGTACCCAGTACAACTCTTGGTTGTGGATGAGACAAACTATGTCTAATCCACTCTGATGTCTCTGGGCCCAGAACTTCCGATAGCCCAGTCAAGTAAACCAATCTCTTTAGTCTTGTGATCATTGACAGTTGCACTGCAAGTCTGTCAATGACAACCTGCCTTACTCATGATGCAGTGGATACCAAGGACTCCAAGACTATCCAACAAACGACACAAGTCTTGACAGTAGACAAGATTGGGCAAGACATCAAGGTTACTTGATATTTAGTTGAGGAAACTAAACCCAAAAGTTTAGCAAATCAATTCTCTTAGGTCATGTAATTGTTGATGTTTAGCACTGCAAATCCATCAACATGACTACCTGCCTTACTCACGTAATTGTGGACACCAAGCTCTTGGCTAGACCATCACACAACGAAATGAGTCTTGACAGTTGACCATATTGAAGCTAAGCTTTGGTCAAGGTTTAGGGCGAGTTTGGTTTCTGCAAATTCAAGGTTCAATAATCAGAATTTCGATCACTGTATCGATCGACGCAGACTATGTTTGTCGATCGACACCACCAAACAAAACCGGACTTCAATAACCGGTTAATCCAATTAACCCGGTTCATCGAACCGGTCATGTCGATCGACACAACCCGTGTGTGACGGTCGACATAGACCTTAACCGAAGATAGTTTTGATAACCGGTCCAATCCAATTGAACTGACTTATCAGATCAAACTGATCTTAACCATTCAAATTGGTTTATACTAATTGCGATGATCAGTTCAATCCAATTGAACCAATTCATCCAATTTAAACCGTTTTAATCAGTTTCATCTAATTGCGATAACCGATCCAATTCAATTGAGTCGACTTATCCAATCAAACCGATTCAACTCATCGGTTCATTCTAATTGAGATAATCAGTTCAATCCAATTGAACCAATTCATCCAATTTAAACCGATCTATTCGGACTTAACCAAGCATGATAACCGGTCCAATCCAATTGAACCAATTAACCATTCACTAGGTATGTGTCGACCGACACTAACCTGTGTCGATCGACACTGGACCAAATCTGTTCTGTGTCGACCGACACTCAACCTGTGTCGATCGACACAGTAGGCTTTCGGTTTTTCTTCGCGAAAAACCCTAGCCCCCGATTCTGTCGAATTCGCCACTTTGTGTCGACCGACACACCCAGTGTGTCGATCGACACTGTGCGAAAACACAGACTCGATCTTGATCGAAAGCGATCTAACCTGTTCTAACCAAACAACCTAGTTTGCGAATCTAAATCATCAAATTCGATTAAACAGGTTTGATTCAATGATAAAACCCTAAGGCTCTGATACCACTGTTGGAACTTCTAGCCAATTTTACCAGATTCAGAATTGCTGTCAGGTTCCCGAAGCCTAGGATCTAGGGTCTAGTTAATTGAATCTGGATCTGATCTCGTGTTTACCTGGAGATTGGCAGCAGAAGATGGTCAGATACACGAGATCTCTGAAGCGCCTCAGATGCTGCGCCTCTACTTCAGTCCACACGCACACAAGCTGGAATCCGCCGGGATGCTAGTACCGGGGCTCGGATCTCCTGAGAACTGAGTTTCCTGAGGTTTCTGTGTTTTCTCTCTGAGAAAACACTCTGGGCGGCGCTCTTCATCAACTAGGTCGAAAATAAATAAGATCACTTATATATGTCGACCTTGACATAAAGCGAAACATCAGTCTCGGTTTTGGCCTTGCGTCGACCGACACACTTAGTGGTGTCGATCGACACACGTCTTGTGTCGACCGACGCACCCAATGGTGTCGATCGACATACCTCATTAAAACTCATATTCGATGTGTATCCAATACACATCGACCAGACCATATGCCAATGATCAATCCCTTATGAACTATGTCCAACTTGCTTAGGTGTGTGACCCTGTAGGTTCACACGATACTGGAAATGAGTTACAACTCATTTGTCATAAGCGGTTTCTAGAAAAACATTATGACTGCCCCGTATCATATGAATTGTTCGATCTCGACAATACAACTATCTCTAGAGTGAGTACAATGTGATTTCAGGACATAATCCCAACACGAACCATATCTAATAAAGTCTGATTCACGAGGAGTGAGTTGTGAAACAATTTCACATTCTCTCAGATGATCACTAGATTCTTGACTTAAGTATCCACCTCCATGATCTCATCGTAGAGCTTTAATACCTTTTCCAAGTTGATTCTGCACTTCATTCTGGAACTCTTTTAACTTTTCAAAAGATTCCGACTTATGTCTCATTAATTAGATATAACCGTACCTACTGAAAATATCAGTAAAGGTAATGAAGTACTGAAAATTTCCTCTAGCATTAGTGCTTATCGGGCCATACACATCCGTATGTATAAAGCCCAATAAGCCTCTGGCCCTTTCATTTCATTTGTTCGTTCGCAACCTGTGTCGATCGTTGCATACATGCATCGATCGACACTACCTATTTTAAAAGGGGGCCTTTTTCGTTTTACGCAATAAACAAGATTCGCATTTCTCACATGATTCATAATCAAATGAGTCCAAAAGTCCATCACTATGGAGCTTCTGAATCCGTTCTCATTTGTGTGACTCAAACGACAATGCCAGAGAAAAGCTTGATTCGTATCATTTGATTTGAATCTCTTGGTACTTAATGTTATAGTTAGGCACCTCTTGATTTAGAACATAAGGCCCATTCTGTAATGGACTGCTACTATAAAACATATCATTGTAATCAAATGAAAAACACTTATTCTTAATTTGAAAACTGATATCCTTCCATATCCAAACAAGGAATAGAAATGATATTTCTGCTCATAGCAGGTACATAGTAGTAATTATTAAGTTCTAAACTTTGCCAGAAGATAAAGACAAACAAATGTTCCTACGGCCAATACAGCAACTCTTGCTCCATTTCCACGCGCAGGTCCACTTGTCCTTTCTCCATAGTCCTACTGTTGCTCAGTCCTTGCATATTTTCACAAAATATGAGCACCACAACCGGTATCCAATACCGAATAAGTAGAACCATAAGAAGTAATATTTACTTCTATAACATAAATACCTGAAGAAGAAGTCTCGTACGTCTTCTTCATCTTCTCATAATCTTCCAGGAATTTCTTGCAATTTCTTTTCAAATGTCCATAACCATTACAATAATGGCACTTATCATCTTTAGAAGGACCAGACTTAACCTTAGGAGTATGGTTAGACTCGCTTGGATTCACAATCGAGCTCGTCTTGCCATCACCTTTGGTCTTACCAAGTTTCTTAAACTTTTTACCCTTTTGTACCATGAGGACATTTGGGGTGTCCTTCTTGATGTTAGGTTCAGCAGTTTTGAGCATCCCATGCAACTCAGTCAAAGTCTTTGTCAAGTTGTTCATGTTATAGTTCATAACAAACTGATCATAGCTTGACGGCAATGACTGCAGAATGATGTCAGTAGCCAACTCTTGGCTAATGGGACAATCCAGGTTCCCCAGATTATCAATATAACCCATCATCTTAATGACATGAGGACTAACTGGTTCGTCCTTTGGTAGCTTGCACTCAATTAGAGACTTAACCGTCTGGTATCTCTGAGTTCGTGCCTGCTCCTGAAACATGCTTTTCAGGCCAGTGATCATCTCTATTGGCGAGTCCACGTACTCATATTGCTTCTGCAAGTCCAAGTTCATGGTAGCCAACATGTGACAACACACATCAACCACATCATTAGAATGCTTATCCCAAGCATCCTTTTCTGACTGCCAGGCATTTACTCGGTACTTCTTAGGGAGAACTTTCTCAAAGACATAGTCATTTTTCTCCTGTTTGAGAACAATTCTCAAGTTCCGATACCATTCAAGAAAGTTGGATCCATTTAACTTGTCCTTCTCAAGGACGGATCGCAGGGAGAAATTGTTATGATGGTTTATGCTAGACATAGCTGAAAACAAAAGAGGTTTAGTTATGATGTTCAAGAAAAGAGAAATCTTAACTATTAAGAAGACTCGCATTATATTCAAACAATGTTTCCTCAAATGAATATAATGATCCAAGACCCATACTTCACTAGATTTGAGTGAGCCACTGGCTATCACCCAAATTTTAGCTATCTAGGTAAGCAACAACTTTGCTAGTTATATCCAATATAACTCTTGGTTGTGGATTGACATCTCATGTCCAATCCACCTGATGTCTCTGAGCCCAAAACGATTTTGATGACCCATTCAAGTAAACCAATCTTTTGAGTCATGTAATTGTTGATGTCTTGCACTGCAAGTCCATCAACACGATTACTTCCTGTCTTACTTATGTAATTGTGGACATCTTGCACTGCAAGTCTATCGCACAATGAAACAAGTCTTGACAGTTGACAAGATTGGAAAGACATCTAAACATACTTTATTTTTAGTTGAGGAACGGAACTGATAGTCTAACGCATATCATATATGCATCCTAGAAGGTTTAGAACTTCTAAAGCATCAAATCTAAACAATCTAAGAAGTGTGTTTTAATTCTGGTTTGGTTATGTAATCGCAGGTTCAATAACCGAACAATTCAATTCTGTGTCGATCGACGCTACATTAGTATCGATCGATGCAACATACCAAAACCAATGCGATAACCGATCAATCCAATTGAACCGGCTTTGATAATCGGTTAGCATCGATCGATGCTACATTAGCATCGATCGTTACCAACCAAATCAAACCAATCACAATCAACCGGTCTAACCAGCTCAACCAATCGCAATGACCAATTCAATCCAATTTAACCAGTCGCGTCACCTTGTGTCTATCGATGCAACACTTGTGTCGATCGACGCAATGCGACTTTCACCTTGTGTCGATCGATGCAACACTTGTGTCGATCGACACAATGCGATTTCGAAGCTGATCTACGGTTGTGTCGATCGTTGCATGCTAAAAGCAACGATCGATGCAAGGCAAAAAACTCAGGGTACGATCGACTAGAAACCTTAGGCTCTGATACCACTGAAGGAATTTCTAGGCTGTTCCTAATCCAATTAGGCAACCCTAGGTGTAAATTCCAAGCCTAGGATCTAGATTCCATGCTTAGAGTCGAATCTACATTCCAGATCTCGAATATACCTGGATGATTTGCAGCGGAAGATTAACATGGATTCGAGATCAATAGCGCCTCAAGTGCTGCGCCTCTACTGGTATCCACACGCACGCAAACTGGAACAGACGAGATGCTAGTGCCGTTAGAGATCTAATCTCTTAGGGTTACCTGCGTTTCTGTTCTGAATTTTTGGGTCAATTTTTGGCTCTCTATAACTCATGACTCGTGCGTCACATATCTTATATATGCGCACTCGTAAAACCCTAGTCTTGTGTCGATCGACACAGATAAGCAACGATCGACACAGACCAATTAAACTCTTGTGTCGATCGACACATGTACTGCATCGATCGACACACCCTTCAGAAACGTGTATAACAATTATACATTTATTGATCATTCCAATAATGACCAACCCTATATAAAGCTTCCAGTTTGTTTAGGTGTGTGACCCTGTAGGATCATGTAATACTAGCAATGAGTTCTTAACTCATAATGTCCTTGTATTACATTATGATCACCTTGTATTACATGATTGTCTTATCTCGATAGCACAGCTATTTCTAGAGTGATTACAAGTGTGATTTCAGGACATTCCCAACAAATTCTCCAAAATGTTCCAGAATGCGCCATAATGTCCAAATCCGCTCTAAACGTACCTAGACCTGTAAAACACACATAAAAGGACTCCAAAAGACATTAATAGACTCAATAAGAAAACATATACCATAGTTAAAAGTCTTAAAAACCATGATATATCACATACGCAACTTGATAATTAGAAAATACAAAAACAAAATGGGGCCCAAGCGTTTCATATAAATGGCAAGATTCCTTACGAGTCTCTCCTCTCATGTGAGCCTTTCTAGAAGTCTGTCTTCTTTGTCTTTCGTCCTTTTCGTCCCGTTAGTTTCTCGCTTGAGAAAAGTATTTATAGGAGTTGCCTTATGGTTTTGCCTTTAGACTAGTCTATAGTTTCTGGATACACATTAGCGAGAGGGTTCCTTTTCGTGCCTGGACTCATGGTACTTCATGTTTAGTTGTAATATGGTGGGCCTTTCCTATGCCAATACGGGAAAACTCTTAACAAGTTATTTTTACTAAAAGTTTTTATTGATCATTATTTTATACAAGGTGTTACATAATAATTAGAAACATTGCCAGTGAGTTACGACTCCCAGAAAACTAAAACTATCGCATAAAACACATTCTTAGAGTTACAAGCCGGTGGATTGGAAAAACATCCCCTGAAGAAAAAGAAAAAGAAAAGTCTAACGCAATCCGGGAAACACATTAGAGGCTGAAAACTAAAGTTATGGATTGAAACAAGTAAAAAGAATTGAAAGATGAGAAGAATAGATACATCGAATGACGAACAATTTTAAGGTTGCATATTTAATTGGAATTCGCTATATTGCTCACAGAACCACAAGTTAACCGCTAAAAACAATCCATGAAGAAGAGGGGAGACAATTGTTTTATCAAACAACTTATGACAGCAAGATACTTAAAAAGTTGAAGCTCCAAATCCTTCGAACCGAGCCGGAGGATTCTGCCGATGGGCAGAGAATTGAAACGGTCAAAGAGATACCGAATCTCTGCTTCCAAAACAAGGAAAAACACACCTATGAATCAAGATGCCCACTACACCCAATTCAAAGAACTCAACACCATTGCAAACCCAATGGCTCCAACCGAGCCCTAAAAGAAGTCAAAGCAACAAAACAAAGAGAAATACTAACTGTTCGAACCCGCAAGGCCTTACAAAAGGAAATGGTGAAGATCCAAATGAAGGCATGTAAGAATATTTATTCTTGTGTGTGACCTATATGTCTCTCGGTTTAATATAAGGATCAAGTTTATATTAACGTTAAAAATTCTAATATAAAAAACGATAACGTAATGGACTGGTTTCGATTAATGAATTAGAATTCGGGTTTATTGATAACCCTCCTTCCTTACTATATAAAGAATTGACATCCTTCAATTATTAAAGATATCTATAATGGTTGATTAATTAAGGAATATAATTAACCATATATATTATATAGTATAATGTTAATGGTATTTATAGTGTGAAAAGTGGCAACCTTTGATTACTTGCATCTATTGGATATTATATATATGCAAGTAATGGTAAAGAGTGAAAGAGTCTTAGAGCACGTACATCGTAGTATTTTAAGGGTTTTTAGGTACAGTTTTCTAAAAAATAATAATAAACAATTGTGTTTTGGGAGAGAGAGTGAAGGACCGATCCTTATTTAAGAACCGATCCATCACTATTCATGCTGACGTGTCGCGTTCTGATTGGTTATTTTTTTTGATTTTTTGAATTTTTTTTTCCATCTGTAAAAAAAATATATATATTAAAAAATTAGTTATGAACCTCTTTTAGGGGATTCATGGATGTACATGCTCTTACATATAAGTACGTTTACGTTACGTACAAACACACACAACTAATTAACAAAAGGAAATTGAAGATGTTGAATCCTTATCCATCAAAGGATCAACAAAGGAAAAGATTAAGGAAATAAAGTCAATTGGTGCATCCATTTATAAAAGCCAAATAAGCATGGATCAAGGTTAGTATCATTTCTTCTTCTTTAGAAAAATATAGAGTTTAATTAAAACAAACCTAAATGATTTTGGGATCAATAAAAGTTAAATTTATATTTATTATCAGAGCAATCTAGGATTTGTTTAATTCACCATTTGAATTAATAATAAAAATTGGCCGCTTGTAAATTTGTTAGAGGTTATCGAAACTGCATGCATGAACTGATTTGCATACGTACTGAAATAGAATAAACGCATGCATTTTCTATAATTTTCTGCATTAATTGATTTGATAAGGAAGCGGGTCATCCGTGATTTATTAACTTTTCAAAAAGGTGCAATTGCCATGAAAGACAAAATTTGGGGTTTTTATTTCTCTATGACAATTCGCATATACATGCATATAGAAAAGCAATTGCTTTAGTTGTTTATTCATTTTCTGGAATTTTACATTTCTCGCTTTTGTGCATGTAACGGTTGGTGAGACATGGATTGTTATAAGATCGTGTTAGTGCTTTACGGTTTGTACAACACTGTAATTAGTTGCATGCATAAAAGAAAGCGGCATTAAGGTAGATTGCAAGGCATTCATTTGTTTAAATATATACATATTGCATACGTATATATGTGTGGTATAAAAAAAATGCAATCTATTAATAAAAAATTATTATGTTATGAAATACTAACATAATATAAAGTTTTTAATATATATATATTGTATGGAACATGTTAGTCACCAAAATAATCTTGTTATATTACATGTAATATTAAAAGTGATATAATATAATTGACCATGATTAAAAAGATACTAAAAATGACATTAAAGTTTGATTGATCAATTATTTTAATATTTATATTATAGGAGATCACCCAAAAGTGAATCACTAAATATAATTAGTAATATGAAAGGGATTAATCATTTCCACTATAGTTCCTTTTAGGGCTGGGATTTTTAACCGAACCGAGCGAACCGAACCGTGCCGAACCGAACTTTTTCGGTTCGGTTCGGTTCGGTTCGCTCGGTTCGGATACTTCGGCAAGTTATAAAAAAAACTTCGGTTATCGGTTCGGTTCGGTTCGGTTCGACGAACCGAACGGGTAACCGATTTTTTTTTATTTTTATTTTTATTTTTTTATAAACCGATTTTAACCAAAATAAATCGATTTTAACCAAAATATATATATATTTGAACAAAACCGAACCGAACCGAACCGAATTAACCGAAAATAACCGAATTTAACCGAAAATAACCGAAAATAACCGAATTTAACCGAAAATAACCGAAAATAACCGAATTTAACCGAATTTAACCGAATTTTTAAAAATATATAAAAAATTCGGTTAATTTCGGTTTATACTTTGGTAACCGAAATTAACCGAGAACCGAACCGAACCGAACCGAATTTTGATTCGGTTACTTTCGGAATTTTTTTTGAAAAACCGAAATAACCGAAGAACCGAACTACCCGACCCGAACCGACCCGAAGAACCGAACTCCCAGCCCTAGTTCCTTTTTTGAACAAACAATGCTTTCATTAATCTAAAAGAGTTCCACCTTTATAGTGAGAGGATACAAAAGGCTACTACGAGCCAAATAAACCAAAGCATCGACACACAAGTTGGCCAAGCAAGCAATACAATTAAACATGAGAAAGCAAGATAAGTGGGAGCTAACACGCTCAACCGAAGTAGCCTCCATAGAAAAGCAGCTGAAAAAGAAATTTTATCTTTCTTTACCATCTTCGAAGAAACCACAAGGAGGAAACACAACCTCCGGGGTCGTTACGGCCAATCCGTCAACAATATCAATTGATGACTGAAGGATGATGAATATCAACAACTCTATATCAGATAGAACCACATGCAACACAATGCTCCCTATAACACTCAAACCATGTGAGGTATTTGGGAGGAGAATAAACAACCTGCATACTGCAGTAAGAGACCGCACTGAGGCGGGAAAGATGCCAATCAAAGGCACAAATTCGGATGTTAAGCAAGTCGAGACATTTAATATAGGAGCTACCAAACTCGAATATAAGTGTATCATAGCCAATTCATTTCCGAATAAACTACTACATTCCATAACAAGGAAGCAGGAGAGCGGAAATGGGTGGAAAACCTAGAGGAACATCACTGAGACAGATGCGGGAGAACTGGAAGAGAGACAAAGTACTTTAGACAAGAGTCTCACCAAGGACTTGTGGGGATGAGAGGCAGGATAGTGTTAAAAGCACACGAGTGTGGCTAGTTTGGTGACGCAAGATGGTACAACCAAAAACACACCAACATTGATACAATCCATACAAATCGCAGAACCATATAGGACCTCAAGCTCGACAAACGTACCAAACAGAGACCGGGAGCCAAGCCACAGCGTCGGAGGTGCGGTCGAGTGAGGCGGATCTGGGAGAATGAACGATGGCGGAGGAGATCCAAGACCAAGCGCTGGAGACTGAGAAGGGGAGAAATCGGTTGTTGGAGCAAACAGAGGCTGGATGGACGACAAGCGAGATGGAGGAGAGGCCCGAGAAGATTTCCATCCAAACAGACAGCTCGGACTGTGGCAGATCTGAGAGTAGCCTATAGTCTGATAGGGTTTACCGGGACTAGGCTCACCAGCGGCGATAGTATTCTCTACCATAGACCCAAGCACAGAGCATAAGCTCGCGGAGGTCCATGGCAAAAAAGGGAAACCGACAAAAATGAGAGAGCAGCGGCGAGGAGGAGCGGCGAGGTGGGGAGATGCAGCAGAGGGCAGCGAGTAGAGCAAATTCTCCGGTGGAGGATCTGGAGGTACATGCGGGACTGGCGGGGGTGGCGGCAAAGTAGATACAAAGCACGGGTCCGGCGGCTTGGAAGGCGGAGGAGAGGAGGCAACGGCAGCAGGAGACTCCATGGATGGGAGAAGCTTCCAACGAACGAGATCTGCACGGCGGAGGTCACGCCTGAGAAGAAACCTTCATGGCGGCGGCGGCTGCTCGGGACTGAGGCTGCTTGCTTTTCCACTATAGTTCATAGTATACATACCTAAAGGTACTATACTATTTAACTTGTGTGTGATTTGATTAATTATAAAAGTATTAACTTAGCATCAATGATAGTGCTTGTGTTTAAGTATTTCCCAAAGATTACTTAAATTCATACAATAAAAGATTAAAATTGACACCTAAAATTATTAAAGTTTCATAGAATTAATGGGTAAACATGTATTCATGTTTGCAGCTTCATCAAATCTGTTTGCATCTGCAAACTCTGTTGTGAAGTTTAATGGGCTTAATTTTGGAGAGTGGTCCAAACAGATTCGGTTTACAATGGGTGTTACGGCATTGGACTCCGACATATTAACTTATTAGATGCCCTCAACCGTTACAGAAGATAGCTCCAAATCTGAAAAGTCTCGGTATGAAAGATGGGAGCGATCTAACAGGCTGAGCTTGAACCTCATGAGAATGAAGATGGCAGAAAGTATTAAGCTGTCTATGCCTGTGATAGAGAATGCAAGGGAATTCTTACAGAAAATTAAGGAGTGTTCTCAATCGGATTTGGCTGACAAGTCGATCGTAGGAAGCTTAATGAACGAGCTTACTACATGAAAGTTTGACTGGTCTCGCCAATCCATGATCATGTGACATAAATGTCTAACTTGGCAGCGAAGTTAAAGACCTTGGGAGTGGAAGTTCATGAACAGTTCTTGGTCCAATTCATCATGAATTCTTTACCTTTTGAGTTTAGCCAGTTACAAGTGAATTACAACACCATTAAAGAAAAATGGAACTTTAAGGAGTTAAAGGCTATGCTGGTTCAAGAGGAAGGGAGATTAAAGAAGATGAAAGATCAAGTTTCTAATCTCATAGGTCTTGGTACTGCCCACAGCACTAAAGGAAAACCAAGTAGAAAGGACAAAGGGAAGGATAAGGCTTTCATGAAAGGGCCTGGAAGTAAAATCCAGAAAGAGATGAAGTGTTTCTTTTGTAAGAAAACGGGACACTTCAAAAAAGATTGTCCGAAAAGAAAGGCATGGTTCGATAAGAAAGGTAAACATCATAGGTTTGTTTGCCCTGAATTGAAACTTATGGAATTCCTAATAATACTTGGTGGCTAAATGTATGTGCAGACTGCATTAAAGGAAAGCAGACAAAGCATATTGTAAAGAAACCAGCCACAAGAAGCACTCAGCTTCTTGAAATAATACATACCGATATATTTGGCCCTTTCAATTCTCCTTCTTGGAGTGGTGAAAAATACTTTATCACCTTTATGGATGACTACTCACGTTATGGGTATACATATCTACTGCATGAAAAGTCCAAGTCTGTGAATGTCCTAGAGGTGTTCATTGATGAGGTGGAAAGGTAGGTAGATAGAAAAGTATAGGTTGTGAGGCTAGATAGATGTGGAGAGTTTTATGGAAAATTCAATGAAAGTGGACAATGTCCAGGTCCATTTGCAAAGTTACTTGAAAGCAAGGGCATTTGTGCACAATACACAATGCCCAATACACCTCAGTAGCATGGTGTAGCTGAAAGGCGGAATCGTACATTAATGGATATGGTTAGGAGCATGTTAAATAATTTTTCTTTACCTCTTTCATTTTGGGTATATGCATTAAGGACTGATACGTATGTGCTTAACCGGGTTCCTAGTAAGGCAGTTCCTAAGAACCCTTATGAATTGTGGAAGGAAGGAAACCCAGTTTAAGACATTTACGTGTTTGGGGTTTCCCAGCAGAAGTAAGGTTATATAACCCACAAGAAAAGAAACTTGATTCTAGGACTGTCAGTGGATTTTTCATTCGCTGTCCTAAAAAATCAAAAGGGTATATATTTTATTGCCCTAACCATAGTACGAGAATAGTTGAAACGGGCAATTCTAGGTTCATTGAGAATGGTGAAACTAGTGGGAGTGGTGAACCACGTAAAGTGGGCAGTAAGGTGATTGACGTGGAGGTACATCCACCTGTCATTCCACCTAAGTTTGTTGTTCATGTTGTTGCATCACAATCAAATGGAACAATAGAACAAAAAAATGATATGCAAACTCCACTAGTTGAAAGTACGGTTAATGAACCTGTCACAATTCACGAAGAGAATGGTGCACCACAAGAGCCATTGAGGCGATCTGGAAGGGAAAAAAGATCTGCCATTTCAAATGACTATGTGGTTTACACTATTGAGAATGAATGTAAATTAAGCATTGATGAAGATCTGAACTCATTCAGGGAAGCCATGGAAAGTAACAATTCCGAAAAGTGGTTTAATGCCGCAAAAGAAGAAACAAAGTCTATGAGTGATAACTATTTTTGGGAATTAGTAGAGTTGCCTAACGGTTTCAAGACTGTTGGTTCTAAATGGGTCTTTAAGACTAAACACGACTCGAAAGGTAACTTTGAAAGGTACATGGCTCGCCTTGTTGCTAAAGGTTTCACTCAAAAGGACGGCATTGACTACATAGAAACCTTCTCTCCAGTTTCTAAGAAGGATTCTCTAAGGATTGTTTTAGCATTGGTGGCTCATTACGATCTTGAGCTCCACCAAATGGATGTGAAAACCGCCTTTATCAATGGAGAGTTTGAGGAGGAAGTATATATGGACCAACCTAAAGGGTTGTGGCCACAGGAAAAGAAAATTTGGTATGTAAGCTGAGGAAGTCAATATATGGACTAAAACAAGCTTCCAGACACTGGTATATAAAATTTGATGATACCATGAGGTCATACGGTTTTGTAGTGATCATTGTTGATTGATGTATCTACATTAAGGTCAGTGGGAGCAAATTTGTGATTTTGGTCTTATATGTTGATGACATCTTGCTTGTTGCAAATGACATGGGGATGTTACATGATGTAAAGAAGTATCTCTCTAAGAACTTTGAGATGAAGGATATGGGTGAGGCATCTTATGTGATCGGAATAGAAATACTTCGGGATAGACCACAAGGATTGTTAAGTTTTTCTCAGAAAGATATATCAATAAGATCTTAGAGAGATTTTATATGGAAACATGCTCCACTGGGATAGCTCCAATTCAGAAAGGGGATACGTTCAGTGAAAATCAATGTCCTAAAAATGAATTGGAGAGTAAAGAAATGGAAAGAATTCCATATGCATCAGTGTTTGGGAATTTGAACAATGTTCAGACATGTACTCGACCAGATATCACATTTTCTGTTGGTATGTTGGGTCGATATCAAAGTAATCCCGGAATGGACCAGTGGAAAGCTGCAAAGAAGTTTCTAAGGAACTTGCAAGGCACCAAAGAGCACATGCTTACATATAGTAGATCCGATCATCTAGAGGTCATTGGATATTCGGATTCAGACTATGGTGGCTATGTCGATAGCAGGAAATCGACGTTTGGCTATTTGTTCTTGTTGGCTGGGGGAGCAATATCATGGAAAAGTGGAAAGTAGTCTGTCATTGCTACTTCCACTATGGAGGCCGAATTTGTGGCATGTTATGAGGCTACAATTCATGCATTGTGGCTGCGGAACTTTTTCTCAGGGATTCAGATTGTCGACAATATAGAGAAACCGCTGAGAATGTATTGTAATAATTCTGTAGCTGTCTTCTTTTCAAAGAATGATTAGTACTCGAAGGGTGCTAAGCACATGGAGATGAAGTTCTTATCTGTCAAAGAAGAAGTCAAGAAACGTAGAGTGACATTTGAGCACATAAGGACGGATATAATGGTAGCGGATCCGTTAACTAAGAGACTACCACCCAATACGTTCATTAGCCATGTAGAGCGTATGGGTGTCATAGATAAAACCTTGCTGTTTTGATTATGGAATGCTCATTAAGTGTATGACACTATGAATTCACTTAAAGTTACGTTTCTGTTTTACTAAGTTTGTTATCATTAAAGTACGTGGATACACCTAAAGTTCGTGGATAACATATAATTATTTCAAGAATTAAAGCTCATCTCATGTAAAGATGATATATCCATAGAGTTAGAGTTGGTTTGTGATACATGGAAGGGAGCATGTCGTTCAATGATTTGTGACCGCCATGATTCAGTCAATTCTGGTTTTATAGTTAATATTAAAAGGTCAAATGAACTTGATATGAAAGTGCACATTCAAGTTATTAAACCATTAAGTCGGCATAAAGGTCAAGTGGGAGAATGTAAGAATATTTATTCTTATGTGTGACCTTTATGTCTCTCGGTTTAATATAAGGATCAAGTTCATATTATTAAAGAATTCTAATATAAATGACGATACCATGATGGATTGGTTTCGATTAATGAATTAGAATTCGGGTTTATTGATAACCCTCCTTCCTTACTATATAAAGAATTGACATCCTTCAATTATTAAAGATATATATAATGGTTGATTAGTTAAGGAATATAATTAACCATATATATTATATAGTATAATGTTAATGGTAGTTATAGTGTGAAAAATGGCAACTTTTTGATTACTTGCATCTATTGGATATTATATATGTGCAAGTAATGGTAAAGAGTGAAAGAGCGCTTACGTACAAGTACGTTTACGTTACATACAAACACACACACAACTAATCAACAAAAGGAAATTGCACTTGTTGGATCTTTATCCATCAAAGGATCAACAAAGTAAAAGATCAAGGAAGGAGAAGTTAACTGGTGCATCCATTCATAAAGGCCAAATAAGCATGGATCAAGGTAAGTTCACTTTTTCTTCTGTAGAAAAATATAGGGTTGAATTAAAACAAGCCTAAATAATTTTGGAGATGATTTCATGAATTTGAAATCAATAAAAGTTAAAACTTATAAGGCACACCAAACCTAACAAGAAAACCACCTCAATAGATAAGCGACTTCCTAAAACAACTAAATATAAGAGGATCGCAGAGGATGATGACCTAATCACCTCAGCCACCACAAATAACCACACAGGCGATAAGGAGGATAAGAGGAAGTCGTAGCATACAACCACCCCCAGAACCAAAAACACCACCATGGAAGGAACCAATGTCAGGGAAACAAACATACCCAAAATCACAGAAGACACCTGACCCAAACAATACCAATACTACGACCAAGGAAACAAAACAAGAACTGGCTTATCATATACGGTCGAGCCGCTGAGAGAAGGTCAACCCCAAGCCACCGTTGAAAACACGGATACAACTCGACAAGGGACCACCACCGGGAAATACAAGAGACACCAAGAAACCTGAAGGAACGAAGCCCAAAGAGTAATGCGCTGATGACAGGAGTAAGGGAAATGCCATCCGAGACCCACACACATGCCGTGAGATGCCACCTCACAAAATTCCATTGATGGGACCATCACCACCACCACCGATGAGAACATGGATATGAGAAGGAAAGGACGGAAGACAAAAGACTATAAAAGCGGGAACCCCTCCCCAATAAGGATCACCGGCCACTGGGAAGGAAACATCAAGGCACATTTGGCTTTAATGGTGTCTCCTCGATCTAAAATCTGGTGTGTGAGAGTCGGAATTCGCACAATTAATTCTTGTAGGCTTTAACTATTCAGGGAACATAATTTTCTATGTAAATGTACACAAAAAGAGATCCGAAGATAATTTTATTGACATCAGTGGAAAAAGAGTACAAAAGCGTAAAGAGAAAAAAATCGTTTAACTAATTTCTGCAATGTTTTATAGCATGCCTTCATCGAAGTGGATCTTCTTTTTTATAGCTGCGGCGAGGCGGCTGGGAGAGATTCGTCCACAAGATTTCCGGAGATTTTTCTGTTATCGTATTTTTCCTTTCTATTCAGATTTACCTTTTCTTCTTGGATTTACATTTTCTGCTCGGATTTATCTTCCCATTTTTGGACTTATCCTTCTGTGGTTTGATCTTTATCTTCGGAATGGATCGGAAAGTACAGCCTAAGTTCATATATTATGAATCTTCTTAGTTCGGCCCAAATTCCATATTTCGTACAGCTCATTTGATAATTCTGGTTGGTAAGATTAAGGACATTAAATATTTGAAGAGAAAGTATTTCCAAGCAAAAGGTCTGCTCGAAAATTTGCTTGGTGTCGACGGACATGCCGAGAGTGCCGATCGACACTTTGTTACGATGCCGAGTAGGAAGAAGGTTTGCCAAGAAACCTGTGTCCAATCACCGAGCGTGCTTCTTCTTCCGAGCATAACCTGTCTAGACAGTTTGTGGTTGGGTTCCGAGTATACCGGTCTGAACGGTAAAGTCCGAATAGTCGAATGTTCGGTCCGAGCAGCCCGGTTGTGCCGATCCGCTCGATTGGGCTGACAAAGGATTTTGGTTACAGAGCATGACTGTTCAGATCGTCCAGTCCGAGCAGCCGATTTGCTCAGGCTGTCCGAGCATCCGAGCATGTTCGGATTTTCTGATCATTCGGCCAGCTTAGATTGGACGAGCATGCTCGGGCCGTTCGAGCAGCCGAGCATACTCGGACTGTCCGAGGGCCCGATCATGCTCGGACCGTTTGAGCAGCCAAGCATCCGACCAGCATGGACTGTCCAAGAATCTGAGCTTGTTCATGGACCTTACCAAGTGATTTATCCTTCAAGGTGACCCATTTGAGCAGTTTGATTGGTCGGAAGGTTTGCCAAGCGGTTTTTTTTATATTTTATAGAAATATACGGTTATACCAAACACAGTTATATCCAAACATAAGACTTAGTCCATTTTTGATCATTGATTTCGTCGAGGGGATTTCGACCCCAACAGTTAGCCCCCAACTCGTGAGACTTAAACGAGATGATGAAGAGGTTTAGGTTGTTAAGGAGAAATCAGTTATACGAAAATTTGGCCTAACCGTTCTTTCTTCAGCGATGGCCTGGTCGTGATGGAAAATTGTCAAAGAACTTTCGTCATAAACCGAGGGAAAGATGATGTTCAGATGAAGAAAAAGAGGTCGGAAAGAAAGATTTACAATCCCCTTGGTTTAACTTTTCTACGAGGGAATCGGTCGAGAGACTTAGGCATGAACTCCAACGCAGTAACTTTTGCAATCCCAATGCCTATCGACTGAGCGGATTCTCCTTCGACTGGTTACTTTAGCGTATACAAACACTTCATTGATTTGTGCTTCATGTGGTTTCAGATACCTGGGTTAATAGTTCGCCTCCTTCATCGAAAATGATTGGGTCTTGTGCAGGTTTCTCCTCGGGGCATTCCACACTTTGTTGGATTGTTGGTTTGGATCTTTGAGTCCCATATCCAGATTAGAGTTCGGCATCTCCAAAACATAATGACGTGGACCATGACCAAAAAGTGTGTTTTGGAGTATTATCTCAAGCATATGACGCACCGGACCACTGTCACGGGTTTTGATAGAAAGGATCCAGAATGGATATCATTTATTCTATGTCTTGATTGACAAGAAGTCATTAGATAAGGATTGTATCAAGTTTATGAAATCAGAATAGGAACCAATTGGTAGCCAATTCCATTATTTTGGTTCGTACTATCCTTATTTGTTGTATTGTGAATCTTAACTCTTTTTCTTTGTTTTATTCTTGCAGGTTTCGATCACATTCAATTGTGTCCACCTAATTAGATCGAGGTCATTCAGAGGTTGGCCGCTAAAAGAGAAAATTGGAAACACAGTTTTTATTTGGAGAGAATCGAGCAAGCAAGAAGTATGTCTCTTCTGATGTCTACACGTGAGAGAGCGAAGGCCCGAGATGACGCGGCGGAAGAACAGAGACGGAGAAAGGAGGAGCATGCGCAAGAGGATTGTGCAATCGGAACTTGGCTTGGCGAGAGAGCAGAAGAGCTTCACGAGTTGGCTCCAATCGGGGCAACCATTGGATTGGACAGAAACCAACACTTGGGAAATGCATTTTCGTCACTGCTGACGAAGTTAAAGTTAGCCAAACCGCGGCAGTCCCTCAAGTACCACAGGGGCCTGTCATAGCGCTAATGGCCGATAATGCGGTACCTAAAACCTCAGCATAAATGGGCACGAAAAAGAACGGGAACGATGCCAAGGTTCTTATTTCTCACTCGGAACCGCCCCGACTTCAGCCGACCGAGGATGGTCCCAAGTACACCAATGATTCCTAGGTGGAAAGATTTTGCGCAGGAGTGCGACATTCAGGCGATAACCCTGTTAGCTATGAAGACATGGTTTGCGGTAAACCGGTTACTGGCGTGGGTCAAGATCTCTTGAGGGTTAACGCATTCTCCTTTTGATTGACATAAATTTTCTTTTATGACTTAACTTATCTGACTATTAATTTTCCTTCTTGTTGCAGGCGTGGACGTCAGTTAACAGACAAGTTGTTTATCCAAAAAAGAGATATGCGAGGATAGGAAATCATTTTCCAGCCAATCCACCGAGAACCAATTTGGAACATTTCCTTTCCAGGTTGCAAAAATCATTCAAGGGAAGAAATTATGAGTTCGAGGCGGCGCGGCAGTCGACCGAGAGTGAGAGGGCGCAAGCCCTTGCTGAAGCTGATGCTTTGAGGACTCAACTCGCGTAATAAAAGTCTTCCCATGAAGAAGCCCTGACCGAAGCGACCAAGAATGGAAGAAAATGGATGTTTGACAAGATTCCTTCTCGTCTTTCTAAATTCCACGGAGTTTTTGCCAATTTTCTAAAGCTAAGAACAAAGAGAACCATTACCTTGAGACGAGGAGAAACCTCAAGATGATTATTGATCTGAAGACAATGAATCCTCCTGCGTTCGAAGTTGAGGAGATGAAGTTAGAGTTGTCGAAGGCTCGCCTTGAGTTCTAGAGTTTGTCAAGAAGATGGCCGAAGACGAAGGGTACTTTTACCTTTTTCCCTTTTATGCGACCCTAGTAGCCTGTCCCAATGGGGCACATCACTTCAAGACGAAGCACGCAAAAGGTGTAACCAATGTCTATGTGTTGCTGCTTTCTATTTCTCTTTATTTATCTCCGTGTTGCTTCTTTCTATATCAAGTGTTGTTGGTCTCTTTTATTCGGTTTAGTTTCGCTCAAGTCTACAACATGGATGCTTGTTTCGTATGAACCATTCTCCAAGTCTTGAACGTATGGACTCGGGCCATCGATCTTTTTGTTATCGTTTTTGAGCTTGTATTAAGTGAAAATTTGGAAAATATTTTTAGTTGGAAGGGTCTGATCGGGGACTTGCGAACAGACCCAATCGCGGACTGCCGAGCAGCCCCGATCGCATACTTGTGAAAAGACTCATTCGTGGTCTGCCGAGCAGACTCATTCACGGGTTTTTTTAGCAGGCCGAGCAGAGCCATCCGCGAGCACACCAAGCAGATCTGCTCGGTCGGGCGGTTGTATCGTGGTGCAATCTTACTTGGACCAACTGATTGTCTCATCGGTGCTGAGCAGATTTTCTCGGCGAAAAGTCTTTCTAACAGTTTTGTATAAACTGTCCGAGCAGATATTGGTTCATATCCAAAAACTTTCTGAGCAATTTCATATATTTTATCGGAAACATATTTTAGGACCAGCGTGCTTGAGAGCGTCTTACTGGATTTTGAGGTTCACTCTGAGCTTAGAGGTTAGTGAGATATACTCGGCTTACAGACATATTTCAGTAGTGAATATGTGCTTAAGACCAATGTGCTTAGAAGCATTTTACTGGGTTTCGAGGTTCACTCTGAGCTTGGAGATTAGCGAGATATACTCGGTTTACAAACCTTTTTGGTAGTGAATATGTGCTTAAGACTAGTGCGCTTAGAAGCGTTTTACTAGGTTTCGAGTTCCACTTCGAGTTTCAAGATTTTGGGGACTTTTTCTGACTTGCAGATCTGTTTCGGTAGTGAACTTTGAGTGAATCTCATCTGGAATATACCTAGAAGTTATTAAACTGAGATATACGGATAGGTCAAGAAATATCCTTATTCTACTGCAAGTGCACAGTTATGTGATTGTAGTATAAAGAGTATCGTATCCACAGAGACTCAAGATCACGCAATAGATTGTATGTTTTCAAACTTAGCTAAATCAATCAGATGAGAAAGCAGTAAACAATGCAGAAATGTAAAAGTGTGTTTCGATAAGAGAAAAGCGCTGGACTCAGGGTGTTCTCAGGAAATCATGCAATGTAGACACTTGACTAATCATGATTCGGGTTGAGCACAAGTTCAAGAACTAGAATCACAATGTATAATAATTCAACTTTCGCTGCAATTACTATCTATGTCTAACAACCTAACGATTCAAATCTCTTTGCAATTTTAGAGTTCTAGACAAGCATTAATAGTAAGTTCTTAAGTTCACAATTCTCCAAAACCAAATCTCTTTGTATCTAATCAAATTGCTCACACTAAGTTCTTTCATATTATAACTCACACACTCGTGCCAAATTAACAATCTAAGATATAAACCCTAGTTAATCAGTCCGGAATTCAGTTTTAATCTCAACTTAGGTGATGAACAGATAGATTTAGAATCCTAATCAGCCAGTGATCGAACAAGGCAGGAAATCCCTATGAGAATCTCTAAATCTAACTAATGTTACTACTCAGACATGAAATCAAATGAATAACACATGTTTAAATAGAAGACAAGACTGAATAGATAAATAAAAGGGGTTTGAAATCCTTCTCTCAAAGGTTACAAGTAGCAAGAACAGCCCCAAGCCAAAATCTCTCAATCTCCAGAACAAAGTAAGAACAAAGAACAAGATATGAGTTACTGCTCTCAAAACCCTAATTAAAAACCACTAAACACGTTATGGGATGAATTAGAATTAGGAAAACTTATGGGGCAACTTTGCAATTCTTCAAAAGATGTCTTCAACTAGCGCATAAGTCTCTGTCGCCATCAGTGTCGATCGACACCAAGATGGATGTCGGTCGACATCCACTCGTGGTCGAGACACCAACTTCAGCTCCTTGCACAAATCGCCAGAAATGTCCGAAAACTCCGCTCTTTGCTCCAAACGCAAGCTTACATGTAAAAGACTCGATAGACTCGAAAAACCAGGTTAAAGACTCAATATACACAATTATATCATGGTTGAAATCCTGGAAAAAACATGAAATATCAATTCCCCCACACTTAGCTCTTGCTTGTCCTCAAGCACATAAAGAACCAAAGTATAAGAAAGAGGTTTGAAAACTCAGAAACTCATTTCGTCTTAGGAACACTCGCATTCACAATCACTTAGTAAACCACTGAAAACATTCCTGCAAAGATCAAGACCACAATGTACTTCCCCTACACTTAGCAATTGTCCCAAGTAAACTCCACCATCTAGACAGAGCATCCAAATTCACCACACTAACCTTTGTATACAATTAAGTGCGGTCTCACAAAGGGAGTATCGATCAGAGGACAAATGGACTCAACTCAGTCAGTACCTGACCACCAAATTATCGGTTTCTGGTTCCTTTCTTTTCCCTTTCTCCCTTAGCGCTGATTTTCCCCACTGGGTATCATTTTATTTTTTTCTATCACTGCTCTTCCCTTTTTATTCGGGGTGTAAATTTGGACATGTTTCCATGGATGCACAGGAGGTAATAAGGGTCTCCACCACTCCCGTGACCACTTCGAAGCTACTAGCTTATCCGTAGTTCATCTCTCTTTTTTTTTTACTTTCAAGGGAGGGGAAAATGGAACAGTACTCAGACAGGATTATAGGCTATGTCAAGCACATCAGAGGAATCCGATCCAGAGATACCAATCCCCTAAGTGAGAAAATTCAGTCAAGATTAGAGGTGAAGTTAGTGATGGATCCTCTGAATACATGAGAAGATATGGGTGTCCTTGGTAGGTTGATCCGTGTGGGGTTTTCTAACAGTCATAGAGCTACTGCAGGTCTTTCCAATGGTCACTTAGTTCTTGTTCCAGCGAAAAATTTCCTCGAAAAATCACAATTTCATACCAATTTTGACTCAATAAAACACTTTGAAAACTAAAGAAAACAGAAGGACTGACACTGAGAAAACAGAACACATTGTCAGTAACCAGTGCCCAGTGCAATCGCAGCTTGGGTTCGGGAGAACAAGGTATAAGTTAACCGAAAACTTGGAAGGTCGGAAACCGTACCTACAGGCGTGTTTATTGTCGACCGACACCCAGCCAGTGTCGAACGACATATGTCTTTTGTCGACACTCATCTGCTCCGAATCGAGTGTGCTCGATTTATGTCCGCATTTTCGAGTTTGGTGTCGACCGACACGAAGGAACGTCGATCGACACTGCTGTCTGCAAACTGTTCTTCACGTTTCTAACACACAAAAACCAAAAAAATCAAAAGACTCAAGACTAAAGACATAAAAAAGGAAAATTGACCCTACGGTTGGTTGCCTCCCACTCAGCGCTCGTTTAACGTCAATAGTTTGACTGTACTGCGACTAGGCAGTTGGTGGATTAACCAGATGGACAATGTCACCTTCTAGGATCTTGGCTTTCGCCCAATAGTGTTTCATCCTTTGCCCATTGACTGTGAACTCTTCTTCTTTGGAATTCACCAAGATAACAGCTCCGTGTGGTCTAGCTTCCTTGACGTTGAATGGACCTGACCAACGAGAACGCAACTCGCCAGGAAACAGTTGTAACCGAGAGTTATAGAGGAGTACCTGGTCATTGGGTTCGAAGTTTCATGAGATGATCTTCTTATCATGATAAGCCTTTGTACGCTCCTTGTACAACTTTGAGTTCTCATAGGCATGGTGGTGAATTTCATCTAACTCATTAAGCTGCATCAAATGCCTCTCAGCTGCAGGCTTGAGATCGAAGTTCATCTGTTTGACAGCCCATCTAGCTTTGTGCTCGAGCTCAACTTGAAGGTGGCAAGCTTTCCCATTGAGCAGGTGAAACGGTGTAGTCCCAAGCGGCGTCTTGAACGCAGTCCTGTAGGCCCACAACGCATCATCCAGCTTAGCAGAGCAGTCCTTCCTAGTCTTTCCCACTATCTTCTCAAGAATCTCCTTGATTTGTCGGTTTGAAACCTCAATCGGCCCACTAGTCTGAGGGTGATATGGAGTAGCCACACGATGGTTAACACCATGCTTCTTAAGCAACTTCTCGAACACCTTGCTGATGAAATGAGAACCTCCATCACTTATCACAATCCTAGGCACTCCAAATCTGGGGAAGATGATATCTTAAACAGCTTAAGAACAACCGAAGAGTCATTGGTTGGACTAGCAAGCGCTTCAACCTACTTAGATACATAGTCCACAGCAACCAAGATATACTTGTTCCCATAAGAAGATGGAAACATTCCCATGAGGTCGATGCCCAAGCAGTCAAATACTTCAACCTCAAGGATGAAGTTTTGTGGCATCTCATGTCTCTTACTTATCTTCCCCCTCCTCTGACACACATCACACTGCGAGAAAAACAACTGAGCATCCTTGAACATCGTAGGCCACCAGAAGCCTGCTTGAAGAATATTGGACACTGTCTTGAACGTAGCAAAATGCCATGCATACTCAGAACCATGGCAGTGGTACAACACATTATCAACTTCAGACTCTGCGATGCATCGTCTGTAGATACCATCAAAACAGTGCTTGTACAAGTAAGGCTCATCCCAATAGTAACGCCTGATTTCCCTAAGGAATTTCTTCTTAGCATATCCTTTAAATACTTTAGGCTCATCCTCTGCAGCAAGGTAGTTGGCTATATCGGCGTACCAAGTTCCCTTGGGTAATTGCAGCTATGAACATGTAAACTTGATCATCCGAAACAGCTTCATGCATCCGCGACTGGTGTCGACTGACACTAATATTGGTGTCGATCAACATTGATCCCAATCGGCCAATCGATGTCGGGCTTGATTGATTATCGTTCGCTTTTTCGAATAGAGTGTCAACCGACATGAAGTGAATGTCGACCGACACCTGCTCTGTGATTCAGGCAGAACGCAGTGAACTCGCACAAGCTGCCAGAAATCCTGTCTCCACCTTATAGATGTTCTCTTCTGGTAGGAAATCATCTATAGGAACGTCCTCATCGATCTTAATCCGGGAAAGATGATCAGCAACACCGTTTTCCACTCCTTTCGTATCTCTTACCTCGATGTCAAACTCCTAGAGCAACAGAATCCATCGTAATAGCCTCGGTTTAAAATATTTCTTCTGCATCAGATACTTAAGCGCATAATGGTCTGTGTGCACAACTACTTTGGACCCGATCAGATATGGGCGGAACTTCTCAAATGAAAACACAACTGCTAGCAACTCCTTCTCAGTTGTTGCATAATTTCTTTGCGAATCATCAAGAGTTCTACTAGCATAATAGATGGCATGGAGCTTCTTGTCCTTCTTCAGACCAAGTACAGCTCCTACTGCATAGTTACTAGCATCACACATTACCTCAAAAGGCAGATCCCAGTCCGGAGGTTGTACAATTGGAGCAGAAATCAAAGCTTGTTTCAGCTCCTGCAATGCAGCATGACACTCATCTGTGAACTCAAACTTCACATCCTTGCAGAGAAGTGCAGTGAGTGGTCTTGCTATCTTGCTGAAGTCTTTAATAAACCTCTTGTAAAATCCAGCATGCCCAAGGAAAATCCTCACTCCTTTGACTGAGTCTGGCGCCTGTAGCCCTGTCATTACCTCAATCTTAGCTTTGTCCACTTCAATTCCTGCCTCAGATACTCTGTGTCAAAGTAAAATGCCATCCTTGACCATAAAATGACATTTCTCCCAATTCAAAACCATGTGCTTTTCCTCACATCTAGCTAGCACCTTGAACAGATTATCCAGACAAGCATAGTAAGATGGTCCGTAGACAGAAAAATCATGCATGAAGACCTCCATCAAATCCTCTATCATGTTTGTGAAGATAGACATCATGCACCTCTGAAACGTAGCATGAGCATTACACAGTCCAAATGGCATTCTGCGGTATGCAAAGGTGCCATAGGGACAGGTAAATGTGGTCTTCTCCTGGTCCTCTGGGTGGATAGGGATCTGAAAGAAACCAGAATAACCATCCAAAAAGCAGTAGTATGGATGATTTGACAACTTTTCCAGCATCTGATCAATGAAAGGGAGTGGAAAGTGGTCTTTTCTGGTGGCTGCATTCAACTTCCTGTAGTCTATGCACATCCTGTGACTAGCGATTGTCCTTGCAGAATTTAGCTCATTCTTGTCATTCTTCACCACTGTGACTCCTCCTTTCTTAGGAACCATATGAACCGGGATGACCCAATCACTGTCCGAGATAGGATAAATAATCCCAGCATTGATTGTTCGACTTCGGCTTTAATATTAATAGAACAATTTTCGACCTCACTTAAAGTTTATCTCTCATCTCGTAGTCCGGACTTCTTTGATCGTAACCCGACTCTTTTGGACTAGATCGAAATTCCGTAACAACACTATTCATTCCTTATAAACTTTTTTACTTGTTTTCTGTTGTAATTCTCGTAAAAAAAATCACTAAAGCTATTAATACTATAACCATTTTGCCCTTGTTTCTTATATCTAAATTCTCAATCACTTGTTCATATTGTTGTCAAGCTAAATTCTTGCATATTTGTCCTAAGAAAGTGAAAGGATCATTCAACTTTCCAAACAATATTGGAGAAAAAAATCTGTCAGAAAAGGATGTTTGCAAAGTGTCGTAGTGAGATTGCCAAATCGAAGAGATGTTTGTACCTAAATTCAAAATCCAGAATACAGAAAGTACACATTTCTCTTGAAGCGGAAGTCGCTAAGCATCACCCCAACTGCGATCTGATGCGGGACATGAGACATGATTTATCTCTGGCTTACAGACGAACATATGATATGGAGGCAGAGAAGCCAAAAATAATGGCTAAAAGAAGATGATCCTCATACGAAATATTTCTTCAAGTTAGTCCAAGGGAAAAAATCAAGAACAAGACTCATGCTCCTTGATGAAAACGACGAGGAATAATTCTTGGAAGGGGTTCAAGCGAATGTAGTGGTGGAATATTTCAGAACGTGTTCATGAGTACAAACCCCTTTAAGATGGATAATCTTTTTCAGGGCTTCAATGCTCGGGTTACTCATGACATGAACAACCGTATAAATTTCCCGATCACTATTAAGGAGATTAGGAACGCGGACTTTAGCATTAAAGGTAGTAACGCGCCAAGGAAGGATGGTTTAACCGGGATTTTGTACCAAAAATGTTGGCACATTGTTGGTCTGGCTCTAACTCGAGAGATTCAAATCTTCTTAAGCTCTTCCAATATGGCATCAGTATGTAATCATGCTTATATATGTCTGCTACCACATCAACCCTACTCGGATGAAAAATATGAGGCCTTGTCAGCCTCTGCTCTATAGAATAAAATATAATCTTCAAGATATTTGATAGGTTCCACAAGGTTTATGTTAGGAAGAGGGTGAAGGATCGAAGGGAAGTTAATCAGAAGACTGATGACGTGGAGTCGGCCGTTGGAGCCGTTTACCAGACGGTTGGAGAGACGACTCCAACTTAGCAGGAGTGAAGATGAGAATAGATATAAATAAGAGAGATTGTATATGATAATCTCTATGCTTGTAATTGATGATAGTTGACGATATGTGTCAATTCTCTCCAGTCGCTATGAGACTGATGTGAAGATTACATTCGACATGAGAGTGTATTCGTTTACATACTTACAAGCTGTATCATCTTATACTATTCAATACCAGTATTATTCAGTGATTACAAGAGTTCTCTATACCTTAAATCTACCACTGGTGCGGTGAAACCGGATAGATCAAATCGTGAAATGGCTATGATAAACTCACCGATGTCGACGAAGAAATTGGATGAAGCGGAGGATGTGGAGTACTGGTATCAGTCCGGAGTAGAGAAACTCGACCGAGGTTACAAATTTTTGATGGCTCAGGCTGCGGAGACGAAGTATAGTTGCTCGACGATGGCGGAACAGCTCAAAGCCATCACCAAATTGCTCGAAAAGCAACCGATACGGACCGATCACCAGGAGAGATCAAAATCACCACTTCCAGGAGGTTCGTCATTCCAATATCAGGTACCGCACTGGAATTGGGAACAAAATTGGGATGATTCATCACTAGGTTATCGATCTGGATTGAATGTTGCTGCTCGTGAGAGTATGTTGAAAAAAATTGTGATGCCGATTTGTGATGGTCAACATATTCACGATTGGATTGTTGATGTTGAACATTTCTTTGCGGTGGGACGTTATCGAGACGAAGATAAGCTTGAGCTGGTTGCGTTATCAATTGAAGGAAGAGTAAAGAAATGGTTCGCTTGGGTTATGAAGAGAGGAGGATTCTGTCACTGGTTTACAGAAGCTATTGATCCGATTTTGTGAGTCCATTGATGAAGAGCGTGAGACACGACTGTTCTGCATCAAACAAACAGGATCAGTAGCAGATTACATTTCTGAATTTGAAGAATTGTCTGCTCAAGTATCGGGGTTGGAAGATAAGCATCTTGAGAGAATATTTTATAATGGACTGAATCATGAAATGAAAGAAGGGATTAGAATGAAGGATCCACAGGGGTTAACGAATTACATTGCTGTAGTAGTCAAAATGGAGTCTAGCACTTTTTGCAAAGTAGTGAGTGACACTCTTGTACCTACAAATAAACAGATATCAAACAAGTCTTGTTATCAACATATATCAGGAGGTTGGGTGCAGACAAACAGAAATGCAGGGAGCAGTAATAAGGGAGATTCGATTGTTGGGAAAGAAAACAATGGTAATGCAACTCAGGGAGTAAGACCGAGACAGAAATATACAGATTCAGAGCTTGATGCAATGCATAGGGACAGACTGTGCTTTAAATGCAAAGGACCTAGGTCAAGACAACATGAATGTCCCAACAAGGCTTTGAGAGTGTTGATAGTGGTTAATGGTTTGGAAATGGAAGTGTTGGATATTGATCAGGATACCACAGACAACACGGATGAATTTACAATACAGGAATTTTGCACCTTATCTTTGAATTCCTTCCTGGGAATTACTTCACCAAAAACTACAAAGTTAAGGGGCAAGATCAAACACAAAGAGGTGATAGTCATTCTCGATAGCGGATCATCGCACAACTTTATATCTCCTAATGTTGTGCAGAGGCTGCAATTGAAAATTTGTGCAGAAAACAGCCTAGATGTGAGATTGGGAAATAGTGTGATGGTGAGTTCTTTAGGTACTTGTCATCATATTACTTTTCAACTAAATCATGTTGATTTCACATTAGACTGCATCTCTTTAGAGCTGGGGATGTTGATGTGATACTTGGAGTTCAGTGGCTTGAGACTTTGGGGAAATGCGAGGTGGATTGGAAGGAGCAGTATATCACATTTAACCATCAAGGAAACCAAGTGACTTGTTTTGAGATCCTACACTACATTGTCCGAGGTTATCCTTCAAGTCATTAACTCCAATATATGGTATTAAGTCAACAAGAAGTGAAGCATTGTTGGCTAGTAACATAGTCACATCAACCAAACCAGATATGAATTCGCCATTACTTACTCTTTTGGATCAATACGCTGATGTTTTTGATCTTCCAAAAGGACTACCACCACTTAGAGGGCAAGAGCATTCGATTTTGTTGGATCCAGAAGTTTCGTCTGTATCTGTTCGTCCATACAGATATCCACATTCAACCAAACTGGTTATGGAGAAGATGGTGAATGAGATGTTAGCAGCTGGGATCATTCGACGGAGTACCAGTGCCTTCTCCAGTCCAATATTGTTAGTTAAAAAAAAGATGGAACCTTTCGCTTTTGTGTGGATTATCGAACCCTCAACAAGTCTACGGTACCAGACAAATATCCAATACCTGTTATCGATCAGCTCCTTGACGAGTTACATGGTGCAGCTGTGTTCTCTAAATTGGATTTACGTTCAGGCTATCATCAAATCCGTATGACAGAGGCAGACATTGGAAAAACAGCTTTCCGCACACTTGAGGGGCATTATGAATTTTTGGTTATGCCTTTTGGCTTAACTAATGCCCCTTCCACCTTTCAAGCTTTGATGAACAAGGTGTTCAAGCCTTTCATGTGCAGATTTGTTTTGGTGTTTTTTGACGACATTTTGGTATATAGTCAAACAATGGAGCTGCACTATCAACACTTGGCTGAGGTTTTGCAAGTTCTAAGAGAGCAGCAATTGTTTGCAAATAAGAAAAAATGCTCATTTGGTGTTGACAAGGTTGAGTACTTGGGTCATATAATTTATGCAGTGGGTGTTGGGACTGATATCAAGAAAACAGAGGCTATGCAATCCTGGCCAACTCCGTTGAATGTCAAGCAGCTCAAGGGTTTTTTTGGGTTTGACTGGTTACTATAGAAGATTTGTGAGGCATTATGGTGTCTTGGCGAGACCATTGACAGATTTACTTAAGAAGGACCAGTTTGTGTGGAATGATGAAACACAACAAGATTTTGAGAATCTAAAGACCGCAATGAGTCAGGCTCCTATTTTGACTTTACCGGACTTTGATAAAGTGTTCGTCATTGAATCAGACGCGTCGGGCTTTGGCTTAGGGGCGGTATTGATGCAAGAGAAACGACCAGTAGCATTTTTAGCCATGCTTTGACGGCTAGAGAACAACTGAAACCAGCGTATGAGTGTGAGCTAATGGCAGTAGTAATGGATGTCCGTAAGTGGAAGCATTACTTGATGGGTAAACAATTTCAGGTTCATACAGATCACATAAGTTTAAAGTACTTACTTGAGCATAAAGAAGTGAATTTAGAGTACCATAAATGGCTTACCAAGCTGCTAGGCTTTGATTTCGAGATATTCTACAAGCCTGGTTGCGAAAACAAAGCTGCGGATGGGTTGTCAAGAAGCATATCGATGTCTCTGATTTTGGTAGCCTTAACGCAGTCGACAGTTATGCAGTGGGAGGATTTGTATAAAGAAGTTGCTGACGTTGCTAAGATACATAATTTGATTAAACAAATCAAGGACAATACGTTGACATCTAAGCATTATCAGGTGATTGATGGACAGTTATGGCATAAGCGCAGACTGATGATTCCAAAAACATCCAGTTTCATTCCGTTGATCTTGAATGAATGTCATGACAGTAAAACAGGGGGTCATTCCGGGGTTTTGAAGACTCTCAAGCGGATTCAACAATCATTTTGTTGGGAAGAAATGTTGAAAACGGTACAAGATTATGTATCTGAGGGTTCAGTTTGTCAAACACATAAACATTTTACATTATCACCAGCGGGTTTGTTGCAACCTGTGCCAATTCCGGTTCAGATATGGGAAGATATCAGTTTGAATTTTATAGAGGGGTTGCCAACATCAGGAGGAGTGAATGTGATTTTGGTTGTCGTTGATCGATTAAGTAAATATGCTCATTTTCTTGGGTTGAAGCATCCGTTCTCGGCAGTAGAGGTCGCTAAACGATTCATATCAGAGATTGTTCGTTTACACGGGTTTCCTAAGTCGGCAGTTTCAGATAGGGATAGCATATTCCTAAGCTCTTTCTGGTCTGAAACTTTTCGATTGTCAGGAACTAAACTCAAGTATAGCACTGCTTTTCATCCACAGACGGATAAGCAAACGGAAGTGCTAAACCGTTGCTTAGAGACTTACTTGAGATTTTTTGCATCTTCTCAACCAAAAACTAAGAACAACTATCTGTCGTGGGCTGAGTTGTTGTATAACACGACATATCATAAGTCACTTAAGACGTCTCCATTCAAAGTTGTTTATGGCAGGGAGCCACCAGCAATACACCCATTTGAACCAGGTTCAACGGTTAACTTTAAACTGGAGTAGTCTCTGTTGGCTCGGGATAAGATGTTGGAAGAGTTAAAGATAACATTGGCTCGTGCTCAGGAGATAATGAAGAACCAGGCAGACAAGCACCGAAGAGATGTTGAGTATGATGTAGGAGATATGGTGTATTTGAAGTTAAGGCCTTATAGGCATCAATCGGTGTTCAAAAGGACTTGTCCTAAGCTTTCTGCTAAGTTCTTTGGTCCTTACCGTGTGCTAGCAAGGATTGGTAAGGCGTCTTACCATCTTCAATTACTTGCGGATTCAAGAATTCATCCGGTCTTTCATATTTCTAAAATCAAGAAAGCTTTGGGACAGGATGTTGCTTGTACTGTGCTGCCTGCGGATTGTGCTGGGGAAGTCCCAAATGCGAAGGAACCTGAGGAGTTGTTGGATAAAAGATACTCACCTAAAGGAGAACTTGAACTTTTAGTCAAATGGTTGGGTAAGAATGAGTCTGAAAACCCTTGGATCCATTCAAAGGAGTTTATTAATCAATTCCCATACTATAAGCTTGAGGACAAGCTTGGTTTCATAGGGGGGAGTATTGATAGGTTCCACGAGGTTTATGTTAGGAAGAGGGTGAAGGATCAAAGGGAAGTTAATCAGAAGACTGATGACGTGGAGTCGGCCGTTGGAGCCGTTGACCAGACGGATGGAGAGACGACTCCAGCTCAGCAGGAATGAAGATGAGAATAGATATAAATAAGAGAGATTGTATATGATAATCTCTATGATTGTAATTGATGATAGTTGACGATATGAGTCAATTCTCTCCAGTCGCTATGAGACTGATGTGAAGATTACATTCGACATGATAGTGTAATCGTTTACATACTTACAAGCTGTACATCTTCTACTATTCAATACCAGTTTTATTCAGTGATTACAAGGGTTCTCTATATCTTAAATCTACCAATATTGTGCGAGAGGCTGAAACATATACTACCAGAGCTAATGTCTGACACTCAGGGTGCATTTGTCTCTGGAAGGTTGATTACCAACAACATCCTCTTTGCACATGATATGGTCCACGGGTTACACACAAATGAAAGTGTTTCAAAAAACTTCATGACCATCAAAACGAATATTTCAAAAGCATATGATCACATGAAATGGTGCTTTTTAGAAATACAAATGGAAACTATGGGATTTGATAGGATTTGTGTGAGATTGATCATGGAATATGTTATATTGGTTTCGTACTCAATTCTACTAAATGGGAGCACACATGGTTTCATAAAGCCGGAGTGTGGTATCCGAAAAGGTGATACCCTATCTCCCTTCCTTTTCATACTTGCGGCTGAATCTTTGGTCTGTCTGAACAACTCCGAGCAAGCTGGAACATTACATGGCTTTCACCTTGGTACCACAGGTTTGGAAGTTCACTACCTATTTTTTACCGATGATAGTTTGCTTATGTGCCATGCTACAAAAGAAGAAGCTGTAGAAATAGTTTGGTAGTAAAACCTACTGTGAAGCCTCTGGACAGCTCATCAATAAAGCCAAATCATCTATCATTTTTGGGGCTAAGGTCGAGGAATCAGTGAAAGCTAACATCATGGAAGCTCTGAGAATTGACAAAAGGGGAAGAGAAAGAATTTATTTGAGACTCCCCCAGTATTTTTGTGGTTCAAAGAGAAAAATTCTTAACTTTGTTCATGAAAAACTGCGGGGCGAGTAAATGGATGGTTCTCTCAATCTTTATCTCAAGGAGGCAAGGAGATATTGAGTAAGTCCATTGGTCTCGCGATGCCCGTGTATGCTATGACAGTTTTCAAACTGCCCAATACCTTCGTGGCAAGATTACTAGTGTGTTAACACAGAACTGGTGGAGCAACGACAAAAATACAACTAAAATTCCTTATGTTGCTTAGAAAAAACTATGCCAAAAAAAGGAGAATGGTGGTTTTGGTTTTCATGATATAGCGAGATACAACAAAGCTGTGCTTGGTAAGCAGGCCTTGTGAGTATGGAGTAACCCCCAATCTCTGGTTGTGCAAGTACTCAAACATAGATACTTCAAGCATACCTCGTTTTTGTAAATTACCATTGGCACGAGGGCTTCATAAACTATCATTAAAAATTTCATCTTTAGACCAAAAACAAGCAAAGGGAGCTTGGAGTTCTATCATTCATGGCCAAGAACTTCTTTCCCAAGGTCTAGTTAAAGCTATAGGTAATGACACCAGGACGAGTGTGTGGATGGATAATTGGATTGTTGATGTTGTACCCAGACCACCGAAGAACCGCAAAGATAGCATCATAGACCTGACCTTAAAGGTGGCTAATCTCATAGACGCCCGAACAGGGAGATGGAATACAGAGGAGGTTACTCGAGCCTTTATAGATGATGATGTGCAGAGGGTTCCTAGCTTGAAAAACTGCAACAGTAAAGACAACGAACCGGTCTGGGGCTTTTCTAAAAGTGGTGGATACGGCTTGCAAAGTGGTTATAATCTCTTTGAAGCTATTCATGAATCAAATTGTCCTCACATCCAGAGCTTGACACCACTAGAACGAGCTCTCTGGAGAAAGCTATGGAAATCGAAAGCTCCCTCAAAACTTAAAACACTTCATGTGGAAAAGTTTGGCAGGTCTCTTGATGTAAGGGAAATACTTGCTTCTCAGAATATCCAATTAGACACTACCTGTCTACTGTGGTCCATGTCCTGTTTCAATGCCTAACAGCTAAAGAATTTTCGGAGCACTCATGGCTTCTACTTTCTAGTCAAGGTTACTCCATTAACTCTGTGTTTCTGAACCTGTTCTTTTTGTTTGAAAGCAGCTCAAGGAGTATGGCCCAAGAGACTCAAAGATGTGCTTCCTCGAGGATATTGTGGCAGTTATGGAAGACTAAAAATGCTTTCATCTTTGAACAAACAAGATATGACCCAACTGAAATACTCAAAAAATCTCTTAAAGATGCAGAGATCAGTGCTCAAATGTAACATTGGTGTATCCTGGTTTGAAGAAGATAAAAATTGTGGATTCGCCTGGAGTACACGGTATGATGAAGCTTCTACTCTCTACCATAGCTGTCGATCTTATTCCATGGTTCATTCCGGTGTGGAAGCTGAGATTTTGGGTTTCCTATGGGCCACTGAATCCATGCATAACATGAGACATGATAAGATCACTTTCGAATCCTCTTTGCTCTTGGCTTGTGATTCTCTCCTCTACCCCTACCGCTACCCACATCTCCATGAACTCACGAGCGCTATATCCTTGCATCTTCAATCCATCCGGTTGTGGACTGTCGACTAAACATCCCTTACCGGAAATAGAATTGCAATGGAAATCGCCATGAGCATGAAAAGAGAGCACATACACCAATTGAAAGAAAATATAGATTCAAGAAGATGTGAAGCTGAATAATACTTTTCTTTCATTTCATTTTTAAAACTGGCTTAAGGATTGTTCTTTAGAAAGTTTCGTATTTATAGTAAAGACAAAATGTGAAACTCCAAGAACCTAAGGAGATCTGTCTTGCTTTCTCTCAGTCACAATCAGATAAGGCATATAGAACATTAAACCGATTCGCCGTCTTTACAGCAATGGTTGTACAGACCTGCAACATTTGCCTTTTGGTTTCCTCTGTTTTCCTGTTGTTATGCAGACAAAGTAAAGGGGATGACCGTTGCTCATCCAACGGTTCTGATATGAACTTTTGATCGTGATCCAACGGCTGACATTCATATTTCGTAACAGCCTTTAATTGCTTATATGACGGCTGAGATAGAAGATCGTGCTTCTGATCAAACGGCTGAAAATGATCACGACTTACTGCAGGCATGACTTTGGGCTTCCATACTTGTTGGGCCACTGACTGATTTACCATTAACCTAACTTCACCGTTTTTGGTTATTCAAAACTTTGAATATCTGAAACATTTTTCGCCATGACACTTTTGTTGATAGCCCCTCTTAAATAAAGTGTAGGAGCTTCATCCACGCCGAGTTTGAACCTAAGGAAGAAAACGCGGCAAACGGCAGGGCCTTGGTAAATATACCAGCTAATTGAAACTGAGAAGAGATTTGCTTTACCAAAAGAAGACTGAATGCAACCCTCTCTCTGACATAATGATGATGGGTGCCAAAGTGTTTGGTACATGTATGATAAGCAGGATTGACTGTCTCGTATACTGAAGAGAGATTATCACAATATAGCTCTGCAGTTGTGACAAGCAGGACACCGATTTCTTTCAATACATTATAAATCCATGTTAGTTACGTTGCAGTTTTAGACAAAGCTAAGTACTCAGCTTTCGTGAAACTTTTATCAACTATGTCATGTTTTATGGATGAAAGGAAATGAAAATTGCAGCCAAGAAAGGTACATAATCCACTAGTAGACTTTCTTGTTGTAGTTTGTACTTTGTAGGACAACCTGCCAAATCAATATTACTATAGGCTCATAAAGTAAAACCAGTATCATTTGAGAAAGATATTCCCATAGTGATGGTGCCTTTTATGTATCCCAAAATGTGATTGAGAAGATGATAATCTAACGTAGCTGGAGCATGCATCTTCTAACATATGTAGATAACAGAAAACTGAATGTCATGCCTTGTTGAAGTAAGGTATTGAAGTTTACCTGCAAGATTTCTGAAGTAAGTTGGATTCAGAAATAATTCATCTTGATGTAACACTTTGTTGAGTTCGAGTTGTAGGGGAGTAGGCATGGGAGAGCAGTCACTCATAGCGCCACTTCCAAGAGATCCTCATCATACATTTTTTGAGAAAGACATTGTTCCACTGAATGTCTATGCGCTTGAATCCTAAGGAAGTAGTGAATATTCCCCAAATGTTTCATTCTAAATTCTTGATTGATCTCTTTGAGAAACTTATCCATAGTGGGAGATTTGTTTCCAATGATAAGCATGTCGTCCACGTAGAGTAAAAGGAGAATAACATTATTGTTATGAGAGTAGACAAAGAGTGAAGGATCAGGATTACTACAAATGAAACAAAAGTCCAGAAGATAGTTGTTGAACTTATCAAACTAAGATCTTGGTTCCTTTTTAAGACCATTGATTGCCTTGTGAAGCAGACAAACATGACCAGGTCTTGCTTAGTGCAAAAATCCAGCAAGTTATCTTATATATGTAAGCTCTCCATGCAAGAAAACATTCTTTACATCCATTTTATAGATCACATTCCATAAAAGTAGCAATATTTTGAACTAATCTCTCTATTGATGATCAAACCACAAGGATATAGGTGTCAATATAATCAACACTACAAAAATTATAGGCATTAATAGCATAATATAATAGCACAGTTTTCCAAACTGCTATTAAAACTAAATTTTCGATTTTTCGTATTTTCAATAGCATTTAAATAATGCTAACAAAGTAAATTAGTAAGCGGGAAATAAAAATCAACTAATCCGCCAAAACTTAGCCAAAATTTCACTAAACCGCCAAACACTTAGAAGTTTTCCCTCGTCTATTGGACTAAAAAAAAATCTCCGAACTTCTCCTTCAAAAACATCAAGACACACATAAAACCTAACTAAACACAAAATAGATCCCAATTTTTTTTTGGCCTAATACACCTTAAAAAATGTCTCCTTCGTTAATCAATTTTGTCTCTTTCTTTATGGTTCGGGCGTTTCGAACTGGTCAATGGATTCGATCTCAGATTCAGTTCCGATGCACCAAGTCTTCGTCTCTCCTTCCATCTGCTGCATCGAAACGCTTCAGAAGTCATCGATGCTCTCTCCGCCGTCGATTTCGACCCTAACGCTACCTCGTCTAAAGACGTCCTTTCCATCGACAAATCTGAGCTCAAGCTCAGATTCAGGTAATCTTGTGTATATATCTCTTAGGTCTGAAACCTATCTTGTTCATGAGCTTTGAAATTGGTTAAGGTTCATAATGTCGATCCTGTTTATAAAGAGGTGATCTTTTGGACATTTGAAGTATCTTGTTCTGTTTCTGTATCGTGATGCTGTGCAGATCGAATATTGGGTTTACCTTATTGTTTTCATTCTTTCAGTTTCAAAATTTTTGGGTTTTCCATTTTTGTTGTATGAGTCAAAGGTTAGAACTTGAAATACGCTCGTCACGACAAGGCACGCCATAAACGAGGCTTTATGACTTTGGGATGTTCTGATTTAGTTGTGAGTTAAGCTTTCCAGAAAAAAAAGTAGACACATAATATTTTAAGGCTGAGGTAATATTTTGCAGAGAAAGGATGAGGCGTTGAAGATGATGGAGAAAGCTATAACTGCTGATGCTAGAAATCTGCTCCTGAAGTACTTCAAGGCTAACATATTGGCCAACCTTAGTGATTATCACAAAGCCCAAGAGCTCAAATTTATTGTGCTCCTCAAGAGAATCGTTTCCATGCGTTGCTTGGCAAAATCTATAAAGAACTAAAGCTATACGACAAAGCGAGGTATGTGTTCTTCACATCTATCTTTCTTAGAACTATACAGATTTGAGTTTTGTTTCTATCTTAAGTGTTTACCGATTTCAATTGGTTCTTTTTACATCTAATATTTGTCCAGATACACTATTGTGTCTACTGGAGGAACTGCCTCTACTTGTGTTTTTGTTTGTGTATATTTTGCTAGTTTATATGTGCCAACAAGTGGCTTCCTAGTAGTTTTGGTGTATTATATCACAGTTTCTTTTTGTAGTTAATGAAACTTTAAAATGTTGCGATTCACTTTGTCCAGCTCATTTTTGGATCTCATAACTGGAAAAATGCATACGTTCTTGAATATCACAGGCCATTTCCTGAATCTTATTTAAACATGGACGTTTCATTCTCTTGCAATGGAATAGCAGCAGACTATGGTGATTGTTTCTTTCACAATAATGAGATGGTTTGTCTTTCATTTGTTGTAGCATCTTGGTTCGAATGAAACTAATAAGGAAAATCAGCAGTGCCTTTTCCATTGTTCTTCTCTTATAATCTCTGAGTTAGCTAGAGTTTCTGTGTTTTGGGCAGGGAGATATCAAGATACAAGAAGATGAGGAGAAGCAACAGAAAGACTATAAAGGAGTAAAGGTAGACATAATCGGAGATGTGTTTGTGGTTGAGCATTCGTTGTTGTTTTTGTTTCGACTTCTGTTTCATTTTGTTGTTTCATTTTGTTGGTTTGAAGATACTCATGAAACCAGTGCAGATTCATACTTTGTATAAAGATTTGTATATCATACTTTGTATAAACATTTTGGTTTACTAATAAAATTGTTTCAAACTTTTCTTTTATATAAATTCAATTGATACAAATAATAATAATAATAATAATAATAATAATAATAATAATAATAATAATAATAATAAATTAATACGGCTCGGCTTGGCTCGGCTCGGCTCGTATCTAACTATAGCAAGGGAAATTATCGCTATCGTAGATGCACAATATTATAGCACGGCAAAAGTGCTATCACTTATGACCGACCTATTATAGCTGGGGCAGATATAGCATTTTCCAAAACGCCATCATATACATACCATGGCGTTTTTCATGTGCTAAGAATAGAGATTTTTTTTGTAGTGCAATACCCTTCTTGATCGAAGTCTTTTGCCACAAGACGATATATGAGTGTATTGAGAGAGACATCATTTATTTTTGTACGGAAAACCCATTTTCTCCCTAAGACATTCATGTCTTTAGTGTACGGCACCAAGAACCATTCATTTGTAATCTTGTAGTTTTCAATTTCTTAAAACAATGCAGCATTCCAACAAGAGTCTTTAAGAGCATCAATCATCGTTTTTAGCTCTAGATAAGGGACCTTATGACCCATCGAGATATATCTAGGATTTGGTTTAGATATACCTGATTTAGACCTTGTAATCATTGGATGTTAAGAGACAGTAGGTTCAGCCGTTTTGACATTGGAGTTCCTTGCATCAGCACTGTCAAACCTGACATCTTGTAGAACCTGAAGAAGCAGGGTACGTGGAAGAGATAGTGATGAGACCATCAAATCAACATCAGCCATGGAGGAAGGAATCATGACATATGGAGAGGAGAGCATGAAACTGAGGAGAGCTAAGGAGACATGTGAGCTTTGCTTAGATCAAATAAAGATGAAGACCGATCATATCAGCTCAACCATCACGTGGAGATCACACTCAAATCATCCAGAGCACATTAGGAAGAAGAATCATCCCCACAACACTTCAAATAAAGAAGATACTGATGACTCAAACCGACACCTTTCCAATAGACTTGATGGAGACATACAGTCAGAAAATAAAGCACTCCGACCAAACAAGGAGGAACCAATAAAAAAATCCACTCTCTATGGATTCTCAACTCATCAGAAGACCATGGAGAATTTGGAAGTACACCAAAAGGAGTTATGGTTTAAAAGATATTCACTGTCAAAGGAGGCCAGACTTACCTTATTTTGAAGATTATGAGTTCATACATTTTCAAACTCGAACTTGGCAACCAGGAGACTTTGTGTTACTTATAGAAGCACTCTACAACACCTTCAGAAGCACCATACCACACAGGATGAGGCGGATCCTATTGGAACATAAGCAAACTCAACCGGAGCCATTTATGGAAACTATGAAGACCAATTGGTTTGCACATTCTCAAAACAAGATTTGGAAACCAGGAAGCAATAACCATCAACCATAAGCAATGGAAGACGTCCTTAGCATCACCAAAAACACACAAGATCAATTGCATAAGCTTATGGACCAACCTTCCTTATTCGGAAACAAGCACAATCAAAATTAGATCATCTAACAGCTCATTTCTTTATTCTAAGGATTCATTTCATCAATTCTGGTCAATATGACCGTTAATAGTAAAGCCTATAAAAGCTCAGATAGTTTTTCATATGTAAATCACCTTTCAATCAATCAAGAATAAACAGAGTTTTTCGTTTCAAAGAATGTTCTTTGAGTTTTGTGTTCATTAGATGAAATTGAGTGATTCATTGTTTCTTATGAGTTTTCAGAATTAGATTTCTTTGTGTGATTCATGGAGACTGCTTCTGCCAAGGATTGAGAGAGTCAATCAGCCCACTGAACAAGAGAGTTGTTCATCTACCCATCCATCTCGCACATCCATTCAAATCTTCGCAAGTGAGAGAGCTTTAAAGCCAACACCTGTTCTTCCATCTCCCACCATCCTAGTCTCTGATTCTGAGGCTGCATTATCTGGTATCAGAGCCGAAAGGCTTCTAAACAGGTGTTTTCTATCCAAAAACTCATTGCATTCGATTCTGTTTCATTTGTTCATCATCTGTTCTTTTAGTTTCATTGCATTCTAAATCGAAAAACTTATAAAAAGTCATTCTGCTTTCTTGGATTTGTTAGATTCGAATTTGTTTCAGTGCATCTCTTAACTGAAAAACCATAAAAACTTGTTTGCTTCATCATTTAATCTAGTTCATACCATTTTGTTTCATTGCTTGCATCTTTCAATAAAAAATAACATAAACAAGTTTATGTTTTCTGTTCTATCTCTTAGTCCTTTGATTCTGCTTTCATATTTCGTTTTTTTAAACTCAAAACCAAAACAAAAAGTATCCAAGTTTGTTGTTCTGTCGAATTTTATTTCATTTGTGTTCTTGAGAAACCCTAAAAAAAAGAAGTTTTACTTTATTTGATTCGTTTTTCCCCTTTTCTAAAACCAAAACAAGTTTGTATCCTTTCTTATTTTATTCAGTATCCTTTATTAGCTTTCCAATTCGAATTTTAGATCAAAAAGTTAAAAAATATAGTTTTATCATAAGTTTTACTTAAGTGCTTAACCAAAGAGTTTTCAAAGAAAAGAAAAGTTAGCATTATCATACTTAATTCGAATTTTTCATTCTGCTTTCATTAAAATTCATTGATACTCTTTGTTGCAAACTTGCATACAAAAGATAAAAGTATGAAAGAAGAAGATGGGACCACATAAGTTACTACCTCAGAGATTGATTGGGGTGAAGAAGAAAACCACTCTTGGAATGGAGGAGCAGAATCTGACAATAACTCATGGTAAGGTGAAGAAGACTTTTATGAAGAATCTGAGGCAGAAGAAGCAGCATCATAAGCTAGTTTTGTTATAGATGCTGAGCATGACCAAGAAGGATCCGAGCTTGAAGATGAAACACAATGTGAGTCAAGGCATGAGGAAGCATGGGAGAATCAACTGACTTTGAAGATCCTTATGGAGCAGAACCAAACTGCAAGGAAGAGGAAGAGAACCAAGAGTTTGACTCTCGGGATGGAGAAGCTCAAACTGAAACCAACTCTGAAGAAGAATCAGAGAGAGGCTGTGAAGAGGAGTCATGGTGGGCAGAAGAAGAGAATGACTCAATAGCTAATAGCAAAGAAGAACCAGGCTGTGAAGAAACTGATTTTCATTGCAGTTTAAGTGAAGTTGGGACAGACACAAGAGAAGAGCCCATTGATAGGTCTAGTTTTAATCCCTATACTAACTGCAAGTGCACAGTGATGTAGTTGTAGTACTTAGGGTATCGAATCCACAGGGACTCCGGTCAACGATAGATTAAGAACAATCAAGTTTGAACTAGGTGAAAGCAATGTAATGAGAAAGCAGTAAATCAGACAGCAGAAAGTAAATCAAGCGAGTTTGTGAGCAAGGAAGCGAAGCGTTAAGTCTAGGGAGTTCTCAAGAAGTCAGGAACACAAGCAATCAATCAATCGGGATCTAATCAGAAACTGTTCTAGAACTCAAACACAGATATAGAATTAACCAACTTTCGTTCCGAGAATTCTCTAAGTCTAAGTGCAGCAATCCAAATTCCTTTGCAATTACTAACAGATTAAACTAGCTTTAAGATCAAGTTCGATATGTTCACAATTCCCCGAAACCAAATTCCTTTGCGAGTAGATCAAATTGCTCATCTAGGTTCTTTCTAGCTAATTAACCAACTGTCGTTGCATCAATCAACCTAACATCATAAATCAGGATAGCTACTTCAGATTAAGCATTAAGAACAACCCTAGAAGAAGAACTAGCATATATGAATCCCTACAGATTGATTAAACTATAATTCCATGAAATCCCTAATGAGAATCCCTAAACTTAACAGGTAATCTACTCAGACATGTTCATCGAAACAGAAAACATCTTGAATAGAAAACCAAATATCATAAAACAAAGTAAAGATCTGGGGTTCAAAATCCTCTCTCTTTCGAGAACAGGATCAGCCCCTAACTCTCTCTGAAATAAAATAAGACTTAAGAAAAGCGTAGCCTAAACAATGGCTTAAAAACCCTAATATATTGGTCTAAAGTCGGCTGGGGGCCTTTTTGCAAGTCTGAGAAGTTTCTGGGAAAAAACTGTAATTTCTCCAAAATGCAGATTTTTGGGCGCAGAACTGCGTCGACCTAGTGCAGAACTGCAACGACAGTTGCAAGGCGAAAACGCAGCCAGTGAACTCTGTGAAGTCTCTAAATAGTGCAGAATTGCTCCAAATGCTCCCAAAACGTCCAATTAGGCTCCAAATGTCCTTAAACCTGTAAAACACCTGAAAAGACTCCAAAACACATATAAAGACTCGATAACAAAGACATATACCATGGTTAAAATCCCTAAAATCCATGGTATATCACCCATTGAAGAAACATGGGAGAACAACAACAATTCTGAAATCAACGAAGGAGAAGAATACCAAGGTGTGCTTTGTCAAGAAGAACCATACAACATCTGTTTTTCAGGTCGTGTACAAGGATGAGAGGCTTATTTAAGGTGGGAAAGAGATATAGATGACTTGTTTCAAGCAAATCAAGTTCCAGAAGAGGAGAAGACAACCATTGCTGAAGAAACTTTAATTGAAGAAGCCTATCTAGAATGGTACCAAGATGCTTACCTTAGGCTTCAACTTGATCTACCAGACCGTACTTGGGAAGAGATGAATCAGCTGCGGCATAAGGCGTTTGTAGAAGAAATCTCAACTGACCCATACTACTCAAGGTGCCAGATTCCTCAAGAACCAAGAAGGTTGATCACAATTACCCCACCAACAAAAATTGCCCGCCCTAAAACAAGAAGGAAAACGTCCATCAAGAAGAAGCAACAAGCTTTCAAGGTTAGGAAGAAACCGGCAGAGAAAGCAATAGAAGTGAAGAGTACCAGTAAACTACAAGAAGAGGTCAATGTCTCAAGCTCTACTACCTTACACAAGCAACCACCAACACCATACCAAGGTAAGTATTCCAACTCTAATAAAAATAAACATCAGACATGTTATAGATGTCATAAGAGAGGACACTATGCTGCACATTGTCCATTAAAGAAGGTTAAATTACTAGAAGAGAAAATAGAAGTATCCAAAACCAGTGATAGTTTTAGTCAAACAGATTTGTTAAATTCCAATTCTAGTATAATGCACTTGTCTTTGTCAAAGGGATTTGATGCAGGACAAGAAGATATGGACAGAAAGGAGGAATCACAAGCCATTGCCATCACACTAAGTACCAAGGCTGATCAAAGTAATAAAGGAGAAGAGAGCATCAAAGAGAAACCACCAAACCAAGCTAAGGACACTAAAAGTGTTGGACAGGTAAGTATCTCTTTGACTCCATTTGATTCTCATGAAGCCAGATTAAATAGTGTACTAAGCATAAAAGAGCATGAGGGAACAATGTGTTTAAAACCGCAAGTAGAAGAAGTTTTTCTAAAAACTAGTGCTAAGGAGTTAGATTCAAAAAGTTTATCTTATCATAAAGAATCCATAATGCACTTTTTTCTTGTCCAAAGTGTCAATGTTGTTTCAGGAACTAAAGAAGCAAAACACAGAGGAGTTACACCAGAACAAAACTCATTACCCCATCAAGTTCAAAACAAGAAAGCATCACCACCAATGGTGACTAAGAACAAGACCACCAAAGGAGATAATGGAGCCACCACTTGTCACTGGCAAGAGAACCAGAGAAGAGGAGTGTTTTTGACATACCTGCTCCAAGGAGAACCACCTGATGTCCCTTTCATCACCAGACCAAAAAGCTATCAAGGTAAGGTTCTAGACTCTCAACTTAGAATGAAAGCTAACTTGTTTTCTCTTGGTGCATATTATATAGTTTCGAGGTCGAAACTTCTTCAAGAGGGAGGGTATGATGAGGCCATCAAATTAGAATCAGCCAGGGAGGAAGGAATCATAACATATGGAGAGGAGAGCATGAAGCTGAGGAGAGCTAAGGAGACATGTGAGCATTGTTTAGCTCAAATGAAGATGAAGACCAATCATATATGCTAAACCATCACATGGAGATCACACTCAAATCATCCAGAGCACATTAGGAATAAGAATCAACCCCAAAACACTTCAAATAAAGAAGATACAAAAGACTCAAACCGGCAACTTTCCAATAGACCCGATGGAGACATACAATTAGAAAATAAATCACTCCGACCAAACCAGGAGGAACCAATAAAAAAATCCACTCTCTATGGATTCTCAACTCATCAGAAGACCACAGAGTCAAAGGAGGCCATACTTACTTTATTTTGAAGATCATGGGCTCATACATTTCCAAACTCCAACTTGGCAGCCAGGAGATTTTGTGTTACTTCTAGAATCACTCTACAACACCTTCAGAAGCACCAGACCACACAGGATCAGGCGGATCCTATTGGAACATAAGCAAACTCAACCGGATCCATTTATGGAAACTATGAAGACCAATTTGTTTGCACATTCTCAAACCAATATTTGGAAACCAGGAAGCAATAACCATCAACCAGAAAAAATGGAATACGTCCTTAGCATCACCAAAAATGCACAAGATCAATTTCTAAAGCTTATGGTCCAACCTTCCTTACTCAGAAACAAGCACAGTTAAAATTAGATCATCTAACGGCTCTTTTCTTTATTCTAGGGATTCATTTCATCAATTCTGGTCAATATGAACGTTAATAGTAAAGCCTATAAAGGCTCAATTATTTTTTCATATGTAAATCACCTTTCAATCAATCAAGAATAAACAGAGTTTTTCGTTTCAAAGAGTGTTCTTTGAGTTTTGTGTTCATTAGATTCAATTGAGTGATTCATTGTTTCTTCTGAGTTTTCAGAATTAGATTTCTTTGTGTGATTCAAGGAGACTGCTTCGGCCAAGGATTGTGAGAGTCAATCAGCCCACTGAACAAGAAAGTTGTTGATCTACCTATCCATTTCGCACATCCATTCAAATCTGAGCAAGTGAGAGAGCTTTAAAGCCAGCACCTGTTCTTCCATATCCCACCATCCTAGTCTCTGATTCTGAGGCTTCATCAGATAGATGTATTAGATGACATGCCTGAATAACTGGAGACACGAGCAGGCCGTGTTAACTGAGGCCCAATGGAGGAAAATCACTTTCAGTAAAGATTGAATCCCTTGAAGGAGGTTCAGCTTCTAGAGGTTGAGATGGAACATGAATGATAACAAGGGTTATCACTTCAGCAGCCATGGAGACATCCTGTCAACTTGCTGATTTTCTTTGGTCATAGTATGATCAAAGATCTTTTGCCAGTCTGTAAAAATCTTGGACACCGTTTTGGTGTGAAGTGAGAGATAAATATTCTGAAAAGGAAAATTCTCATCATAAAATAAAACATGCCTGCTGAGATACACATGTCCTGATGGAGGGTAAAGGCAGTGATAGCCTCTGAACTTTTCAATGTATCCCAAAAACACACTCTTTAGAGACATAGGATAAAATTTATTTGACATGTAATCTCTAAGTGTGGGATAGCAAGCGCATCCAAAAGTCCTAAGAGATGTATATTCCGGAGCTGAAAAAAATAACTTATAATGAGGAGACACATTTCCTTCTATAGCAGTGGAAGGGAGAAGATTACTCAGATAGTTTGATGTGAAAAAGGCTTCAACCCAATACACTTCAGGCATGTTTCTCTAAAACATCATTGTGAGGCCAAGTTCAGTGAGATACATATGTCTTCTCTCAGCTAATCCACTTGGCTGAGATGTGTAAGGACATGCTATGTATTGTTGAATTAAACACTGTTGAAGATGAGATACAAACTTTGTGTTTGTAAACTCTCTGTCACCATCACACTGAAACACACTAATCTTTGAGTTGAATTGGTTTTCTACCATCAATTGAAAGGAAAAGAAGGTTGAAAAGAAATCATATTTACTCTTCAAAGGAAAGAACCAACCATAATGAGACCAATTATTAATGAGTATTACATAGTATCTAAACCCCTGAACTGATACAATAGGAGAAGGACCCCACAAATCACAATGTATCCTTTGTAGAGGTCTAGTAGTTACAAAATCAGAACTGAAAAATGAATATGACCGCTTATTCCATGTTGGCAAGCTTCACACATTGGAGAGAGGCCTTTATTTAGAGAGATTGCCTTAGAGGAAGATAGTTGATGAATAACTTGAACATAAGGATGGCCAAGCCTCCTATGTGAAACAAGAGTACTTGCGGACTGTTTCCTAGAGGAGTATAGAGCTTGAGCTTTTGCATCCTAAAGAACATATAATCCCTCACTGTTGTTTCTTCCCATTAGAAGAAGATTCTTGGTGACCTTGTGCTTTACAAAGACTCCGTCAGAATCAAATTCAAAGGAACAAGGATAATCTTTTTGTGATCTTTAAGAAAGAAAGTAAAGATTTAGCAACATTAGGACAAACAAGGAAATCTTGTAAAGGTATTTTACCTGACAAGGAAGCGATCATACCAGAACATGTGTGTAATAGGGAGAAATATACCATCTGACATCTTGACAGTATCTGATCAAGCTGATAGGAGTTATCTAACCGGTTCCAAAAACTTAAGGCAACATGTCCTTTTCTTCCACAGATTTGACAGAAATCCTTGGTACGGGATGAAGAGGAAGCAAAGGGTCTTTGGTACGGTGATATTTTTTGGTGAAAACCTCTTCCTCTGGTGGAGAAATTACTTCTACCCCGGAATCCTCAACCTTTGTAGTAATTTCCTCGGCCACGACCTCCATAGTAACTTGAAGTTTGAACCGTGTTGAAAGCAAGATGAGGTGTGACTTCAGAGCCTACAATGTACCTTTGAATACGCATATCTTAACTTGTGAGAAGATTTATTATGTCATCAAAGGGGAGTGTGATATATAAAGCCTTCAACGCTTGTTTTAATGGGTTCATAGTCTTTTCCAAGACCGTTGAGTACAGAAAATATCTTCATTCTTTCAGAAACAAGACTTCCAATCGATGAAAGTTTATCACAAACAGATTTTATCTCCTTCAAGTAGTCTTCATGGTATTTCCTATCTTGGTTACAATTTGAATTTTTCTCTCTAACTCAAACAGGCGAGAGAAGGAAGGACGATTGTAGTGGTTTGCAAGAGTTACCCATATCTCATGAGACGTTTTGCAGTTTATGACCAGACTCAGACTCTGAATAACTTATGAAAAGGAGCCTAGAAACCAAGAGATAATGACTTGATCTGTTTGAAACCACAAATGATGATCCAGATTCGGTATTGGTGTGTTCGATATGTTGAAGTCTGGAGCATTGATAACAATATTTCCAGAGAATATACTTTTATCGGTGATTTTTACCGTCACCGATTTGAAAATGTTTAGAGAAGGAGGAGAATAGACATCATCAAGAGTATCCATGACTCTGATACCATGAAAGAAAAGATAGATTCAAGAAGATGTGAGCTGAATCATACTTTTCTTTTCATTTCATTTGTAAAACTCGCTTAAGGATTGTTCTTTACAAAGTTTCATATTTATACTAAAGACAAAAGATGTGAAACTCGAAAACCCTAAGGGCAGCTGCCTTGATTTTTTCTTGTCACAATCACATAAGGCAGGGAGAATGTCAAGCTATGTCCGAAATAAAACAAATGTGGGCCGTGGCCCATTACTCTTCTAATTCTGAAAGTAGCTAACGGGTCAAGCAGCACTTCTTGGATGGGCCAGCAATAAAGAAGATCAGTCCAGCTGATGTTTTGTTGGAGCCTTCGATACCTGTCCAAGAAGAAACAAAAGGCGTTTAAGTTAATAACCTAACAACACAGCTATATAAAGAGCTAATGAGGGGCTTGTTAGGTTACAACAGAATTCACAAGAGTTATAGAGCAACAAATCTAAGAGAGCATACGTGAGTTAGAGAGCTAAAGAGAAACAGAGAAAGCTAAGGTATTATCAAGAGCTAGAGAAACACATCGTTTCTAGAGCTAGGGTTCTATATAGAGCTTTCTTAGATTGCAAGATAGATTACCTAGATAAGTTTGTAAGAGAGAAGAAACTTATCTTGTGTTTTAATCAAAGATCATAGTGCAATCTTGTGGGATACCGCTCCCACCCCTGTGACGTAGCCAATTGGTGAACACAGGGTAAACAATTCTGTGTTGTTTTACTTTCTGCATACAAACCGAAATCATCAACAATCATATAACCGAAGTGCAAGTTTAGTTAAAATCTCAACAAGTGGTATCAGAGCTTCTAGGAAGGGGCAGGGGTTATTGTGATCTATCTAACGCAGAACTTACCTACCGAGTAATCCGCAACTCACGGCAACAATGGAGCCAACAAGGGGAAAGTTTGAGATGGATAAATTTGATGGAAAAGGTGACTTTGGTATGTGGAAATACAAGCTTCTAGGACAGATAGAGATTCAAGGTTTAGCATCTGTATTGGAGGAGGGTGCTATATTGGTTGATGAATCTGCTAAGCTAGAAGATGGAGAGAAACCGAAGATTGACTCTCTCAAAGTTGCTAGAGACACCAGAGTAAAGAACTTGCTTGGTACATGTCTAAGTGACATGATTCTTTGGAAGGTGATGCATGAGCCCACAGCTTTGCAGATGTGGAAGGCTCTAGAAAGTGATTATCAAACTAAGTCACTTCCTAACATGATTTATCTTAAGCAACAGTTTGCTAGTTACAAGATGGATGAAGGCAGAAGTATAGAAGAGAACTTGAACAGTTTTCTTAAGCTTATTGCAGATCTGGCTAGCCTAAACATCAATGTGAGTGATGAGGATCAGGCTATACAACTTCTTACCAGCTTACCTCCACCTTATGAGCCTCTAGTACATACTCTCAAGTATGGTACATGAAAAGAGACCCTAACAGTTCATGAGGTAGTCACTTCTGCATATTCTAAGGAGATTGAGCTGAAGCAGAAGGGACTCTTGAACAAATCTGGATCTAACTCAGAAGGATTATATGTTGAATCAAGGGGAAGAACTAAGGACAGATCTCAGAAAAGTAATGGAAAAGGGAGATCAAAGTCGAAAGACAACAGGTCAAAGTCAAAGCCAAGATTCAACAAGAAAAATCAGAGTGAGTGCTTCATATCTGGAGATGAAGGGCATTGGAAAAGAGAATGCCCTGAGAGAAATAAAAACAAAGAATCTGCGAATATTGCAGCAGCACCTATACAGCCTATAGTGTTTAGTGTGAGCAGTCAAGACACAATGAAGAATTGGGTAATGCACTCGGGTTCTTCATACCACAGTACATCAGACAAGGAAGTCTTATTTGACATCAAGGAGTACAATGGAGGAAGGGTTCTTATGGCTAACAACACTTATGGTAACATCAAAGGAATGGGAAAGATTCGGATTCAGAATCAAGACGGTTCTGAAGTGATACTAAAGGATGTTAAATACATGCCTGAAGTAAGTAGGAATCTGATCGCATACGGGATGTTAGAGAGGTCAAGTTGCAGATATGAAGGAAGTAACCTTATGGTTCGATTCTACAAAGAAAAGAAGAAGGTGACATCTGGAAAATATCATGGAGGGCTTTATTATCTACAAGGCAGAGTTGCTAAGAGTGCATAAATTAAGTCTTAGGATGAAAAAGAAGCAAGTGAAAAGAAGTCAAAGAAAGTGAGCTTAAGCGAGAATCTAATTCAAGGACCTACTTCGTATGGTTTCGAATTAAGGGATTCATCAGCTCAAGATAAAGACTCTTCTTTAACAGAAAAATCAGAAACTTCAAAAGAGTTTAAGTGTGAAGAAGAAGGAGATTTTCATCCTTAGGCCTATGCAATGGCTACTGCAGAAGAGATTGACAGAAAAGAGCCTAGAGAAGAGGCTGTGGAAAGCAATCATTGGGAGAATGAAATAGAAGAAGGTACTTTGAGCAGAGAACCTAAGATGGAAACTTTGGGCAAAGTTTCAGAGATATTAAGCATGGGGATTTTTGGAGATGGAACTACGAAACTATCTAAAATCCAGACAACTAAAGTATCAGCAGAAGATGTGACTTAGGCAGTACCTGAAAAAAATCTTCAGGTATACTGCAACATCGCCTAAGACTGCAAGCAGCTCCAAGTAACTCCATTATTGACGTCTCAATCTCGCAGAGACAGAAAAGAGAAATAGGTCAGTTTCTGGTTATTACTATTAAGCAATAATGGAAGAACTCAAAGAAGAAAGGGGTTAGGAGAGTTACATGTGAATACTAAAGGCGAGACTCAGAGATGTCAGTTTCAGAACAAGACTGAAGGAAAACAAGGAAAAAATCAGAAGGTTTTCAAAGAATCTCTGTGACCAAGATAAAAGGGTGTCTTAAAAATCAGAAGATACCAACAGGAGAGAAGAACATACAGTTTTATGAAGCTAAGAAAGAAGTCAGTAGCTTCAGGTAGAGTACGTACCTGCAAAAGATTCAAAGGAGGTTAGTTCTAAACTCAGTGCACATGAGAGAATTAACAAGTAGACAAATTGATTCAAGGTTTGAGGAAGGTTACTCACGTTCTTCATAAACAGTGAAACCAAGGCAGTCAATCAAGCTGCAGGTATTAGTGGTTCTGAAGAAGAAGCTTCAGTTCCAGGTGGAGCATTGTTTGACACATGAAACTGTCAAACAAAAGAAATGCGAGAGTTAAAGAACTTCACGGCTTAGAACTTTAAAGAAATCATGAAGATGATTTAACAAAGTTTAAGAAGCTTACGAAGATAGAAGGAACTTCCCAAGTGAAGTAAAGTAAATCACAATCCTTACAAACAAGTCTGTCAAAAGAAAAGACGCTTAAGGATCATGTCTAAAAGAGAAGTCCAAACAGAACTTCACTACTCAAGGGATTTAAAGAAATCTAGGAGCTTACCAAGGATAAGAAGGAACTATTCTTATCAAGAGAAGTTGAAGCTGTCATGAAAGGATGAGGAGCTCACGATGGAACTCAATTGCCATCAGGAACATCTCTTACAGAAAGAAGAAGATGGTTCAAGGTGGAGTATCGCTTGCCCATACCTGAAACATTGCGAGGAGAAAAGTACAGATCAAGCAAAGTCAGACATCAGAACTCAAGATTCCAGTCAAACAGGTTATTACTAAAGGAACTAGACAAGTTCAAGAGTAATAAACAATCAGGCTAAGAGCTAATGACATCGCTATCCAGGATACTTATTGACAAATGGTCAAACTGTGACATAGTTTACCCATGGAAAGAAAGCAGAAACTGGTCACAGAGATAAGATTGCAAATTATCTTAAACAGAGGATCCTCGATAGCTCAGACATCTGCGAAAACTGATGTATGGCATCATGAGACATGAATCTATAAGGATCAAAGACTTCAAAATCAGAGATCTGCAGAAGCGACCAAAGAAGTGATATGAGCTACAGATATAAAAGATTTTAGATTTGTAGAATGATTTAATCGGGTAATGGAAAAGAATAAACCTATGCTGCTGGAGCCCAGTTCGAGGGGGAGGCATAAGGCATAGTTACATTCTTCTCCGATTACTCTAGGAATCTGCATAGAAATCAAGAAACTCTTAAAACCCAGAAAGCAAGAGCCGATACCACTACAGATAAGCAAAAGAAAGACGTTTCCATAACTTATCTAAGAGACAGGGAGTCGGAGCTGATGAAGAATCTTAAACGCCATATCATACAAGTTGTCGCCGATGTCTGAAAAATCGAAGAAACAGAAGAAGCATGAAGTCGATAAGCTAGATTTTCTAAGGAACAAGAATCGATCTCAGAGAGACAAAATATTTGAGATTCCGAGACTTAGCTGGAGTAGTGAAGTCGGAATCAAGCAAGAAAGGTCTCTGGAGAACATGCATCAAAGGATCTGTAAATAGCAAAAGTTTCAGACTTTGAAATCGATCTTCACAAGGAAGATGAATCAGTGAAGAAGAGTCACACCGAAGACTTTCTAAACAAGATCCAAAAGAGCAGAGAAGTTTAAGCGATTATCAGAAAAGAATCGCTATGGATTAAGGCTAAGAAACTCAAAGGAAGAAGGAGTTGAGAGTCTACCTGTTCTTACTCATCTCGCCGGAGCCGGAGACATGACGGATCAAAGACGGCAGAAGAATCGCCACCGAGAGAGAGAGAGAGTGAAGCATGACTTCGCTATTGTTTAGGTTTTTTTATCGGACAAGGTGGAGTTTGTGAAGCTATGTCCGAAATAAAACAAATGTGGGCCGTGGCCCATTACTCTTCTAATTCTAAAAGCAGCTAACGGGTCAAGCATCACTTCTTGGATGGGCCAGCAATAAAGAAGATCAGCCCAGCTGATGTTTTGTTGGAGCCTTTGATACCTGTCCAAGAAGAAACAAAAGGCGGTTAAGTTAATAACCTAACAACACAGCTATATAAAGAGCTAATAAGGGGCTTGTTAGGTTACAACATAATTCACAAGAGCTATAGAGCAACAAAGCTAAGAGAGCATACGTGAGTTAGAGAGCTAAAGAGAAACAGAGAAAGCTAAGGTATTATCAAGAGCTAGAGAAACACATCGTTTCTAGAGCTAGGGTTCTATATAGAGAGCTTTCTTAGATTGCAAGATAGATTACCTAGATAAGTTTGTAAGAGAGAAGAAACTTATCTTGTGTTGTAATCAAAGTTCATAGTGCAATCTTGTGGGATACCGCTCCCACCCTTGTGACGTAGCCAATTGGTGAACACAGGGTAAACAATTCTGTGTTGTTTTACTTTCTGCATACAAACCGAAATCATCAACAATCATATAACCGAAGTGCAAGTTTAGTTAAAATCTCAACAGAGAACAATAAACTAATTCGCAGTCTTTGCAGCAATCGTCGTACGGACTTGCAAGATTTTATTTTGGTTTCTTTGAGGGGGATGACCGTTTCTCATCCAACGGTTCAGATAGGAACTTCGGATCATGATCCAATGGCTGAGGCTCATCTTGCCTAATAGTCTTTAATTGATTATCTGACGGCTGAGATATAAGATCGTGCTTCTGATCCAACGGCTGACAATGATCAGGACTTACTGCATGCTTGACTTTGGGCTTCGATGCTTGTTTTATTTCGGACATTGCCGCCATGGCACCCTTGTTGATACCAATCATACATTGGGTCATGTGTGGTTTCATCACCTAATACCAGTCGATGCTACAAATTCCTAACCTCTCATTGGTTGTTCTCTCCAGTCCACAATATGCCTCAGATAACATCTTTGACCCCTTGGTCTTGTTAATCCCTATTGTTGGTTTTACTCTCTGTTTTCTTTTCATGGTGCCTACTGGCATCGGTTTTTTTTTTGTTTCTTCAATTTTTGTAAGGCCTTGCGTTGAACCTTTCGTTGAAATTTAATCATAAGTGTTAAAAAGGACGTTTGCACCAGAGATAGGTGAAAAAGGTACATCATCACCAATAAAAAATCAATCAAAGTATATTCGCCGGAAGCCATAATGATCTAGCTTATCGTAGATTTCAACTGAAAAGACAAGCAATGAGTTAAAGCAGGTAAGAGTTTTAATGAAAAGATGGAATTTACAGCGATGAATTGAGGAACTAATCCAATTTCAGTAACTGACAGTACAAGAAAACATAGCCTAACCGACAAATGGATCCGTGAGATAATTATTCGGTTTTATGTCAATAATTGAATTCCGTTGTTTTTAGCTCATCAATAATTGAATTCCGTCGGTTTTTTTTTGTCGGTAATTACTGACGGATTATCGAAGGAGGATAAACCAAGTAATTACCGACATATTACTGATGAAAACAAAACCGAAAAACTATTGATGGATTATCGATGAAACAGAAACCAACAAGCTATCGACATATCAAACTACCAGCAGATTCGTCGGTAATATTTGCCTGTAATCCGTAAGTTAATGTTTGTTGTAAGTGGTTGGTAATTTACCGACAAAAGCCGATGAAATGCCGACAAAACTTAATCGTCGAATTATCAACAAATTATTACCGACAAATTACTGATAAATTTCTGATGGCCCAACGCCAACGAAATATACTGAAATAACCGAAGGATGTTACCAACAACTTATTGACAGATAGTTTAAATTTTAATAATAAAAATAATTATTTTTATTAAATTTGTTTAAAATAAACGTTATTAAAAACGAAACTAAAATATAAAATTTAAATTATTTAATACTCATGAAAACCATTTAAAAGGTTTTATTACACACTAATGAGATCTCGACCCCAATCTCGATCCTGAAATCAGAGCCGCGAGTTGATCCAGCATGGTTTGGATAGCCACCATCATTGTGGTGAACTGTTCTTTGAATAGCGAGGAGGGTTTCTTGGATCGCCTTCAAACTTGTGATTCAGTCGTATTTCTCCTTTAAAATTGTGGTAAATGTGTATGTATCGGAAGTAAAGCGGGAAAGGGGTGATGACTTCAGTTTTTAGAATATGTTTCCTAAACCAAGAAATGGACCTTACTCTTCGGCCATTCTTAGAAAATAAAATTTAGAAATAATTTATTTAACAAATATTTAGAAATATGTAGTAGAAATTAAAATGAAAAATTTTACCCCGAGAACGATCTCGTTGATAGTTTCAGGCTGTAGAGAGGTTATGGAAGTCGACCCTTGTTCAGACTGTTGGGTTAGGAGCATCTCTTCTTGGAAGAATAGACGACCCTCCCAGAGACTGGATCTTGAATGACGTCGGCCTTGTTGGTTTGCATGTCCTCTATCAGCTCAATGGTTTGCATGACCACTATTTCGATCTTGTGTTCCCAAATATATTTTTTTCTACAAAAACAGTTATGTTAATAATAATATTTTATCATTGAAAAGAGGTTTAAAACAATATTTACCTCAAACTGACGCCCGAACCAATTATGCATATCTTTTAAAGGTATATCCAAATACGTTGGATATGGCTTGGTGAGGAGGCCACACATCACTAAGCCTTACTCTTACTTTCTCTTAAGTTTTTGTTTATGATTTTGAGTTTGTAAAACTTTGGATTTTGAGTTTTAATTAAGTACTTATCTTGTTTCTCTTAATCTCTCTTTCTATTTATGATTTCTCAATCTTTCTTATGATTAGGGAGTAGTGTTTTTGGGTCTTTAGGTTGAGGTTGATTTAGGTGGTTTATGAAATGATTCATGATGCTTAGGACTTGTTTATCTATGATCCTTCTCTAATTAGTTGATCTCTATGCTAAGTTGCAAGGAATTGTTGAATCTAGATACTGGGCTTTCTCATGCTCACAAGGTGTTTGATGAAATGCTTGGATGAACTTTTTATAGGATTTTCACATCTTAGCCTAAGAAATTAGTTGTCTAGGGTGATTATTGGTAATGAGAACTTGTTTACATTGCTTTTTTGTCTCTTAATCACAAATGAGAATTTGATCTTGATTAGAAATTAGACAAAGGGATTAGTGCCAAGAGATTGGATTAGTCTAATGATTAATGTTCTTAGCATAAGGATTAGCTTTGCTAAAAGGTATTTGATGGATATTATTGCATGCTTGTCTTGTAATTTGCAAATGAGAGTTGAATGATTACATGATTAACATAAAAGTTATGAACATGACAATGAGATTAGCTTAATTAATGATCATTAGCCTTGTTTAGCATTGTTTGATTGATTGAAGCATCATGAACCATATCTAGATCATCTAGTCTACATAGCCTCGTCATAGGGTCCATCTTTCTTCTTATTTTCATATTTAATTGTGCATTTTCGTCGGTTGACTTTTTGTTGACTTTTCTTGTTTGCTTTCTTTATTTGATTTCTTGCCTTCTAGTTTGTTTAGGATTATTATATAAACCTTCTTTTAGCCATTTTGCGTAGATTAAGAAGTTGAATGTATTCTTAGTGCCCTATTCTCTACCCATTTGGATTGATAACCTCAAGTATTACAATGACATGTTTAGTAATTTTGAGGAATTGATATAGTCAAGAAACGAAAAATTCACTTATCAATTTGGCGCCGTTGCCAATTGGGTTTAGCAATAGTCTTTAGGATTTTTCTTCTTCTTGAGACTAAGCTTTTATTTTATTTTTACTTGTGTGGTTACTAACTCTCTTTCAAATGTTTGATCTTTTTGCAAGGTGCAATCATAAGGAAGAGAGCATGGCTTCAGAGATAGCTTCAATGTTGAGGGATATGTTGAAAGCTTAAGAAAGAGAGATGGCTTGGGACCCTACATGTCATCATGGTTTTGAAAGCACATCTACTTATCAAGGTGATCTTCCAAATGAATACTCTTCTCATGAGTACCAATATGGATATGGTGATGGATACCAATCTTGGAGCATGGAGCATGAGCATGAAGCAACTTACTCCTCCCAATCATGTAAAGAAGAGCTTCTCAACTTGGAAAGGATGACATTGGAAGGACAAGAGAGGTATAATGAGAGCATAAGGAATATCAACACTGTTTTTGCTCAATTGCCTCAAGATGCAAGCATTGTTGAGCAAACACATGAGGAGAATGCTCAAGTCCAAGATGAATTCTTCAAAGAAGCTTACTCTTCCCAATCATGTGAATAAGAGCTTCTAAACTTGGCAAGGTTGGCATTGGAAGGACAAGAGAAGTACAATGAGAGCTTAAGAATGATCAACAATGATTTTGCCCATTTGCCTCAAGATGCAAGTATTGTTAAGCCAACACATGAGGAGAATGCTCAAGTCCAAGATAAGTTCTTAAAAGAAGCTGAAGAGACTACCAAGGAATTTGAAATGCTTCTTGGTTGCACTGTTAGTGATGACCTTGTGATAATGTAAGAAGATGAGGATGATGAAGAGACAATCATGGGTAATTCAACCAATGGAAACAATGAAGGAGTATAAGAAGTTGTGAGAGTTGAGGAAGACCCTTATGAAGATGGGTTGGTTGTTGCGTGCAAGGTTATCAAGGAAGAGAACACACAAGATGATCTTTCAATCATGGAAGAAGTGCCAAAGCAACCAAATCCCATGCAAAAGCCTATTGGAAGAAATCCTATGGAGAAACAAGATAGTCCCAATGAAGAATCCTTCACGGAGGATGAAGAAGATGGATCTCTAATGGCTCAACCATTTCACAACTACCTTGATATAGTCTCCACCATATCACCAAGCTTTCATGATCCAAGGAAGATCCCTTTTGAGGAGATAAGGATGAAAGAGTTTGGGGGGTGGTTCTACGATGAGTATGATCCCGGTGATACAAACTCTTGCCACATCCCTAACCAAACAAGAGTGAAGGGATAGTCAAGCTTAGTGACTTAAAACAAGCTCACTTGGGAGGAATTCCCATGTCTATCATTTGTGAGGAGCTTTGGGGTAAATGCAAAGAAGAAGGGAAAGAGTTTTGGGTGAAAAGAGACAACAATGCCAAATAAAAGGATGATGAAGCCTATGCAATGGTTTAAGTTTGGGGGAAATCTCATGGTAAATCAAAGATGCATCCACATCCAATTCCTCCTCCCCATCCCACTCTCCAAGTAACACTCCAACTTTTGTCTTTTTAATTTTGCATTTTTGATTTAGTCTTTTGTCTCTTTCCCTTGTTTCTTTCACACAAGGGACTGTGTGAAGTATGTTTGGGGGAGAGACTAGTAGCTTACATGTTTTCTTTGCTGTTTTAGTTTTCATTGAGTCTCATGCATTCATATAAGGCATAGAAAAACACATAAAAATCAAAAAAATTCAAAAAAAATTCAAAAAAGATCATGTAGTTGCATTTTCATTCTAGCATTGAGTCTAGTTTGTCATTTAGGTTGCATGCATAGGGAGCGATGATTTGATTTCTTTGTAATGCTTGACTGAGTAAAACTTGTTCCTTATGCTAGTTGTTTGATCTAGTTAATTATCCTAAAATTGTATATCAAGAAAGGCTAGAAAGTTAAGACGAACCATGCTCGAATTGCTTGCTTTGAACCTCAATTTAAAACTGAAATAAGCTTGAATTGACACTAGCTCTACCTAAGTAAGAACCTTAATGATGACATCTAATTATCTTACTCATGCTTTGTGTGTTAAACTCATGGATACCTTAAAATATTTGAGCATTCTTATCCTTTATACCACTCTACTTGCTCAAATAGACTTCCACACCTTTCACCACCCTTCTTTCAACCCATAAACACTCTATTGAGAGGTAAGGCCTTTTGAAATGAGCTTAGCAAAAAGTGTTGAGTTGGAGGCGACTAGGGGAAATTTTTATATAGATGCAAGCTTGACATTCTTTAGCTTTGCAATAGGCTAGGATTGAAGTTTGTGGGATTTGGAAAAGGAAAAGAGTGAAAGAAAGGAAATAAATGAAAAGGAGAATGAAGTGGGATCAAAGTTGTTGGTAAAAGAAAGTAAAGATAGCTCTAAGTGTTTGAAAATAAAGAGTCTCAAAAAGTGTAATGAAAAGAAGCCAAAGACTCACCTTAAAGAAGAAAGAAAAAGAGACTAAGGGTAAAGAAAGTAATGAGCTAAGTTAAAATAAACATTTACCATTGTTTTGAATTGTTTGATTGATCCATGAAGAGTTTCATTGGGAAAGTGTTGAATCATTGAAAGGGAGAAGGCAAAAATAGCCTTGGATAAAGGGTAGACATCTATTAGGTGGGCTAGACTAGGAGTGGAAGTTATTGGGGCATGGGTAGATGGAAATCAACCTAGTATGCATCAATTGCTTCTAAACTCCTAGCATTTTGCCAAAGCTCATTCATTCTTCATGAGAGAACCTTTATGCATATGAAGAAACCCCTCTTTGATTGAGATCATTTTTATCTCAAAACCATTACCCTTTGCCAAATGAGTTTGATCACTTTGCATTAAGTAGGATCCACTTAAAAAGCCTAGTGAACGTTAAAGAGTTAGTTGATAGGAATGCTTGTGTAGGTTGAGGATTGAGCTAACGGTATTGTCATGATGAGTATGGCTAAATTTTTGGAGTAAGCTTGCCTTGATTGCATCTTAGAGATGTTAACTTGAATCGGAACTTGTTGATCTCGGTTTTGTTTTTGGATATGAGCTCCCACCTTCAAACCTTTCTCCCCAACTTGATTTGTATGTTTGATGCTTGCTTGTGGACAAGCAAGTTTTAAGTTTGGGGGAATTGATATACTTGCATTTTGATGCATTTAGGGATATGTTTAGTTCATGTTTTCGTTTCATTTAGCTCTCATTCTTGTCATTTCCTTGTTCTTTGTTACATTTATAGTTAAATGCATCTAGATTTGTAGTCTTGCATGTTTAGGAGCATTTTGCACTTGCATTTATCCTTTTCAGGTGTTGGAAGGCTACTAGGATGACTTGGGAGTACTTGGAGCTAGTTGGAATGGAGAAACATGAAGAACATGCGATTTTGGACGTGTTGCGGTCTTAAGAGCGGCTGGGAATAAACCGCAAGCGAATGAAGAAAACCAGCGGATGGCCCGCAGTTCATGGTTGCGGTTATTTACAAACCGCGGATGGTGTAGCGGCTTGCTTTGCGGTTAGGAGGCGACCGCAGTTACACTTGAAGAAAGTGGACCGTTTGAACTGCGGTCGGCGTTGCGGGTGAAGTCGGAACCGCGGTACTGCTTGCGGTTCGAGCTGCGGTTTCTTCGAGACCGCTGGCGAGCTGAAATATGTGACTCTTGATCTTCGACCAGACCAAGCCTATTTGACCAAAATTACCATTTTGCCATCTCGACCCTTTCTTGTATAAATACTCTCTTATGGGTCTTTAGAACCCTAAGCTACTTAAGCCTTAGTCTTGCTTTCTCTTAAGTTTTTGTTTATGATTTTTAGTTTGTAAACTTTTGATTTTGAGTTTTAATTAAGTACTTATCTTGTTTCTCTTAATCTCTCTTTCTATTTATGATTTCTCATATCTTTCTTATGATTAGGGAGTAGAGTTTTTGGATCTTTAGGTTGAGGTTGATTTAGGTGATTAATGGAATAATTAATGATGCTTAGGATTTGTTTATGTATGATCCTTCTCTAATTAGTCATCTCTATGCTAGGTTGCAAGGAATTGTTGAATCTAGATACTAGGCTTTCTCATGCTCACAAGGTGTTTGATGAAATGCTTGAATGAACGTTTTAGAGGATTTTCACATCTTATCCTAAGAAATTAGTTGTCTAAGGTGATTATTGGTAATGAGAACTTGTTTACATTGCTTGTTTGTCTCTTAATCACAAATGAGAATTTGATCTTGATTAGAGATTAGACAAAGGGATTAGTGCCAAGAGATTGAATTAGTCTAATGATTAATGTACTTAGCCTAAGGATTAGCTTTGCTAAAAGGTATTTGATGGATATTATTACATGCTTGTCTTGTAATTTGCAAATGAGAGTTGAATGATTACATGATTAGCATAGAAGTTATGAACCTGACAATGAGATTAGCTTAATTAATAATCATTAGCCTTGTTTAGCATTGTTTGATTGATTGAAGCATCATGAACAATCTCTAGATCATCTAGTGTCCATAGCCTTATCCTAGGGTCCATCTTTCTTCTTATTTTCAGATTTAATTGTGCATTTTCGTTGGTTGACTTTTAGTTGACTTTTGTTGACTTTTTGTTGACTTTTCTTGTTTGCTTTCTTTATTTGATTTCTTGCCTTCTAGTTTGTTTAGGATTGTTATATAAACCTTATTATAGCCATTGTACTTAGATTAAGAAGTTGAATGTATTCTTAGTGCCCTATTCTCTACCCATTTGGATTGATAACCTCAAGTAATACAATGACATGTTTAGTAATTTTGAGGAATTGATATAGTCAAGAACCAAAAAATTCACCTATCAATCATTTTCAATAGGAATTTGTGGACGTTTTGGAAGAGGATGGGTAAATGCATACGGAAGATGATATAAGATCCGAGGTGGATAGTTGTTTGGGTCGCCCAGCTGGTCGGAGACGCTCTCTGGTTGATCCGTGATCGATGGTCGAATGGAAAAAGCTTGCTGGCCGAAGGTGCTCTCAAGGCTTTTTAGTGTATGGTTAGATGGAGTTGATGATGGATTGAAGATCGCCACTCAAAGGTGTGAAAGCCTTTGTGATAAGATCAAGAATCTAAGCCTTAGTGAATCCACACATAAGACATAAACTCATAATGTTTTCTAAGAAGGGGAATCCGCACAACTTAGAGAAACAAGAACAAAGCATAAAAGCTTTATAAGAGAGAACTCTTATTTTTTCCAAAAATTTCTATATGTTATTTACAATAGAACAATGAGATTTTTATAGCTCTTACAAGTTAATCTTTACAGTAAATACAATAAAATAAATGATTTACATTTAAACAAAAGGAGAAAAATTAGCTAAATCAAATTACTAGTCTTCTTCCACCAATTTAGCAATTGTCTTTGAATGAGAATCCTTGACTTTTTTTTATGAAGTTATGAGGATGAGATTCTCATAATAACCCATGTATTGAAGACCTTGATTCATTCTAGTTTTTTTTTTGATATTGCATCAGAAGAAGACTCTACATCACAACATGACAATCATGACTCTTCATTCCAATTAACTTTCTTTTTCCAGTCTCAACACAATTTACACAAGTTTGATGTGGGAATTTAACACATCGCATAAGCCAACAAAAAAAAATTCTTACTTCGAAAATTCGTCTAACCAATACACTGGAATTAGATAATGGACACATTTCTAAATATACTAGGGAAGATAAGAGATAATTTGAAGTCTAGCCTTGATTTTTCAGATATATGTTCTCATAGTGAGCTTCATATTATGGGGAAGCGATGTGTCTAATTATGGATTATGACAAATCTATAAATATTTACATGCCCACTACCACCACAATCTGGAAACCTCTCGGCACAATTTTTGTATAATTGCACCAAAATAGATATCCTTTTACATCTGGAGGTGGATCATCAAACACTTTATTTTCCTTTTTAAAAGAGTGGTGTTCTTTTGATATGGGTGATCCCGCCACTACAAAACTATCACATAGAGAGCATAAGTTAAACGGTATGTGAGGATAGCATAACACTATGGTCGACGTTCTATCTAAGTCCGTCATAATAGGTATGACACTTTACATAGCCATTTACACTTATGCTATGCAAGATAGTTTTTTAATAGCGTGTATTTCATTTGCGATTGAATATTTAATAATACAACTTGACGTTTTTATTATTTATTTATACACATCATTATTGCATGACAACATTAGTTGGACTAGCAGTATACTTTGTAATTGTTTCAGTAATTTTAGTTGGGCTTTTCATAATTTTGGATTATTTATTTGTACCTATGAGCTCTGGTCTATTTTGATCAATAAAAAACATCATTACAATAGGAAAACCATCATTTCATTATACAAACCATCAATATTTATAAACAGAAGTTCTAATAGCCAAACCATCAAGTTTTACACAACCAAACCACAAACAGAATATTCTAGTAGCCAACAAGATCTACTACCCAACATAATCCAAAAGAAGACAATAGTTCACATAAAAAAACTATTTTGTCATTAAGCCGAGCAACTGTAGTACCCAATGCGTCAACAATAATATTGTATTCTGATTTTGGACTCCATACTTGTGCATCCTCAGTCTTACAGACTTCAACACCTACCTTGATGGCTTTTAGACTCAATTGAAAGAAATTGACTTTGTTATCTGGATTTGTTGAACAAACTCAGACTTCAGCAACCGTATTCCCGATCCAAAGCAACCTATTCGGAATAACTTCTTCTTAGAAGAGTTGGTAATGTTTGAGCTATTACTTGCAATCTACAAATGAAAAATACAAATAGATCATCACATTAACAAAACAATACAACACAGCTCGTAAAAGACATAAAGGTGTAGATTTTATAGTCGGTGACATTGCTCCGTTAGAAACCTTTCCTGCTTCTCTTTTAGAAACCGATGCTCCTGCTTCTTTCGAAATCGATGTTGTTGCTCCCATATAAATTGATGCTTCTTTAGTATTTGATGCTCATTTAGAGACTACTTCCTCCCTTGGCTCTAGATTAAACAATTTCACTTTAGAAATTGGCAATGCTATGTTCTAAAAAAGTGCATCACCAATCACAATCATGTCTTCACTTGGTCTCCATAGGTAAGCCTTTTTGTTAATCAGTTTGTCAACCTTCTGAAGATGTAGATACATCAAGTTCATCACATGAAAAAATGAAGCAGTTCACAGAATCAGCGGAAGCTGACGAGGATTCTTGGTAAACCTAATAAATCAAGATAAGATCAGAAGATATTACAGATTTCAAGAAAATGATATACATTAAAGTTTGCGCGAATTTTCACGGAAAAGGAAAAGTAGTTTTCACAAAACAGAATAATAGACTTTTTCTTATGTCTAAAGAGAATAGGAAAGTGTTATACTCGTCTGTATAAATAGATGACTAGTCTAAACTTAGAAGCTCATGCGTTCAAAAAGATAGAGAGCTTCTAAGGCAAAATAGAGTTTTGTGAGAATATCTTAGAGAGAGAGAGAGAGAGAGAGAGAGAGAGAGAGAGAGAGAGAGAGAGAGAGAGAGAGAGAGAGAGAGAGAGAGAGAGAGAGAGTTCTTGATTAAAATTAGCAAGCATTGTTTGTCTTTACTAAGTTTAAGGACTAGACTGATTTAGAGATTCTGTAAGTTCTCATTGAGTGGAAATTTTTTTTGCTACCATCAATAAAAGTGCAATCTAGTTGAAGGAATCTGCTTGTATTTTAAAAGTTTCACAGAAGGCTGAGTTCTTGCTTTTTCACCTTCACCATTTCAGCATTCGAAACCAGAAGAATTAATATTATTGACCATCAGTTTGGGTCAGATGAACTCAAATATACCTCAGCAACTACTTTGGGATCCTATCATCCAATACAATTGTAGCATAAAGAGTCATGCAAAAACAGAATACAAAGTTCACCTAACCAAATAAGAACTTTACCGAGGAAACATCAGACTTGTTTTCAGGTGGGGTGTTCATATTGTCCAAAATGAGATTATCGATTGGCCATGAAGTTTAGGTTCTCTCAGTGTGGCCAGGTGTGGTGATAGTAGTTTTAAGCCTCCATACATACGCTTGTTTATCTATTACGAGGTTCACAACTACAACCGCCGCAATAGGACCAAGTGGAATACAACCAATATTGTAAGTTGCATCAACGGTGCATACTTCTCGTTCACCGACAATAACCTCTTCCTCTGAAAACCAATCCAATAGCTAAAACCTAGGTCCTCCTTTTCTTTTATCAGTGGCGTTAAATTTTGATTCAGCATCCTATTGTCTAAGAGAACAAGCAAAAAATGAATATTTTTAATACTATAGTTACCAGGAAATTAAAAACACATTTAAATATTAACGGACCCTTTCCCTTCAGCTAAGTCACGAACTAAGTGTTTCAAGTCTTCAATATCGCTCACCAATTATGCTTGATTAACTTCAAGCTTCTGCATATGTGTGTCTCGAGCCTGTAAGAGTGCTAGCTTGGTATCAATAACCCCTCTGCCCATTCCTCTGACTTTTCCATTTTTTTCTTTTCCTAGAATTTTACTCAAAACATCTTCTTTAATACTATTATTGGAGGTTGAGCCCATCTCACTATCAAGTAATTCAATTTGATCCTGGTTTAAAATTTTGAAAATGTATAGATATATATTGCCCATAAAACCAAAATAAGTGTTTGATAAATTCTTAAAACTGTTTGTTCAAACTCAAGTCTCAGAGGTCTTCACCATAATGGGTATATCCCACCATCCAAATCTTGCTTCTAATAATCTTACTCGGGTCAAAACTATTTTTCTTCTACAAGTAACAAATAAATTTAGTTAAAAAACTTATCACGGTCTCTACCTTTTGTTCTACAACTCAACAATAAACTACATCACAGGGACATACCATTTCATGAGCAAGGTGAACCATTTCTTTGCGACCAATTGTGTGTGGAATCTGATTCTTCCTCAAAGCGACGAACTGGTTACTTCATTCCTACAAAAACCATTTCACGAATTAAGATAACAATTAACCATAAAACAAACATGTATTTTGATGGCAATATTTAGATATTATCCACCTTGAAAAGATTGGCCAGTCTTACTCTTCACCCACTTTATCCAAGCTGATGCATTGTGAATGTTTCATGGTTTTAAGTTTCATAGCTTTTCAGTACTCCTTGTAGAACGGAGTAGGGTAACTAGCCATGACTTAGAAGCCCTCCATACACACCCCATTTTTTGAAGACACAAATATTTTTTCATTCTTTTGTCAAATTGAACCTCCCCAAAATATTTTCCCACTATTATCATACAAAATCGTAGAAAGCAGAAACTAAAGTATAAATAAATCTACCTTTTACGAGAATCTCTTCCCTCAGTGTGTCATTTTTGTTCATCAAGGCGCCTCCAATCTTCTAGAAGCACTAGTACATGCACCCTCACAAGAGGTACAATAAAAGAACCCATACGTTCACTAACGTTATTAAATTCACTTCCACATTTTCTTCATGGATTTTAGCCAATTTACTCATCCTTTCTTGTCCTCTTGTTCTCCTCTTCTTGGTCTTTGATATTGTATTAAATCTTCATCAGATAAATTAAGCACATTTTCAGCTTGCTTAGCCTCTTTCTCTTCTCCTTGTTGTTCAGCTTCTATTTCTTCTTTTTCTTGTTAAGCATCTTTTGGATCTGATTCTTGGTCAGCTTCTTGTTCAACTCCTTCTTCGGCTTCTTATTCTTCACCTTCCTCCGCTTCTTCTTTTTTCCTTCTTCTACTTCTTCTCCTGTTCCTTTCGCTTTCCCCTCATCATTTTCCTTAGCAGGTTCTTCATCTACTGTATGATTCATACATTGTCTTGTATTCATTCTTACTTGACCATATGGCAAAGCCTTCCTTTTTGCGGCTGTCTTTTTCCTTGACTGGATTAACATATTTCCTTCCTCTTTTGGATGTTTTCACCTCGACAAGAGTTATGTCAATTTCTTGCTGATGCTTGCTGCGTTGTGGATTCACATGATTGATTTTCTTAGTCATGTTTCTGTAAATAAAACAAAAGAAAGACTTAGTATAAACTGTAATCCATAATATGGTAACTACTAATCCTACCTCTAGTAATAAGTTAATTACTAATCCTAGCTCTAATAATATGCTAACTAATAATCCTAAATCTACTAATATGATAACTACTAATCCATTACGAAGACCACTTCACAATAATCCCTAACAAATAACTCTCTTCATCATAAGAATGATTCCCAAAATCTTTAAATTGTCGAATTGATGATGCTGGTCCAACAATCTCTTCTTCTGTCTCCAGTCATGATATCCTCTTCGTGGCGCCATCATAACTACATAGCAAGGTGTCTTTCTAAGTTCTCACAAAAAATACAGATGTCTTTATAAGTTCTCACCAAAGATAAAGTGGTCAAGACTGGATTTGGGGACAAACTCGTAGATAAGAATCTCTTCATCTCCTTCATTACATAAACCAAGAAGCTTACCCAGATTCTTATGTTGGAGTCTTTTCAAGAGTGAAACCTGATTCTTAAACTCCATACCCCCTTCTTCTGAACTTCTGATTAATCTCTTCACCGCTATCTCTCTCCCATTTAGTAATATCCCATGAAACCAGATCTAAAGATTTATACTCATCCCAGACCAAGATCTCAATAATTCATTATAAAGAAAAACATTATTACTACCTTATGGACCGTACCAAATCCACCTTCACCAAGCTTATTTTCAGACGAAAAGTCATTGGTTGCCATTGAGATCATACCAAAGTCAAACTGTAACATAAATTTATCTTCCGAGTCACAGTAATCTGCATTACCAACTAAAAGGAAAAGAAATATTTAATTCTTACTTACTCTCTACATCATAAGAAAGAAACCAGAGGTTCACTTACACTTGAATCTGATAGAATATGGAAACACTACTCCAGCATTCTACAAATCACCAAGATATTCTCGTATTGATTGTATAGTCAATTGTCAATATTCTCTATTTCCTTAGATACTCAGATACTCGATGTATATAATCATACCATACCTCATGAATAGAAAATAATCTCATTCCATTATTCAATATGGTATCAGAGCTTGTCATAAGGTCTTAACCTATTTCTCTTCTTCTTCCTCTGCCGTCTCCCTTCTCTGTTTTTTCGTTTTCTCTGTTATTTCTTTCGAGTCTTCTTCTCCTCGCCACTAAGCTTTTTCCATGGCTTCTGACTCAACAGCGGAGCGAACATCCGTGTTCAACACTGAAGATCCCCAAAGCACTTTGCTTTCTGTGAACATGTCAAGCGTGATTAAGCTCACTACGCTTAACTACTCGATGTGGAAGTGTCAGGTTTGGGCTTAGCTTGAGGGCCACGAACTTCAAGATTCATTGACGGCTCGGCCGTGGTCCCATTATCAACGATTACGGTGAACGGTGCTACTGCTTCAAATCTGGCGTATACACCTTGGCGACGTCAAGATAGGCTCATGTTCAGTGCGATGGTAGGGGCTATCACTCAATCGGTATAGACCCTTGTCCCGACGGCGACGACAACACATGACGTCTGGAACAGTCTTGCCGTGGCCTTCGGGAATCTAAGCCGGGGTCACATCCGACAGCTCAAGTTTCAGTTGAAAACTTACGTCAATGGAACCAAGATAGTGAGTGAGTATCTTCGCCTAATGAAGGCCAAAGCCGACGATCTTCCTCTCCTTGGAAAACCATTGGATCCGGAAGATTTCACAGAATAAATTCTCGCTGGATTAGGAGAGGATTACAAGCTGGAGATTGACGCCATCAATGGTTGTGACACGCCAATCTCCTACACCGAGCTGTTTGAGCGACTCTTGAACGGAGAAGCTATGATTCTCTGTGTTGATACACCACCATCTGTTGCTCCGGCTGTTGCCAATGCCACTGGTACGCGGTCTCGACAACAGAACAAGCCCAACAACAACTTCAATCGCTGCAACAACAACATTGGTTCATCTCAATACCGAGGGTCTGGTTATAGCAACAACAACAATCAATCAAGATTTCACAGGCCATACCTTGGGAGATGCCAGGCATGTGGTGTGCATGGAAACAGTGTGAAGTTTTGTCCCGAGGTTCGTATTGTTCGAGGCTCCTCTGCTACATCACAGTGGTCGCAGCAGCTAGGCTCTACCGGTCCGGCTTGGCAGAATAAACAAATAGGTTATCAACCGAGGGCTAATATGGCGATGCTCTCGGATTCATCCACTTGGTTGATAGATTCTGGGGCTTCGCATCACATGACCTCTGACTTAGGCAACCTTGCGGCTCACAATCCAATGGAATAGGTGACGACGTGCTTCTTGGTGATGGTTCAGCATTACCAATTACGCACTCAAGTTCTTTTTCCTTACCTTCTTGTACTCGTCCTTTCTTTCTTAAAAATGTCTTATGTGTTGCTGCTTTGGATAAGAACCTCATTTCTCTTTTCCAGCTGTGCAAGACAAACGATGTTGCCATTACGTTCACGCCAACGTATTTTCAGGTCAGGGATTTACGAACGGGGGCTCTTCGACTGGAAGGCAAGCCTAAAGATGGGACTTACGAGTCGCCCAAATCGAGTTCAACTAAGCCACCGTCACTTGCTTTTGCATCTACTATCAAAACTTCTTTGTCCGATTGGCATTCTCGCCTCGGACACCCTGCTTTTCCTATTCTTCAAAAACTAGTTTCAGTTTTTCAATTACCAGTTTCGTCTAATGTTTTGCTGGCTCAGCCATGCACCGCTTTCTCAATTAATTAAATGCAATAATTATCATTTACTTCTTCGACTTTAACTTCTTCGCAACCTTTAGAAATTGTATTTTTTGATGTTTGGACATCGTCTGTGAATACATTGGTCTTTGGACATTCCTCTCAAGTCACGATATATCCCATATAACAAGTCGACCTCATATGCCCGAGCACAATTGAATCGCTGAACATTGACAACGACATATTATTGAGACGGGTTTAGCCTTGATGTCCCATGCCTCGATGCCCAAGTCCTATTGGACGTACGCGTTTTGTGTGGCAGTTTATTTGATAAATCGTATGCCATCACAATCTCTTGCTTTACAATTGCTTTTTCAACTTTTATATGGCTCAACACCAGATTATCACCAGCTACGGGTGTTTGGATGCCTATGTTTTCCATGGCTGAGACCTTACACATCGCACAAGCTAGATGCACGATCAACTCCGTGTATTTTTCTTGGTTACTCTATTACACAAAGCGCATATTTCTGTCTTGATAGAACTAACAATCGCATCTATACGTCTTGTCATGTTTTTTCCATGAAACAATTTTCTCGTTTGCTGCTCCTACTCCATTGGAAGCTGCCGACCTTGTCTCGGACGAGACAATCGTTGCACAACGACCACTACCTGTTTTAACAGTGATACCACAACAACCTCATACACCACCTCCTTCACCACTGCTTACTGATTCCCAACCAGAAACAAGAACATGCAGCTCTGCTGTCTCTGAGCCTGAAGCTTCTGCTGATCATTCTGACTCTGCTCACACCCAACCTCTAACATCCGATGCACTGGTCACAACATAAGCTCCTGCACCAGACCACAATACACAGCCTCAGCCAGCCTTGATGTCGTCTGCACCTAACCCGGTTCCTCTTCGCAAATGCACTCTAGAGCGCGAACCCGTGAACAAGCTTAATCTTCACACCACTACCACTGCATCACCTGATGCGATTCCGCGAACAGCTACAGAGGCACTTAAGATCAATCATTTCCGAACAGCAATGACAGAAGTGATCAATTCTCAGCTAAGAAATCAAACATGGGATCTCGTTAATCAAAAGGAAACCGGATGGCTCGATCGATCGCTACAAAGCTCGGCTCGTTGCGAAAGGTTATAACCAACGCCCAGGAGTGGATTACCAGGAGACATTCAGCCTGGTTGTTAAACCAACCACGATCCGCACCATCCTTAGTACAGCTATTACACGCGACTTGCCTCTTAAACCCCGACGCAGCAGTAAGGGTTGATGATCGGAAAAATCCACAGAAGCAGTTGGACCCATGCATTAGGGTAGAGGGTGAACCAATCAGGCGTGGCCAAGGCACGATCAAGTTTAGAACGAACAGTACCAGTAGTACGATTGCCCATCCATCTGAATGTGCCCCCTATTTTCTTAATATCACAGAGATCAACAACATTTAACATGCGCCTGAAACGAGCATAATGCCATTACGGTTTCAAAGCGCCACCAAGCTGCTCAGAACTGGAGATAATGTCATTCAAATCACCAATAAAAAGCAAAGGCTTACGATGGAGAAAGCCCGACTGAAACTCAGTAGTGAGATGATCTCACGGCCCGTAGATGGCGGTAAGGATTACCGTAAACATAGCAAAGCGAAAAAGAGTTAGAACTATCTTGTACTATTATATGAGTAAAGTGAAGTGTAGGATTTGATACAAAAGAACACTTCACTGCTTCACCCCAAAAAATAGCAACACGCCCACTAAGGCCTTTAGAAGATACAACAAAATGATGCGGGAAGTGAAGCTCAGATCCTAAGCTATATACAAAGGCATCATTATTCTTAGTTTCTAGTAGGAGCAAGATATCAGGTTTATATGTGGAGGTGATATCCTTCAAAAAAGGAATTGTCAAGTTGCCCCGTAAACCTTGGCAATTCCAATGGATTAGCTTCATGAATGCGGCGGTGGCTGCTAGGGCGCCACCACACCCGGATCTTGATCAGTGAATGCACCATCAGTCTTCTGGCGCGTGGAGGATGAACCTTCAGCAGCCTCAAGACCTCCCGACTTACGTTTAGTCCCACGGAGAGCAGCTCCAGCAGACGAAGAGCCGACTTCAATGAGCAGAGGAATGGGATCTTGAGGGACCGAAGCCTCCATAGCAGGTAAAAGATTCATGAGCTCCGAGCCGGTGAGCATAAGGTTACCAGAGTAATACCCTGTATCAAGAAATGGTCAACGGGCAGCAGAAAAAGTCAACGAAGGGCATTTCCGTAATTTCTAAGAGATAAGGGCATTTTGGTAATTTTATCAAAATACAAGCCGGAAGCTAAGACGGGCCAAATGTTATTATTTTTAAATAAAGAAAACATTTAGAAGACCAAGAATGGTGGAAACGGACCGTAGATGAGTTTTTCGGATATCGGGAAAGGAAACCGATAAAACCGACAAAACTTGTAAAATTCATAACGGGAGGTACGGGTGTCCGTTTGAGGTGATTCAAATTGCCAAATTCATATAAAATCGTCAAGAATCTGATTAGGTGGCTTAGAAGATTTATGGAAGCAGCTATGGTTTTTTTATAGAATTAAAAGCTTAAGTGGATAATTAAGCTAATATTATCAAATGGACCAATCAGAAGCTAAAGCTTGGACTCCAAGTTTTTCTTGAAGAAAAAAAATATCTGGCAACAAAAAAAAAGAAGAGAAGAGTGGCGTGGCTGAAGGGAGAAGGATGAGAGAACATGTGGCAACATGTGTCAAAGAAGGAGAGAACTAGAAAGGGACATATGTCACACAAATGATCCATGAGTCTTGCTATAAAAATCAGCTGAGACTCTCATTATCTCACACACCAAAACAAACAATAAGAAGAAGAAGAGAAAAAAAAGCGTGAGAAGAAAGAATGAAGAGAAGAAGAAGAAGGAGAATGAGGAGGAGGAGAAGAAGAAGAAGAAGAAGAAGAAGAAGGAGGAGGAGGAGGAAGAGAAGAAGAAAAAGAAGAAGACCGGAGGAGAAGAAGAAGAAGGAGGAAGAGAAGAAGACCGGAGGAGGAAAAGAAGATGGAGGAGGAGAAGAAGAAGAAGACCGGAGGGGAAGAAGAAGAGGAGAGAGGAGAGAAGGCGTAAGAAGAAGAAGAGAGAGAGGCGTGAAGAAGAAGAAGAGGGATAGAAGAAGCATGAAGAGAGAGAGAGAGAGATGGAGGAGAAGATGAAGTGTTAGACAAGAAGAAGAGAGAGATGGAGGATAACCGGAAGAGAAAGAGAGAGAGAGAAGATGAGAATGGTCCGGAGGCTCGATCAGAATCACTAAGGTCAACGTTACGGTCAAGTGCGGGTCAAGGTCAGGTTAAAACAACGGAGGTTCGGGAAGGTTCGGGTTAGCATCGGGTTCGTGCCGGGTCTTGTTGTTCCGCTAGTCTGTCAATCCGTCCGTCCGTCGTCATAATAACATTGTGAGTCGGCTCAAACACCGTAGAGTAGTATTGCATATAGACCGGGAATTGAGAAACCGTAGACTTAGGGTTTCATACCCGTATTGAAGTAATTGATTGAATGTTGATTAAACGGACTGAGTAATTGTAAACCGAATTAGGGTTTTGAGATGTATGCTAGGACCGTAAGATTAAAAGAGGACTAAACTGATTGTGTGCCGTTAGGTTGTTAGAATCATTGATTGATGCATGCATATAGCTGTTGCATGATAGAGCCGTATATGAATGTATATGTATTAAAAGAATAGTACCGAATGAATCTATGTACAAGAATTAAGACGATATGAAAATACAGAATTAAACCTAACAAATGTATAGCGTATGAATCGGATATCAGGATTAGGTTTAATAGAAGTTAAAGAGTAAGAAGTGGATTAAGTAAATGAACGATGAGACGTTGGGGAGTTTAGTAAGCTACTAACTCTAAACCAACGGATCAGGGAGTTATTAAAAGATACTTAGGAAGGGTTGAGTAAGGGGAAGTGATGTGATTGTGAGCCATCTACGGATTAGCACTCCGTTAATCCAAGGTAGCAGACGTTAATGAGTTGAGAGCCGTCTACGGATTAGCAATTTTCTAATCCAAGGTAGCGGACGAGATTAAGTTGTTAATCAATGAATTAAATGATGTTAGAAATCTTAATAGGCTTGCTTGCGTGGTTGTTGTGTTGTTGTTTGGTTGCTTGCGGGATTGTGTGGTTGCTGTTGAGCTTTTTTGTGCAGGCCTATTAGATCGTCTCGGTGTTGGGCCGATCGGTCCTTGTGGACACTTAAGTCGGTCATGAGACCGTTAAGTTCGTAGCCGCTGACTTGGTAAGGTGCAGAGTCAGGGTGGAAGTGTTGGTGTGTGTGAGTGTAGACTTGCGGGATATTGTGTGGAGATTGTTGTTGATTCTTGATTAAGTATGATTGCTAGAGTCCGAGCGAGTCTGCGTGTTTACCTTTCTGCACTAGGACTCTAGGGTGCGTTAGATCCCGCAAGTCTAGGTTTTGAATACGTTCCGGTACTTCCGACCCGATTGGATCCTCGGGTAGTTGCCTAATCGGATCGTGGGTTTTCGGGTGGTGATTCCGGTTATGGCGTTAATCTACTGAGTGACGCTAGTAGGTGTGTGATTCGGAGAATACGGGGTCATGTCCTAGGGCCGAATCACATGGAAACTCAGGTTACCGTTCGGTAGCCCGAGTCACTGCGTATCGATGGGCTGAGAACAGTGTCCTAGGTCCTGAGACTTAGACAACCTCAGCCTGTGCCACAGTGCCCAGTGTTGATACAAACTCAGGTTACCATGTTGGTGACGATGTGAACCCAGGTTACCATGTTGGTGACGATGTGAACCCGTGGAAGTTTCCGAGATCGTAAGGGCCCAGTGTTGTATTTGTATCGTTGGTGTTGCGCGATAGATAGATCGAGTTTCAATTGAGTGCATGTGCCATAGTGCCTTCGATTTGCTTTAATCGATTTCTCTTTCTTTTGGCAAGTATTTGTGTGTTGTGGGTTTGACACGACGTGGTAGTGCGTGATCGACCGTTATCTTGTTGTTGTTATTTTGGGGTTTCAGGACATGAATTTATAGATGCTAGATAGAATAGAAGCTGTAGCTGGGAGCCGTCTCACTGGGTAATCTTTGATTGCTCATTAGACACTCGGAGTAGTCTCGGGTTGGCGTTGGGTATCGATTGTTACACATTTTGACTTTATTTTCGGTTGCGGATTTTGTTGGGTACCCGCTAAACGATTTGTATTAGACCGTATATTGTTTTTAATAAAACTTATGATTTTAAAGTAATAAAAACTGAATAATTCCCTGATATACGGTTTCTTCCGAACCGAACACAACTTGTGGAAGCGGTACGGGTTCAAAAGCCTCGTACCATGGAAACGAGGTAAACGGAGTCAAAATTGGTTTGGTTCGAGCATTTGTCTCAGACCGGATTGTCTCTGGCTTTCGTATTGTGACAAAATCTTCTCGTATGACTGCTCGGGTTCGATCGGTCATGTTCTTGTTTGATTGTTGGTCGGTTAGCTCATCGGTCAGCGAAAAACGGGAAGGGGGCGTTACAAAAGGTGGTATCAGAGCATGGTTCGTCATGGGTTCGAAAACTCTGGTTTTTCAAATTTTTCAATGTTTTATCGAGTCAAAATGTGTCACCAAGGCAACCATTAGGAATCCGAGTCACGTCCTTCAATTCGGGGAAATGGGTATGTTAGAAAATTTATTAAGATTGTGCTAATCATTTGGTGTTTTGTTGCAGTCACACAACAGAATTGTCCTAGGAGGATTGGTGTGTGTGTGGGTGCGACGATAAGATGAGCGGCATCAGTATGGATGACCTTGGATCCATCGGATCTACTGCAGCTAGTCCAGGTCCATTTTTCCAGCTCGCGGAGTGTTCCCATCTTTCGCAGCCTATTCCGAAGTATGTGATTACTGATATACTTGCATTTTCATACATTTAGGTTATTGTTTAGATCATGTTTTGCTTCTAGTTAGTTCCTTTTAGCTTCATTTCTTTGGTCATTGGTGTGTTTAGAGTATAGGATCATCTAGAGCTAGTTTTAGGCATTCTAGGCTTGCATTTGGAGTGTTTCTTATGTTTTGTAGGTTCTTGGAGTTGCTAAGGATGTTTGGAAGAGTTTGGAGGCCAAAGGAGTGATTGCAAGTGAAATGGTGATGAAATACCAAACCGATGAGCTTGAAAGATTGAGTCATATGAAGATATTACGTTGACTTTTAGCTCTGGGATTCTAAATAAAAATCATGGGAAATTGAGTTAGCTTTCTAATGGAGGTGGTTTGAAGTCATTCGGAGCTATATGGAAAGAGTTATGACTGATTTACTGGATGCATCTCAACACAGTCTCTCGGAAAAAAAATTTAGACAGTCCATATCGGCCTACGTATCGGCTGGCCAGGCCGATACGTGCTCTCGGATTAAATTTAGGACTTTCATATCGGGCAGCATATCGGGTGGCCAGACCGATACGCTCCTTGACAGAAAAATCTGAGAGCTCATATCGGCCAGCATATCGGGCTGGCTGGCCGATACAGAACCCAGAATCTGCCTTGGATCCGGGTCAACACCCGGTTTGTTCCGGGTTGACCCGGTTCGCCCCAAAAACACTATTTAAGCCAAAAACTTATTTTTTATTGCATCTTAAGCTTTATTTTATGTTCTAAACACTTGGAAGAACAAGTTTGGATTTCTTGGATTAATCTAGTACTTCTTTTGTGATTCCTTCATCAAATCCTTCAATCTATCTCTAGTTTTCTATGATCAACATTGTTTCTATGGATTTTGTTGTTCATATGATGATTAGTGAGTAGTTCTTCATAGGGCTTATGGGTTAGGTAGGATTAGGTTGATTAGGGGTGATCAATGGATTTCTAGTGCTTGATTGTTTAAAATCTCATCTGTCAAAGTATGTTTAATGTCTAATTAGCCTTGATCAAGTTGATTAGAATGCTTAAGATTTCTTGTTCACAACATGTTCGATGAAATTCCTGTTCATAGCTTTGATGGAACTTTCACATTCTAGCGCATGAGAATGTATGTTTAGAGTGATTGTTAGTTGTTTGGAACTTGTTTGATTGCTTGCTTGATTCTAATTCACAAATGAGAATTTGTTCTTGGATTAGGATTAAGTAAAGAGATTAGTATTAAGAGATTAAACTGATCGTATCATTGTGTTCCTTGCTAGGAGATTAGCTTGTTTGAAGTTTGAATTACGATCCTTGATCATCCCGAGTCACCTGTCCGTTGACCTTAACCTTATGCCCTATCTTTGTCATTGATTGAATTCACTTGTTTATTTGCTTTTTGTCTACTTCTATTTGAATTGTTTTCGTTAGGACTGTTAGAACAAAAACTAAATTGTTTGATTTGACTCTAGAGGTTTAGTGTGTGCGTATTGGTTTTATCCGTCCCAAAAAGGTTCGATACCTCAAAGCTACATCGATAAGCTTGAGGAATTGGTACCTCAGAGGATTGTAAAATCCTTGTTATCAATTTGGCGCCGTTGCCGGGGACGGATAAAACCAATACGCACACATCACCATTTCACTTGCAATCCACCTCCATTAGCGGATTTAATCCGAGAGGTCGTATCGGTTGGCTGGCCGATATGCAACCCGATATGAAGACTGTGTTGAGATACATCCAGTAAATCAGGCATAACTCTTTCCATAGAGCTCCGAATGACTTCAAACCACCTCCATTAGAAAGCTAACTCAATTTCCCATGATTTTTATTCAGAATCCCAGAGCTAAAAGTCAACGTAATATCTTCATATGACTCAATCTTTCAAGCTCATCGGTTTGGTCCTTCATCACCATTTCACTTGCAATAACTCCTTTGGCCTCCAAACTCTTCCAAACATCCTTAGCAACTCCAAGAACCTAAAAAACATAGGAAACACTCCAAATGCAAGCCTAGAATGCCTAAACCTAGCTCTAGATGATCCTATACTCTAAACACACCAATGACCAAAGAAATGAAGCTAAAGGAAACTAAAAAGAAGTAAAACATGATCCTAACATTAGCCTAAATGCATGAAAATACAAGTATATCAATTCCCCCAAACTTAAACCTTGCTTGTCCACAAGCAAGCTTAACACAATCACAACAAGTTAGGGAAAAAGTTTGAAGGTGGGAGCTCATATCCAAAGACAAAACCGAGATCAACAAGTTCCAATTCGAGTCAACGTCACCAAGATGCAACCAAGTTAGGCTTACTCCAAAAATTTAGCCATGCTCATCAAGACAAAACTCTTAGCTCAATTCTCAACCTAGACAAGCATTCCAATCAACTAGCTCTTTAACATTCATTAGGTTTTCAAGTGGATCTTACTCAATGCAAGGTGATCAAACTCATTTGGCAAAGGGACAAGGTTTTGAGATTAAAGTGATCTCAATCAAAAGAGGGGTTTACTCCAAAAGCATGAAGGTTCTCTCATAAAGAAGTGAATGAGCTATAGTAAAATGCTAAGAGTTAGAGGCAATTGGTGCATACTAGGTTGATTTCCATCTACCCATGCCCCAATTACTTCTTCTCCTAATCTAGCCCACCTAAATGGATACTACCCTTGACCAAGGTTGTTTTTGCCTCATCCCCTTTTCTCAATCAGACACTTTCCAATCAAACTCCCCAAGGATCAATAAAGACTTTTCAAAACAGTGGCAAATCTTTTCTTTTTAACTTAGCTCAAATCTTTCTTTAGAAATGGTCTCTTTTCTTTCTCTAAGGTGAGCCTTTGGCTTCTTTTCATTTCAAAATATAAGTCACTTTTCTTTTCTTTAAACACATAAGAGCTTTTCTTCTTTTAAAACACTTTGCCAACAAACATAAGATCCCAACCAAAATCCCTTTTTATTCTTTCTTTTCTTTACTCTCTTTCTCCTTTCCCAACTCTTCCCCCAAACTTTGATTCTAGCCTATTGCAAAGCTAAAGGTAATGAGCTTGCACTATATGGAAATTTTCCCTAGTCGCCTCATACTCAACAATTTTTACCTAGCTCATTCAAGAAAATAGGCCTACCTCTCAACAAGAGTGTTTATGGTTTGAAAGAAGGGTGGTGAAAGGTGTGGAGTCTATTCAAGCGGGAGAGAGTGGTAAAAGGGATAAGAATGCTTGAATATTTTCAGAGTATCCACGAGTTTAACACACAAAGCATGAGTAAGATAATTAGATGTCATCATTAAAGTTCTCACTTAGGTAGAGATAGTGTCAATTCAAAGCCTATTTCAGTTTCAAATCAAGTTTCAAAGCAAGCAATCCTAGCATGGTTCGTCTTAACTTTCTAGCCTTTCTTGAATTGCAATCTTAGGACAATCAACTAGCTCAAACAACTAGCATAAAGAACACGTCATCACTCAATTAGTCTTACAAGGAAATTCAATCATTGCTCCCTATGCATGCGTCCTATATGATGCAACTAGACTCGATCCTATGATGCAAGTGCAACTACATGCTTTCTTTTTGTGATTTTTTTTGAAATTTTTCAATTTTTTGGATTTTTCTATACCTTAAGTGAAATGCATGAGACTCAAAGTGAGGAAATCGAAAATAAGAACAAAGAAAACATGATTAGCAACTAGCCTCTCCCCCAAACTTAGTTCACACCGTCTCGGTGGGAAAGCAAGCTCGAGAGAGAGACTCAACAAAAGGAGAAAAAGAGAGAAAAGAAGCTAAAATGCAAGTATGTACAAGTTGGAGTGTTACCTGGTCCAAGAGAAGGCGTATCGGTCGAGTGAACCTGGGCAGTGAAAGCGTATCGGCCTGGCCAACCGATACGCCAGCCGATATGATGTCTCGGATTATTTCTGGGAGGCACGTATCGGCCTGGCCAGCCGATATCGTGGCCGTTACGGCTTCACTGTTTTCCTTTCGACCACTTTGTCTAAGATGTTTCGGCCCTTTCTTAACGCCAATGAGTCCATAGCTTCACCTATCAACCAAAACCTGATAAAAACTCAAAGCAAAACATCAAAGATGACTAGCAAAAGATCAATATGTACAAGGATAAACATGGGAATGTCTCCCAAGTGCGCTTTTGTTTAAAGTCGTTAAGCTCGACTTTCGCAAACCGAGATTTAGGCGGTTGAAGAGTGTGGCCTGCCCTCGAGAGTGATGGCTAGGACCTGAGAAGTCAGCTCACTGAGATTGACTGAGTCGCCTTGGAACCTTGGACTGATCGAAGCCTTTACAACCTTTGGAGACATCTTTGTCACCATATCCACAGCCTTCTCTTTGGGAGCTTTTTCCTCATCGATGCTCAGCTTCTTCGAAGAGATGGATCCAACAAACTCAGTCCTTATGGTCATGGGAGGAGTTCCAATAGCTCTATCCACTCCCTTCTTTTGAGCACGTCCCATGTGCTCACTCAGTGATCTATAAGAAATGTGTTTAGGCCAAACTTCCTTGCCTACATTTTCAAATAGCCTTGCCTCCTCTAACACATCATCCTCATTTGGAGAGAGGATGACACCACAAGTGTGAAGAGATGTGCTCCTTAGAGGATAGTAAGCTTTGGTATCAACATTATGCAGCACAGCACGTCTCTTTTTGAAGTCCAGACAAGCTCCAGTGGTGTTGAGGAAAGAGGTACCAAGTAAGAGAGGTAGTTGGGTACTCTTCTTCATCTTCATGACAATAAAATCTGTTGGTATAGTGCACTCACCAATCTTCAGTGGATAGTCCTTGATCATTCCCATTGGAGTTTTTGAGTAGGAGTCTCCAAATGTAATAGAAGATGGGTACCTTTCCATGCTCTTAATCCCAAGGGATTCCACCATGTCAAGAGATATCACACTCACAGTAGAGCCGGAATCACACAATGTATCCGTAATCTCCAAGTCTCCCAAAGTACAACTGATGGTAAATTTACCCGGATTACCAAGCTTGGGAAGTACCCTTGGTGTTGTGTGGACAGTAGGCACAATATCTTCAGCAAAAATAGCAATAGTACTCATCACCTTAGCTGGTGCAACATAGGAAGGCTTAACTACAGTGGCCTTCATCTCCTTGAGAGGAACAGGTGCAGCAGGAGGGAGTTCATAACCATAGAGAAGTGCTTCTATCTCATCAACCTCTCGCTCATAGTCTGATTTCTCATGATCAACAGTAGAGAAGATTGCATTGCAGTAGTCTTTCGGGTTCTTCTCTGGGTTTTCGGGCAAGGTACCGGTAGGTCTAGAATTGGAAGCGTGTGTGTTCTCAACATTGATCAAGCGAGAAGTCAAATGTTGCAGCTCATTCTTTAGGTTCTTCACTTCCAATGCCAAACTTGCTTGTCCTTGGATGAGTTGTTGCATCATTCCCCTTAACTCATCACCCAAACCTGAAGAGGAAGAAGCTTGTGGCTGTTGTTGTCCAAAACCGGGTGGAGGGTATTGCTTGGGGACATAGCCTTGTTGTCCTTGAGGTTGAGGCTGAGAGACAAACCCTTGTTGGTTGGTGTAAGGGACAAAAGGCTTTTGTTGTTGAGCTTGTCCTTGAGATGGAGCTTGAGGATAAACTTGGTCTTGAGGATTGGCTACATTGGGGTTGCGGTATGAGAAGTTTGGGTGGTTTCTATAGTTTTGGTTGAAGCCTTTGTTGAAACCACCTTGTCCACCACTGAAGTTAATCTCTTCTTGTGTCAAATCCTCATCATCATAAAGTTGTGGCTTAGAATCCTCATAGTGTCCCACAAAGCTGATGTTCTTTTGGCCAATGGAGATCATCTTGTCTAACTTCTCATTCAAAGCTTTGATTTCCTTTTCATACTTCTCATCCGTGGAAGATGATCCTCTACTGGTGCGCTCATAGTCCTCATTGTAGTTACCATCACTCGTTGCAAGATTTTCAATCAGCTCCATAGCTGCATCTACTCCCTTGCCTAGGAAGTGTCCATTGCTGCAAGAATCTAGCATTGCCCTCATTCTAGGAAGCACTCCGTGGTAGAGATTGCTGAGTAGTGTTTCCTTGGTGAAACCATGGTGTGGGCACTGAGTGGTGAGCTTATTGAACCTCTCCCAAGCTTCAGCGAAGCTCTCATTGTTGCGCTGCACAAACCCGGATAGCTCACTGCGAAAACGGGCAGTCCTAGTAGGTGAGAAGAACTTCTTCAGGAAAGCTTTCTTGAGGTCTCCCCAAGTAGTGATGGATCCTGGGGGGATAGTGCTTTCCCAATCCTTGGCTCTGTCTGCCAAAGAGAAGACGAAGAGACGCATTTTCAACCCATCGTCAGTCACACCATTCAGCCTCGTGGTGGCACAAATCTTGTCAAAGGTGTCCAAGTGCTGCAACGGGTCCTCAGATGCTAACCCATGGAACTGATTGTTCTGCACCATGTTCATCACCATAGCTCGGATCTCAAAGTTATTATTGTTTACCGCTGGTGGAATGATTCCATGCCGGTTAGCATTTGTGTCAGGTGTATCTCCATCACCAATAGCCCTAACCGGCCTTTGTTGCTGCTGCTGTTGCTGCTGCTGCTGCTGCTGCTGCTGTTGCTGCTGCTGCTGCTGTTGCTGCTGCTCATCCTCGTGGTTATCCATAACTGTTGGCTCAACACTTGCAATTTGAACAGCTCGTTCTTGTGCTCGTCGTTCCCTTGCTAATCTCCTCTCGTGTGCTTTGATGTCGTAGACTCTTGCAACTAAGTTTGTAGTCCCTTTGCTGCGCAAGTTCATACACCTAGCATCAAAAAGAGAGAAAGTAGCAAATTAGTAACAATAACTTGAACTAAAAAGGAATAGAAAACGAATTGATATATCCAGAATCCCAAAATGGCAACGGCGCCAAATTGATAACAAGGATTTTTGCAATCCTTTGAGGTACCAATTCCTCAAACTTATCGATGTAGCTTTGAGGTATCGAACCTTTTTGGGATGGATAAAACCAATAAGCACAAACTAAACCTCTAGAGTCAAGCAATACCAATTCGAGTTGAAATTCTAATATCCTAAGTGCAATTGACAATATCAAGCAATAGAGTCAAGTAAGAGAGAACAAACAAGATAATTCAATAGATGATTAAAGATCAAGCTCTTGGGTATAGGAAATTTGATCTAAGCAACTAGGCATTGAATCAAGATGTCAAACACAACATTAAAATGCTAATCCTTTAGCTTAGGAACACCAATTCAAGTCAATACATTCTCATGTCCTTTAGCTACTAAACACCTTACACATCAATTGTCATTGGATAAGAATGTAAAGCTCTCATTAAATTCTAGCTAGCATTTCATCGAACACTTTATGTGCAATAAAATCCCAAGGTTCTAGATCAAGGATAGCTAGGCCTAATCTAGCATTAAGAACATCTAATGAGAAAGGATCAATTAAATTCTAAGCCCTAGTCATCGAGATTCAACCCCTAATCACTCAAATCTTCCTAACCCAAAAGCTCAAAAGGGGACTACTCACTAATCATTCTACGAACAACAAAATCCATAGATATAGTGTTGATCATAGGAGATTAGAGAAAGTAGGAAGATTGAAACAAAGAATCACCAAAGAAGTACTTGATTAATCAAAGGAATTCAAACTTGTTCTTCCCAAAGTGTTTAGAACATAAAATAAAGCTTAAGATACAAATAGAAATAGGTTTTTGGCTTAAATAGTCATTAGGGTGCGAGCCGGGTCAACCTGGAACAAACCGGATGTTGACCCGGATCCAAGTGAAAATCTGGGGACGATATCGGTCGGCTGGACCGATACGCCGACCGATACGAGCTCTCGGATTTTCTGTCGAAGGAGCGTATCGGTTGGCTGAACCGATATGCCAACCGATATGGATGCACAAAAATTAATCCGAGAGGTCGTATCGGTTGGCTGGAAGAAAAAGTGTCTCAGTTTTGACTCGAATTGGAACTTGTTGATCTCAGTTTTGTCTTTGGATATGAGCTCCCGCCTTCAAACCTTTTTCCCCAACTTGTTGTGATTGTGTTAAGCTTGCTTGTGGACAAGCAAGGTTTAAGTTTGTGGGAATTGATATACTTGTATTTTCATGCATTTAGGCTATTGTTAGGATCATGTTTTACTTCTTTTTAGTTTCCTTTAGCTTCATTTCTTTGGTCATTGGTGTGTTTAGAGTATAGGATCATCTAGAGCTAGGTTTAGGCTTTCTAGGCTTGCATTTGGAGTGTTTCCTATGTTTTGTAGGTTCTTGGAGTTGCTAAGGATGTTTGTGAAGGAATGTTTAGGTGATCCTGATTCAATTCTCAGATTCAGATTATCCTAAACATGCTGATCTAGGTTCTTCTTGAATAGAAACAATGATAGATCTCACCTTATACCTGTTTATGCAGCGGAAAGAGAAGGTATATCAGAGATCAGAGAGCCACCAAGTGATAACTCCTCCAGAGGTTCACACACGCACACCAAGCAGGAAGAGAGGCTGCTAGACCAAGGGAGAGGAGGCGCAGGAAGAGAGAGAGTTCGCGGCTGGGGGCTAGGGTTTTTTGGGTTTTAGACTTAAGCTTTATTTATAAAGCTTATGTCTGATTCCTTATGGGCTTTTGGGCCCAAATACTAATCTGATTAAATCCCTTGGATTTAATCAGACCCATTAATCTCTCTCCAAGTACAGTAAATGCCTAGCACTTTTACCGTACTTCTGCTGAACCATTCCTGCACATTTTCCTGTTAGCTTAGGCGTGTGACCCATATGGGATCATATAATAAAGGCAATAAGTCCGAGACTTATAGATCATGAGCGGACTCTAGCAAGCCATCATGACCCCCAGTATTATATGACTTATGTCTGATCATTGACATACTCTTACTTTCTAGAGACAGTACCGAGATTACTGGACACAATTCCAACAATCTCCCACTTGTACTGGAATCTCTGTATTCATAATCCTTTTGTCTCAATATCTCGATTAGTCATAAGGCAAGATTAGTGTCATCCTTATAAAGCCTAATCTTGTTCATCGGACTCTGATTTGATACTGACAATCCAAACGACTCGGGACAGTCCGTTTGAGCATGGCCATGCATTTTCCAGTATTCAAATCTCCGATTGGCCTAGAGATATTCACTCCATTTATATTGGAGGGACAAATCCCGTCTTGTTCCATCACTGTAAACTACTCATTTCATAATGTACCCAAACAAGGTCCTTATAACTATCGCAGAACGACAGCGTTAGACAATGATCAAAGTGCATCAGTCCATGTGCAGTCACATGCATGCGAACTCAGGTCTAAGGACTATACTCTATAGTCGTAGTAAGAATCTCTTATGACACAGATATAAATATCCTGAAGAGTTCTTATAAGCGGGTCTTGTCCGGTCGTATGTTCCCCAACATACACCTATGTACTGACTTTGATGCCGCGCATCTATGACACACTGAGACTTTGTCATAAGTCACGTACCAATCCAGTCTCACACGGTTGTTGGTGTTCCAATTTCAACAACCTTCGACTAGGGACAGGATGATATAAAACATCTATCAAATATAGGGTCTCATGATCAAGCTAAATGACTTTGATAACTCAAGATCAAGTCATTTACTTCGATGACCTATAAAATGGTTTATATCACTTTGGAACGATTATTTCATCACAGTTAAAATAATCTTGAAATAATAATTTCATTAAACATAAAATGTTTTACAAGAACATATCAAATAACTAAATAAAGCCCTTTACTAACTCCCACTGAAATTAAGACTACATCTTAATTTCACTTATCCTACAGCTACAGTCCGTGACTCGTGCTTAGGGCTAAGGAGTGGCTTCGTTAATAGATTAGCAACGTTCTCATTCGTTGAAACTTGCTGATCTACTTAACATCTCTGTCATTTATCTCACGGAATAGGTTATACCTATCCTCAAGTTGTTTGGACCTCTGATGTGCAGCTAGTCTCATCTATGCTGGGAATCACATCAAGTTCAGTGACGAACTTATCTTTCAAACAACCTCTTTCGCCGCTTTCCAAGCTGCGAAACATTCAGCTTAAGTCATGGAGTCAGCAACAGTGCCTTGCACCGCCAGACAGATACAAGATATAACCGTACTGTGACCGGAAATCATCTTTGTCTGTTGGAAACTTGCCTTTCAGACTCTATCGACTTGTAGCACCTCACTTTCTCCGTCAATCAAGAATTTTCCTTAGTATTCATCAAATACTTTAGGATATTCTTTACGGTAATCCAGTGATTCTTTGCTGGATTTGACTGGTCTTTACTTGTCTTGTTTAACATTAAAGCACCATCAAAACAAGTACATGTCATGGCATACATGAGAGATCCAATTGCCGACGCATATGGAATCTCATCCATGCATTTAAGCTCAGCAGTTATCGTAGGACACTGCTTCTTGCTTAACGTATTGCCATGTGACATTGGCATAAAACCCTTCTTGGAATGCTGAAAAAGTGTAGGACTTTGTCAATTTAAGAATCCTGACTTTGTCCTACCAGCTCTTCTGGATCTCTATCTTTAGATCCAGAATCCAAGACCTACGTGGCTTTACCCATGTCAATCACAAAACCAACTCCCAAGCTCGTCCATTACCGACTGCAGCATTGGGATGTTATTTCCGAGAATCAGTATGTCATCGACATACAATATGAGAAATGCAACATCGCTCCTACTTATCTATTAGTAAACGCACAGTTCTATTTCGTCCCTGTTCAAGTCAAAACCTTGACTACTTCAACAGAACGAAGATTCCAACTCCGATATGTTTGCTTCCATCCATGAATGGATCGATGAAGCTAACTTACACAAAATGTAATTTTTTGGAGTCCGGGCTCACTTTCACTTCTTTGAATTTCGCAGATTCGTCGCTTTCAATGATCATCAGATCATGCGAACTTTCAATGATTATCAGGTTCAACTAATCCGAGAGATCACTCTCGGATTAGTGACTGATTCTTTCATATCTGCGAACTTCAGGCTCCACAGGTGTAGATTCTACAGAAATCTGTAAATCCATCCGCTGCTCTCCCTCAACAGGTTGAGCAGCCTCCTGTATTTCTTGAATTTCTTCGAGTTATACTTTTACCCCCACTGTTCTTCTTGGAAAGTTACTTCCCTTCTTAGAAAACAGAATGGACGTAAAAGTAACAAGCCTTGGTTTCCCTAGGACAACCAGTGAAGTAGCACAACTACAAATACTCAGTAAAGACGAATTTGGATCGATTCCAATCCACATTTACGTGGTGTCTTTCAACTGATATTGGTGGAACTATTTCAGCGTAAACTTAGATATTTCTAGAGCGTTATTCTTAAAGAATATCATGGAAGATTCGTGTGACTCATCTCATCTTTAATCATTTCTGATAAGATCTGATTCTTTCTCACAGAAACACCTCCAGGTTTTCAGGAGAAATGAGTTGTGAAACGACTTCACACTCAATCAGATGATCACACCATTAATGACTCAAGTATTCTCACTCGTGATTTAATTCAGAGTCTTAATACTTCTGTCACTCAGATTCTATACCTCATTCTGGAACTCTTTCGACCATGTCAAAGAATTCCGACTTGTGTCTCATCAAATGAACACAGTCTTACTCACTGAATTAATCAGTAGAGACAATGAAGTACAGAAAATTTTTCTCTGGCATTACTGCTCATCGGACCACATACATGAGTATGTTCAATCTCCAATAAGCCTTTGGGCCTATCTCTAGCTCGGCTAAGATGGGCCCTTTGTCAATTGGTCCAGTAAGTAGAATTCAAGTCTCATAAGATATCTATCAAATGAGCCCAAAAGTCCATAACTATGGGGTTTCTGAATCCGATTTACTCTATTTGACCAAAACATTTATGCCAAGAAAAATCAGGTTTAATTCATCAGATTTAAACCAATTCGGTATTTATGTTACATTTAGGCACTCTTTGGTTTAAGATATAAAACCCATTCCTTGAATAGGGTGCTACAATTAATATTTCATTAAGATCAAAAGAACAAAACTTGTCTTTTATCAAAATGAAAACATTCAAATTCTTACAAGAAATCTGTGTTTTAGATTTCAGTGGTATCAGAGCCAGGTTCTAGTTTTTCTTGTTTAGATTCAGTTTTTAGGTTGTTTAAGAAGTGTTTTAAATCTGAGTATTGTTTGAATTTGATTTGTAAAACACTTAAGAAACAAATTAGAACCTAAAAACCTAACTAAGAAATCGCATGGACCAAAACATGTTTTTGGTATGCGTCGGTCGATGGTTTGATGCATGGATCAATCTTGGATCGATCGCATGATCACGGCCGAACGATCGCTTGCGTGACGATGGCCGATCGATTGCTTGCGTGCGAGGACGAAGCAAGCGATCGCGTGGATGGATCGAGCGGATCGATTGGATCGATCGCTGCGATCGTCCCGCCATCGTCCAGCTCTCGACCAGCCACTCCGTCCCGATCGCATCTCGGCCAGGACTGTCCCGTGTGACCGAGGCCGAGCAACAACCCGAACGTCGATCGTCCCACGCCGTCCGTACGATCGCGTGATGCTTGCATCACGTGATGTTTTCGGCTGCGACGGTACCGACTTGGTTAGGGTTTTGGCAAGTAATGGTTCGGTTCGGTTTAAGGCTCGGTTTAAAATTTTATTAAAATTAAACGTCGCGGTTTAATAAACAGATTTAATAATTTTATTAAATTCTGGTTAAACCGGGATAAGAAATCCAATGTCGAAATAAATATTGGATTTTGTGCCTAAACCAGGATTTTCTAATTTGATTTGGTTGGACCAGATAAATTGAGAAAATCCGGTTTAGTAAATAACCGGTTGACAATTGTGGTCATCGTAGTAATTAAAATTTGGTTAGACCAATTTTAATGAACCAGACCGGTTATGTCATTTAATTGGACAATTGGGTCATGTCTTGGACATGGACCAATTCTTGGGCCTCGGGCCAAGAAGTTAAAACAATTGGGCCAATTATTTGAGTCTTTTCTTCAGATTAATTTAAAATTTATTTTGTAAAGTTATATAAAATCGATTTTAAATTAAAGTTTCCGAAATTTTGAAATTAGAAAGTTTCTCAAAATAGAAATTTCTAGATTTGCATGTTTTGGATTTAAAGAAATTTCTAAAGTTAGAAAGTTTCCGGTTTTAGAAAGTTTCCAATTTTAGAAAGTTTCCAAAAATAGTAGGTTTCCCAAAATGGAAAGTTTCCCGAAATAGTAATCTTCTATTTTGGGAATGAATTTTAATAAACCTACGAACCTCAAATAATATCAAGCGTTGGATGTCTTGTCCATTCTATGTCAGCTGTCGAAGCCCATTCAATTGTATTCATGGCCTTACAGTGTGAGGGTGTCTACTTTTGCGTGGATAAGACGGTTTGTGATTCATAAATGTCATTGGGAGTCCCAGACATTAATGATTACATGACTGTATAGTCTGGTTTTCTTGACTGGGCCATCGGGAGTCCCGGGCCTTGAGACATCAGAGTGGATTGGGCCTCGGGCCCAGATTCACAACCAAGAGTTATATCACGGATATAATTAGCCGATATAGGGCTTACCGATATAAGCTAAGGTTGGGTGACGGCCAGTGGCCCACTTTAATCTTAGTTATATGTGGATCTTGGAATCATTATATTCTATTGAGGGTAACTGATGTTATTGAATATAATGCGTGATTAATCATATTAAATTTAATACGAGATTAATCATATTGAACATATTAACTAAAATCATTTTATCTTAATTTTTAGTTATGACTAGCACAAACAATCAAAACACTTTCTCGATCCGGTCTGTCCTTGAGATGGACAAGCTGAACGGATCAAATTTCTTGACTTGGTCGCGGAACCTGAGGCTAGTCCTCAGGCAGGAGAGAAAGGACTATGTCCTTTAGAGAGCTCTCCCCGTGAGGATCGGGTCCAATGCCTCTCATGCAGTATATGATGCTTGGAATAAGCATTATAATGATGCGGTAGATGTGCGTGGTCTGATATTGGCTACCATGGACTCAGACTTGCGGGAGCAATATGAGAACATGGAGTCGCCAATAGAGATGATCAGCAGCCTGAAATTGAAATTTCAAGAGCAGGTAAGAGTGGAGAGATACCAGTTGGTTAAGTCTCTCACTAGCTGCAAGCTACCAAATGATCATCCAGTGAGTCCTCATGTCAGTAAAATGATGGGTTACATTAATAACCTGAGGAAACTGGATTATCCAGTTAGCCAGGAATTGGCAACTGAGATCATTCTGCAGTCACTGCCGTCAAGCTATGATAAGTTCGTCAGGAACTATATCAAGAAAGGCTCAACGAAGACGTTGACTAAACTGCATGATATGCTCAAGACAGTTGAGCCAAACGTGAAGAGTACCCTTCACAATCTCATGAATGAGAAGGGTAGGTTTACTAAACCTAATGCTGACAAGGGTGAAGACAAAGTTGTCCAGATTTTGAATCATGGCAAGCGTGTGTCTTCTGAGCCCGAGTCAGACACCTCTTACGTTGGTAAGTGCTGCTACTGTAATGAGACTGGGCATTGGAAGAGAAATTGCATTAAATTCATGGAAGATGATGAGGAGTTGAAGTCAATGTATGAGACTACTTCCTCAGGTATTCATGTTATTACTTCAAGTTATACCTTATAGGTATTGGATACTGGTTGCAGCACTGATATTTGTTATAATATGCAGAGCCTGAGCAACAGTAGAACGTTGAAGGAAGGGCAAGTGGAACTGCGTGTCTGAAAGGAGCTTGGGATGCTGCCTCAGCCATAGGGTTTTCACTTGTAGATGCCTTTGAGGCTTGGTTTTGCATTAAGTAATTGCTACAATGTACCTGCTTTACTGTAGCAATTACTTAATGCAAAACCAAGCCTCAAAGGCATCTACAAGTGAAAACCCTACGGCTGAGGCAGCATCCCAAGCTCCTTTCAGACACGCAGTTCCACTTGCCCTTCCTTCAACGTTCTACTGTTGCTCAGGCTCTGCATATTATAACAAATATCAGTGCTGCAACCAGTATCCAATACCTATAAGGTATAACTTGAAGTAATAACATGAATACCTGAGGAAGTAGTCTCATACATTGACTTCAACTCCTCATCATCTTCCATGAATTTAATGCAATTTCTCTTCCAATGCCCAGTCTCATTACAGTAGCAGCACTTACCAACGTAAGAGGTATCTGACTCGGGCTCAGAAGACACACGCTTGCCATGATTCAAAATCTGGACAACTTTGTCTTCACCCTTGTCAGCATTAGGTTTAGTAAACCTACCCTTCTCATTCATGAGATTGTGCAGGGTACTCTTCACGTTTGGCTCAACTGTCTTGAGCATATCATGCAGTTTAGTCAACGTCTTCGTTGAGCCTTTCTTGATATAGTTCCTGACGAACTTATCATAGCTTGACGGCAGTGACTGCAGAATGATCTCAGTTGCCAATTCCTGGCTAACTGGATAATCCAGTTTCCTCAGGTTATTAATGTAACCCATCATTTTACTGACATGAGGACTCACTGGATGATCATTTGGTAGCTTGCAGCTAGTGAGAGACTTAACCAAGGGAGAGGAGGCGCAGGAAGAGAGAGAGTTCGCGGCTGAGGGCTAGGGTTTTTTGGGTTTTAGACTTAAGCTTTATTTATAAAGCTTATGTCTGATTCCTTATGGGCTTTTGGGCCCAAATACTAATCTGATTAAATCCCTTGGATTTAATCAGACCCATTAATCTCTCTCCAAGTACAGTAAATGCCTAGCACTTTTACCGTACTTCTGCTGAACCATTCCTGCACATTTTCCTGTTAGCTTAGGCGTGTGACCCATATGGGATCATATAATAAAGGCAATAAGTCCGAGACTTATAGATCATGAGCGGACTCTAGCAAGCCATCATGACCCCCAGTATTATATGACTTATGTCTGATCATTGACATACTCTTACTTTCTAGAGACAGTACCGAGATTACTGGACACAATTCCAACAGTTTGGAGGAGTTTGGAGGCCAAAGGAGTGATTGCAAGTGAAATGGTGATGAAGGACCAAACCGATGAGCTTGAAAGATTGAGTCATATTAAGATATTACGTTGACTTTTAGCTCTGGGATTCTGAATACAAATCATGGGAAATTGAGTTAGCTTTCTAATGGAGGTGGTTTGAGGTCATTCGGAGCTCTATGGAAAGAGTTATGCCTGATTTACTGGATGCATCTCAACACAGTCTTCATATCGGGTTGCATATCGGCCAGCCAACCGATACGACCTCTCGGATTAATTTTTGTGCATCCATATCGGTTGGCATATCGGTTCAGCCAACCGATACGCTCCTTCGACAGAAAATCCGAGAGCTCGTATCGGTCGGCGTATCGGTCCAGCCGACCGATATCGTCCCCAGATTTTCACTTGGATCCGGGTCAACACCCGGTTTGTTCCAGGTTGACCCGGCTCGCACCCTAATGACTATTTAAGCCAAAAACCTATTTTTATTGTATCTTAAGCTTTATTTTATGTTCTAAACACTTTGGGAAGAACAAGTTTGAATTCCTTTGATTAATCAAGTACTTCTTTGGTGATTCTTTGTTTCAATCTTCCTACTTTCTCTAATCTCCTATGATCAACACTATATCTATGGATTTTGTTGTTCGTAGAATGATTAGTGAGTAGTCCCCTTTTGAGCTTTTGGGTTAGGAAGATTTGAGTGATTAGGTGTTGAATCTCGATGTCTAGGGCTTAGAATTTAATTGATCCTTTCTCATTAGATGTTCTTAATGCTAGATTAGGCCTAGCTATCCTTGATCTAGAACCTTGGGATTTTATTGCACATAAAGTGTTCGATGAAATGCTAGCTAGAATTTAATGAGAGCTTTACATTCTTATCCAATGACAATTGATGTGTAAGGTGTTTAGTAGCTAAGGACTTGTGTTAAATGCGTGCTCGCTTGTTATTAGCCAACGAGAGTTGATGTTTAATGCTTGATTTGCATAGGGTTAATTACATGAGAATGTATTGACTTGAATTGGTGTTCCTAAGCTAAAGGATTAGCATTTTAGTGTTGTGTTTGACATCTTGATTCAATGCCTAGTTGCTTAGATCAAATTTCCTATACCCAAGAGCTTGATCTTTAATCATCTATTGAATTATCTTGTTTGTTCTCTCTTACTTGACTCTATTGCTTGATATTGTCAATTGCACTTAGGATATTAGAATTTAAACTCGAATTGGTATTGCTTGACTCTAGAGGTTTAGTTTGTGCTTATTGGTTTTATCCATCCCAAAAAGGTTCGATACCTCAAAGCTACATCGAAAAGTTTGAGGAATTGGTACCTCATAGGATTGCAAAAATCCTTGTTATCAATTTGGCGCCGTTGCCGGGGACTTGTTGATAACAAGGATTTTCGCAGATCCTATGAGGTACCAATTCCTCAAGCTTATCGTGTAGTCTTGAGGTATCGAACCTTTTCGGGATGGATAAAACCAATAAGCACACACTAAACCTCTAGAGTCAAATCACTCAATTAAGTTTTTGGTTTCTAACAATCCTAACGAGAACAATTCAAACAGAAGTAAGTAAAAGGCAAGTAAACGAATGCGAATTCAATCAATGATAAAGATAGAGCATAAGGTCAAGGTCAACGGACAGGTGACTCGGGATGATCAAGGATCCTAATTTAAACATCAAACAAGCTAACCTCCTAGCAAGGAACACAACGATACGATCAGTTTAATCTCTTAATACTAATCTCTTTACTTAATCCTAATCCAAGAACAAATTCTCATTTGTGAATTAGAATCAAGCAAGCAATCAAACAAGTTCCAAACAACTAACAATCACTCTAAACATACATTCTCATGCGCTAGAATGTGAAAGTTCTATCAAAGCTATGAACAGGAATTTCATCGAACATGTTGTGAACAAGAAATCTTAAGCATTCTAATCAACTTGATCAAGGCTAATTAGACATTAAACACACTTTGACAGATGAGATTTTAAACAATCAAGCACTAGAAATCCATTGATAACCCCTAATCAACCTAATCCTACCTAACCCATAAGCCCTATGAAGAACTACTTACTAATCATCATTAGATCAACTAAACTCATAGAAATAAAGTTGATCATCGGGGATTAATGATGGATTGAGAGATTTGATGAAGGAATCACAAAAGAAGTACTAGATTAATCAAAGAAATCCAAACTTGTTCTTACAAAGTGTTTAGAACATAAAATAAAGCTTAATTCTGATATTTTGCTTGTTAATTTTGATGCTTTGCTTTGAGATTTATCAGGTTTTGGTCATTTGGTGAGGTTGTGGGCTCATTGGTGTTAAGTAAAGGCCATGGGAATGAAGGAAAAAAACAGGGGGTCAGTATCGGCCTCCGTATCGGCTGGCCAAGCCGATACAGGTCTTAGCGGATTTAATCCGAGAGGTCGTATCGGTTGGCTGGCCGATATGCAACCCGATATGAAGACTGTGTTGAGATGCATCCAGTAAATCAGGCATAACTCTTTCCATAGAGCTCCGAATGACTTCAAACCACCTCCATTAGAAAGCTAACTCAATTTCCCATGATTTTTTTCAGAATCCCAGAGCTAAAAGTCAACGTAATATCTTCATATGAATCAATCTTTCAAGCTCATCGGTTTGGTCCTTCATCACCATTTCACTTGCAATCACTCCTTTGGCCTCCAAACTCTTCCAAACATCCTTAGCAACTCCAAGAACCTACAAAACATAGGAAACACTCCAAATGCAAGCCTAGAATGCCTAAACCTAGGTCTAGATGATCCTATACTCTAAACACACCAATGACCAAAGAAATGAAGCTAAAGGAAACTAAAAAGAAGTAAAACATGATCCTAACAATAGCCTAAATGCATGAAAATACAAGTATATCAATTCCCCCAAACTTAAACCTTGCTTGTCCAAAAGCAAGCTTAACACAATCACAACAAGTTGGGGAAAAAGGTTTGAAGGCGGGAGCTCAAATCCAAAGACAAAACTGAGATCAACAAGTTCCAATTCGAGTCAACGTCACCAAGATGCAACCAAGTTAGGCTTACTCCAAAAATTTAGCCATGCTCATCAAGACAAAACTCTTATCTCAATTCTCAACCTAGACAAGCATTCCTATCAACTAGCTCTTTAACATTCATTAGGTTTTCAAGTGGATCTTAGTCAATGCAAGGTGATCAAACTCATTTGGCAAAGGGACAAGGTTTTGAGATTAAAGTGATCTCAATCAAAAAAGGGGTTTATTCCAAAAGCATGAAGGTTCTCTCATAAAGAAGTGAATGAGCTATAGTAAAATGCTAAGAGTTAGAGGCAATTGGTGCATACTAGGTTGATTTCCATCTACCCATGTCCCAATTACTTCTTCTCCTAGTCTAGCCCACCTAAATGGATACTACCCTTGATCGAAGCTATTTTTGCCTCATCTCCTTTTCTCAATCAGACACTTTTTATAGAAACTCCCCAAGGATCAATAAAGACTTTTCAAAACAGTGGCAAATCTTTTCTTTTTAACTTAGCTCAAATCTTTCTTTAGCAATGGTCTCTTTTCTTTCTTTAAGGTGAGCCTTCGGCTTCTTTTCGTTTCAAAATATGAGACACTTTTCTTTTCTTTAAACACATAAGAGCTTTTCTTCTTTTAAAACACTTTGCCAACAAACATAAGATCCTAACCAATATCCCTTTCATTCTTCCTTTTCTTTACTCTCTTTCTCCTTTCCCAACTCTTCCCCCAAACTTTGATCCTAGCCTATTGCAAAGCCAAAGATGTTGAGCTTGCATCTATATGGAAATTTCTCCTAGTCGCCTCATACTCAACACTTTTTACCTAGCTCATTCCAAATAGGCCTACCACTCAAGATAGTGTTTGTGGCTTGAAAGAAGGGTGGTGAAAGGTATGGAAGTCTATTTGAGCAAGTAGAGAGGGGTAGAAAGGATAAGAATGCTCAAATATTTTAGGGTATCCACGAGTTTAGCACACAGAGCATGAGTAAGATAATTAGATGTCATCATTAAAGTTCTCACTTAGGTAGAGCTAGTGTCAATTCCAAGGCTATTTCAGTTTCAAATCAAGTTTCAAAGCAAGCAATCCTAGCATGGTTCGTCTTAACTTTCTAGCCTTTCTTGAATTGCAATCTTAGGACAATCAACTAGCTCAAACAACTAGCATAACGAACATGTCAACACTCAATCAGTCTTACAAGGAATTTCAATCATTGCTCCCTATGCATGCGTCCTATATGATGCAACTAGACTCGATCCTATGATGCAAGTGAAACTACATGCTTTCTTTTTGAAAATTTTGAAATTTTTCGATTTTTTTTTGGTTTTTTCTATGCCATAAATGAAATGCATGAGACTCAAAGTGAGGAAATCGAAAATAAGAACAAAGAAAACATGGTTAGCAACTAGCCTCTCCCCCAAACTTAGTTCACACCGTCTCGGTGGGAAAGTAAGCTCGAGAGAGAGACTCAACAAAAGGAGAAAAAGAAAGAAAAGAAGCTAAAATGCAAGTATGTACAAGTTGGAGTGTTACCTGGTCCAAGAGAAGGCGTATCGGTCGAGTGAACCTGGGCAGTGAGAGCGTATCGGCCTGGCCAACCGATACGCCAGCCGATATGATGTCTCGGATTATTTCTGGGAGGCACGTATCGGGCTGGCCAGCCGATATCGTGGCCGATACTGCTTCACTGTTTTCCTTTCGACCACTTTGTCTAAGATGTTTCGGCCCTTTCTTAACGCCAATGAGTCCATAGCTTCACAAGGATAAACATGGGAATGTCTCCCAAGTGCGATTGTTTTGAGTCGCTTAGCTTGACTATCCCTTCACTCTTTTTGGTTAGGGATGTGGCATGAGTTTGTATCACCGGGATCATACTCATCGTAGAACCACCCCCTAAACTCCTTCAGCCTTATCTCCTCAAAAGGGATCTTCCTTGGGTCATGAGAGCTCAATGGTGTGGTAGAGACTATACCAAGAAGCTTGTGAGGGGGTTGAGCCATTGGACATCCATCTTCTTCATCCTCCTTGAAGGCTTCTTCCTTGAGGTTATCTTGCTTCTCTATAAGATTTCCTCCAATTGGCTCTTTCTTGTGAATTGGTTGCTTTGGCTCTTCTTCCATGATTAAGGGCTTATCTTGTATGCTCTCTTCCTTGATGTTCTTGCACTAAACAACCAACTCATCTTCATAAGGCTCCTCCTCATCTCTCACAACTTCTCCTACTTCTTCATTGTTGATATTGGTTGAGTGACCCATGATTGTCCCTTCATCATCATCATCTTCATACCGCACTACAAGGTCTTCACCAACTGTACAACCAAGAAGCAATTCAAATTCCTTTATAGTCTCTTCAGCTTCTTTCAAGAAGTCATCTTGGACTTGAGTATTCTCCTCATGTGTTGGCTCAACAATACTTGCACCTGACATCAAAGCTAGAAGAAGGAGCAAATTTAGTAATAAAGACTTGAACTAAATAGGATTAGAAATCGAATTGATCTATCCAAGATCCCAAAATAGCAACGGCGCCAAATTGGTAACAAAGATTTTATGATCCTTTGATGCTTTGAGGTACCAATTCCTCAAGCTTATCGATGTAGCCTTGAGGTATCGAACCTTTTTGGGATGGATAAAACCAATAAGCACTCACTAATCCTTCAGAGTCAAATCAAACAAATTTTGGTTTTTAATTTCTAACAATCCTAACAAAGACAATTCAAATAGAAGTAAACAAAAAGCAAGTAAACAAGTGGATTCAATCAATGATAAAGATAAGGCCTAAGGGTCAAGGTCAACGGATAGGTGACTCGGGATGATCAATGATCCTAATTCAAACTTCATAGAAGCTAACCTCCTAGCAAGGAACACAACAAGTTGATCAGTTTAATCTCTTAATACTAATCTCTTTACTTAATCCTAATTCAAGAACAAACTCTCATTTGTGAATTAAAATCAATCAAGCAATCAAACAAGTTCCAAACCGCCAACATTCACTCTAAACATACATTCTCATGCGCTAGAATGTGAAAGTTCTATCAAAGCTATGAACAGGAATTTCATCGAACATGTTGTGAACAGGAAATCTTAAGTATCCTAATCAACTTGATCAAGGCTAATTAGGCATTACACGCACTTTGACAGATGAGATCTCATACAATTAAACATTAGAATCCATTGATCACCCCTAAATCAACCTAATCCTACCTAACCCATAAGCCCTATAAAGAATTACTCACTAATCATGATCAAACCAACAAATTCCATAGAAATAAGATTGATCATAGAAAAGTAGAGTTTGATTGAAAGATTTGATGAAGGAATCACAAAAGAAGTACTAGATTCAATCAAGAAATCAAACTTGTTCTTACCAGTGTTTAGAACAATAAAAATAGCATAAGATAACATAGAAAAATAGGTTTTTGGCTTAAATAGTCAATAGGGTGCGAGCCGGGTCAACCCGGAACAAACCGGGTGTTGACCCGGATCCAAAACAGTTTCTGGGGAGCGTATCGGTTGGCTGGCCGATATGCTAACCGATATGGATGCACAAAAATTAATCCGAGAGGTCGTATCGGTTGGCTGGCCGATATGCAACCCGATATGAAGACTGTGTTGAGATGCATCCAGTAAATCAGGCATAACTCTTTCCATATAGCTCTGAATGACTTCAAACCACCTCCATTAGAAAGCTAACTCAATTTCCCATGATTTTTAATCAGAAACCCAGAGCTAAAAGTCAACGTAATATCTTCATATGACTCAATCTTTCAAGCTCATCGGTTTGGTCCTTCATCACCATTTCACTTGCAATCACTCCTTTGGCCTCCAAACTCTTCCAAACATCCTTAGCAACTCCAAGAACCTACAAAACATAAGAAACACTCCAAATGCAAGCCTAGAATGCCTACACCTAGCTCTAGATGATCCTATACTCTAAACACACCAATGACCAAAGAAATGAAGCTAAAGGAAACTAAAAAGAAGTAAAACATGATCCTAACAAAAGCCTAAATGCATGAAAATACAAGTATATCAATTCCCACAAACTTAAACCTTGCTTGTCCACAAGCAAGCTTAACACAATCACAACAAGTTGGGGAAAAGGTTTGAAGGCGCGAGCTCATATCCAAAGACAAAACCGAGATCAACAAGTTCCAATTCGAGTCAACGTCACTAAGATGCAACCAAGTTAGGCTTACTCCAAAAATTAAGCCATGCTCATCAAGACAAAACTCTTAGCTCAACTCTCAACCTAGACAAGCATTCCTATCAACCAGCTCTTTAACATTCATTAGGTTTTCAAGTGGATCTTACTCAATGCAAGGTGAACAAACTCATTTGGCAAAGGGATAAGGTTTTGAGATTAAAGTGATCTCAATCAAAAGAGGGGTGTACTCCAAAAGCATGAAGGTTTTCTCAAAAAGAAGTGAATGAGCTAATGTAAAATGCTAAGAGTTAGAGGCAATTGGTGCATACTAGGTTGATTTCCATCTACCCATGTCCCAATTACTTCTTCTCCTAGTCTAGCCCACCTAAATGGATACTACCCTTGATCAAGGCTATTTTTGCCTCATCTCCTTTTCTCAATCAGACACTTTTTATAGAAACTCCCCAAGGATCAATAAAGACTTTTCAAAACAGTGGCAAATCTTTTCTTTTTAACTTAGCTCAAATCTTTCTTTAGCAATGGTCTCTTTTCTTTTTTTAAGGTGAGCCTTTGGCTTCTTTTCATTTCAAAATATGAGACACTTTTCTTTTCTTTAAACACATAAGAGCTTTTCTTCTTTTAAAACACTTTGCCAACAAACATAAGATCCCAACCAAAATCCCTTTCATTATTCCCTTTCTTTACTCTCTTCTTCCATTCCCAATTTCTCCCCCAAACTTGGATTCTAGCCTATTGCAAAGCTAAAGGTAATGAGCTTGCACTATATGGAAATTTTCCCTAGTCGCCTCATACTCAACACTTTTTACCTAGCTCATTCAAAAAAATAGGCCTACCTCTCAACAAGAGTGTTTATGGTTTGAAAGAAGGGTGGTGAAAGGTGTGGGGTTTATTCAAGCAAGCGAGAGTGGTAAAAGGGATAAGAATGCTTGAATATTTTTAGAGTATCCATGAGTTTAACAGACAAAGCATGAGCAAGATAATTAGATGTCATCATTAAAGTTCTCACTTAGGTAGAGCTAGTGTCAATTCAAAGCCTATTTCAGTTTCAAATCAAGTTTCAAAGCAAGCAATCCTAGCATGGTTCGTCTTAACTTTCTAGCCTTTCATGAATTGCAATCCTAGGACAATCAACTAGCTCAAACAACTAGCATAAAGAACGAGTCATCACTCAATCAGTCTTACAAGGATATTCAATCATTGCTCCCTATGCATGCGTCCTATATGAAGCAACTAGACTCGATCCTATGATGCAAGTGCAACTACATGCTTTCTTTTTGTGAAATTTTTTGAAATTTTTCAATTTTTTGGGATTTTTCTATGCCTTAAGTGAAATGCATGAGACTCAAAGTGAGAAAATCGAAAATAAGAACAAAGAAACCATGATTAGCAACTAGCCTCTCCCCCAAACTTAGTTCACACCGTCTCGGTGGGAAAGCAAGCTCGAGAGAGAGACTCAACAAAAGGAGAAAAAGAAAGAAAAGAAGCTAAAATGCAAGTATGTACAAGTTGGAGTGTTACCTGGTTAGTTGTGGTGTGATGGGGATGATGATTCCCCCATGGAGTAAGTCGGGTTTGATGAAGAGCAGGGCTCAATCCCAAAACTCATTCTCTTCTTCTTTGCATTTACCCCAAAGCTCCCCAAAAGGATAGACATGGGAATTCCTCCCAAGTGAGCTTGTTTTGAGTCACTTAGCTTGACTATCCCTTCACTCTTTTTGTTTAGGGATGTGGCATGAGTTTGTATCACCGGGATCATACTCATCGTAGAACCACCCCCTAAACTCCTTCAGCCTTATCTCCTCAAAAGGGATCTTCCTTGGATCATGAGAGCTCAATGGTGTGGTAGAGACTATACCAAGAAGCTTGTGAGGGGGTTGAGCCATTGGAGATCCATCTTCTTCATCCTCCTTGAAGGCGTCTTCCTTGAGGTCATCTTGCTTCTCTATAAGATTTCCTCCAATTGGCTCTTTCTTGTGAATTGGTTGCTTTGGCTCTTCTTCCATGATTGAGGGCTCGTCTTGTATGCTCTCTTCGTTGATGTTCTTGCACTCAACAACCGACTCATCTTCATAAGGCTCCTCCTCATCTCTCACAACTTCTCCTACTTCTTCATTGTTGATATTGGTTGAGTGACCCATGATTGTCTCTTCATCATCCTCTTCTTCATACCCAATAACAAGATCTTCACCAACAGTGCAACCAAGAAGCATTTCAAATTCCTTGATAGTCTCTTCAGCTTCTTTCAAAAACTCATCTTGGACTGGAGCATTCTCCTCATGTATTGGCTCAACAATGCTTGAATCTTGAGGCAAATGAGCAAAATCAGTGTTGATACTCCTTATGCTCTCATTATACATGTCTTGTCCTTCCAATGCCATTCTTGCCAAGTTGAGAAGCTCTTCATCACATGATTGGGAGGAGTAAGATGCTTCATGCTCATGCTCCATGCTCCAAGATTGGTATCCATCACCATATCCATATTGGTACTCATAAGAAGAGTACTCATTTGGAAGATCACCTTGATAAGTAGATGTGCTTTCAAAACCATGATGACTTGTAGGGTCCCAAGCCATCTCTCTTTCTTGAGCTTCTAGCATAGCCCTCAACATTGAAGCTATCTCTGAAGCCATGCTCTCTTCCTTATGATTGCACCTTGCAAAAAGAACAAACACTTGAAAGAGAGTTAGTAACAAAGACTTGAACTAAAAAGGAATAGAAAACGAATTGATATATCCAGAATCCCAAAATGGCAACGGCGCCAAATTGATAACTAGGATTTTATGATCCTTTGAGGTACCAATTCCTCAAGCTTATCGATGTAGCTTTGAGGTATCGAACCTTTTTGGGACGGATAAAACCAATAAGAATACACTAAACCTCTAGAGTCAAGCAATACCAATTCGAGTTGAAATTCTAATATCCTAAGTGCAATTGACAATATCAAGCAATAGAGTCAAGTAAGAGAGAAAAACAAGATAATTCAATAGATGATTAAAGATCAAGCTCTTGGGTATAGGAAATTTGATCTAAGCAACTAGGCATTGAATCAAGATGTCAAACACAACATTAAAATGCTAATCCTTTAGCTTAGGAACACCAATTCAAGTCAATACATTCTCATGTCATTAACCCTATGCTAATCAAGCATTAAACATCAACTCTCGTTGGCTAATAACAAGCGAGCACGCATTTAACACAAGTCCTTTAGCTACTAAACACCTTACACATCAATTGTCATTGGATAAGAATGTAAAGCTCTCATTAAATTCTAGCTAGCATTTCATCGAACACTTTATGTGCAATAAAATCCCAAGGTTCTAGATCAAGGATAGCTAAGCCTAATCTAGCATTAAGAACATCTAATGAGAAAGGATCAATCAAATTCTAAGCCCTAGACATCAAGATTCAACCCCTAATCACTCAAATCTTCCTAATTCAAATGGCGCCGTTGCCATTTTGGGATTCTGGATATATCGATTCGTTTTCTATTCCTTTTTAGTTCAAGTCTTTGTTACTAAATTTGCTCCTTCTTCTAGCTTTGATGTCAGGTGCAAGTATTGTTGAGCCAACACATGAGGAGAATACTCAAGTCCAAGATGACTTCTTGAAAGAAGCCGAAGAGACTATAAAGGAATTTAAATTGCTTCTTGGTTGTACAGTTGGTAAAGACCTTGTAGTGCGGTATGAAGATGATGATGATGAAGGGACAATCATGGGTCACTCAACCAATATCAACAATGAAGAAGTAGGAGAAGTTGTGAGAGATGAGGAGGAGCCTTATGAAGATGAGTTGGTTGTTGAGTACAAGAACATCAAGGAAGAGAGCATACAAGATGAGCCCTCAATCATGGAAGAAGAGCCAAAGCAACCAATTCACAAGAAAGAGCCAATTGGAGGAAATCTTATAGAGAAGCAAGATGACCTTAAGGAAGAAGCCTTCAAGGAGGATGAAGAAGATGGATCTCCAATGGCTCAACCCCCTCACAATCTTCTTGGTATAGTCTCTACCACACCACTGAGCTCTCATGATCCAAGGAAGATTCCCTTTGAGGAGATAAGGATGAAGGAGTTTAGGGGGTGGTTCTACGATGAATATGATCCCGGTGATACAAACTCATGCCACATCCCTAACCAAAAAGAGTGAAGGGATAGTCAAGCTAAGTGACTCAAAACAAGCGCACTTGGGAGACATTCCCATGTTTATCCTTTTTTAATTCTGATGTTTTGCTTGTTAATTTTGATGCTTTTCTTTGAGATTTATCAGGTTTTGGTCATTCGGTGAGGTTGTGGGCTCATTGGTGTTAAGTAAAGGCCATGGGAATGAAGGAAAAGAAACAGGGGGTCAGTATCGGCCTCCGTATCGGCTGGCCAAGCCGATACAGGTCTTAGCGGATTTAATCCGAGAGTCGATATCGGTCGGCGTATCGGTTGGACAGGCCGATACGCTCTCACTGCCCAGGTTCACTCAACCGATACGCCTTCTCTTGGACCAGGTAACACTCCAACTTGTACATACTTACATTTTAGCTTCTTTTCTTTCTTTTTCTCCTTTTGTTGAGTCTCTCTCTCGAGCTTACTTTCCCACCGAGACGGTGTGAACTAAGTTTGGGGGAGAGGCTAGTTGCTAACCATGTTTTCTTTGTTCTTATTTTCGATTTCCTCACTTTGAGTCTCATGCATTTCATTTATGGCATAGAAAAAACCAAAAAAATTGAAAAAATTTCAAAAATTTTCAAAAAGAAAGCATGTAGTTGCACTTGCATCATAGGATCGAGTCTAGTTGCATCATATAGGACGCACGCATAGGGAGCAATGATTGAATTTTCTTGTAAGAATGATTGAGTGATGATTTGTTCTTTATGCTAGTTGTTTGAGCTAGTTGATTGTCATAAGATTGTAATTCAAGAAAGGCTAGAAAGTTAAGACGAACCATGCTCGGATTGCTTGCTTTGAAACTTGGTTTGAAACTGAAATAGGTTTTGAATTGACACTAGCTCTACCTAAGTGAGAACTTTAATGATGACATCTAATTATCTTGCTCATGCTTTGTGTGTTAAACTCATGGATACTCTGAAAATATTCAAGCATTCTTATCCCTTTTACCACTCTCACTTGCTTGAATAGAATCCACACCTTTCACCACCCTTCTTTCAAGCCACAAACACTATCTTGAGTGGTAGGCCTATTTGGAATGACCTAGGTAAAAAGTGTTGAGTATGAGGCGACTAGGAGAAATTTCCATATAGTGCAAGCTCAGCACCTTTAGCTTTGCAATAGGCTAGAATCCAAGTTTGGGGGAGGAATTGGGAAAGGAGAAAGAGAGTAAAGAAAAGAAAGAATGAAAGGGATTTTGGTTGGGATTTTATGTTTGTTGGCAAAGTGTTTTAAAAGAAGAAAAGCTCTTATGTGTTTAAAGAAAAGAAAAGTGTCTCATATTTTGAAACGAAAAGAAGCCGAAGGCTCACCTTAAAGAAAGAAAAGAGACCATTGCTAAAGAAAGATTTGAGCTAAGTTAAAAAGAAAAGATTTGCCACTGTTTTGAAAAGTCTTTATTGATCCTTGGGGAGTTTCTATAAAAAGTGTCTGATTGAGAAAAGGAGATGAGGCAAAAATAGCCTTGATCAAGGGTAGTATCCATTTAGGTGGGCTAGACTAGGAGAAGAAGTAATTGGGACATGGGTAGATGGAAATCAACCTAGTATGCACCAATTGCCTCTAACTCTTAGCATTTTACTATAGCTCATTCACTTCTTTATGAGAGAACCTTCATGCTTTTGGAATAAACCCCTTTTTTGATTGAGATCACTTTAATCTCAAAACCTTGTCCCTTTGCCAAATGAGTTTGATCACCTTGCATTGAGTAAGATCCACTTGAAAACCTAATGAATGTTAAAGAGCTAGTTGATAGGAATGCTTGTCTAGGTTGAGAATTGAGATAAGAGTTTTGTCTTGATGAGCATGGCTAAATTTTTGGAGTAAGCCTAACTTGGTTGCATCTTGGTGACGTTGACTCGAATTGGAACTTGTTGATCTCAGTTTTGTCTTTGGATATGAGCTCCCGCCTTCAAACCTTTCTCCCAACTTGCTTTGATAGTCTTATGCTTGCTTGTGGACAAGCAAGGTTTAAGTTTGGGGGAATTGATATACTTGTATTTTCATGCATTTAGGCTATTGTTAGGATCATGTTTTACTTCTTTTTAGTTTCCATTGGCTTCATTTCTTTGGTCATTGGTGTGTTTAGAGTATAGGATCATCTAGAGCTAGGTTTAGGCATTCTAGGCTTGCATTTGGAGTGTTTCCTATGTTTTGTAGGTTCTTGGAGTTGCTAAGGATGTTTGGAAGAGTTTGGAGGCCAAAGGAGTGATTGCAAGTGAAATGGTGATGAAGGACCAAACCGATGAGCTTGAAAGATTGAGTCATATGAAGATATTACGTTGACTTTTAGCTCTGGGATTCTGAAAACAAATCATGGGAAATTGAGTTAGCTTTCTAATGGAGGTGGTTTGAAGTCATTCGGAGCTCTATGGAAAGAGTTATGCCTGATTTACTGGATGCATCTCAACACAGTCTTCATATCGGGTTGCATATCGGCCAGCCAACCGATACGACCTCTCGGATTAATTTTTGTGCATCCATATCGGTTGGCATATCGGTTCAGCCAACCGATACGCTCCTTCGACAGAAAATCCGAGAGCTCGTATCGGTCGGCGTATCGGTCCAGCCGACCGATATCGTCCCCAGATTTTCACTTGGATCCGGGTCAACACCCGGTTTGTTCCGGGTTAACCCGGCTCGAACCCTATTGACTATTTAAGCCAAAAACCTATTTTTTATTAGAGGTTAAGCTGTTTTTGATGTTCTAAACTCTTTAGTAATAACAAGTTTGATTTTGTGGTTAATCGAAGTACTTCTTTGGTGATTCTTTGTTTCAATCTTTGCACTTTCTCTAATCTCCTATGATCAACACTATTTCTATGGATTTTGTTGTTCATAGAATGATTAGTGAGTAGTCTCCTTTTGAGCTTTTGGGTTAGGAAGATTTGAGTGATTAGGGGTTGAATCTTGATGTCTAGGGCTTAGAATTTGATTGATCCTTTCTCATTAGATGTTCTTAATGATAGATTAGGCTTAGCTATCCTTGATCTAGAACCTTGGGATTTTATTGCACATAAAGTGTTCGATGAAATGCTAGCTAGAATTTAATAAGAGCTTTACATTCTTATCCAATGACAATTGATGTGTAAGGTGTTTAGTAGCTAAAGGACTTGTGTTAAATGCGTGCTTGCTTGTTATTAGCCAACGAGAGTTGATGTTTAATGCTCGCTTAGCATAGGGTTAATGACATGAGAATGTATTAACTTGAATTGGTGTTTCTAAGCTAAAGGATTAGCATTTTAATGTTGTGTTTGACATCTTGATTCAATGCTTAGTTGCTTAGATCAAATTTCCTATACCCAAGAGCTTGATCTTTAATCATCTATTTGAATTATCTCGTTTGATCTCTCTTGCTTGATTTTCTTGCTTGATATTGTTAATTGCACTTAGGATATTAGAATTTCAACTCAAATTGGTATTACTTGACTGTTTGGGTTTAGTGTATTCTTATTGGTTTTATCCGTCCCAAAAAGGTTCGATACCTCAAAGCTACATCGATAAGCTTGAGGAATTGGTACCTCAAAGGATTGCGAAAATCCTTGTTATCAATTTGGCGCCGTTGCCATTTTGGGATTTTGGATAGATCAATTCGATTTCTAATCCTTTTTAGTTCAAGTCTTTGTTACTAAATTTGCTCCTTCTTCTAGCTTTGATGTCAGGTGCAAGTATTGTTGAGCCAACACATGAGGAGAATACTCAAGTCCAAGATGACTTCTTGAAAGAAGCTGAAGAGACTATTAAGGAATTTGAATTGCTTCTTGGTTGTACAGTTGGTGAAGACCTTGTAGTGCGGTATGAAGATAATGATGATGAAGGGACAATCATGGGTCACTCAACCAATATCAACAATGAGGAAGTAGGAGAAGTTTTGAGAGATAAGGAGGAGCCCTATGAAGATGGATTGGTTGTTAAGTGCAAGGAGATCAAGAAAGAGAGCACACAAGATGAGATCTCAATCATGGAAGAAGTGCCAAAGCAACCAAATCCCATGCAAAAGCCAATTGGAAGAATTCCTATGGAGAAACAAGATGGTCCCAATGAAGAATCCCTCAAGGAGGATGAAGAAGATGAATATCCAATGGCTCAAGCCTTTCACAACTACCTTGATATAGTCTCCACCATATCACCAAGCTTTCATGATCCAAGGAAGATCCCTCTTGAGGAGATAAGGATGAAAGAGTTTAGGGGGTGGTTCTTCGATGAGTATGATCCCGGTGATACAAACTCATGCCACATCCCTAACCAAAAAGAGTGAAGGGATAGTCAAGCTTAGTGACTCAAAACAAGCTCACTTGGGAGGAATTCCCATGTCTATCCTTTTGGGGAGCTTTGGGGTAAATGCAAAGAAGAAGAGAATGTGTTTTGGGATTGAGCAAATGACTTCAATGCTAAATCAAAGGATGAGAAGCCAATGCAATGGTCTAAGATTGGGGAAAGTCTCATGCCAAATCAAAGATGCCTCCACCTCCCATTCCTCCATCCCATTTCACTCCACTTAAAGCACCAAGTAACACTCCACCCTTGTACATATTTAGTTTTTCTTTTCTTTCATGGCATTTTGTTTGTTTTCGGTCTTTCTTCCTCGCTTCTTTCACACAAGGGACTGTGTGATTTAAGTTGGGGGGAGAGACCAGTTGCTAATCACGTTTCTTTTGATCTTATTTTTCTTTTCTATCCTTTGAGTCTCATGCATTTCATTTAAGGCATAGAAAAAACCCAAAAAATCGAAAAATTTCAAAAAAATTTTAAAAAGAAAGCATGTAGTTGCACTTGCTTCATATGATCGAGTCTAGTTGTATCATATAGGACGCATGCATAGGGAGCAATGATTGAATGTCCTTGTAAGACTGATTGAGTGATGACTTGTTCTTTATGCTAGTTGTTTGAGCTAGTTGATTGTCCTAAGATTGCAATTCAAGAAAGGCTAGAAAGTTAAGACGAACCATGCTCGGATTGCTTGCTTTGAAACTTGATTTGAAACTGAAATAGGCTTTGAATTGACACTAGCTCTACCTAAGTGAGAACTTTAATGATCACATCTAATTATCTTACTCATGCTTTGTGTGCTAAACTCGTGGATACCCTAAAATATTTGAGCATTCTTATCCCTTCTACCCCTCTCTACTTGCTCAAATAGACTTCCATACCTTTCACCACCCTTCTTTCAAGCCACAAACACTATCTTGAGTGGTAGGCCTATTTGGAATGAGCTAGGTAAAAAGTGTTGAGTATGAGGCGACTAGGAGAAATTTCCATGTAGATGCAAGCTCAACATCTTTGGCTTTGCAATATGCTAGGATCAAAGTTTGGGGGAAGAGTTGGGAAAGGAGAAAGAGAGTAAACAAAAGAAAGAATAAAAAGGGATTTTGGAATGGGATCATGAAATTTTTGGCGAAAGTGTTTAGAAGAAAAACTCTTATGTGTTTTGAAAAGAAAAGTGTCTCAAGTTTTGAAATGAAAAGAAGCCAAGGGCTCACCATAAAAAAAAAAAGTTTATGAAAAGAGGCATTTGGAAAGAAAAAAAGAAAGATTTGAGCTAAGTTAAAAAGAAAAGATTTGCCACTGTTTTGAAAAGTCTTTATTGATCCTTGGGGAGTTTGATTGGAAAGTGTCTGATTGAGAAAAGGGGATGAGGAAAAAACAGCCTTGGTCAAAGGTAGTATCCATTTAGGTGGGCTAGATTAGGAGAAGAAGTAATTGGGGCATGGGTAGATGGAAATCAACCTAGTATGCACCGATTGCCTCTAACTCTTAGCATTTTACTATAGCTCATTCACTTCTTTATGAGAGAACCTTCATGCTTTTGGAGTAAACCCCTCTTTTGATTGAGATCACTTTAATCTCAAAACCTTGTCCCTTTGCCAAATGAGTTTGATCACCTTGCATTGAGTAAGATCCACTTGAAAACCTAATGAATGTTAAAGAGCTAGTTGATAGGAATGCTTGTCTAGGTTGAGAATTGAGCTAAGAGTTTTTTCTTGATGAGCATGGCTAAATTTTTGGAGTAAGCCTAACTTGGTTGCATCTTGGTGACGTTGACTCGAATTGGAACTTGTTGATCTCGGTTTTGTCTTTGGATATGAGCTCCCGCCTTCAAACCTTTCTCCCAAATTGCTTTGATGGTTTTATGCTTTCTTGTGGACAAGCAAGGTTTAAGTTTGGGGGAATTGATATACTTGCATTTTCATACATTTAGGTTATTGTTTAGATCATGTTTTGCTTCTAGTTAGTTCCTTTTAGCTTCATTTCTTTGGTCATTGGTGTGTTTAGAGTATAGGATCATCTAGAGCTAGGTTTAGGCATTCTAGGCTTGCATTTGGAGTGTTTCTTATGTTTTGTAGGTTCTTGGAGTTGCTAAGGATGTTTGGAAGAGTTTGGAGGCCAAAGGAGTGATTGCAAGTGAAATGGTGATGAAATACCAAACCGATGAGCTTGAAAGATTGAGTCATATGAAGATATTACGTTGACTTTTAGCTCTGGGATTCTGAAAACAAATCATGGGAAATTGAGTTAGCTTTCTAATGGAGGTGGTTTGAAGTCATTCGGAGCTCTATGGAAAGAGTTATGCCTGATTTACTGGATTAAGAGATTAAACTGATCGTATCGTTGTGTTCCTTGCTAGGAGATTAGCTTGTTTGAAGTTTGAATTACGATCCTTGATCATCCCGAGTCACCTGTCCGTTGACCTTAACCTTATGCCCTATCTTTGTCATTGATTGAATTCACTTGTTTATTTGCTTTTTGTCTACTTCTATTTGAATTGTTTTCGTTAGGACTGTTAGAACAAAAACTAAATTGTTTGATTTGACTCTAGAGGTTTAGTGTGTGCGTATTGGTTTTATCCGTCCCAAAAAGGTTCGATACCTCAAAGCTACATCGATAAGCTTGAGGAATTGGTACCTCAAAGGATTGTAAAATCCTTGTTATCAATTACCGGTGTCGAGCCCGTTACCACTCCACCCATTCTATGGCCGCCTTATGACACAATTACATCCGGAGTACCACAGTCCATAGCGCGCACCGTCGATATTCATCCCCGTTGACATGGCGATCAAGTACAATCTCGGGATATGGGAGCTACCTCCGCCTGCTATTCGACCACAAGTCTGACGTATTGGACTCTTCGTTACAAGCTATGGGGTTTTTAGAGAATTAAAAGCTTAATTGGATAATTTAGCTAATATTTTCAAATGGACCAATCAGAAGCTAAAGCTTGGACTCCAAGTTTTTCTTGAAGAAAAAAAATATCTGGCAACAAAAAAAGAGAAGAGTGGTGTGGCTGAAGGGAGAAGGAAGAGAGAACATGTGGCAACATGTGTCAAAGAAGGAGAGAACTAGAAAGGGACACATGTCACACAAATGATCCATGAGTCTTGCCATAAAAATCAGCTGAGACTCTCATTATCTCACACACCAGGAGGAGGAGGAGGAGGAGGAGGAGGAGGAGGAGGAGGAGGAGGAGGAGGAGGAGGGTTAGCGTCGGGTTCGTGCCGGGTCTCGTTGTTCCGCTAGTCCGTCAATCCGTCCGTCCGTCGTCATAATAACACTGTGAGTCGGCTCAAACACTGTAGAGTAGTATTGCATATAGACTGGAAATTGAGAAACCGTAGACTTAGGGTTGCATACCCGTATTGAAGTAATTGATTGAATGTTGATTAAACAGACTGAGTCATTTTAAACCGAATTAGGGTTTTGAGATGCATGCTAGGACCGTAGGATTAAAAGAGGATTAAACTGATTGTGTGCCGTTAGGTTGTTAGAAGCGTTGATTGATGCATGCATATAGCTGTTGCATGATAGGGCCGTATATGCATGTATATGTATTAAAAGAATAGTACCGAATGAATCTATGTACGGGAATTAAGACGATGTGAAAATACGGAATTAAACCTAACAAACGTATAGCGTATGAATCGGATATCGGGATTAGGTTTAATAGAAGTTAAAGAGTAAGAAATTTATTAAGTAAATGAGTGATGAGACGTCTGGGAGTTTAGTAAGCTACTAACTCTAAACCGACGGATCGGGGAGTTATTAAAAGATTCTTAGGATGGGTTGAGTAAGGGGAAGTGATGTGATTGTGAGCCGTCTACGGATTAGCACTCCGTAATCCAAGGTAGCGGACGTTAATGAGTTGAGAGCCATCTACGGATTAACAATTCGCTAATCAAAGGTAGCAGACGAGATTAAGTCATTAATCAATGAATTAAAAGATGTAAGAAATCTTAATAGGCTTGCTTGCGTGGTTGTTGTGTTGTTGTTTGGTTGCTTGCGTGATTGTGTGGTTGCTGTTGAGCTTTGTTGTGCAGGCCTGTTAGATCGTCTCGGTGTTGGGCCGAGCGGTCCTTTTGGACACTTAACTCGGTCATGAGGCCGGTTAAGTTTGTAGCCGCTGACTTGGTACAGTGCCAAGTCAGGGTGGAAATGTTGGTGTGTGTGATTGCATTGTTGTTGATTGTTGATTAAGTATGATTGCTAGAGTCCGAGCGATTCTGCATGTTTACCTTTCCGCACTAGGACTCCAGGGTGCGTTAGATCCCGCAAGTCTAGGTTTTGAATACGTTCCGGTACTTCCGACCCGATTGGATCCTCGGGTAGTTGCCTAATCGGATCGTGGGCCTTCGGGTGGTGATTCTGGTTATGGCGTTAACCTACTGAGTGACGCTGGTAGGTGTGTGATTCGGAGAATACGGGGTCATGTCCTTGGGCCGAATCACATGGAAACTCAGGTTACCATGGGGTAGCCCGAGTCACTACGTATCGATGGGCTGAGAATATTTTCCTAGGTCGTGAGACTTCGTGCTTACGTCTAGGAGTCGTGGGTTAGTTACCATGTTGGTGACGATGTGAACCTGTGGAAGTTACCGAGATCGTAAGGGCCCAGTGTTGTGTTTGTATCGTTGGTGTTGCGCGATAGATAAATCGAGTTTCAATCGAGAGCATGTGCCGCAGTGCCTTCGATTTCCTTTAATCGCTTTCTCTTTCTTTTGGCAAGTGTTTGTGTGTTGTGGGTTTGACACGATGTGGTAGTGCGTGATCGACCGTTATCTTGTTGTTGTTATTTTGGGGTTTTGGGAGGAAATTTGTAGATGCTAGATAGAATAGAAGCTGTAGTGGGGAGCCGTCTCACTGGGTAATCTTAGATTGCTCATTAGACTCTTTTATGTTCTTCAGTTTTGGCGTAGCTCGGCGGACGCTTAGGACACTCGGAGTAGTCTCGGGTTGGCGTTGGGTATCGATTGTTACACATTTTGACTTTATTTTCGGTTGTGAATTTTGTTGGGTACCAGCTAAACGATTTGTATTAGACCGTATATTGTTATGAATAAAATTTTGGATTTTAAAGTAATAAAAACGGAATAATTTCCTGATATACGGTTTCTTCCGAACCGAACACAACTCGTGGAAGTGGTACGGGTTGAAAAGCCTCGTACCGTTGAAACGAGGTAAACGGAGTCAAAGATGGTTTGGTTCGAGCCTTTGTCTCAAACCGAATGGTCTCTGGCTTTCGTATTGTGACAAACTTTTCTCGTATGACTGTTCGGGTTCGATTGGTCATGTTCTTGTTTGATTGTTGGCCGGTCAGCTCGTCGGTCAGCGGAAAACGGGAAGGGGGCGTTACAAGCTTCCTCCGCATCAGCAGCAGAAGCAGCAAGAGCTTGCGAAGCATAGTGTTGTGGCTAGGCAAGTGGGGAAGGACCTTCCTGGACAGGAGATGGAGGGTGAACCTGGAGAGGAAAGACAGCAGGGATTAGAGGAGGAGGGACATCACACTCATCAATATCGTGGCGCAAGCTACCACAAGCCGCACAGAACCGACGAAGCTTATCATAAGTAAATCGGACCAAACTTCATGATGACTCTGGCCCAGACTTCACCGGGCTGGGTACGGGAGGGTTGCTGGATGATAACATCTTCGACATGGCCAAGGTCACCAACAACCTCCCGGATTGCTCGGTCTTCCCTAGAATCATCCAGATTGTTATCGATCTTAACCCAAAACGCAATTAACTGGAGAAAGTCAGGTGAAAATCGACGAGTCCAGCGATCAACAAGAACTATCCAATCCCGATAGCTCCAAGGCTCGTTCCCCAGAACCGTAAGAAGATGGTGCTCCTGCCGGAAGCAGAACTGAACAGTTCCATCATCATTGACTCGGCTCGTGACTCGTCCTTCCAATTGCCACGCACGGGGAAGCACTATCCGGAGGCCCAAGGGGTTCTAGTGCTGCGGATTCAGGCCTTGAACAAGTAAACCGAGATGGTGGTTTTCATCTTGCTTACGGGAAGCTTCGACAGAGAGCTTCAAGGGGACTCGCTCGTAACCGAGATTAAGGCGCTGAAGAGAAAACCAGAGGTCTCGTTCCATGACAGAGAGTAGAAATCGATCAGTTGTTCGGAGGAAGGTAAGAGAAAAGATCATCGGAAAGGATGAAATAAGAGTATTCACCGCCATAGAGAACGGCAAGTCATCAATCGGAATTCACACCCTTAGTGCCAGAGAGACACGAAGAGAGAGAGAAAAGTTAGGGGTCCATTTTTTTCCCGAAACATTTTTTAATGTGTATAAATCTTTAAAGTGCCATATTTTGCATATGTGCCTCCCACTATAATAAATTTTAGAAAATGTGTATTAGTTGATTTTGAAAGATGGAAACAAGACCACCCAAGAATTATTGAAAATCACTAACAAAATTTATTCTTTGAACAGTCTAATTCAAATTTTAACTAGGATTTAGTTTTTTTTTGGGTGAAAACTACAATTTATTTTAGTAATGCAAATGTATATTTTAAAAATCAATAAAAAAAACAAGTTACCAGTTCCATCCTATCAAGACAATTCTTCTACCGAGTTGTAGTTGATTAAACTGATTTAAATATGGAATTTATGAAAGTGGATCATTCCGTTAATGAAACGGCGACCATTATATATATATGGTGTGAAACTAATTGATTCTCTCACTCGCTCTCTTACGAATTAACTCGGAATCTAACTTGAACTAAGAACGAATCAAAAGAACAAAGCAAGAACACAAACGAAATGTTAATCCGGTGTTCACCTCACCACTCAATGTGAGTGGCAGCTATACTCACCGGGGCTGGAAACTCCTGCAATCCACTAAGGAACCTCCGACTTAAACTCGCCGGAGCTTACAAACTCGAGAACCGGACTCTCTCTCTCTCTCCGATTTGACTCAGTAACACACTCGTTACTGTTACAACGAAAATTAATCGGCTAAGAGAGAGAATCAGCTCTATTAGATCCTTTATACAAATCACCGAATCTAATCATGTCCATCCACGTGGACGGCTCGAGATGAGGTCACAACGGATAACTCCATCCGATGCCAAGCTTCTTCCAATGGCTCTTCTAACGACTTTAGCTACTGCCGTTGACCATTTCCTGATGTCCAACTGATCAACAGATTCTTATGAGCTTATCCTTTGCTCAACCTTAGCTCGATCTTGGTCTAACCTCAACAAAACTCCCCCTTAGACAAGATCGTCTTAGCAACCTGAAACTTCATAAACTTGAGCTTCCTACCCCAAACCTTGACCGGCTCAGACAAACTTCTTTTATCAGACCTCTGAAACCGAAATCTCCCTCACCCATTTACCGGATGAGACCACCCTTATACAAGGATGATCAACTTCAATCTTTGGTGACCCGAAGCATTTTCAATGCTTCTCTCAGCTTGGCCACAGGTAGAACTTTGGTAAAAATGTCTGGTGGATTGTACAAAGTTGATATCTTCAGTACTTGCACTTCCCCATTTTGAATCAAGTCTCTGATGAAATGGTATTTGACCGCCACATGCTTGGTACACTCGTGATGAACTGCATTCTTTGACAGTGCTATGGCACTTTGAGAGTCACAGAATGTATCAACTGAACTTTGAGCAAAATCCAACTCTTCTGCAAATCTCCTTAACCACACACCTTCTCTGACAGCTTCTGATAATGCGATGTACTCCGCTTCTGTTAAAGAGAGAGCCACCACCTTCTGAAGAGAGGACCTCCAGCTAACTACATTTCCACCTGCTGTGAAAACCATACCGGTTATAGACCTTCGATGATCTCTGTCTGCAGCGTAGTCAGAGTCACTATAACCCTTAATCATGAATTCTCCTTTGTCCTTGAAACTCAGTCTAGTATCCACGGAGCCTCTGATGTATCTGAGAACCCATTTTACAGCAAGCCAATGATCCTTTAGTGGCTTAATCATAAACCGACTTATTAAGCCCACTGAATATGCTAGGTCTGGTCTGGTACCAACCATAGCATACATTACACTGCCCATGGCACTTTGATAGGGGATGTTAGCCATGTACTCTGCTTGTTCCAGAACTTCTTTGTCAGTGGCTGACTTCAACTCAAAGTGAGCTCCCATGGGTGTAGCAACTGTTTTAGCTTGATCCATGTTGAAGTTTGATAACACATTCAACAAATAGCTTTCTTGAGATACCCATAGGCCACCATTTACTCTGTCCCTGACTATCTCCATGCCTAGAATCTTCTTAGCATCTCCCAGCTTCTTCATCTCAAATTCCTTAGCAAGGAGAGCTTTGAGCTTCTGAACCTCTTCCTTGTTGATTGATGCAATCAATATGTCATCGACATAAAGTAGCAGGTAGACGTGATTCCCATCCTTTAGCCTCTTGTAGTAAACACATAGATCATATTCACTTCTTATATATCCAATCCTTACCATGTACTCGTCAAACCTTCTCCCATGGGTGTAGCAACTGTTTTAGCTTGATCCATGTTGAAGTTTGATAACACATTCAACAAATAGCTTTCTTGAGATACCCATAGGCCACCATTTACTCTGTCCCTGACTATCTCCATGCCTAGAATCTTCTTAGCATCTCCCAGCTCCTTCATCTCAAATTCCTTAGCAAGGAGAGATTTGAGCTTCTGAACCTCTTCCTTGTTGATTGATGCAATCAATATGTCATCGACATAAAGTAGCAAGTTGACGTGATTCCCATCCTTTAGCCTCTTGTAGTAAACACATAGATCATATTCACTTCTTATATATCCAATCCTTACCTTGTACTCATCAAACCTTCTGTTCCACTGACGAGGAAATTGCTTGAGACCATACAAGGACTTTCTTAAGAGCCAAACCTTGTCTGGATGCTTCTTGTCTTTAAAACCTTCAGGTTTTTCCATTATAATCCTCTCGTCAAGGTATCCATGTACAAAAGCTGTTTTAACATCGAGTTGTTGAAGCTCCATGTTACAATGCACCACAGGAGAGAGAATGTATCTTATGGATACATGTTTCACCACTGGAGTAAAGACTTCTGTGAAATCTATGCCCTCCTTTTGAGAGAATCCTTGAGCCACTAACCTGGCCTTGAATCTCGGTGCTTCTACTCCTGCTATCCCAGGTTTTCTTTTGAATATCCATTTACATCCTATAGTCTTTTGATCCTTTGGTCTGTATATTAGATCAAATGTGTGATTCTTGATAAGAGACTTCATTTCCTCACTTGCAGCTTCCTTCCATTTGTCACAGTCTGAGTCATTCATAGCTTCCTGATATGAGGATGGTTCTTGACTTCCATCTTCTGACATGAGATAAACCAAGCAAGCATACTCATTTTCTCCATCAGTCAGACCACACTCATAGTCAGCAAATTTAGCTGGGAACTTGGTTTCTCTTCTTGGTTGACTAATTTCTTGACCTGTGATATCTGAGTCTTGAGCCTCTGTAGTCTCTTCTTGCTGATTATCCTTGGTGAGAGCTCCCCCTTTAGAGTATACTTGATCATCATCATTCTCTGTGGGGAAATCAAAGTTTATACTCTCTGAGATGTCCTCTCTGTTCTTGTCTTCTTCTTTCTGAAAATCTTTGTAAACTTTGTCTTCTTGGAAGACTACATTTCTACTGATAGTGACATTTTTATCATCCTCTACCCAAACCTTGTAGCCTTTAACACCTCCAGGGTAGCCAGTAAAGAACCCTCTCTTTGCTCTTGGGTTTAGTTTCCCATCATCATTGTGAATGTAAGTCAGACACCCAAACATCTTTAAACCCAATAGACTTGGCATTTCTGATGTCCACACTTCCTTCGGTACTTTGAACTCTATTGCAGAAGATGGAGATCGGTTGATCAAGTACACTGCAGTGGCTGTTGCTTCTGCCCAGAAACGTTTCCCAAAGCCACTCTCACTCAGCATGCATCAAACCTTGTTCATTATAGACCGGTTCAACCTTTCTGCAATCCCATTTTGTTGGGGGGGGGGGGGGGGTATAAGCGCAGGTACGATGTCTAACTATACCCTCTTCTTTACAAAACTGATCAAATCTCTTATTACAAAACTCTAGTCCGTTGTCTGTACGGAGCTTCTTGATCTTTCTTTCAGATTGATTCTCAACCATGCTCTTCCAGTTCATGAAGTTTTCAAAAGCTTCATCTTTAAACTTCAGAAAGTATATCCATACCTTTCTTGAGAAATCATCTGTGAAGCTAATGAAATACTGACAATTCCCAATACTAGGAGGAACGTTAGGAGATCCCCATAGATCCGAGTGTATGTAGTCAAGCTTCTCTTTAGTTGTGTGCTTTGCAGGACCAAAACTTACTTTGTGAGTTTTCCCTATTATGCAGTCTTCACAGAATTTAACATCAGTGACCTTGCAGTCTTTAAAACATCCTTTCTTAGTGATGACTTCAAGACCCTTCTTGCCTATATGTCCCATTCTGATATGACAGAGAAGAGTTTCATCTTTGGTGTCTTGATTTACCACTGTGTGTAGCTCAGTCTGACTTTCAGCTACCCTTGCTGATCCATTGAAGATATACAGAGAAGACTTCATGTATCCCTTCATGAAGACAGTACAGCCCTTGATCACCTTTAAGTTCCCTTCCCACCTTTGAACTCGCAACCTTTCTCTTCAAGAGTTCCCATAGACATAAGATTTCTTGATATACCCGGCATGTATCTCACTTCACTCAGGACAAATGTGGTTCCATCATCATTCTCAAACCTGATGGATCCAATTCCTTTTACTTCAGTCACTGTGTTATTAGCCATTCGAGCTTTGCAGTTATCAGTCTCCTTGAAGTCAATGAAGAGATCCCTCCTAGGAGTCATGTGAAAGGAGCATCCGGTGTCCATCACCCATTCTTCATGATCTGTATCACCTGTAGAAATACAAAGTTCTGACACTACAAGTCCTACAAGATCATTAGCATCATCTTTAACATAAGCAGACTCAACCTTATCAGATTCTTTTCCTTTGTTTCTTTCTAACCATTTGTAGCATTGTTTCTTAAAATGACCTTCCTTGCCACAGATCCAACAAACTCTTTTACCATCTTTAGACCTAGACCTTGATCTATTTTGTTTTCCTTTGCCATGGTTAGAGTTCTTATGATCCCTAGAATCTGTTCTACCTCTTGCAAAATTACCTTCACCATTAGATTTAGAGCTAGCTGATTCTTTGTAATCTAGTTCTTTAGACTTAGCTGCACTAGCTACTTCATCAACAATGATAGCATTTCTACTATACTTAAAAGTTTCTTTAAGGGAATCATACCTGTTTGGCAATGAGTTCAGAAGTAAAATAGCTTGTACCTCATCCAAAATCTCAATGATCAAGTTGCTTAGGTCATTCACCAGCTTCAAGAAGTCATCCACATTTTGATCTATCGATCTTGTATCCTGCATCTTGAATGAGTAGACCTTGAGCTGAGCGTGAACTCGATTTGGAAGCGTCTTCTCCATGTATAGACTATCCAATTTCTCCCAAGCTTGAACAGCCGTAGTACACTTGTCAAGCTTTCTCAATACCCTATCTCCAACACACATGAAGATCATGTTTAGAGCCTTCTCGTCTCGCTCCAATCTCGCAGCCTCATCTTCTTCCTTCTTTATATTTGCCTCTGGATCCTTGTCTTCAGAATCCTTTATCATTAGCTTTTGAGATTTTTCAGATAAGACGTCTTTCAATCCTTTTACCGTAAGATTCGCTATCATCCTTTTCTTCCAGATTCCATAATCGCCAGTTCCTTCAAACAGACTAACCTTGATTCACTGTGAGGTTACCGACGTCGTCGTTGTCGTCGACATCTTGATTTCTGCTCAGATTCGAATGAGAACCAGAGCTTTGATACCAATTTGTGAAACTAATCGATTCTCTCACTCGCTCTCTTACGAATTAACTCGGAATCTAACTTGAACTAAGAACGAATCAAAAGAACAAAGCAAGAACACAAACGAAATGTTAACCCGGTGTTCACCTCACCACTCAATGTGAGTGGCAGCTATACTCACCGGGGCTGGAAACTCTAGCAATCCACTAAGGAACCTCCGACTTAAACTCGCCGGAGCTTACAAACTCGAGCACCGGACTCTCTCTCTCTCCGATTTGACTCAGTAACACACTCGTTACTGTTACAACGAAAAGTAATCGGCTAAGAGAGAGAATCAGCTCTATTAGATCCTTTATACAAATCACCGAATCTAATCCTGTCCATCCACGTGGACGGCTCGAGATGAGGTCACAACGGATAACTTCATCCGATGCCAAGCTTCTTCCAACGGCTCTTCTAACGACTTTAGCTACTGCCGTTGACCGTTTCCTGATGTCCAACTGATAAACAGATTCTTATGAGCTTATCCTTAGCTCAACCTTAGCTCGATCTTGGTCTAACCTCAACATATGGATTATAATTATTCATAAAATATTGTTCGTTACTGAGCAAGAGAGAGAATACCGTAGTGGTTTAACTTCGATTCTTCTTGTGCGATCGATAACGGCTCTATTCAGGTTTCTCGGAATGTGTATTGTGGCGGAAAGTCACTGGAAAGCCACCAAGTTCTCTTTCGGAGAAGAAAACTTCTGATCAGATTCCGCAAGCGTTCTCCGAAGGTAGCTAATAGCGAAAGACAAAGAGTTAGTAAGGCTATCGTACTTAGATTTGATCATATTGGAAGAATGATAGGTTTGTTTACATCCTTAGATATACCTTCCGGGAGCTGGATAAAAAAAACACGTGTGTGTTCTTCTTTTTCATTTCTCATATGCAAGTTAGATATGTTAAACACCGATATTAAAGAATGACAAGTTAGATTGCAAGTTGGAATCGATTAAAGATCAATCGGATTACCAAGATTTCTCAACAACTGGTATTATCAAACACTACAGGAAATTGGGGTATTCATAGAAAAATAAAATAGTGTTTAGGGCTGATATGCTATGGTTTATTTTTAGTAGCGTTCCCGATTGTCTAAACGCTATTAATAAATGGTCATATTAACGGGATTATGCCACGCTTAATTATATATAACCCATATCAAATGAAAAACACTACCTATCTTGACGTGGAAAACTGTATAGTGTTTGGCGCTTAACACTTAGCAAAATTTTGAAGACATTTTCATACTCCCTCCACCCTTGTTGCACGCACTCTCGTTTCCCTCTCACTCTCGTTTTTCAGATTCCCTCCATTGTAGTTTAAGTTTCCCTCTTTTTAAGATATTTGTACTAACTTTCTTTTTCTAGACACCCAATTCTAATTGACATTTCTGATGCTCTCCTCTTAATCTCACAGCCGAGCTCGCTCTCGTGTTCCTTCTTGTTGCAATTTTCGTCGTTAGCTGAAGAACAAGTTACAATTAAGGTTTGTTTAAGCTGGGCTAAGCGATTCTTTGTTTTCCTTCTTGTTGAAATTCTCGCCTATTAAGGTTTACGGGTTTTGATTCATTGATCTAATTTCATGTTTCTTACATATAGAATTTAGGGTTTGCATGTCGATTTGGGGGAAATATCTTACGGTTATCATCTCAATTTGGGGCTAAGTTCTTAGGGCTATCGTTTCAATTAGGGATCTCCATTTTGTTTTGTTTTTTTATTGATTTCATTCCACTGTTGTACTGTATGATACTCAAAAATATTATATTCTTTGTATTGACATTGAGGCCTCAGAGCTATGTTCTAACATGGACAAGTTCTGGGTGGCTTACAAGGTACAGACGTCAATTTTACTTTTCTATTTCGGAATATGCAAATGAGTTTCTCAAGTTCATTAAACTTTTTAATCGTTTAATAAATTACAGGACAAGCATTGAGTATGAAAAAGTGGCAAATGATTTCGTGTATGAATAAGTGTTAAAGTTGGGTAATCCTCTGGACATCTTCTGTCCCTGTGTTGGCTTCCGGAACATGTGTCATCAAACTCTAAACACGGTAGTGGATCATTTAGTCATTAAGGGGATGGATCAGAAGTACAAGATGAATGATTGTTAAAGAGTTCATGAAGATATATGGAATACGAAGACAATTGATAATGAGAGGGGTGATCACTTAGAAGCCTATGAGTTGTTTAGAAATGTGATTTCTGATGATATCCGGAGAGCAGCTTGAGGTAGTTAAAGGTGAAGAAGGTTCTGAGTTCAAAAAGAAATTGCAGGATGCATAAACTCCACTCTACTCCAACTGTCCCAACTACACTAAAATATCTGCTATTATAGGACTCTATCGCATTAAAGTTAAGAGTGGGATTGAGGAGAATTATTTTGATCAGATTTTGAAATTGTTTCAAGACATGCTACTTGATGGTAATGTCTTTCAAAAATTTACAAGTTATATTAAAAAATTCCTGAAGATATTTGGTTGTTGTTATGATGTTATTCATGCTTGTAAGAATGGATATATTCTCTATTGGAAGCAATATGAGGATATGGATAGCTGCCCAAGATGTAGTGCTTCAAGTTTGGGAAATTGATAAGCATACCGGTGACAAAAAGAATGGGATTCCAGCGATGGTATTGAGGTATTTCCCTATCAGACAAAGATTGAAGAGGATGTTTAGATCGAAGGGGATGGCTAAGTATTTGCAATGGAATTTCAGCAATGGTAGTGAAGATGATACCATGCGACACCCAGTGGACTCATTGACTTGGGCTCATGTTAATGGTAAATGGCCAGATTTTGCTGGTGACCCGAGAAACCTTCGGTTTGGTCTATCTACAGATAGTATTAATCCTTCTCCACTCAGAAAACCAAGTACTGCACATGGCCAGTCTTTTTAGTAAACTACAATATGCCTCCAACTATGTGTATGTAGGCAGAGAACATAAGTTAACTCTCTTGATTCCTGGACCAACTGCACCAAGTAACAACATCGACATTTATCTTACACCATTGATAGATGATCTGATTGGCTTGTGGAATGAAGGTATACATGTATATGACTCATTATCCAAGGAAAATTTCAAACTTCGAGCTATTCGGTTGTTGATTATTAGCTACTATCCACGTTTGGGTACATTGGCTGGTTGCAAAGTAAAAAGTAAACAAATGTGTACTGTATGTGGAAAGGATACACCTTTCAGGAGGTTGAAGATTTGTCGAAAGCACGTCTACTTTGGTAATAGGAAACAACTCATGATTGGGCATCCTTACTAATGCCATAAAGCATGGTTTGACAATACTGTAGAGGAAGGCACTGCAAGCATAATTTAAACAGGATATGAGATATTTGAGATTCTTATGGACTATAAGAATGATTTTGGAAAACCTTTAGACAAGAAAGGCAAGAAGATAAGATAATGTTTGGATGTAGATGAGGAGCTTGGAGCTGAAGAATACAAAGAAGATGCTGGCCAATGGAGAAGGAAGAAACGGTTATCTTACTGTAAGGTTAGTACTTTGTCAATAAAATGTGACTGAACTGTAATATTTAACATTTTCTAACCACTTCTCACTATCGTATGTGTTTGGATATGTCGGTGCGTCACAAGATTGACATGATGCATGTGGAGAAGAATGTGAGACGTTATACGGTACATGTTGATGCACAATGCTAAATCAAAATATGGTGTGAAAGCATGACAAGATTTGGAAGATATGGGGATTCACAGAAACTTACACACTGATTTAAGTGGGAATAGGACATACTTACCTCCAGCTTCTAATTGGTAACCAAGGACGAGAATAAGATATCTTTCAAGAGGTTATCTGAATTTGGAAGACCATATGGCTATTGTGAAAATATTGCAAATCGTGTCTCACTGGATCCTACTCAAATTGGTGGTTTGAAGTCACATGATCATCATGTTCTTCTGCAAAACATGTTACATGTTTCATTGCGAAAATTTCTTCCTAAAGGACATATGACTACAGGGAGTAGACTATGCAACTTCTTGAGCAGATTGTGCAAGCGTGTAATTGACCTGGAAAAACTATTACCATTAGAGACTGAGCTTGTTGAGTCAATGTGTCAAATGGAGAGGTTCTTTCCCCATCACTCTTTGGTATAATGTTCCACCTCCCTATAGACCTTGCTTGGGAGACACGGCCGGGTGGAACAATATGCTTTAGATGGATGTATCCATTTGAAAGGTAATATTTTCTGGTTTACCTCTTTTAAAATTAGATTTTTTGTGAGCAATATTTGAAAAAGTTGTTATCTTGTTGATCTTTAGGTACATGAAAAAACTCAAGTCCTATGTTAGAAACTATGCAAGGCGATAAGCATGTATGGCAGAGGGTTACATGGCAGAAAATGTATTGGCTTCTGCTTGTAGTTTCTTCAGACATATGTACCAATTCTACAACCTGTGAATCGTAGTGAAGATGATTATTTAGATGATAACATCCTTGAAGGCCCTCCAATCTAGAAATCCAAAGATGTATAAATTTCCGAAAAGAGCAAGACATTGCTAATCGGTATGTGTTAATGAACACAAAAATTATGAATCCCTATGTTGAGTAAGTTCTACCCTATTTAACACTATTTTCTTTTAATTTTCATGATTGTATTCGGGTGTTTAGTGCGTCAGTAGTTTTCTTGTTTTTGATATCTCAATATGCATTTGGAAGAGTTGCAAGAGAAGGATGTTCATTGCTGGAGAAATGAAACTCTGTTATGGAAGTTTCATGTGGAACAATTTACTCAGTGGGTAAAGGATAAGGTATGTAAAAGTTATGGATAGTTCTCATGATCCTTTACTCACATACATGTTCTTACACTAACATCAATTTATTTCTATTGTCACCAGATCTCTTCTAACCTAGAAGAGCATTCGAAAAACCTAAGATGGTTACAATTGGACCAAGAAATACTGTTGAAACCTACAAGGGGGTTTATCATCAGTGGACATCGATTTCACACAGAGGACTTAAAGCCGAAGACTGTTGGGAAACATATGAAGATATCACCATGTGTAGTTCCTGCGCATGAGATACTAAACATATAGCAGGCATAGTCTCATACTTTCGAGTGATACGAGAGATTATAATGCTTGGCTACCATATGTTCCAGGTGCCATTATTCAAGTGTAAGTGGGCCAACAAAGTGAAGATGCAGCGAGCTGGAAGATGAGCTACGACAACAGCTGAAACAGTCAAGCTGTGAAACAACACTTGCATCAACGACATAGATCATATGGAAGATGAGTTGGAGTTGAAGAATATGGAAGCTGAAGATGCTGGTAGCTGACTAGTACAAATCTAAAGGAGAGTAGCTGAGCTAGACAATTAAAACAGAGAAGATAGATATGAAATATACACTTGAGAGATTTTAGGAAAATAGGCATTCTCCTAAAAGAAGATAAAAGGAAATATTCCTAAGGGTAGTTAGGAAAGTTGTAAGATGACCTATGAAGTATAAATAGGTCATCTTGGGCATTTGTGATTGGTGCGACGTTTAGAGAGATATTGCTTTTAGCAATGGTTTGAGAGTTCTTGTAAGGGAATCAAGCTTGGGTGCTAAGGGTGAATCTAAGGAGCTCTGAGATCATTGTAAGATCGAAAAGCAGGTGAGAGACTAGGTTGTTAAGGTGAAACTGTATGTTTGCTTTGCAAAAAAAATATTTGAAAAAGAATACCATGTGTTACATCCTGTATTACGTAGCTCTCGCATTTACAATTGGTATCAGAGCGGACACTTGTTTGCTTATATATACATGTGAGATATTGTGGAAGAAATGGAGAAATACAATGAACTAATCAATAGTTCTAGAGTAATATTGGATGCGACCAACTATGGCTTTTGGAAAGCAAGAACGAGATCGCAAATCAAAGGCATTGACCCACTTGCATGGAAGGCAGTAGAATCAGGTTGGAAGGCTCCTACTACAAAGAATGATGATGGAGTTGATGTACCTAAACCGGAAGAACTCTGGACAGAAGTAGAACTCAAATTGTCCAAATACAATTCCATGGCTCTTACCGTAATTCACCGTGGTGTAGCCAAGAAGCAATTTGAGCTAATACAAGGGTTTGAACTGGCAAAAGAAGCATGGGACATTCTTCATACACACTTTGAAGGAACAGAGAGGTGCAAAACTCAAGAAAGGATCTTCAAGCTACCAAGTTTGAGGACCTGAAGATGGAAGATGATGAATCATCTCTGACTTCAGTGCTAAAATCAGCTCACTAACTCAGGAGGTATCACTTCTAGGAAAGAAGTACAAGGACAAGAAAATGGTCAGGAAGTTTCTAAGGTGTTTACTAGCTAAGTATATGCCGTACAAGGCAGCACTAAGTGTGTCAGCCAACACTGATAGCATGAGCTTTGATGAGTTAGTTGGAATGCTGCAAGTTCATGAACTGGAATTGGATGATACCAAGAAACCTAAAAGCATTGCGCTTTTTCACAAGCAAAAGCTAGCCATGAGATTGATGAAGATGATCCAGTAAGTCTCATTGTTCATAGATTTGATCGTGATCTAAGAAGGGTATAAGAAGGACAAAGCTCAAACAAGTATAACAAGAAATCTTTTGATGGTGAGAAGACAACTAAGAAAGCTGAAATGCAATGTCATGAATGCAAAGGATTCGGACACTTCAAAACTGAATCTCCAACAGTGAGGAGACGAGAGATGAAGTGCTTTCGTTGCAAAGGAATTGGACATACTCATGTGGAATGTGTTAATGATCAGAAACCAAGATAAGAAAAATCAATGCTAGGAGTAAACAATGATGAATCCGACGATGAAAGTGATGAAGAAGAATTAAACAACTTTGTAGCTCTGAAAATCACTGAAGTTGAAGATGATGGGTCTGGGTCAGAATAAGAACCAGAGGCAGATCTAGCAAGCAACTACAAGGAAGTAAGAGATGCTCTAATTAAGATAGGATTAGGAAGAATTGAAAGGCTGAACAGAAGCTTTGTCAAGAAAGTGTCACCTTGATGAGGGAAAAATTGGTACTAGCTAAGAAATCGGAAGAGTTAGAGATGATGTTGAGGAAAGAAAAAGAAGTGAAAAAGCAGCTTCAGTATGAGCTAGATCAACATCACCGCAAAATTCACATGTTTGCCGAAACTAAGCAACTACATAAGATTCTGAGTTATGGAAGGAATGAGAATATAAATTCAGGACATGGGTATACAGGACGAGCTGCAATGAACCCGGATAAAACAATGTTTGTCCAGGCATGTACATCAAGTCTAACACAGAGGGTGTATGACACATCATCAATGGGCTGTTAGTATTGTGGAAAGAATGGTCACTTCAAAGCTTACTGCTACCGATTCCCGGAGAGAGTGAGACAACTCAGGCAATTGGGAAGATTCAACTGGAACAAGGACAAGTATCATATATGGGTCAGAAAAACAGATCTGTATGAGCATGCAATAGGGAGTCGTACAAAGGGTACAACAGCAGAACATGTCCGGTGCAGTATGACCTTTGTAACTAATGAATAGGAGGACACCAGTCAGTGGTACTTTGGTAGTGTCTCCTCAATGCATATAACATGTACAAGAGATCATCTTAAAGAGATCAAAGTGATCAAATCTGGTAAGGTCACATTCGGTGATGGAGGACAAGGGGCAATACAAGGAAACGGTAAGACACGTGATTCAGATTTACCTAAGCTAATGAATGTCTATCTTTTTAAAGGTCTCAAGGCGAATTTGATCAGTGAGAATCTATTAAGTGACGAAGGATTAACGGTTTGTTTCACAAGTTATAACTGCAAGGTAGTAGATGAGACTGGTGATATCGTTCTACAGGGAAAAAGGTCTGGTAAGAACTGTTACATGTGGGAGAACAACACTAAATGTCTCAGTGCAAAAGATGATGTTCACATATTGGACCAACATCTTGGTCATATGAATTAATAAAATCTAACCAGTCTAGTTAAGAATGAGATAGTCTGAGGGATACCACAACTTAAAGAGAATGACAAGATGGTGTGTGAATCGTGCAACAAAGGCAAGCAGGTCAAAGTACATCACAAGAAAGTGCTAGATGTTCAGACAAAACACATACTAGATCTGGTACACATGGACCTGATGGGACCAATGCAAGTTGAAAGTGTGGCTTGTAAAATAGGAATCAAAAAGGTCATAAGTGATCATGGTGGAGAATTTCATAATGAAGCCATGAAGGCGTTCTGAAAAGATCATGGAATAGCATATTAGTTCCCAGCACCAAGAACACCACATCAGAACGGAGTAGTAGAGAGAAAGAATCAAAATCTCCAAGAAATGGCCAGAGCCTTGATCCACGGTAATGATGTGCCATTGAAATTTTGGGCTGAAGCAATTAATACATCATGCCACATCATCAGTCGAGTGTATTGATAGGTCAAGATTATTCTATATTCTACTGCAAGTTCACAGTTATGATATTGTAGTATTGAGGGTATCGTATCCACAAGGACTCGAGATTCACGCAATAGACTATATGTCTTCAAATTTAGCTTAATCAATCAGATGAGAAAGTAGAAAGCAATGCAGGAAAGTAAAGGTGTGTTTCGATTAGAGAAAGACGCTAGACTCAGGGTGTTCTCAGGAAATCATACAGTGCCAGACACTTAGCTAGACATGATTCAGTTTAAGCTCAGGTTCAAGAACTAGAATCACAATGTATAATAATCCAACTCTTCGCTGCGATTACTATCTATGTCTAACAACCTAACAATTCAAATCTCTTTGCAATCTTAGAGTTCTAGACAAGCATTAATAGCAAGTTCTTAAGTTCACAATTCTTCTAAACCAAATCTCTTTGCATCTAGTCAAATTGCTCACGCTAAGAATGTTCCAATTATAATTCACACTCTCGTGCCAAATTAACAATCTAAGATCTAAACCCTAGGTGATCAGTCCAGAATTCAGTATTAATCTCAACTTAGGTGATGAACAGATAGATTTAGAATCCTAATTATTCAGTGATCTAACAAAGCATGAAATCCCTACGAGAATCCCTAAATCTAACTAAGGTTACTACTCAGACATGATATCAAATGAATAACACATAAATGATTAGAAAATAAGACTGAATAGATAAAAACATGGGTTCGAAAGGTTACAAGTAGCAAGAATCAGCCCCAACTCAAATCTCTCAGTCTCCAGAACAAAGCAAGAACAAAAAACAAGATTTGAGTTTCTGCTCAAAAACCTAATTAAAAACCACTAAACACATTCTGGGGCTAAATCATAATTAGGGAAACATCTGGGGCAACTTTGAAATTCTCCAAAAGATGTATTCAACTAGCGCTTAGGTCTTCTGTCACGCTCAGTGTCGACCGACACCAAGATGGATGTCGGTCGACATCACCTCTCGGTCGAGACACCAACTTCAGCTTGTTGCACAAATCACCAGAAACATCCCAAAACTCCGCTCTTCGCTCCAAACGTAAGCTTACCTGTAAAAGACTCGATAGACTCGAAAAACCAGGTTAAAGACTCAATATATACAATTATATCATGGTTGAAAACCTAGAAAAACCATGATATATCATGTATGTAAGAAAAGGAACAACCAAAACACCATACGAGATGCGGAAAGGAAAGACTCTAAAATTAAGCTACTTTCATATCTTTGGTGGGAAGTGCTATATACTAAATGACAAAGATCATCTTGGGAAGTTTGACTCACAAATTGATGAAGGTATTTTCTTGGGTTACTCAGGGACTAGTACAGCTTTCAGAGTGTACAACACAAGATCTCGTATGATTGTTGAATCAGTTAATGTGGTATTTGATGATTTGTGTCAAATAAAGCCTATTGATACAACCTCCAACAGTGATTCAGAACAAGGTGAGAAACACAAGCCCACGGAGGAAAGAGAAGAAGTTCCAGAGTCAATTCAATCAGAAGAATTAAAGTCACCAGAAAAGGCAAACCAAATAGAACTAAAAAGAATCACCCTATCTCGGAAGTTCTAGGGTATGTGAATGATGAGCGCATGGCTAGGAAATTTAATCTGAACTTCAGAGAAATGGTGCGATTTGCTTGTTTTGTCTCAGTGATAGAGCCTAAAACACATGTTCAGGCCTTAGATGATGAGTTATGGATTGTGGCAATGGAACAAGAACTAGAGCAGTTTGTACGCAATGATGTGTGGGAACTTGTACCACGTCCTGACGGAGTGAACATTGTGGGAACTAAGTGGATCTTCAGAAACAAGATTAATGAGAATGGAGTTGTAGTTCAGAATAAAGATCGACTTGTTGCTCAGTGGTACTCTCAGATTGAAGGTGTTGATTTTGTGGAGACATTTGCACATGTAGCACGTCCTGAGTCAATCAGGTTGTTTCTCGGAATGGCATGCATCATGAACTTCATGGATGTGAAGAGTGTCTTTCTAAATGGGTTTCTTCAAGAGGAGGTGCATGTATAACAACAACCAAAAGGATTTGAGGATTCAATCAATCCTGGATATGTGTACAAACTTAAGAAAGCTTTGTATGGTCTAAAGCAAGCACCTTGAGCATGGTATGAAAGGCTCACAAGATTTCTTCTGGGAAAAGGATACATAATAGGTAGACTGGACAAAACCCTCTTTGTGCTGGGAAAAAAAAAAGAGAATGGAATTATCATAGTGCAAATCTATGTTGATGATATTATTTTCGGGGGAATGTCGCAAGTCCTGGTTGATGCATTTGTACATGATATGAATCAAGAGTTTGAAATGTGTATGGTGGGAGAATTGACGTACATTCTGGGGCTACAAGTTAGTCAGACTAGTGCTGGAGTGTTCATCTCTCAGAGCACATATGCCAAGAATGTTAAGCCGATTCAAACTGGATCAGTGCAAGGAGGCTAAGACACCAATGAGTACCACAACCAAGCTGTCACCATATGATGATGGAACTGATCTGGATGTCAAAAATATATCGAGGAATGATTGGTAGTCTATTGTAGCTTACAGCTAGCAGACCTGATCTGTGTTTAAATGTAGGAATTTGTGCACGATACCAAGTTAAACCGAAACAATCGCACTTGGAGGCAGTTAAAAGGATCATCAAGTATGTCAAAGGAACAGTTAATCTGGGAATTTGGTATTCAAAAGGGTCCAACAAACACCTGGTTGGTTACTGTGATGCAGATTGGGCAGGAAGCATGGATGATAGGAAGAGTACTAGTGGAGGATGCTTCTTTCTCGGAAATAATATAATTGCATGGATGAGTGTGTCATTGTCTACAGCATAAGATGTGTATATGGCAATTGTTGTGCTCAGCTACTTTTTATGAAACAAATGTCAGCCGACTATGGAATCGATTCCGGACCACTTCTAGTTCACTGTGACAATAACAGTGTTATAAGCATCCGAAAGAACCCAGTTTAACACTCTCGGACCAAGCATATTGACATATGACACCATTTCATTCGGGAGCTAATGGAGGAAAAACAGGTAGTGGTTGAATACATAGTTATTGATTTGCAACTAGCTGATTTCTTTACAAAACCTTTGGATTTTAACCATTTTATTACTCTATGAAACTCAATTAGTGTTTCTGAAATGTAATGAGTTGTCGAGTGTACATGACTGATACAGGCGCTGATTATTGAAGTACATAAAGTTCTGATTTAGTTTGGAGTCAGGTTAACTAGTGGAAAAGAGCTGCCTGTTATGCCGTCTTGTCTCATGTACAGTACAGGTTTCTCGAGTGAGATCCAAAGCCAGAAGTACAGAAAGCTGTGAGTTTAATCATGAGAAATCAAGTGATGGAATCAACTCATGCAATAGGCCGGTTACTAACTCAAAAATAAAAATAAAAAAGGATAAAGACTCACTCGAAGGATAAAAATTGAAAACTGATTAAGACAGGATAAAGGCAAGAGAGTGTGAAAGCTAACCACAGGGAGAATGATGACCAAATGCAAAGAATCGTATGAGCGAAGTGTATGAACTGAGTCATGTGAAGTGTCAGTACCTAACACACACAGCACTGATTTGAGGATTCAAAAGAGAAAGGTATGTTTTATATATAAACTCCAGTTCATCAGTAAATATGTAGGCAATTCACTATAGTTTGATTCCCATTACTCCATAATTGAATGTGGTTTCTCTTATATAGTTGTATGTGTATGAGTAGTGCTAATGATCTATGTGAGTGATGCAGTGAATAGAAAAATTCGTTCAAGTTGGTTATCCTTGGTTCAAGGTCGGTTGACAAGAAACGGAAATCCGAGATATTTGGAAACAAAAGAGGAAAAATCGATTTCAATTTTAAAATTCAAAATCTTTGAAAAATCGATATCCGAATCAAATCGCATGAAAAAGGAAAAAAAGATCACTGTCACAGATTCTGTATCAGCTCAATTAAAGAGGAGAGAAGGCTAAAGAAAAAGAAAATCAGATTTTTTTGAAATCATAAATTCTGACGAAGCAGTGGTTCTTCTTCAAACACTTCCTTCGTTTAAACTTCAAAAGAATCACCATGGTGAATGCGACCAGAAGAGAAAATGTTGGAACTAGCTCGACACAACGACGTGCTCAGACTCAGCCAGAACAAGTGCCGCCTCAGCTGATCCATGATTCAAGCTTCGAGGAAGAAATTCCTTCACCAAGATAACCTAATCTGGTTTCCGATCAGATTATGGGTGAAACTCAACCAGCTAGCACCAACTAGTTTGCAACGGCACAAGATGTCGAGGTAACAGATCCGGTGGAAGATGCTATGGCAATAGAAAAAGGGGATGACGAAGCTCAATCATGTCGTATCTCAGAGCCAGATGATCAACAGATCAAACCGCTGTCTGACCCTGAGACAGCGGAAATTCAGTTAGATGAGTCGCCTAAAGATGGCGACAAGGAGGCTGATTCATCTCACCCATATGACGAGGCTGAAAAGGGTGTGTCTGAGGAGACAGACGACCAGGAGAGAGAAGCAGTCGTTGTTTTATCCTCTCTGCTCACAGATGAAAATCTCCTGGCCATTGTTGTTGTTGACCGAGTTCATGAAGAACTAATCGATGTTGATCTTCCTGAGCAAAACACGGGAAATGAGCCATCTGAGCCAGTCCCAGTACCTAAGAAGTGGGACCACTTCCTGATCAGAAGAAGCCTCTTACTAAGCGGAAGGATGCGAACAAGCCGATTCAAAAGAAGAAGAAGAAAATTTCTTCTAAGATAGCTGGTCCTTCTACCTCAACATGTACATCAGCCCGTGCCAAAAGGTGTTCGTTTCCAAGCGCTTTCCATCCAAAGAGGTTAAATCTAGGTATGCTATGTTTAAGGAATGCAGAATCTTAGCTGAACGGATACTGGATATTGATGAAGTAGATAAGTGGGGCTATCTAGGACTGATCAATATAGGAATGTTGAGAAGCACTATTGATGGGTTGATCGGATATGTTCCTGAGATTGTAAAGGCGTTTTACACCAATCGTCCTGAGTCTAGCTCATCCTCGTCTAAAAAATCTGACAAGGGTGTCAGAGTCTTCCTGCAGAAGAAGATGTATGAGTTCTCTCCTGCACAGATCAATGCTTGCATGGATTTATCTCCTCTGAGTAATGCTGAAATCAGAGCTTATGCAAGCATTTATGCATTCTCTCCTGACACTCTGGCCAAGTATCTGACTGAAGGGCAGAGGAAAACCTGGGCAGGAGTGAAGTTGGTGAATCTTCCGCCCAAGTATGCGGCTTGACGGTTCTAGCAGCTTCAAATTGGTTTCCCTCGACTCACAAAAATCACATCTCAGCTGATAGGGCAAGGCTGATATACAAGCCAGCTCATGGGATTAGGATTGATTTTGATAAATTGGTCTACATGCAAGTGATGAGCCTGACCACTACTCAGCAAAATGACAGTTGCTGGTTGATCTTCCCTAGGATTATCTCAACTGTATTGGAAAATGCAGCATCCTCCTCGCACTTTTGATGGTGAAGAACTCGGTGGGCCTATTCTGTACAAGAAGGACCCACAGAGTGGAGAAGCCTTTCTCAAGAAAGAAGCTGAGAGGAAGAAAAAGGAGATTGCATCTGGGAAGCGCAAAGTCTCCTCGGCCACTACCTCAGCTGCTCGCTCTGGGTCTTTTGAGTCTACTCTTTCTGCTTCTGCAGAAATAATTGATCAAACAACTAAGAATGAGCAACCAGAAGAAACATGTGATAAACCAGCTAAAGAAGGGCATTAAGAAGAAGACTCAAGAAAATATAAAGAGAAAGATCCACAAGTTGAATAAGAACATCAAGAAGAAGAATGAACGGATGATAAGCCTACTCAAAAAAAGAAAAAGATGATATGAAAAAGTCAACTGAAGATTGTCAAACACAGAAGTCAGAACCAAACAAAAGGAGACGAAGAGGACCAACCAGATTGACTAGAGTGGCTAAAAAACATGAGGACAAGATTGACGTTGAATTTAACAGTCTCAGTCTCGGTGAACATGTTGGGCATGGCTCAATAAGCTTTTCATCCTTTTTGAGTCCTCTTGTGAGGGAGCATGTACAGGTGTTACTTGAAGATTGGAGGCAACTTCATGAACATACAAAAGAGACAATGTGGGAGGAAATACATGTATTATTTGAGGTTTATAAAAGTCACTAGTAACATTACATATATTGATATGTGTTAACTTCTGCAACTATTGTAGGCGAGGTTCAACCTAAAAGAACAATGGCAAAAGGATTGTGTTCAAAGACAAATGGGGGGGGGGGTCTCTGGAGGTCTTCAAAATCAAGGCTGGTATCCAATGTCCGACCTTATTAACTTGAAACTAAGCAACGTCCAATCTGTGACAACTTGGATGAATTTGGTGAAGAGCAAGAAAGGAGTAGATTTTAAGGTTGTTTACGTGTAACTATTTTCTAAATAGATATGTTTGTATGGAGAATACAAAGCTTAAAGTTTGGTTTTACTTATGAAGGAAACAAGTGACAACTTTAGGGATTTTCGTAGGCTTCAGATTCCTCACACCACATGCCGCAAAGGAATGATTAATATAGCTTATAAAATGGTATGAGTCTTTCATTTAAAGTGTTCAGAAATTATAGTGAATGAAATTGTTCAAATGACTACGGTATATGGTATTATGTGATTCTGTTAAATGTAGAAGAAACAAACTGCAGACCCTGAAAATGTGACTACAAGTAAGGTTTGGATAGCAGGACAAATACATAAGGATGGGAGACCCGTGAAAGCATAATTTGAAGAAACCATTGTGAGCAATCAAAATTATTTGTACTGTCTTAATCTGTTACACTCTTTTAATCATATTCAAATATGAAAAACAAGAAAAAACCAAATCATTGGATAGTGAATTGGACTCCACTGTTAGTATGAGTATACAAGAAGATGTTGTGAGTAAAGTCTTATGACAAGAAAATACTAGGAAGAATTAGAGGTCTGGGCAGAGAGGAGTACTGCATCAAAGTTAGCATTATTGGCTGCTAAAGACACACATGTCATGAAGCTTGAGGCTAAACAAGTAGAACTCATGGATGTAGTTTGTGCCTTGCAGGAAAAAATTTGTTGCTTATCTGCAATGAGAAGTGTAAGTTAATTGTCATGTTATTGTAATTTACCAACTTCAACGTTTCTTATTTTTCCTTCTATTTTTTTCCTTAGTGACATGAAGATCTATCTAACTATGACCTAATGAGTGATGTTAGCAAAGGGGGACCTGGATGTCATATTTTGGATTGGTGTTCTGAGTAAGAGAATGTTATAATAGAAGGAGAATGTTTTCAGCTGAATCATTGTACAAGATTGGACGCATTCCACTAGGTCCTAACGCGGCTGCTGTTCTTGTCAAATCAGTTGTAGATGAAGAAGCATTAACACTCTGGAGGCCTTCAGGAACTGTCACATCACTGAGCGAAGCTATTGGACTCGTCATCGCATGGCTAGTTGATACGCTCGATAGTGGAATGGACTCACCAACTTATAAGACTGTTGGTTGAAGTAGGTACCATCAGGTACTCTTACTACTTGTGACTCTGATATTTGACAATTTGAGGATAGACATGAGTCAACTTAAGATATGCACAAAGAGGTCCACTATGGATATTGATCATTTGAAGAGTGGTACCTGGCTTAAGGGAGACATCAAGAGAGGAGAACTGATGTGGAACTTCATTGATTCATCTGGAGTGGCGCAACTGTTTAAGCTTCCAGACAAGAGACTCACAACCATTACCGCTGAACCTCTGTTGCTACGTTTTCAGTCCTTAGAGGAGCTTCTGCGACCTGGTCCAAGCAGCTCTACTGTACTTAGAGGCGCATCTTCTAGAGCTTCCCCGTATGCTGCTGAGTAGGACACTATCCCTGGTCTTGGTGATGATGATTCATATGGCTTCCCAGATCCTCCTATGCGACCACGTGATATGCCATCTGGAGAATGGCAGGAGTGGATGAGTGATACGACTAAACAGCTCTGGCTAGTTCTCCCATTGCTACTAGTTCTACTTTCTTTTATTTTATTTTTCTTTTGTGTTTTTGAGTCATTCTTCTGTCTTTTATTGAGTCAGTATGTTGGTCCTTTTAGCTTGAAAATTGGATTTTATGAGTTTATGCATTGTGTTGTTGCTTCTAACAATGCATTTGAGTGATCTAACACAACTAACAGGTGAGAGTTTTGAATTCTAACTCATTAACTTGAACATTGCACCTTTAGATGTTATTAGTCAGACCACACGACTTTAGTGTCGACCGACACTCCCCCTGGATGTCGGTCGACATCAATCGCGATCACATGTACCGATTTTGACTCAATTAACCCGATGTTCATTTTTATTTCAGCCAACCCAAACTGTGAGTGCACTGGGTCTATTGCGGTTTAAGTGTGGGGGAGGTGGTTACTAACGACGTGTTCTGTTTTCTTAGAGTCGGTCATGTGTTTTTGAGTCATTTTATTTTGTCAAAACTAGTTTGAAACTATAGTTTTTCGAGGAACAATTTGCTTTCACAGGATCCTAAGTGACCATTGGATAGACTTGCAGCAGGTCTATGACTATTAGAAAACCACACACGGATCACTAACAAGGACACCCATATCACTTCAGGTATTCAGAGGATCCATTACTGACTTCACCTTTAATCTGACTTCAATTCTCTCACCCAGGGACTAGGTATACATTGAACCAGATTCCTATTTCAGTCCTGTAAACCTGTAAATCTGTCTGAGTATGGTTCCCTTTTCCCTTCCTTTCAAGCTAAAAGAAAAAAAAGGAGAATTAATAAAACTACAGATAAGCTAGTAGCTTCGAAGTGATCACGGGAGCGGTAAAACCCCCTATTACCTCTTGTTCTTCATGGAATGTGTCAAAAGTAATACCCCAAGGGAAGAGCAGCTAATAAAAAATGATACCTAAATAGGAAAAATCAGGTGCTGAAGTGAGAAAATGCAGAAGAAAGGAACCAGAAGTTGACAGTCTGCGAATAGGGAACTGATTGAGTAAGAGTCTATGTGTCCTCTGATCGATACTTGATGTATTGTATTTTGAGTGTGTTTAATCATGATTTCCATTAAAATTTTAGCTTTATGATGTGTTTTTATACATCATTAGGTTGCATTTTCTTTCTTTTTCTTTTGTTTTAGGTGGTGGAAGGTCATAGTGGAGCTTTAAGGAGATAATGAAGCAAGTGGAGGCTAAAAAGCACAAATAGAAGGTGTAAAATACATCGGCCATCCACAGCGACTTGGAAGCCGCTGTGAGGAGAAAAAACGTGCAGCGGCCTTGTGCAGCGACTTGCAAAGGCTGTTGTGAGCTTTACTTTTGAAAGATCGAGTCATATGAAGACCTTACCTTCATATTTAGCTTTGAATCTTCAACCTACAGTTAGAGGAAATTGATTTATATTTCTAATGGAGGTGGTTTGAAGTCATTTAGAGCTATACACAAAGAGTTAAGACCAATTTACTGGACACATATCAACCTTGCCACGAAGAGGAAACATCACGCTCTCACAGCAACCTTGTGCAGCGACCATAAACGGCCGCTGTGAGAAAAATCCGACACAGCGTCCTGCAAAAGCCGATGTGTGCCCTAATTTTCCCTACATGCTACTTTCTCTTTTTTCTTTTGGCTTGTAGACCCTCCCATGTTCGGAGGTCGGCCAAGCCACTTTGTTTTCCATTATTTAAGGCCTCTTGGTGTATGAGGAGAGGCATGATCTACTTCTTGATATATTTATGGATCTTGATTACAAATTTATTTTCTCTCATCTTTTTTTAAAGTTTGGTTTGGTTTTCTTGGGTTGTTCTTGTTGATTCATATAGTTCTCTCATTTTAATCGTCTCAACTATGTCTTTTGTGTTTCTATGAATATTAGTGAGTAGTTGTTCATAGGTTTCTGGGTTGATTAGAAGAAGGTGATTGAATAATGATCAAGGATGGTTAGAACATTGATATCTTGTATCCTCACTTGCTAGATGTTCTTAATGCTAGGACTGAAGTATCTAATCAATTTCTTGATCTTAGATGTTTCTATCACAGAGAAGTGTAGATTACTGTGTGATAAATCTTTCAAGTGCTTTGCATACTTAACCAATGAGATTTGATGTTTAAGGTGTTTAGTGGTATTAAGAACATGATCTTCAGGCTTACTTAACTTGAAATTGCCAACGAGAGTTGATGTTAGTGCTTGATAAATATAAGGTCAATATCATGAGATTGGAGTAACTTCATACGATTGTTCTTAGCCTGAGAATCATTCTTGTGTTGTTTATCAGTCTTAGATTAGTATTCGATCACCCGAGTCGATAATATCAACCCAAGAACTAGTTATTTTTTCTTTTGCTCAAACTCATCACATCTCTGTTTTTACTCTGTTTTTGTGAATCTTAGTATCTTGTTTACTGAATGTTTTGTTCTGTTTTTATTGCACTTTTGTTATCTATATCATTTTCATATTAGTTTATTTGCTTTCATCTAACTTAGGTTGTTATTATAAAACCAAATCTCTTGTATTAGCTTAGAACTTTATGTATTCTTGGTGTTATAGATCACTGGCTCTATGTGGATTTGATCCTGAAGTGTTACATCGACATACAATTCGATTGTGGCAGCGTGCATATTAGGTTTTAATTGGTGTTTAAAACGCAAACATCAATTTGGCGTCATTGCCAGGGAGCTAGGCGGTTTATCAATAGGATTTCAAATTTCCTTGAGACTAAGCCTCCTTTTGTTTTTGTTTGTTTGGTTACTGATTTTCTAGCTTGTGTTTGCTCTTTTTTCAGGGCATAATCACAAGGGAGAAAATTCAAGAGAGAGGGATGGCTTGGAACCCTACAAGATACCACAGTTTTGAATACTCATCAAATTATCAAGAAGATATTTCATATGGAAACTTTTGTCAAGAGTACCAATATGGAGATGTTGAGAGATACCAATCTTGGGACCCCACAAGCTACCAAAGTTTTGAAAACGCACCCACTTAACAAGAAGATCCTCCATATGAAAACTTTGCTCAAGAGTACCACTATGGATATGGTGAAGGATGTCAATCTTCGGACCCTACAAGCCACCATGGTTTTGAAAGTTCACCCACCCATCAAGAAGATATCTCATATGGAAACTATTCTCAGGCGTATCAATATGTACATGATGAGATATAACAATATTGGGACATGAGTACGAGCATGGAATGGATTATTACGCCCCATTCTAATAAAGAAGAGATTCTCAACAATCAAGGTTTTTATCAAAACCAAGGAGACCAACAATTCCAGGGTCAAGGGAGTTCTTCAAACCAACAATCTAATGAGGACACAATGCAACAACTTCTGGAGAGTACCAATGAGATGCATGCTAAGCTGAATGCAAATTGGGAAAAATTAACTTCTAGCTTGTCCGCCTTAGCCAACAAAGTGTCTCAACTTTAGAGGGATGCTGAAACAACATATGAAGAGGATTCTCAAACCAAGGATGTGTTCTTACAAGAAGCTCAAATGTATGAAATAGAATTTGAAACACTTATGGGTTGCAATGTTGATGAATCTCTTGAGATTAAGATATGAAAATAAGTTTACCTTGGAACACTCATGATTCATCCAGCAAGGAGAAACAAGGAAGAAGTAGACATGGTGGTAAGAACTATTGAAGACCCCGATGAAGATGGCTTGATTTTTGGATGCATAGAGAGCATAAAGGAGAGCTCAATGGATGATGAAGTCTCAACCAAGGAAGAAATGCATATAAAACCCAATTCCAAGCAAGAGACAGAGAGTGAAATGCCTAAGGAGAAACAAGAGAGTCTCATTGAAAAAATCTCCATGGATGGTGAAGAAGAAGAATTTCAAATGGCACAACCCTTTGACAAGCATCTTGGTATAATTTCCACCACAACAATGAGCATTGATGGTCCAAGAAAGATCCCTTTTGAGGAGATTAGGATGAATGAGTTTATGGGATGGTTCTATGATGAATATGATCATAGTGATCCAAAGTCATGCTACATTCTCAACAAAAAAAAAATTTGAAGGGATAGTCAAGCTAGAGACTTAAAACAAGCTCACTTGGGAGGAAGTCCCATACACTTTTATTTGTTTTGCTTTATTTTGTTTTTGTGTGTTTGAGGTCAGAAAACAATTTTGGGGAAGGTACATGGCAGCTCAATGAACTTCTCCGCATCCTCATCCTCCACTCTAATCTAGGTACCACTCCATATTGTACATAATACTATTTTCTTTTTATCTTTGCATTTTTTTTTGTTTTAGGTCCTTTTCTTCACTCTTCTATCACACAAGAGGCTATGTGATTTAGGTTTGGGGGGAATGGACCAATAGCTAATCATGTTTTCTATGATCTTATTTTTACTTATTTGAGTCTCATGAATCATATAAAAAAAACAAAAATTTTGAAAATTTTGTGAAAAATATATTCATCTAGTTTCATGCTTATTTTTGCTTCTTGGGATTGAGTCTAGTTGCATATTAAAATTTTATTCGTGTTTGCATAGAGGATAATGATATAATTGCCTTGTAAAGGATTTATGCTTATAACTCAACATAATGCCCTTGTTAATCATAATATGTTGCTTGAACATCTCTTGACAAAATTGTATGTTTTGTGCTTTGATCTCTCGACTTGAAACAATTCTCTTGTTTGATGTTTGTCTTGAATTTGAAAACCAACTCCTTATACTTGAGTCTAATGAACTTTAATTTCTCTCACTTATGGGCTCTTGATACTTGATCATGGTAACCACATACACACTTGGGTTATCTTTCATCATTTTCACCACCCTTGTTAACCCAAGTGGCCATTCTCACTTTTAGAATGGTTTCCACACCTTAAATCTTTCCCTTTCCCTTTTGACCTTCCATGTTTATTTGAGTGAGGACTCTTTTTGATGATGCTAACATGTGAAAAATCTTAACACTACAAGAAATTTGATTACAGATAGCATAACCAGATAGCGTTTTTGATGTTTATGATATCTTTGACTGAACCGTGTATTAAAGATAGCGTTTGGTTATATCTAAAGGCTATTAATTCTTTGAGCGGGACAAAAAATTCACGCGGGCCAAATTTTTATTACTTGGTGCCAATGGATTAACTATAAACCGCTATGAATTCGTTGAGCGGCAAAGATATACCAAATACACATCGACCTCTATACCCCAATTACTCTCTTTCTCTCTTTGTCCAATCTGTTCATGAGCTAGAAATCTCTATATCCCTCTCGATTTCTCACTCTGACACTCAATTTAGGGTTTCTACTGTCACGATTTAGCATCTTCTTTAACCCAATTTATCTTAAAATCTCAAATCACCTTCTTCGATTAATCCTGGTCACTATATCTTCTTCGTTCTTGCATGTTCATCATCTTGGCTTGATTTTGCACTTTTCACTCAATTACTCAGTGTTATCGCCAAATCCAAACCCTAATTTGACTCTTAGTTGCCTAGGAATCTTGGGTTCTCGATAATTTCTCAAACGAAGCAAAATCAGATATTAAAGGTAAATCTGAGTTACAATTTTTATTGATACGAAGTAGATAAAATATCGATTATGCTGACTCTATCCTTTTATTTTGTTGTTTTACAGCGAGGTATCACGGCTGATATCTGCTAAAGGTATGTGAAATTTAAAGGGTAGAACTTTTAATTTGTGTTTGGTTATATTGTTTACAATCTTAAATCGAAGCTGGGTTTTTTGCAGAGAACTTTGGGGTTCAGAACTTAAGATCGTAATAGACGCAAATGATACAGGTCAAACAGAACATATTGACCGGTATTGTTGAATCATGGGAGTCTTTGACTGCTGGAATGATGCAGCTTCTTAAATCTCCATTAATCTACATTGTTGGAGATTCAACTGAGATTAACCAAAAGGTTTCTCGGGAGCTAGCGGATGGACTCGGGTATTTTGCTATTCCGACTTGTGATCAAGAGCTCAATATGAATGTTATTATGAAAGCTTTTTTAAGAGTCTTATACAGTTGATATGATCTGCAGGTATAGTCCTCTAGACTCCAAAGAATTGCTGGAGAGCTTTCACAAGCAAACAATCGATTCTTGTGAGTCTCTGCTTTTGGAACATGATTCATCTAACAAGAAATCTTCCTCACTTCTCAGGACCCTTTGTTTATTTTTTGTACATTTTGGTATTCTTGCAGAAGCGCCTGATTCTGTAGCTGAAGCAGAGAACAGACAACAGTTGGACTGAGAAAACCAATCCGCATAACCTTATTAAGGTTAGATACATCTAAGTTTTCTAACAGTTCTATATGAAACAGAAAACTAAAGACAAAACATAAATTTAAAACAAACATCCATACATAATTAAAGATCCGAAACAAGAAAAAAAAAAAGATAAGTTCAACAACACATCGAGTTTAAGTTATAGAGACAGAGAAGAGAAATAGGGCAGATAAAACTCAGATCTTAGAGAGGCACAATAGGACCGTGTCAGATAAGCCTACGGGTCACTATTTGCTAGCTCTCTCCTAAAATTATCAACCTCTACCATCCGGGGGTTGAATCTGTAATCAGATAAGCCTCTATGAGTTTCCAGCCATGCCTCATCATCATCTCTTAAGTGTTTATGGATCCTCCACATCTTTAACACCACAATCACCACTCCAAGACCCCTAGTGTTTTCCCACTCATCCCTCAATGCAAAAGCACTGTCCCTATTTGCAACACATTTAATCTGATGATCTCTGTAATGCAAAAAAACATTCTGTCATGACAGACTTGTGAATATAATAAACTTGTGATTATAAACTCTCTTGACTTACATGTTGTCTCTTATGTGGAACACCAGCCGTGACCTTTTACGGTCTGCCCAACAGATAGCAAGGGGTTCCACGTTGAAGACCACACCCATTATATCTACAAGATAAGTTCTCAAATCTAGTTATTTATATTTATTCATGATTTAGGATTATGTCTTGGTTAGTGTTAAGCAATCATACCTATAGGAGTGTCGATGTGGATGTGGGGGATATGCCCCATACACTTGAAATCTATGTAGTGATAGTTGTTGATAGGGTCGATGCGTTTGATGATAGTACCGTCCATGACACTAAGTCTGATGGAGAGTTTACAGGCTTGAAACCTGCATACGCCTTCTCAACATGAACCCTGAATATCTCGACCCACTAGCCCTCTTGTTCCTCAAGTCCTTTAAATCTGCTTGCTTCTGATGGATAAATTACCATCTTAGTCTTAGTTCCCTGCAATTTAGAAATGGTATGATGTCTTAGTTGCATGTATGATGTGTTCAGTCCTAGAATTAGAGTTTAAACTTACAGCCTTGTCTGCCAATATGTAACTCCAGTACGGTCCATCTTCAAAAATCTGATATGAGTGGATCCTGATTAACTTCACTCTAAAACGTCATGCTATGAGTTTGTCGTTAACCTCCAAGTCCGAAAGCTTGTTGCACCACGACATGATGTTACTGAATGGCTTGTGATTTCTTTTTTTTTTGTGGTTTTGCAGAGAGAATAGATGAGAAATGGGAGAAAGAAGGCGACCTAACTGCCTCTATTTATGTTTCAAAATAACCGTGAGAAACCAAACAGTTTATATAGTTTTTTTATTATTTTACTAATTAATTTGATTTGAGATGACTTGCAGAGAGGTGTAATGATGGTTTCCTCTGAAGAAGTCAAGGATTTGGTGACGACGGGCAGGAAATTGAACCGGAATTGGGAACCACCCGACTTAGAATGGCTGAAATGCGATATCGGGGTGGCTTGGGATGAGAAGTCAAGATCGAGTGGTGCATCCTGGATGCTACGCGATTCCTTGGCCAATGTTGTTATGCATAGCAAGCGTTCTTTCGCGAATGTATCCTCTTTAATGATGGCTCGATGCAAGAGCTGGTTATGGGCCATTGAGAGTATGCATAGTTTGAAATTTTCAAAGGTGATATTCGTGGTCGATGCCAAAGATCTGATTCGATAAGTCATTCGACCTCCGGCATGGCCAGCTTTTTAGTGGTTTTCTAATATAATTTTGAAGGATATCCAATGTATACCTGAATGGAAGTTGATTCACAGTTCGGGTAAAACAATACAGGGAGCTTCGCTTATTGCTAATAGCGTTATCGAGGAGGATCTTTTACAATCATATATGGTCTTGGGCGGTCCTCAGTGGCTGCGTCATCTCTTTAGTAGGGACAGCGTACATCTGAGCATAAATTTTTGGCTGTGATTGTTTTAGATCCATTTTGTGATCTATGGTGTAATCATGATACGATGTTCAGGTGATCTTTGGATCTTAATATATATTCTTCTTGTGAAAAAAAAGAAGAATAGAAATGAACTCTAAACATGTGCAGATGCAACTATCTAGACATACTCAACTTACTAGATAGACTTGACTAGACTAGACTTCACTAGGCTAGACAGACTTTCGAGAGTATACAAAAATGTAGCTGTATCTGAGAGGTATCATTTTTCAGCATTGAACCAATCATTTTTGATATCTATCGGGTTTACTCGGCCAGGAGGTGATCATGATGTCTTGAACCACCAAGATTTTGATGTAAATCGAGACAACAAATATCTCACGGCGACATCTTCTCGTAGAACTTTGTTCTCTATTTTGTTCATTGTGGCCTTGAACATGTCTGGTATTCGTGAGTGAAGTTGGAGAGAACTACAAGAAAAATTGGCATTAGTAGCACACAGAAAACGCTACCAAAGGGTTTTGGTAGCGTTTTCATGAACGCTATGTCAGCCGCAGCTATAATAGACCCCCCTCCAACCATAGCGTTTTTTAACTCTATAATAAATAGACATATTGTAGCATTATATAATCGCTATCGGAAATTATTTTATAACACATGTGTAGTGCTATCATGCAGTTTTCCATGGCGATATTTCCGTGTTGTAGTATATATTATGATAACACATTTTCAGTGCCAGTGAATATGTTTTCGTGACGTTTTTGTTTGTCGAATTGAACATGTATTATAGCATCGATCATATGCTATATGAAAGTATTAGCTAAAATATATATTGCAAATTTGATTTTAATTTCTTTTACATTAAATTTATAAAACATACATTATTTCCATAAATCATCCAATACATAAACAATGATATCATTCCTAGTCCTAAACTAACTTAAGAAAAAATAAAACTAACTTCATAAAGACAATAATATTATTCCAAGTCCGAAACATCAGAGAGAAAGCGGATGCGCCTGAACAACCTTCTTGACTCGATTACAAGTGTCCCTATTTTTCCTCCTTGTATTGTCTCAGGGTGAAGAGAGATTATCGAAGAATAGTTCTATAATCACCAAAAACACATTAATTAGCAAGTGGGTTTTTAAGACCTTGAACAACACAATGAAACATTGATATAAAAAATGATGTCTTTACCTTGAGTCCTGAAATAGATACGGAAGAGAGACGTTTGTCTATGTCTCGAATAAATCACAGCCATATTAGGTTGTAGAAAGAACATTGAAAGCTAAAATTTTCCGTGTTTTGTTACCTTTGGAGCTGCGCCTTGATGATGTCAAGGAGGTCTTGTGCTGTGACACTGCAGGAAAATTTTAAACCTATTATGAAAGCCCTAACGGTTTCAAATACCGTCACATATTGTTGCGCCTCTTTTTTCACCTGAAAAGATGTTTCACACAAGAAACCAAATGAAAGAGCTTTTCTTGAAACGATGAGAAAAACAAAACAATCAATGTATTCACCTCAGGTTACTCTTTGTTTTTCTGCCTCTATCCTTTCATCTTCTATCTTCATTTTCCTGTAAAAGTGATGCATTTGTTGTTTATCTTATAAACAGTTTCCAAAAGACAAGGCCTAAAGAGGTTTTGCTATACAAATGGAATTACTTGAGGAGAAGCGGAGTCATGAGCTGAGCCTTTCCAGTGGGTATGAGGAATGGTTCAAGTAAGCTGCCTTTTCTTCAAATCATCCCAAAAGAGAAAACATATCTACGTTCTGCAATTTTCTTCAAACATATCGCAAAAGAAAACCTATCTTCAGATTTTTCTTCTGGAATCGAATCTATTATTCCACATAGCCCAAGATGATTATGTGAAGTACACTTACCTTAGGGTCATTCACACTCCTCGTCGATTGCTGCTGCTCCTCTTCAACATTTCCAATTATAGGAAAAAAACACTCCGAGTTAATCAAATGAACATCACCAACAGTAAAAATCCAAATCTCATCTACTTTGATATTGAAGTTACAATCCAAATCTCATTTACTTTTATTCAATATCTCTTTCATCTCCATTAAAATTATCCTAAACACACTAGAATCCTTTTTGAAGGGAAACCCATTAAATGTAATCACCAGATATGACTTTACCTTGTGAAGTTTCTTGGCTTTCTTTTCTGGGCAACTACCTCCAAAGTGGACCTTCGCTGGGATCCTTTTAGGGTTTCATTTGCGATGCCATTGAAGCTGTGAGACGAACAAAACGAGGAGCTCCATGAGAGTGACAAGGACGAGGCCATTGGCGAGCTGATTCAATTCCGACTTCCGAGCACATATAAGAGGGCTTTCCAGTGTTATTATCTTATCGGCTTCGATTTCAAAGTTTCGTAATCTCCTTCTGGTCTCCTCCATTTGTGAATCCAAGCAAGAAAACAGAACCACGAAAAAAACCAATTGACACCCATAAGCAAACCAGAAAAGAATCACGTCCGTTTATTTTAATTTGATTTAATGGTGGGTAATGAAAGACATGTGATCCTTACCTTTATTATTTAACCAATGAAAAGTCAGTCTTTTTTTGGCAACTTCCTGATTTCTTTTTTTGGCAACAAAAAAGTGAGTCTTTTTATTTGTTGTTTTAGTTAACATCAATCTTTTCTATTTACATTTTTAAGTTTAAAACTTTTTGTTATTATTTTCTTTTAATTAGTAGATTACTTTTACAATATGTGATAAATTAATAAAAGACAAACTATATATCCTATAACTATTTAAAAATTATTTGATGGTATATCTTATTTATAATCAAGTTCATATACCCTAAACTTTAAATCACATATCCTAAACTAATCAAAAATTCAAATTATATATCCTAAACTAGTAAAATCCTTACTCTCCAATACCATAACTCTAAAGCATGTAATACCATAAACCTTTACAGTTATTATATTATTATATTTTTATATCCAACTCTAAACCTTATACCCTAAACTAATCAAGCATGGTTTAGGGTTTAAGACATTGTAGTATAAGTTTAGGGTTTAGGGTATTGAAATATAGGTTTAGGGTTTAGGACATTGTAGTATTTGTGTAGGGTTTAGGGTATTATGTAAAGTTAGTGAGAGAGATTCCAATACCATAAACCCTTAACCTATACTACAATCTAAATGTATACCCTAAATAATATTTCAACCCCTAACCCCTAAATATACCCTAAACAAACAAATAATATTTCAACTCCAAACCCCTAAATATACCCTAAATCAAAATTAAGATGGTGTATGTTTTTAACATCTTTTTTTTTAAAAGTTGATATGTTGGTGTGAGACAGCATAATCGATTCAAAGCATTTTCACTTGTGTCTATACAGTTGCTCAAAACGATCATCTATAGTAATATTTTCATTACATAGTGATTGTATATACAATACGCTTAAATAGCAACATGCTTCTCCCTCTTGATGTATTCTAAGTAGTTTGTGTGTACATAGGACATGTCGCTCTTTGAGAGACCAACACCAATTAGATGAGCTCCAAACTCCTCGTCCAAAAGCACGTTGCTTGCTCGGATGTCCCGGTGCACCACTTGCGGCTTGACCTTGTCTTGTACAAACCTGTTCAGACATAAGATTTAAACTTCGCAGACTTGAAAACATACTAAATGATTATAATACGTGTGTGTGTGTGTGTGTGTGTGTGTGTGTGTGTGTGTGTGTGTGTGTGTGTTGATCACTGCATCCAAAGACAACTTAATTGAAATTGACTGAGCAGTAGGAAAAGAGCAATCACTCAAATAAAAATACTCTGAAACGAAGACGACAGTAAAAATATGCAAATTAACGTGACCAAAATTTGCATAGAACGTGAGTAACGGACAGCTGAAATGAAATTGACTGAGCAGTAGGAAAGAATCAACTGCCTAAATGGAGCAAGTCTGAACGAAGACGGCAGTAAAAAGATGTCACAACTTAAGGACAGTGAAAAATAACTTAGCTCAGATATTATGTAGTTGTCTTATTACGGCATGCTACCCTAGGACGAAAACTTGAAAAACATATGGAAAATGAAGAACAGTCCTCAAAAGTTCTCAGCAGTAACCATCTATATAGATGTGTTGTCCATAGTGTGCACACTAATAATTTTAGACTGAATTGTGGAACCTCAAATCTATTTTTACTGATAGCAAATAGTTTTTAGCGTACAGAAAGGCTTCTTTTATACAAAAGTGGTAATAACCTCAAAACAAAAATATATAACAGGGAAAAAATTATGTTGCTTAGCTGACCTTTAAGGGAAGTGTGATCTTTCAGCCTCTGTAATTGGTACTGGAGGATTGATGAATCAAGATATGAACGAACTGTCTTCCGGTAAGTTCCATTGACAAGCAATAGTGGGACAGCAGCTGCCCTTCGGGCTACTGAAAACGCCATAGCCAAGGCAGGATCCTCAGACAGCGTTAACCTAACACAATTTGTTATTGACCAATTCATTATAGCTCGAAGTTGCATCTAGAAATCAGAGGGAAAGAAAGATAACATAAGGCTACTAAATATAATTCTCTCTTTTTTGGTGCCAAGACAATCTACTAGTTCTAAGGCTACTAACATAATTCTCTATCCCGTTACTAGAACGCTTAACTTAGGATTATGCATAGCTCAGAGTTACATACTTACCAATTGAAGCGTCTGCCATATCACCAAAGGAAGAACTCATGGCACGGACAATCATAGAATTGCTTCTTTGTGTTGGAAGTGCCAAACAAGCACTATGGAACAAAAAAGAGGAAAACCATTATAGATAACCAATAAAAAGAACTAGCATTTGATTAATCGAACAAGCACAAAAAAATTACTTATGAAGAACATGACAAGCTACATCTTGACGATTCAGTTTGCCAAGAACAGTAAAAGCTTGAGAACTTCTGTGACAAAGAGAAATAGCGACTAAGGATACGAAGAATAAGCGAGAGACGACAAAGGTGATGGTGGCGAGCGGCGAAGGAAGGCGGAGGAGCCAATTCGCCGTGGATGGAGGAGTTTGAGAAAGACAAAGAAGAAGAGTCTGCGACGAGATCCAAAGGCTTGGCGGATTAGGGTTCTCAAGTTTGAATTCAAACAAGGCCAATACGTACATGTTTCTTCGATTGGAATGGAGAAGAAGAAAAGAAAAGCCAAAAAGGGTCAACTTCTCATATAACCCTCAGAGAGAAATATAAATCTCGGATGCCCCTGTTATATTTTTAATGTGGAAATGATAATTTTACCCTTAATGAATGGTTGTAAGGAGTTAAATATAATTACATCGGGAAGTGTTTGTTGAAAAACACGGTAGCTCAGTGGTTGGGAGCTCTACGCACGTACCTGTGTGTGACGCGCGCCCGGGGTTCGAATCCCTTGGGCGTGGTACAACTGGTACTAGTATTACCTGGTAATACTGGTACAACTGGTACCGGTTATACCTGGTACAATTGGTACAACTGGTACTGGTTATACCTGGTAATACCAGTACAACTGGTACAACTGGTACCAGTAATACCTGGTACAACTGGTAGTACTGGTATTACTAAAAACGGTGAATTTTCATTTCAAAAAGCTAAAGGGTATTTTCGTCCATTCATTAAAGTGAGGGGTATTAGAGATTACTAAGGGGCATTAGAGATTTAAAATCTCTCAAAAGGGGCTCTGGAGACAATAGTCGAGCCAAAAAGAAGAAGAAGATGGAGAAAGAAGATATCGATTCAAGCAAATAATGGAGAAGAAAATAGAGAGGAAGGTTGAATTTTGTTTTATTTAGAAGAAGGAAATGTTTTGGTGTCAAAAGTGAAATTTGGGTAAGTGTTTTTGTTCCAAAATAAATTTTCAGCTACCGAAGACATTTTTGGATTTCCATTCAGTGAAAATCTTAACTAGTGCAATTTTAATGCTACGATAGAGTTGAAATCCGATTTTGGCATTTTTAGTAGCATGTAGTGAATTAGTGCTACAATGAACTGCTACCAATGTCCATATTTCTTGTGGTGGTGTATAGCCTTACATCCATTCTTCTAGAAACTACCCCTTTCACACTCACTAGGTTATCTGCCATTAGTTTTCTTACAAGATGTATCCGTCTGTACTTCACTATTACAAAGCTATGGAAACATTAAAAGCCAACGCTTAACTTCATCACACACATATACACTACTAGAAATAAGGGCAATGATAGCACTATACGATAGCGCAATTTTCGTTTCAGCTATCAATGAGGGTTTGGGGGTTTTTGTTAGTCATTCCTAGCATTTTAAAAACGCTATGAAGGAAAATTAATTAGCGGGTAATGAATTTCTTTTAAGCGCCATACTTTGATAACACTTAAGCGCCATACTTATCAAAAAAAACCAATCTTGTAGCGCCAAAACCTTAGTCGTGTATCACAAAAAAATAGAAACAAAAATCAGAAACATAAAAAAAAAAATTACCTTTACCAATTCAGCACCGGCGAGGAGACTGGCGACCTCCGTCGGTGCGATTAAGACCTGAGATTCGTCTCATTCCGACCAATTTCTAATTTCGTTTTGGGTCTAATCGATTTCCTTCATCCTCACTCTCGTTTGTCTTTGAAGGTCTCTTCCTATCTCGTAAATTCCAGCTGAATCTCGTGTGTCTCACTCCAGCTGAACGAAGACAAAACGGTACCTGAATCTCGTTTTGTTACCTGTTTCGATTTTGATTCTTCTTTGTTGGGTTCATGGTGTTTTGATTACTTATTTTGTTTCTCGGTTTCGATTTTGATTTCATCTGCTCTCATTCGATTTTGATAACTCAGCAAGGTTCGATTGTGTTTAGGGATTCCATCTTACTTATTTTGATTTCGTTTATTGCATGTTGTTGTTTAGATTTCTAAAAATATATAACTTTCTATCGTGGTTCTTATTTCATTCATATATATGTTTAATTTACTGTAATTTGTCTCATGTTTTTGAGGTTTCGGCAAGCTCTATATATAACGAAGAAGGTTCACATTGAAGATAAGCAAGAGATTGAGAGTAAAAAGGTAATCTCAGTTCAAGATCAGTTTATATTTTAGCTTTAGCAGTGTTTTCTTTAACTCGGATAGAAACTACTTTTGGTGTGTAAAGTTATTGGGTTTCTTTAACTGGATTGTTAGTTTTAGGATAAGAAAGCTTAATTATTTTGTTTGAAATTACTTTAACTCACCTAAGCTTCTGTTTTGATATGCTAATTAAGTTAAATGCAGCATAAAAATTTCAATCATTCATCTGCAGGCTTTATTTTGGTTGAAAGTGCATTGAAAGGAAGCATAAATCAATCTCTTATATCTTCTACAGGTTAGCCCGATTCAAATTAAGTGAAGATTTTGAATGGATGATTACTTTGATGTGGTTGTGATGATTTCCTTGCTAAATTAAAAATGTCTTACGATGGCTTGTTTGTATGTGTGTACTGGTCATGATGTGTTTGTACGGATGTTGCTTTGAAAAACAGCGATTCATTATTAATCTTGACTCTTCCGTTTGATATTTTTGGGTTGTTTAAAACAAACATCAAAGTATACTCTTGAAAATCAGAGATTAATTGTTAAACTTTGTTCTTTTTCAAGCTGATTTGAGTAGAAGTTTGAGTTTTTTTTTGTGTTTACAATTTTTGTGTTTACAATTTTATTAAAGGTTAAGTGATAGAATTTTGGACAAGGCTTGGGTGCATATATGCAGGTATTTATATTACTTATATAGGTAGTGTTTTGATTGGCAGGATTGAGACCTTAAGTCTCTCTTATTTTTTTTTCTTAAACAACTCTACTTTAGAGTTGACCCAGCGTATGAGAGAGGCGCTTGGACTTTTGTGCGGGCTGTGGCTGCAACTTCAGGAGAGGCTGAAATGATAATATGCCCATGTGTAGACTGTCGTACCGTTGATCGCCATTCACCCGCTGATGGTAGTCGATCACCTTGTTACAAGAGGAATGGATGAGTCATACAAAATGCAGAGTGATTGGTACCATCATGGAGAAATTAAATCCGGGTCTAAAATGGAATCCAAGTGTCACAGTGGAATGAAGAGATTTGTGTATTATTTCAAGCTGCTGAGTATTTAGATGAGGAGTTGGTTAGGAAAGATGAGATTGCTGAGGGTGAAGATAAGAAGGAGGACGAGTTTCTTGCTAAGCTGGCTGATGCTGAAACACCATTATATCCAAGCTGTTCAAACCATAGGAATCTCTCTGCAATTGTGACGCTGTTTAGAATCAAGATAGAGAATGGGTGGTCCAATAAAAGCTTTGATGAGTTACTTGATAAACTGCATGGGATGTTGCCTGAGGATAATGTCCTTCACACTTCACTATATGATGTCAAGAAATTCCTCAAGTCTATAGAGCTTGGATACGAGAAGATACATGCTTGTATTAATGACTGCTGCTTGTTCAGGAAGGAGTATAAGAATCTGGACCACTGTCCTCAATTCAATGCTTCACGATGGAAGCTTAACATACACACCGGAGAAGTTAAAAAGGTGTCCCACATAAACTATTACGGTATTTCCCCATAGTCCCTCGTCTCAAGATAATGTTCAGATCAGAGGAAACTACCAAGGATTTACGGTGGCATTTCACCAACAAGAGCAGCGATGGAAAGATTCGCCATCCCGTTGATTCTGTCACGTGTGAGCAAATAAATAGCAAGTATCCGTACTTTGCAGCAGAACAGAGAAACATTCATCTTGGGCTGTCAATAGATGGTTTTAACCCTTTCAACATGAAGAATACCAATTATAGTTGTTGGCCTGTTTTGCTAGTGAACTATGCCTCCTAACCTCTGTATGAAAAAGGAAAACATAATGCTTACCTTGTGGATTCCAGGTCCGCAGCAAACTGGGAATAATAATGATGTATATTTAGAACCTCTTATTGACGATCTAAACCATATATGGAATTATGGAGAGTTAACCATGATGCGTTTAGAAAAACCACCTTCACGCTTCAGGCGATACTACTTTGGACTAATAGTGATTTCCCTGCCTATGGGAATCTAGTTGGCTGTAAAGTAAAGGGTAAAATGGGCTGCCCTTCATTTGGGAAAAATACGGACACTATGTAGCTGAAATACTGTAGAAAGCACGTGCATATGAGCCACAGAAAGGGACTGCCACCCACACATATCTATCGAGGAAAAAAAGCATGGTTTGATGGAAAGGTTGAATATGGGAGGAAAGCTAGGATATTAAAGGGTCATAATATATGCCAAATACTACGAAATTACAGAAATGTTTTTGGGAAAAGAGTGGAACACGGCAGAAAGAGAAGTAGGACTGATTGTGTTGGATCAAAGTCTTATAGTGAGTATGTATCTAGTGAATCAAAGGAAGAAGAAGAAGCTGAAAGACGAGGAGGAGTTGTCAAGGTGGAAGAAAAGATCTATCTTCTTCCAATTGCCTTATTGGGAGGAGCTGTTCGTTAGACATAATTTAGACGTTATGCATGTGGAGAGGAATGTGGCTGCTAGCATTGTCTCTACATTGCTACATTGTGGGAAATCAAAGGACGGCCTTAACACTCGAAAGGATCTTGAAGATCTTGGCATTCGGAAGGATTTACACCCAATAATGCATGGTAAAAGAACGTACTTACCTGCTGCACCTTGGTCGTTGTCTAAGTCAGAGAAGAAAATTTTCTGTAATAGGATTTTTGACTTCAAAGGACCCGATGGCTATTGTTCAAATATATCTAGGGGTGTAACATTAGATGATTGCAAGGTAAGAGGGCTTAAATCACACGACTATCACATTTTGATGCAACAGCTTCTCCCGGTTGCAATCAGGGGTTTATTACCTAAAGGATCTAGGATTGCAATTTCTAGGTTATGTGCATTCTTCAACAATTTATGTCAGAGAGTTATAGATAGAGAGCAGATTTCAGTAATGGAAACTGAAATTGTGGAAACTATATGTATGTTTGAACGATATTTTCCTCCAAGCTTCTTCGATATCATGGTGCACTTGCCTGTACATCTAGGAAGAGAATCTCGATTAGGTGGACCTGTCCATTTTCGATGGATGTACCCATTTGAGAGGTGCTAATACTTCTGCATTATAACTTTTTATCTTATAGTTTCTAAATGTCTTTGGATTAATCCATATTGATTACTGATTGTATATTATGAAAGTACTAAAAGACTATGTTAGAAACCCATAGAGACCAGAGGGTTGTATCGCTGAGTCGTATCTTGCCGATGAATGCATGAAGTTTTGTTGTGAGTTTTTGAAAAAGACAACTAATGTAGAGGAAAAGGAGGACAGAAATGCTGAGTATGAAAGTAGCTCTATCGTAGAGGGTCGTCCGATATCTGCAGCCACATCTTTAGAGGTTACTGAAACAGATCGAAAGATAGCCCATCTTGCAGTTATACAGAATATGGATGCGGTCAATCCTTACGTTGAGTAAGTTGCGCCATTGTAGTGTTTCAATTGCTCTTTATTTTAAATAGCAGTCTGGTGATATTGATATGTTTTTCTTCAATAGCATGCACCTACAATTTTTACAAGACTCTGATGCCCGCTGTAGACGAGATGCAACAAGATTATGGAGAATGCACACTCAAAATTTCTCAGCATGGTTAAAAGATCAGGCAAGTTGGATACTTCTAAGCTCAGATGGTTAGTTAATGGTATAGAGTTTTCTTTGAATATAGACAGACTTTATATTTATTTCTGTTAGATACCTCTTACTTCAGCTGAGCATGAAGACACACTTAAGTGGTTGGCCTATGGTCCTAGAAGTACTGCTAGGTCGTATACAGGATACATCGTTAACGGACATCGATTTCACACAAGTTCAGTACATAGACAAAGTCAGAATAGTAGTGTTTTGTTTGAGGCTACAACAATGTGTAGATCAAGTGCAAGAGACACTGCACAAGTGGTTGATTTTGTATCTTACTATGGGAGAATCATCGACATTATTCTCTTAGATTACAATGTCTTTTACGTACCTCTATTCCAGTGTCAGTGGGCACTTAGAGGTAATGGTGTGAAGGTTGAAGATGGATTCACACTAGTTAACTTGAACCAAAATCAAGTTTCCTCCTTGAGAGATTCTTTCATATTAGCCTCCCAAGCTAAGCAAATTTTTTATTCAAGGGAAGATGAGGAACCTAATTGGTATGTAGTTTTAAGAGGTCCTTCTAGAAGATACACTAAAGAAGCTACTGAAGATGGAAATTTAGAAGTTGGGCCACTGCCTTCAGCTATTGACATGGATGTTGAAGACTTGCTTGATGAAGCTACAATTGCTAGAAATGATTGTGAAGGCATTTATGTTTAAGTTAAAGTAGTTTTGTTTCTGAAATTGTTTGGGGTTTTTGATACAGTTTCAAACTTATTTGTTTTGAATGACACTCTGTTTAGTTATTTACCTTATATGTTTCTGTGATATACTAACTTATGGTGCGTCTTGTTTATTTGCCTTATATGTTTCAAACTTTTTCGTCTTGTTTAAATTCTATAAATAATAACTGTTTGTTCCATGTTTCAGGTTGATCATTATGGTGCGTCCAATTAAGAAAGCCACCAAAAAGAAGTTAAAGACTCGCAAAGAAACAAAGCCTGAGTTGGAACCAGTACTTGATGTGGATCAGCAAAGTACAAATGATCAAATGGACAATGCAGAGAAGACCTATGAAGAAGAAATTCGAGAAACTGATAAGGGAGAAGAGAGGGTTGAAACTGATAAGGGAGAATTGGATGAAACTGATAAGGGTAGTGATGCTGAGGAGAATAATGACATAGACTCTGACATGGCTGTTCCTATGAAAGAACATCAGCGAAAGAAACCACGAGGACCTACAAAAATGAAGGATATCGCCAAAGATCCAAATGCTCGTGAACGAGTAGACTTCAATGAATTTGGAGAACCTTGTGGTCCAGGTTCAGTTAAATTATCGTTTTATCTTGGTCCTTTAGTTCGGAACATGTGCCTAGTTGTGATCGAAGATTGGAGAAAAATAGGTGAAGATATCAAAACTGTTCTATGGAAATCTGTCCAGGTGAATGATACTTTGAATTAATATATGTTCACTGTTATTTGATACATTAATACTTGATATTCTTTGTGTGTTTTTGAATACAGGCTCGATTTGAACTTGATGAAGATTACCAAAAGACTGTTGTGCTTAAGCAGATGGGTTGTTTATGGAGGTCTTCAAAGTCACGCTTAGTCAGCAAAATCATGAATCTTAATAACAACCAAGACAGGATGAGACTGCGACCGAAGAACGTTCTTCCAAATGACTGGCATAAATTTGTCAAGCTCAAAACTAGCCAAGCATTCAATGTATATATTCACCTATACTTTGTTTTAAAACCGGATATTGTGTATATTAATTACTTCCATATTCAGGAATTGAGTGAACAATATAAGAAAAAAGGAGCAAGCAGATTCCCCACACATGTAGCCGTAGAGGAATGGCTAGATTGACTGAAGATATGGTAAGTGTGTTGTCATTTTATTGATATTTGTTTATTGATTCTAACTTTGTATGTATTTAGTGGTGCATAGAAGAAGAGTCTGTTTGTTGTTTCTTACTTTGTAAGGTTATTTGTTTTGCATAGAAAAAAAGAGAGCGCAGAACCGTCTAAAGTGACGAGACTCAAAGTCTGGGTGAAGTCGCGTACGAAAAAAGATGGTACGCCAGTCAATACGAATGCCGCTGAAATGATTGTAAGTTCTGATTTTTGTTTCACATGATTTATGGATTTGGATTTCTGTATTGAACAGATTTTTATTTTGGTTTCTTGTTTATCAGAGAAAGGCAGCTGAAATTGATAATGGTGATCCTTCTACACTATCAACAAATCCTAAAGATGATCTACTATCCCCAATTTTAGGCCCCGATAATCCTGGACGTCTAAGGGCAATGGGACGAGGTATGAGTATGGCAAAATTAAACTGTTTCCAACTCAAGAACCAGTGTATGAATCAGATGCAAGAAAAGCATTATGAGTTGCAGCAAAAAGGTACAACAACTAGAAGGTGTAATTGCCAAAATGCAGAACCAGGTAAGCCATAGTCGACCAATTTAATAAGTTGTTGAGTTTTTATGTGACACCTACCACCTGATAAACTAATATGTTGTGTTTTTTATGTTACAGAAACAAGACGCTGAAGCTGGTGAAAACTCAGCCCCAAGAGTAAGTAATAAAGTTCTGTTTCCTTGGTTAAGTTTATGTTTTCCATTCAATTTTTTCAAGTGATAAAATCAGCTCCAGCTGTGAATACTGACAGATTTAATTCTCTAACCAATATTTTGTTGAGTGTGAACAAAAGATCACTTCCTCAGTGTGTTTTAGTTGATTGGTAGTGATGACCATGTTGCTGAGGGTCGTCTACTTTCTTCTGATCCTGAGGACTTTGTGAACAACATTCCGTTGGGGCCTAATTCTGTTAAATTCTTGGTTAACACTAGTTTGAAACCAGATGCTTTTCTTTGGAGGCCAGTACCTAACATGTTCACCATTGAGGAAGTTGTAGGAGAAATTATTGCATTGCCAGCCTCTAATTGTGTTATCTTGGACAAGGAACTTGAACAAGAATCTATGAATAGATGCACACTAATGGATTGGGATGGAAATGAAGACGTTGTTGTTGCTGAAGGCTGTTGGCAGAGTCGAGATCCCAAGGCATTGGTTAATGGACTTCCTTTGGGACCAAATGCTATTAGAGTTTTTGTGGATGAGGTAATGCATCCTGAAACATTTATGTGGAGGCCTACCTCTGAAATGAAAAGTATTGAGGAAGCTTTGAAGTCTTTCATAGCATGGCCTGCCAACAAAGTTGTCTTTGACACAACCAAAGATGCATCTGCGCGTGAGAAATCTCCTATTGTCAAATCTACAGCTCTATCTCCTCTCCGAAGATCTCAAGTAAACTCCTACAATGTTTATTTGTTGTGTTTATGTGTTATGGATCGTTTTAAGTACTTACTGCATTAAATGATCTGATTTGTTTTTTATGGCAGCGTAATAGTCACGACAAAGTTGTGAAAGAAAATCAGCCATGTAAACTGATGGATATTAACGGCAAGAAGCGAGTAGTTGCCGAAGGACGTTGGTTATCAAAAAATCCAGAGCAAAAAGTCCACTTTGTATCCTTGGGACATCACGCAGTAAATGTTTGGGTAGATGTTGTAAAGGTGAAAGATGCAGCAGTTTGGAGAACTACATCAGAAATTGAGTATATGGAAGATGCACTTGGTTCAGCTATTGCATGGCCTGAAGACAAAGTCATCATCTGCAGACTTTACCAAATCAAATGTAAGAGTTTCTATATGGGGGTAACTGTGGTTTTAAGGCATTAGATATAATTCTAGATTACTCGATTTTTAAGGGAATGAAGAACTTGGTCCGATGTAGTTTAAGTCTCTAGGAATGCAAGGAATGAATTACTTTTGGTCCGGTGTTGATTTTGTTATGTTTGTATAAGACAATGGAATGCTTGTCATGCTTGTCATGTTTTCTTATGTAACATATACTTGACTTCATTCCAGTGATGAAGTCCTCAAACTCGTCAATAGGGTCCATGGGCTGCTCATATGGGAGACCATGGAACGGATTCTGCCTCAGAATAGAGTAGTAGACAGTCTTGATCTCGAAGTCATTCCTCTCAAAACCAGGAGGTACAATCGCTGACCGGTTAGCATGGAACTCATCCGGATGGTTGTAGTCAGCAAGAGTCCTCTCAGCAGCAGGAGTATTCATCATCTGACCTTGAGGCTCAGGCTGTACATGATCAGGGATTACACGTCCCTCAGCATCAAGCCTTTGCCCCTCGTTGTTGTACCGGTTGTTCTGTTGGTCTCTCAGAACACCCTCAGCATCAGGTATCAAAATCAAGCGGTTGTTATTCATCCTTGTTCTTTGACCCTTTCTATTCGTACTCTCTAGTCTAGCAAGCTCCTCAAGTCTGAGATTCACAAGATTCGCGTTCGGATCACTTCTGGTCTCACGCTTCTGCATAAACCGTCGGTAATTGTACTGCAACGATCGATGCTAAGTATGTAACGATTGATTCAACTACGGGTTCGCCTTGTGTCGATCGATTCAAAAGATGCGTCGATCGATGCAAAGCGATATCAGACCTGAAACACACGCAGACAAAGAAAAACCAGAGAAAATTAGTAACAAAAACAAAAAAAAAACAAAAAACCTAGTCTAAATCCACGATCAGGTTTTAATCCCTAGATCTACACTGCAAGTGCACAGACGTGACTAGAAGTATATAGGGTATCGAAATCCACAGAGACTCGTGATCTTACGATAGATTATAGAACGTCAAGTTAAGCTAGGTGAAACAGAGAATAAGCAGTAAATCAGAACAGAAGGTAAATCAATAGCAGAAGTGGTTTGTAAGCAAGTACTAAAAGCGCTAAGTCTAGGGAGTTCTCAGGAAATCAGACAAGCAGATTAACTATCAGTCAGGATCAAATTAAGTCCAGTTCTATAACTCAAACACAGATATAGAACTAACCAACTTTCGTTGCGAGAATTCTCTAAGTCTAATAGCAGTAACCCAAATTTCTTTGCAATTCCTAACAGATTAAACTAGCCTTAAGTGCAAGTTCGATATGTTCACAATTCAATTAAACCAAATTTTTTTTGCAGATAATTAAATTGCTCAACCTAAATAGTTCAGATTCTAAACTACACTTTCATGTCAATTTAACAACCTAAAGTCTAGATTCTAAGTGATCAGGTTAAAAACTAGTATTAAGCACAATCCAGGTTGAAGAACAAATAAGTTATGAATCCTAAACTGATAAATAAATCTAGCAAGTCATGAAATCCCTAATGAGAATCCCTAAACCTAACTATGAATCTACTCATACATGATCAATGAAAACATAATCGATGAATAAATAAATTGTATTAAAGAGAGTAAAGAAACAAAGGGGTTCGAAATCTTCTCCAAAAGCAGGAAGCAATACAGGTTCAGATCAGCCCCAAAAAGCTCTAAAAACTCTCAGCTCAAAGTATCCAAGCTTTTTCTAAAACTTATGTAAAAACCTAATTATATTAGCCTAATCACGTCTTGGAGCTTCCTTGTAAATACTGAAACTTCTGGGAAAATGTGCAATTTCCACATTCTTCATTAAACTCGCCGAGGAAAGCCCATCTCGCTGGTGTGTCGATCGATGCACATGTTGTGTTGATCGATGCAATCCTCTGTTTTGGACGGTGAACTCTATCTCTCGGGTTGAATCTCCAAAATGCTCCAAAATTCTCCATAATCTCCAAATCCGCTCCAAACGTACCTAGACCTGTAAACACACCTAAAATACTCCAAAACATAACAAAAGACTCGATAAATAAGACATATACCAAGGTTAAAAACCCTAAAATCCATGGTATATCAAACATATACTTGGAATGTTTGATCAAGACATGGAATGCTTGTTTAGGACATGGAATGCTTGTTTAGGACATGGAATGTTGTATTTGAACCATCTTTTGGATATGTTAATGATGTTATGGATTGCTTGGATTATTTATGAATTGTAAATATTAAATATATGAATTGTATAAATTAAAATCAGGGTCTATTTTAAAAAAATTCGTCATTGGCCATCAAATATATGATAGCATGCCAAAAATGTTACAATAAGAAATCTCACAGCATTACGCAATAGCTATAAGAAAATGTAAGACAACATACATATAATGCTATATTACAAAAATAAATAGCGTAGATGATTCGTTATGATAGTAAATATTATAGCATCGAAGTTTACGATATAAGAGAACAAAATATAATAGCGTATAAAGAAACGCTATTGTATGGGGTCTATTATAGCTCCGGCTGTAATAGCGTTTATGAAAGCGCTATTATACATCTATTATAGCGCTATTCGTGTGCTAAGAATGCCTTTATTTCTTGTAGTGATAGCACTATTTATCATCCGAGGAACTGGGCAGAGTTGTAGTGCTCAATCCTGAATCAGCTCAATTTTGTTTTCCCTTTGAAGCTAGATCTTGGGATCTCCAGTCACATAGGTGGGGTGTCCATCAAGCGTCATCTTCGTTCATAGGTTTTAAACCTATTCCTTTTGATGATTTCAAAAATTAATCTCGCGGCAAGCATTTTGGGATTAGATTCACTAAATTATCAGCCGTCTTGATGTAATCTATCGTTATTACACCACTTGAGATCAAATGGCTAATGGTCTTATGTCGTATATGACAAGATTTGCCATAGTACAGATTACTCAGTGCCCGTGAGATAGCTGACTAACTATCACAGTGTACGCGTATAGCTGACACTGGTTTTTCCCACATCGGGATATCTTCCAAGAAGTTATGAAGCCATTCTTTTTCCTCCGCAGCTTTATCTAAAGCTATGTACTATGACTCCATGGTTGATCGGGCCAAGAGTGTTTGCTTGGAAGATTTCCAGGATAATGCTGCACCAGCAAGAGTGAATACATATCCACTCGTAGATTTGCAGTTTCTTGAATCTGAAATCCAATTCGCATCACTGTACCCTTCTAGTATTGCTGATTCTTTTCCAAATTGAAGCCCATAACTCTTAGTAATTCTCAGATAATCCAATACTCTAGTTATGGCTTTCCAATGAGTATGACCTGGATTACTCGTGTAGCGACTTAGTACATTTACTGAGTGCGCTAAATCGGGTCTCGTACAATTCATCAAGTACATTAGACTCCCGATCACTCTTGCATACTCCACATGTGACACAGGTTCACATGAATACTTTTTCAGATGAAGTAGAGGATCAACAAGAGTTTTTGCTATCCCGTTTGAGTAGTTCTTAAACCTCTCTAGGATCTTTTCAGCATAATGATCTTTAGATAAGATTATTCCTTCGAAATTTCGAGTGATCTTAATTCCCATAATTACATCTACTAGTCCCAAGTCTTTTATATCAAACTTCCCACTAAGCATGTTCTTAGTTTGTTTGATATATCCTTACTGCTTCCCATGATGAGCATGTCATTGACGTATAAACAGAGCAAAACGTATCCATGAGGAGTACTTTTGATGTATATACACTTATCACATTCATTAGTGTGAAAGCCATTTGACATCATTACATTATCAAACTTTTCGTGCCATTGTTTTGGCACTTGTTTAGGTCGATATAATGACTTCACAAGTCTACACACTTTCTTCTCTTTCCCAGGAGCGGCATATCCCTCAGGTTGATTCATGTAGATTTCTTTTTCTAAATCTCCATTTAGGAAAGCAGTTTTTACATCTATTTGATGGATTTCGAGATCTCTTAATGCTGCAATTCCAATCAGCATACGAATCGAAGTTATTCTCATTACCGGATAATAGGTGTCAAAGTATTTCAACCCTTCTTTTTGTCGAAATCCTTGCACCACAAGTCTAGCCTTGTACTTGTCTATGGATCCATCTATTTTCAACTTTTTAGTGAAGATCCATTTGTGTTTTACACCCTTGTGGTAAGTCAACCAATTCCCATGTATGATTCTCTATAATGGAATTGATTTCACTGTTAGAAGCCTCCTTCCATGACGGTGCATCTGGTGTAGACATGGCTTCACTGAAAGTTCTTGGCCCATTTTCTCCTAGAAACGGTGTCATAAACTACGAGTTGAATGTCATTTCTTTACGAGCTCTCTTGCTTCGTCTAAGTTAAATTTCTTCTGCATCTTCTCTTAGGATTTCCCTTATCCCTGCATGGAAACACATCTTTGAAGAAGGAAATGTTCGTTGACTCCATCATTGTGTTCACATGGATATCTGGTATATCTGACTTATATACCAGAAAATGATAGGCACTGCTATTATGGGCATATCCGATGAATATGCAGTCTACCATCTTAGGTCCAATGGTGACCTTTTTCGGGAGTGGTACTGCTACTTTTGCCAGGCACCCCCACACTTTCAGGTATTTGTACGAATGTACTTTACCTTTTCAAAGTTCATATGGAGTTTTTCCAGTCACTTTGTGTGGTACTTTGTTCAGGATGTAATTAGAGGTAAGCAGCGCTTCCCCCCCCCCCCACATGTTCTGGGCTAAACCAGATTCCTGCAACATTGCATTCATCTTCTCCTTAAGAGTTCGGTTCTTTCGTTCCGCAACTCCTTTCGACTATGGTGAGTAAGGAACAGTTGTTTGATGAATAATACCATGTTCTTTACAAAACGTATCAAAAGGTTCATTGTCCTCCACAATCACTTCTAACCATTTTGATGGTTTTATCAAGTTGATTTTCAACTTGGAGCTTGTACTCTTTGAACTTGTCAAAGGCTTCATCTTTACTTCGTAATAGATACACATAGTAGTATCTAGTTTAATCATCTATGAAAGTTACGAAGTAATTCTTTCCACCTCTAGTTTGCACAGATTTTAAATCACACAAATCTGTGTGAATTAAACCTAGAGGTTCGGTTGTTTTTTGTACTCTCGGTGATGGCGCTTTGTGAGTTTGGCTTGGACACAAACTTCACATTTGCTTATCTTAATTTTAGGAATCAGTTCATGTTCATCAATCTACTCATAGACTTGAAATTAACATTTCCTAAACTCCGGAATATAAGCAACTGGTTTCTTTTCATTCACCTTAAGGTTCTTCGAAGTAGAAACCTCGGTTACATTGGTTACGATTGTATCAAAATTAGTTTGGACCAATCCATCCTTAACCAAACCTTTGTCTACATAGACACTATTCTTTATCAATACTAGCTACTCTGTTTCGAAATTGACAGTGAATCCATGCGTACTTAGCATTGTGCTATAAATCAGATTTTCTGCAAATCCGACATATGCTTGACATTGGTGAGAGTTAGCTTCATCACCAATTCACCTCAACCTGAAGCTTTTGAAAGTGCATTGTTTCCCATGAACAATTTCTCGTTATTTTATGATACGTGGTAAACATTTCCTTATCAACGTATATGAACCGTCACACCGGTCTCATACCTCCACTTATGTGGGTTATACTCAACCATATTGACTTCAAGGATAACACCACACATGTCTATCTTGATCAAATTGGCTTGAGCCATTCTCATATCTTTGCAATGAGTTAGCATTATGACTCTCCTTGTCACGTTTGTGACGTTTTCTCAAGAACTTCATATTAGTTCATAAGACAGATGGGATCACAAGTGGCTAACTTCTTCCAAACCGCAATTTGGAGTATCGACTCACTAGATCCTTTGCCAATCACATAAGTGTGGTTAGATATATTGAAATTCAATTCCGTTAATGAGAACAAAACTTAATTAATATACTAGAAACCCCCCCCCCCCAACACATCACTCTACTAGTGATTTACAAGTGATTAAGCACTTTAAAAAATGCATAGACAACTATAAGACAATTTTATCCATTGGAATAAATTGCTTTATTGTTAAAGATTATCCAATTCGTGGAATAATAGTAATCAAATTAGTTCAATTGGTTCACTCACTTTGTTTCAATGATTTAGTTTGACCAATTAACCAAAATCATTAAACCGAAGAGAACCAGACTAAGATTTAGCCTCTCTCATAAACGATTATGTTGTTGACTTATTTAGGGTTTTTGAAACCCTAATCAATACTGTTTTTAATTAATAGATATTTAAACGGAAAGAGAATTCGATTAATATCTGAATAAACTCTTTGCTTCGATACGGAATTTAAATCGCAATTTAGATAACCAATATGGAACTGATTAGAACCACTAAAAGCGCATTCTCAACATCGAATCTCCGCAGAGCATTCGTCAAAGCGTTTAGAATGCGTCTGATAATTGGATTTATTTCTCAATAAACTGCGATTTTAACGATTAGAAACTGTTCAGAAATCGCAATGGAACAGTTTATCGATCGCAATCAATAAACTTGTATGAAACGCTCAAAAGTAATCACGAAGATCGCTATGAAACGATTCGCGATATACACTGCGTTTTACTTTCAAAACTGGTTTAAAATCCCCCTCTACATTAACGAATCCCAATCGCTACGATTAGCGTTGATAACGTTCTTAGTGTCATAAGCGGAAGAGAAATCGTTTGAAAAACGTTTATTTGCTCGAGATTAAAATCCGTTTGATGTTCAAAGAACGAATTTCTTAGAGTTAAGATTATAGAACCAAAATTTAGTACACTACGATAAAAGCGATTTAATCACGAATAAACAGTAAAAGTGAAGGAAACGATATCAAACAATTTATTAGAAGGAGTAGAAATCAGAATATATGGAGGCGAGATTTGATCTCTTTCCTTAACTCAAAGAATCACCCTTAGTGTGACAGGTTAAATCAAGATTCATGAGTCCCATGATACAACCATAGGAAACTGTATCGCAACACTCGATATCAGTTCTGTCGAACATATGAACTACGATACTCTCGAATTTGACACTAACATAAAACAGAAGAGAATTGAAAGAACTTCTTTTTGTGTTTTTCTCTGTGTGATTTTCGTTGTGGATGCTCTATAAGAGAGGCTTATGGGTCATTTATATAGGATTAGCAAGTTTCCACAAACTGGAATATTTACTTGTATAGCAAGTTTCCAAAAATTGGAAAATTTACTTGTATAGCAAGTTTCCACAAATTGGAAATTTTACTTGTTTAGAAAGTTCCTAAAAATTGGAAAATTTACTTGTCTAGCAAGTTTTCACCAATTGGAAAATTTTCCTTCTCAATAAAGTCAATATCTTTATGGGCTTAACTCATTTCTTTTCAGATAAACACATTTTTTAATAAAGCCCATATCTTTAACATGTCATTATTAAAAATAATTGTTCCAACCACTTAGAACATATCTTGTAGCGGCAACTCATAGGAAAGTCACGAAGTTCTCTTTCAGAGAAAATATTTTTTTGATCAAATTCCGCAAGCTTGCTCGGAAGATAGCTAATATGAAAAGACAAAGAATTAGAAAGGGTATTGTACTTTGATTTGATGATATTGGAAGCATAATAATTTATTTACATTCTTAGATAACCGTTGCGGGAACTGGGTAAACAAACATGTGCGTGTTCTTATTTTTCATTTCTCATAATGCAAGTTCGGTATGTGAAATTTTTGAATGTTGATGCAACTAGAACTTCAAGGCATGGGACAAGTTAACAAAGAAATCATTGGTGAATCTACTTCAATGGAAACAAAAGATTCAAAAGACGAATTTAGACTAATGGAAAAACAAAGGAAGGATAAAGATATTAGAGCCAGCAATTTAATCTGCTCACGTTTCACTACCCTAGTTCTGAAAAAAGTAATGAAGCACACTACTAATTGTTTGGGCCTAATTCCCCTTCAATGAATACAGCTAGATCGAGACCTCATTTTGGGCCAGCGACCAAGGCCCATGTGCATCATTATCAGGCTTGACTTAGCAGAAGACTTAGTGATGGGCCAAATCGCCAAATGCAGGCCCAGACATCGAGCTCCGACTCGGCGATATAGATCAACGATCAACTACATCAACAACCCACGATCTGTTAGCTAGAGGAGGAGATCGAAACAGAAGAAGATCCCGGAGATCACGCGAGATGTTGGAGCTGACTCTGAAAGTATGGAGAAGCAGTTGAAGAGAGAAAGAGAGAGGCTATAAGAATCCTACTCTACACTCGTTTGATCCATCCGATTCTGAACACATGCACTCTTACTTTATACTTAAAATCGCTACATAGCTCGATTCCTTTGTAAATATTTGAATCAATCAATACAAATCCATCTTTTTTACCATTCTAAGCTTCATTTTGATTGTGGTTCATCTTCTAATCAAGCCCACCTTTTCCCATTCATTACACAAAATACTCTAAACTTTTGAGTGTGAGTTTTAGCATCCACATTTTGGCGCCGTCTGTGGGGAGATTCATAGATATCTTTTACACCCGAACCCGGTCCAAAGCTTACTAGCGTGAAAATGGATCCTAACGCAACAACTCCGATCGGATCACCGAAATCACAAGATCTGACCCAATCGAACGTAAATGTTCAAACCAAGATTACCGGATCAGAGTCGTCCTCGACTCATGTAGGATCTGGAACAGTGGACCGCATCCCTGTGTCTCAGCCAACAGGGGTTGTGCCTCCCTGCTCAACCTCGCAGACAATCGAGAGGACAAACTCTCAGACTTGGGTACAATTTGAGTACCGCCCCCTACGGGACGCTTAAGCGCCTCCGGTTAATCCGCCACAAACCGGCTCGCCAAGCTTGACACGATCTGTCACTGACGGCATGGCAAAGCTCCGCAAGATGCTAATGGTTCTGATCGACAGGTCGCATGACCAGGAATTCACTCAGCGAACTGTATTGGCTAGTCTGGATCAGCATGACCGGAGTATGCTGAATCTGGGAAACAGACCACGGCCCGTTACTGGAGCGGCAGAGGACAGACCCGCAAGAAGTCCGCTGCATCGCACACGTCTGGACTTCGAGGAGGTATACGTAACTCCTGAAGCTCCACGGCAAGCTTTCGCGCCTAACGATAGTGGTGACCCGGTATTTAACACAGTCGCGGGGTCTACGCATCCCATTGCAAACTGTGTAGCCTTAACCTCGATGGGTATCACAGCCCTCGAGGGAGCGCAACTACCACCACCCCCACTTATGTCAACGAGCTACAAGCCGAACATGCATCGGGTGTTGGGAGCATCAGTTTTTGCCTCCAGTTCACGACAACCCAAAACTGAACCTGAAACTAACACCGCTCGGCCTCCCCCAAGCGAGATAGCTCAGCAAGAAGGGATCCGGCGACCAAGTAACACGCGTCCGCGAAACGCACACCTCCATGTTCGAACACCGAACTAGCGCGGATGTCGAGGACATTCATGCCAAGCTCCAACGTCTCCAGGCTGCAGTCCACTCGGCTATGAGCTCGACCCCAGACATCGAAGAAGTGATCGAAGAAACCCGTCGAACGGTTTTCACAGATAAGATCGCTAACGCATGGATCCAGAATATCAAAATTCCAGAATACTCGGGAACTACGGATCCAAAATTCCATGTTAGAGCCTTCCGGCTCGCGGTCTCCCGAACCCATCTTAATGATGAGGAGAAGGAAGCAGGCTACTACAGGCTTTTTGGCGAAAACCTCACCGGCACCGCACTAGAGTGGTTCGCTAGCCTGGAAGGGAATTCGATCGACAACTTCACCTAGCTCGTGTTGATATTCCTAAAGCAATACTCGATCTTCATCGAGGAGAAAACATCGGAAGCCAATCTCTGTGCCTTAAAGCAAGGGTCCGACAAAATTATAAGAGAATACATCAGGAGGTTCCGCGAGGTTAAATAGCGCATCGCAGATCCAAACAAAACCATAGTAATCGCGGCTCTACCAAATGGACTATCGGTAGCGTCGGAGTTCAAGAAAGAGCTTGCTGTTCGACCTTGCATGTCTTTAGACGATGCTCTGCACAAGGCCACATACTACGCAAAGTACAAAGAAGATTTGGCCGCGGCCCAGGAACAATGCATCCTGAGCCAGAAGAAAACGATGAAAAAGGAAACTTCTGGCAAGGGACAACACTGCCTTACGGTAGACGGCAAGCCTCAATAGCGAAAGCTTTAAGACGCAAACAAGTATTGCAAGTATGACGAAAAAAACGGACACTCTTCCGAGGAATTTAGGTCCAAAGACCGTCTGCTAGCAGCCAAGAACGGCAGCAATGGAGCGGAAGCTCCAGAACCGAAAGAGAAAGAAAAAGAAAATGAAAAAGAAAAAGAGAGCAAAGAATAAAAGGAAATCGAAAAGAAAAAGAAACTCGCAAGCTAAACGCGAGAGAACCTCGGAGAAATAAGAGTCCGCCTCTCCTCCTCCCTCTCGTGTCAAGCGTATCGAGATAATTTTCGATATAGCTCGTTGTGGGAGATCGCTGAAATCGGTCATCACGCCACCTCCTGCTCCCAAAAAACCAGCCAACCAAAGCTTGCCATATCTTGTACTGTGCAACTCATGTCTCCCGAAAACGATAAACTTCATATCGGGAGGCTCGAAATTATGTCGTGATTCATTAAAATCGATCAAAGCCCATCAAAGGCGGGTCGAGACTGACGCCAGAGAAATGGTTCCCATCAAGGGACCCGACACTCACATAACTTTCTCTGAAAGCAAAATTTTCAAGCTCGACAAACCACACAACGATGCTCTAGTGATTCGACTTGGTGTAGCCGGATTCGAGTTACCGAGAGTCATGATTAACACATGAAGCTCTGTAGATCTTCTTTTGTACAACGCCATCAAGAAAATGGGCTTCAAAGATTCAATTCTTACCGGCGGACGGACTCCCTTTACCGGAATCGATGGTGAAACCACATATTCGATGGGAACTCTAAAGCTCTCGTCTACCGCCAGAGGGCAACAAGAAATCATAGAGTTTTTCGTAGTCAACAAACCGACCGCGTATAATGAAAGATTAGGCAGACCGTGGATCTATACCATGAAGGCAGTACCTTCCACTTATCACCAATGCGTGAAGTTTCCAACCCCTACGGGATAAAACGATCCATGGTAACCAAAAAGCCGCAAGATCATGCTACTTAACCTTTTTCAAGCAATTGGAATATCACCAGTGTAGCAACTATAGAAAGAGGAGGATCTCGCGTCGTGAACCGCGAAACGAAATAGCGACCCAACTGTTCGAGGCCCATGCAAGGACCTAGTCATTTCGGTTTGCATCGACGACGCTTGTCCAGAAAGATGTGTAAACTGTTGGGAATGTCCTGAAATCACACTTGTTATCACTCTAGAGATAGTTGTGTTGTCGAGATTAGACATTCATATGATACTGGGTAATCATAATGTTTTGCTAGAAACCACTTATGATCAATGAGTTTAGAACTCATTTCTAGTATTATATGATCCTACAGGGTCACACACCTAAGCAGACTGGATATACTTCATGTGGGAATAATCATTAAAGTAATGATCAAGTTAATGTGTATTTGATGCACATTAATATACGATTTTTGAGAGTGTGTCGATCGACACAAGTGTTGTGTCGATCGATGCAAGGCGCAGATCGAAACATTGGTTTCGATTTAATGACTTAATTAATCTCGGTTCGGTCCGGTGATTAATTAGGTTTTCCCAGGTCTATATATACATGATATAAGCACGACCTGGAGGATAATTTTAAGCCTAATCGCAGCCACCTCTCAAAAACAGACGTATCCCAGAGAGATCCGATCTCCCGGCACTAGCATCCCGGCGGATTCCAGTTTGTGTGCGTGTGGATACCAGTAGAGGCGCAGCACTTGAGGCGCTTGAGAATCTCGGATACCTAATCATATTCCCCTGCTAAACTCCAGGTAATTCGAGATCTGATGTAGATTCAATATACCTAGACCCTGGATCCTAGGCTTGGAATTCAGACTTAGGGTTGCCTAATTGGATTAGGAACTGCTAGAAATTCCTTCAGTGGTATCAGAGCCTTAGGGTTTATTCTATTGAATCCTGTAGCATGTTGATTAGATTAGTTGAATCTGGATCACTGTATATTTGATATGCATGCTAAAATTGAGTTTTGATCAAATAATCTCGGCTAGGGTTTTTGTTCGAAAAAGTTTTAGGGTTTTTCGCATGGTGTCAATCGATGACAAAACGGCGTCGATCGACACAGGGCGAAAACCCGAATAAAACTTAGGTTTCGCCTAGTGACGATCGACACAAGAGTTGTGTCGGTCGACACAAACCTCGCGAAATTGATGAATCGGTTCAATTGGATTGGACCGGTTATCGAGCTTGGTTGATAATGGTTAAACGCTAAGAACGGTTTATTGCGATTGGTTTGATTTGGTTGGTATCGACCGACGCTAATGTAGCGTCGATCGACACTGACCGGTTGTCAAAACCGTATCAATTGGATTGATCGGTTATCGCAAATTGGTTTCAGTAGAAGTGTATCGATCGACACTAAAGTAGCATCGGTCGACACAGTCTCTGGAGATTTCAGTTATTGAACCTGAGATCACAGAACCGAACCAAACTTAACCCAAATTCTTAGAACAATTAAAACATAAGAAAATTAGTTGTTTTAATAAATTACAATCCTTCTAAGATACATATATGATATGTATATTGGATTAAAAGTTCCGTTCCTCAACTAAATATCAAGTATATTTAGATGTCTTTCCAATCTTGTCAACTGTCAAGACTTGTTTCATTGTGCGATAGACTTGCAGTGCAAGATGTCCACAATTACATGAGTAAGACAGGAAGTAATCGTGTTGATGGACTTGCAGTGCAAGACATCAACATTTACATGACTCAAAAGATTGGTTTACTTGAATGGGCTATCAAAATCGTTTTGGGCCTTGAGACATCAGGTGGATTGGACATGAGATGTCAATCCACAACCAAGAGTTATATTGGATATAACTAGCAAAGTTGTTGCTTACCTAGATAGCTAAAATTTGGGTGATAGCCAGTGGCTCAGTCAAGTTTAGTGAAGTATGGGTCTTGGATCATTATATTCATTTGAGGAAACATTGGTTGAATATAATGCGAGTTTTCTTAGTAGTTAAGATTTCTCATTTCTTGAACATCATAACTTAAACATCTCTTGTTTTCAGCTATGTCTAGCACAAACCATCATAACAATTTCTCCCTGCGATCCGTCCTTGAGAAGGACAAGTTAAATGGATCCAACTTTCTTGAATGGTATCGGAACTTGAGAATTGTTCTCAAACAGGAGAAGAAGGACTATGTCCTTGAGAAAGTTCTCCCCAAGAAGTACCGAGCCAATGCCTGGCAGTCAGATAAGGATGCTTGGGATAAGCATTTTAATGATGTAGTCTATGTGTGTTGTCTCATGTTGGCTACCATGAACTCGGACTTGCAGAAGCAATATGAGTACGTGGAGTCGCCAATAGAGATGATCACTGGCCTGAAAAGTATGTTTCAGGAGCAGGCACGAACTCAGAGATACCAGACGGTTAAATCTCTAATAGAGTGCAAGCTACCAAAGGACGAACCAGTTAGTCCTCATGTCATTAAGATGATGGGTTATATTGATAACCTGGGGAAACTGGATTGTCCCATTAGCCAAGAGTTGGCTACTGACATCATTCTGCAGTCACTGCCGTCAAGCTATGACCAATTTCTTATGAACTATAACATGAACAACTTGACGAAGACGTTGACTGAATTGCATGGGATGCTCAAAACTGCTGAACCTAACATCAAGAAGGACACCCCAAATGTCCTTATGGTACAAAAGGGTAAAAAGTTTAAGAAACTTGGTAAGACCAAAGGTGATGGCAAGACGAGCTCGATTGTGAATCCAAGCAAGCCTAACCATGCTCCTAAGGTTAAGTCTGGTCCTTCTAAAGATGATAAGTGCCATTATTGTAATGGTCATGGGCATTTGAAAAGAAATTGCAAGAAATTCCTGGAAGATTATGAGAAGCTGAAGAAGACATACGAGACTTCTTCTTCAGGTATTTATGTTATAGAAGTAAATGTTACTTCTAATGGTTCTACTTATTGGGTATTGGATACCGCCTATGGTACTCATATTTTGTGAAAATATACAGGGCCTGAGCAACAGTAGGACTATGGAGAAAGGACAAGTGGACCTTGATAGGGTCAGGTTTTAATCCTATATCTAACTGCAAGTGCACAGTTCAGTAGTTGTAGTATATAGGTATCGAATCCACAGGGACTCCGGTATTCAATAGCTCAAGAACAGGAATTAAACTAGGAAGAAAGCAATGTGATTGAATTAAAAGCAATGCGAGAAAGTAAACAGAAAGCAGAGATTATTGGTTGTGAAAGCAAGTTATTAAGAGCGCTAAGTCTAGGGCGTTCTCAGGAAATCAGACAAGCAAACAGTTCATTCAGCAAGGATCTAATTAAGCACAGTTCTAGAACTCAAAACACAGATATAGAATTAACCAAATTCCTTTGCGATAATTCTCTAAGTCTAAGTGCAGCTAACCAAACTTCCGTTTGCGAGAACTAACAGATTAAACTAGCATTAATTCCAAGTTTGATATGTTCACAATTATCCTAAACCAAACTTTCGTTTGCGAGAAGTTTAATTGCTCAACCTAATTAGTTCAGATTCCTAAACCCCACTTCTGTGACGTATTTAGCAACCTAAGATCTAGATTCTAATTGATCAGGTTAGAACTAGCTTTAAGCACAATTAGATTGAAGAACAGATATAGTTATGAATCCTTAACTGAATTAAACAAGTCTAGCAAGTCATGAAATCCTATGTGAGAAACCCTAAACCTAACTAGGAATCTACTCAGACATAGATAATGAAAACATAATCATATGAAGAATAAATTGCATAAAAGATAAAGAATTAAAGGGGTTCGGAATCTTCTCCAAATACAGATGAAGTAAAGGTTCAGATCAGCCCCAAAAGCTCTAAAAATACTCTGCTCTTAATTATGAAAGCGTCAGTAATTAAAACACCAAAAACTTAATTATATAGGTCTAATCTCGGCCAGGGGCTTCTTTGTAAATATCAGAAACTCCTGGATTAGAGTGCAATATCTTGACTCTTCATAAACCGCCGAGTTTCGCCCCATCTCGCTGGTGCAACGATCGATGCTAGTGTGCAACGATCGACGCATTTCTCTGTTTCGGACAGTGAACTCTATCTCTCGGCCAAATACTCCAAAAATCTCCAAAAAGTGCCATAATCACCAAATATGCTCCAAACCTGATTATACCTGTAAAGACTCTAAAAGAACACAAAAAGACACTAAAACACACTTATATCATGGCCTAAAACTAGTAAAAACCATGATATATCAACTCCCCCACACTTAGCCTTTGCTTGCCCTCAAGCAAAACAGAGAACTAAAGCATGGTGAAGAGGTTTGAAAACTCTTCAGAAACTCATTTCATCCTAGAAGCTACAATACTCAGATTCCCCTTAGTAAACCACTGAAAGAATCAATCACAGGATATCAAGACCAACATGTACTTCCCCCACACTTAGCAACTGTCCTAAGTAAACTCCACAATCACATTCAAGCATTCAAATTCTCCCTACTGACTTCTGCAAGTATTTAAGTGCGGTCTCACCTAAGGAGTATCGATCAAAGGGCACATGGATTCTTACCTTATCAGCTCTAGACCACCATACTATCTTTCTCTAGTCCCTTTCTTCTCTTTACCTTCCTTAACAACTGATTTTTCCCACATTGGGTATCATTTTATTTTATTTTATCAGTGTTCTTCCCGTTATGGGGTGTACTTTGGACACATTCCATGGATCGCACAGGAGATAATAGGGGTCTCTACCACTCCTGTGACCACTTCGGAGTTACTAACTCATCCTCAGTTTATTATCTTTTTTTTTTATGGAAGGGGAGAGTGGAACTAAATAGGATAGGTTGACAGGCTGTGTCAGAACTAACAAGGGAATCCGACACAGAGTATACCAAGCCCTTAGGTGAGAAATCTAAGTCAGTATTAAATTGAAGTCAGTAAAAGGATCCTCTGATACCTGAAGTGATGTGGGTGTTCCCAGTAGGTTGATCTGTGTCTGGGTTTTCTAATAGTCAGAGATAGATCCTGCAACTTCATCCCAATGGTTACTTAAGTTCCTGCAAGTCTTGTAAATCTTCTCACAAAATCATAGTTTCTTACTTAAACAATTTTGACTCAATAAAACAAAAAATTTTGAAAAATGGACTGACTCTTAAGAAAACATAAAGATAAGCGTCAGTAGCACCTCCCCCACACTTAAGACACACTGTCCCCAGTAGTGTCAAGCGAAGGATCGGTAAAAAGAAAATTAAAAAAAATTGTTAAAGTTCTGTTGAGTTCTGTCGGGTTTACCTCTGTCGCTCAAGCATCGATCGTTGCACTAAGTGCATCGACCGTTGCTGGGCGATTTTCGTGTATGGTCGATCGTTGCTCAGGACCGCAACGATCGCTGCAATGCGATTCCAATCGTGCTGTGACGATCGACGCAGAAGTGCGTCGATCGACGCACTGCGAATTGGTCCGAGACCTGCAAACATAAACTCACCAAAAACAAAAACAAACGTAAAATCCTAACAAAAACACCAAAAATTAAGTAGAAAAACACCAGTACCTAATGGTGGGTTGCCTCCCACCCAGCGCTTGTTTAAGGTCAATAGCTTGACCGGACGGACAAGAATTTTCAGGCACCAGGAGATCCTGACAGAGACTTTTTCTGTCTCTGTCCAAGTCTCCTCATCCAAGGTGGCGAGTAGGCTGTTGCAGAATGCTCATGTCCAAGAAAAGATGGAGTAAAATGTGCTCCAGGATCTATAATCAAAGTGTCATCAGGCTGCTCATCATCTGCATTCCTTATGGTGAATGTCTGCCCATCTATCAGTGGTCTACGCAGCTTATCCATCTCATAACGCAGCGGCTCATCTCCCAGATGGAGGTCTATCAGGCTGTTCCTAACATCTATCACCGCTCCTGCTGTAGCCAAAAATGGTCTTCCAAGCAGCAATGCTTCATCCGGATCACAGTCATATTTCAGCACTAAGAAGTCTGTTGGAACTAAATAGTTTCCAACTCTCACCGGGATGTCCATCAGGAGTCCTTCAGGGACTCGTATGGACTGATCAGCTAGGACAAGAGAGGTCCTAGTAGGAGTAAAATCTAGCATACCCAGTTTCTTTGCCACAGAGTATGGCATCAAACTTCCAGCAGCTCCCAAGTCACACAGAGAACGCCTAAAACTATCTTCAAAGATAGAACAATCAAGCACAAAGACTCCAGGATCTGGCAGCTTCTTCGGGATCTTGGTCAACAGAACATCACCAATATTCTGAGGAATTATAATCACCCAGTCTCTCAGCTCTTCATCTAGAGGCAGCATCTTGTTCAAATACCTCTGCACACATGGATGATAAGGTGGATCATCAGAAGATGGAATTTCTTCCAATTCTTCACCAATCTCCTCTAACTTCTTAAGCTCTTCAATTTCCTGCTTAATCACTTCAGACACTGAGGAGTGTTGTCTAACAATCTGCGCATAAATCTCCTGTTGAGAGATCTCAGAGACTCCAGAGAATGAGCCATCAAGCTCTAAGTCTGCATCAATACCATCATCACTCGGCGAGTCTGCCTGTTCCCGACGTGCATCGATCAACACTAGGTGTGTGTCGATCGTTGCATTACTGCAGTTTCTACCCGAGAGTTTTTCACCAAAATCCGAGATTTCTTCTTCCTTCACCAACTCAGCTGTACTCAGCTCAAATTTTTCACCTATGTGAGATCCATCATTAATGTACACAGACCAGGCCTTAATATGAGTGTATGCTAGTCCTTTTCCCTTTATTGAGCTGGAAATCTGGTTCACCTGAGTATCCAACTGCTTCATGTGAGTGTTCAGGGACTCAAACTTCCCATTGAGGTCTTCATAGACAGCATCCAACTTCTTGTTGCAGTCCACAGAAATCTTGGTCTGACTCTCCATTAGTTGTTCCATCATAGCTTCCATTCTACTCTCATGAGCTGTAGGTGCAGGAGGAGTCTGATAAGATGAAGATCCATAGGTTCTCTGAGTACCTTGTTCAAAGGTCTTCTGAAAACTACTAGTCTGTCCAGAATTAGATGAGTTGCTGTTGAAAGCACTTTTCTGTCCTCCATTGAAGAATCTGTTTCCCTGTTGATTTCCAAATCTATTACCTTGGAATCCAGATCCTCCTATGTAATTCACATCTTCCTCCTGAGTGTCTTCCTCAGTCTGAATTACCTCTACATCTTGGGCAAAGTGGACAACTTTCTTACCTTCTAGGAGATTGCAGACTGTGTCCAGCCTAGATCTAATATCAGCTATGTCAGAATTCTCTACACTTCCACTAGATTTCTTCCTCCTCTCATCCATAGTCTTGCAACTGTTGCTGCCTATTAGATTCTCAATTAACTGCTTAGCTTGCGTAGGAGTCCTGGTGTTGAAGTTAGCATTACTGGAATTATCCAGCGCAGACTGATATGGAAGATCTATGCCTCTGAAGAAGATGCCAATCAACTGAACTTCAGTGAACCCATGGTGTGGGCAGTCACGCTGATACTGCTTAAATCTCATCCAGGCAGTCTTTAAATGCTCCGCAGCTCCTTGGGAAAAAGTGAGTATGTCCTGTCTGGACTGGTCTGAATGCGCATCATCATAGAAGTGACGCAGGAACTCACTCTTCAGGGCTGCCCAAGTAGTATACTGACCAGGTGCCAGCTGCTTTAGCCATGCACTAGCGTCTCCAGCAAGACTGTGCGGAAAGAGCTTAAGGAACAGATAATTCGGGCAGACTCCATCATACTTCATGCCAGTGACTATGTCCTCAAACGAATCAATGTGATCCATAGGCTGCTCCATTGGGTAACCATGGAATGCATTCTGTCTCATCAGCGAGTAGTAGATGGTTTTGATCTCAAAATCATTTCTCTCAAAACCAGGAAGTACTAAAGCTGATCGGTTTCTATGAAACTCATCCGGTCTGTTGTAGTCAGCTAAAGTCCTCTCATGAACAACCATCTCTCTACCTTAGTCCTGTCTTTGACCCTGGTTCTGCTCCTGTTGCTGTTGCTCTGGAGGATCAGGGATGACATTCCCTTCAGCATCAACCCTTTGAAAAGCAGCATTGTATGGGTTGTTATCTGGATCCCTCAGAGTACCTTGAGCATCACGTACTAGAATCAAACGTTCTCGCACCATCCTTTCTCTTCTTTCTCTTCTGTTAGCTCTCTCTAAACGTCCAAGTTCTTCAAGATCGAGATTAACTAAGCTCGAGTTCGGATTACTTCTAGTTTTCTGCGTCTGCATAAACTGTCTGTAATCGTCCAGCAACGATCGATGCTATCAGTGCAACGATCGGTTCAATCTCAGAATCGCCTAGTGACGATCGATGCAAGGGTGCAACGATCGACGCAGTGCGAAATCGGTACCTGCGACAGAGAGAAAACAGAGAAAATTAGTAACTAAAAAAATTAAAACAAAAAACGAAAAGAAAACAAAAAATCCTAGTAAAACCCTAGGCTCGAAGCTATCGAAGACTCTAAGAGTCCCCGGCAACGGCGCCAAAAACTTGATAGGGTCAGGTTTTAATCCTATATCTAACTGCAAGTGCACAGTTCAGTAGTTGTAGTATATAGGTATCGAATCCACAGGGACTCCGGTATTCGATAGCTCAAGAACAGGAATTAAACTAGGAAGAAAGCAATGTGATTGAATTAAAAGCAATGCGAGAAAGTAAACAGAAAGCAGAGATTATTGGTTGTGAAAGCAAGTTATTAAGAGCGCTAAGTCTAGGGCGTTCTCAGGAAATCAGACAAGCAAACAGTTCAATCAGCAAGGATCTAATTAAGCACAGTTCTAGAACTCAAAACACAGATATAGAATTAACCAAATTCCTTTGCGATAATTCTCTAAGTCTAAGTGCAGCTAACCAAACTTCCGTTTGCGAGAACTAACAGATTAAACTAGCATTAATTCCAAGTTTGATATGTTCACAATTATCCTAAACCAAACTTTCGTTTGCGAGAAGTTTAATTGCTCAACCTAATTAGTTCAGATTCCTAAACCCCACTTCCGTGATGTATTTAGCAACCTAAGATCTAGATTCTAATTGATCAGGTTAGAACTAGCTTTAAGCACAATTAGATTGAAGAACATATATAGTTATGAATCCTTAACTGAATTAAACAAGTCTAGCAAGTCATGAAATCCTATGTGAGAAACCCTAAACCTAACTAGGAATCTACTCAGACATAGATAATGAAAACATAATCATATGAAGAATAAATTGCATAAAAGATAAAGAATTAAAGGGGTTCGAAATCTTCTCCAAATACAGATGAAGTAAAGGTTCAGATCAGCCCCAAAAGCTCTAAAAATCCTCTGCTCTTAATTATGAAAGCGTCAGTAATTAAAACACCAAAAACTTAATTATATAGGTCTAATCTCGGCCAGGGGCTTCTTTGTAAATATCAGGAACTCCTGGATTAGAGTGCAATATCTTGACTCTTCATAAACCGCCGAGTTTCGGCCCATCTCGCTGGTGCAACGATCGATGCTAGTGTGCAACGATCGACGCATTTCTCTGTTTCGGACAGTGAACTCTATCTCTCGGCCAAATACTCCAAAAATCTCCAAAAAGTGCCATAATCACCAAATATGCTCCAAACCTGATTATACCTGTAAAGACTCTAAAAGAACACAAAAAGACACTAAAACACACTTATATCATGGCCTAAAACTAGTAAAAACCATGATATATCAGACCTGCGCGTGGAAATGGAGCAAGAGTTGCTGTATTGGCCGTAGGAACATTTGTTTGTCTTTATCTTCTGGCATAGTTTAGAACTTAATAATTGCTACTATGTATCTGCTATGAGCAGAAATATTATTTCTATTCCTTGTTTGGATATGGAAAGATATCAGTTTTCAAATTAAGAATAAGTGTTATTCATTTGATCACAATGATATATTTTATAGTAGCAGTCCATTAGAGAATGGACCTTATTTTCTAAACCAAAATGTGCCGAACTATAACATTAGTACCAAGAGATTCAAATCAAATGATACGAATCAATTTTTTTCTGGCATTATCGTTTTGGCCACATAAATGAGAACGGATTCAGAAGCTCCATAGTGATGGACTTTTGGGCTCATATGATTATGAATCATGTGAGAAATGCGAACCTTGTTTATTGGATAAAAGGAAAAAGGCCCCTTTCAACAAAGGTAATATAGATCGATGCATGTATGCAACGATCGACACAGGTTGCGAACGAATAAAATGAAAGAGCCAGAGGCTTGTTGGGCTTTATACATACGGATGTGTATGGCCCGATGAGCATTAGTGCTAGAGAAAACTTTCAGTACTTCTTTACCTTTACTGATATTTTCAGTAGGTACGGTTATGTCTGATTAATGAGACATAAGTCGGAATCTTTTGAAAAGTTCAAAGAGTTCCAGAATGAAGTACAGAATCCATTTGGCAAAAGTATTAAAGCTCTACGATGAGATCATGGAGGTGAATACTTAAGTCAAGAATTTAGTGATCATCTGATAGATTGTGAAATTGTTTCACAATTCACTCCTCCTGAATCGGACTTTATTAGATATGGTTCGATCAATGATGAGTCACTTAGATCTTCCAATATCCTTCTAAGAATATGCTATAGAAACGTCTGCATTTACACTAAATAGGGTTCCATAAAATTAATTGCAAAGACACCACATGAGATGTGGACTGGAAATGTTCCTAATTTGTCTTTCATGAAGATTTGGGGTTGTGAGGCTTATGAAATACGTTTTTAATCTTTGATAAGCTCTCACCCAAATCCGAGAAGTGCTACTTCATTGGTTATCTTAGGAGACCAAGGCATGTTACTTTTACAACCGGTCCGAGAACAAAATGTTTGTTGCTCGGAATTGTGGTTTTCTTGAGAAAGATTTCTTTCCAAGAAGAACAGTGGGAGTAAAAGTACAACTCGAAGAAATTCGAAAATCACAGGAGGTTGCTCAACCTGATGAGGAAGAACAGCAGTTGGATCTACAAAGAGTTGTAGAACCTGCACCTGTGGTGCCTGAAGTTTGCAAAGGATCTGGTGAATGTATATTTGATATACATTCAAATGGCGAGTTTCTGAGGAAGTGTCGATCGACACAAAGGTGTATCGATCGACACAGATCGCGAACCAAAATATTGATTTTGGTTTATGACTTAACTAACTACGGTTTAAATCTTGGTTAATTAGGTCGTGGTAAAAGTCTATATATGAGATATATGCGCGACTTTTAAACAAACCTGAAGCTCACAGATCCGAAAGGATCCGTCACGAACCCGAGAAATGTGGATTTCTCGTAACCAATTGCCATGATCTGTTGATCATTGAAAGTGACGGGCCTGAGAATTTTGAAGAAGCAATGATGAGCCCTGACTCCAAAAATGGAATTCTGAAAAGGATGTGTACATGACATAACCTGAAGGTTTCATTAATCCTAATACTGCTAGGAAGATATGCAAGCTTCATCGATCCATTTATGGATTGAAGCAAGCATCTCGGAGTTGGAGTCTTCGTTTTGATGAAGCGGTCAAAAGGTTTGACTTCATCAGGAACGAAGAGGAACCGTGTGTTTACAAAAAGACTAGTGGGAGCGCAGTTGTATTTCTTGTATTGTATGTTGATAACATACTGCTTCTCGAAAATGAAATTCCATTGTTACAGTCTGTTAAGACTTGACTCGAAAGTTTTTTTCGATGCAAAATGTGGGAGAAACCGTAAACATTCTTGGAATAAGAATCTATAGAGATAGATTGGACAAGCTAATTGAATTGTGTCAAGATGCTTATATTGATAAGGTCTTGCACAGGTCCAATATGCATGATTCCAAGAAGGGCTTCATGCCAATGACAATTGGCATTACTCTTAGCAAGACGCAGTGTCCTACGACACACGCTGAGCAAGAGCGAATGAGGTTCAGACAACTACTACAGGCATTAGATGTCTTAAGATGTGATCTTAATTTTAGTGGGAGTTGTTGTTGTTAATGATATGATGTTCATGTAAACATAATATGATTATGTTAATGAACTCTGACATCAGTATTATTTAATTATGCTATTAAATAATAGTCCCAAAGTAATTTATGACATTTTATAGGTCATCAAGTATGTGACTTGATCATGAAAACCTATAAGTGATAAATGACATAAATTAAGTTGGTCCCTGGTCAAGGTTGTTAAAGTGGGACATTAACAACCGCATGAGACTAGTATGTGAGGTGACTGATGACTAAGTTTCATGGAGTCATTAATAAGAGTTTTAAAGTCAATCACATAGATATGTGTTGGAGAACACAGGATCGGACATGACCCACTAATGAGAACTCTACGGGATAGTTATATATAAGTGTCATGAGAGTTTTCATTATGACTATAGAGTATAGTCCTTAGACCTGAGTTCATCATGTTTTCTTACATGTGAATTGGTCCGCTTTGACTTTTTCAAACGTCAGCCGTAACTGGCGATTATAAAGACATTGATTGGGCGTATCATGAAGCGTGTGAAGGAACAGGGATGGAACAAGATGGGATTTGTCCCTCCTATATAACAGGAGATAAATATCTCAGGGCCCATCGAAGATTTGAATACTGAGAAATGTGTGGCCACACTCAAACGAGGTGATTATCAGTCGTTTGTCTTGTCAGTATAAATCGGAGTTCGATGAACATGATTTTGGCTTAATAAGGATGACACAGATCTTGCCTTATGCCAGATCGAGATATAGAGACGAAGGGATTATGGGAATAGATGATTCCAGCACAAGTGGGAGATTGTTGGGAATGTCCTGAAATCATACTTGTTATCACCCTAGAGATAGTTGTGTTGTCGAGATTAGACATTCGTATGATACTGGGTAATCATAATGTTTTGCTATAAACCACTTATGATCAATGAGTTTAGAACTCATTGCTAGTATTATATGATCCTACAGGGCACACACCTAAGCAGACTGGATATAATTCATGTGGGAATAATCATTAAAGTAATGATCAAGTTAATGTGTATTTGATGCACATTAATATACGAGTTTTGAGAGTGTGTCGATCGACACAAGTGTTGTGTCGATCGATGCAAGGCGCAGATCGAAACATTGGTTTCGATTTAATGACTTAATTAATCTCGGTTCGGTCCGGTGATTAATTAGGTTTTCCCAGGTCTATATATACATGATATAAGCACGACCTGGAGGATAAGTTTAAGCCTAATTGCAGCCACCTCTTAAAAACAGACGTATCCCAGAGAGATCCGATCTCCCGGCACTAGCATCCCGGCGGATTCCAGTTTGTGTGCGTGTGGATACCAGTAGAGGTGCAGCACTTGAGGCGCTTGAGAATCTCCGATACCTAATCATATTCCGCTGCTAAACTCCAGGTAATTCGAGATCTGATGTAGATTAAATATACCTAGACCCTGGATCCTAGGCTTGGAATTCAGACTTACGGTTGCCTAATTGGATTAGGAACTGCTAGAAATTCCTTCATAAAAATCGGATCGGAGCTCTTAAGCTCCACCAGATACGAGCTCATCAGCTTCCTCAAAGAAAACATAAACACATTTGCATGGTCCAACAAGGACATGAAAGGGATCGACATAGACGTTACCTCACCCGAACAAAATGTAGATCCCACGTTCAAACCTGTAAACCAGAAGCGATGTAAGCTCGGTCCGGATCGACACATGACGCCATCAAGAGTTTCTCGCTGATTAATGAATTTTTAAAAAATTGCAGCTTGGCCTAGAAGTTTCTCATAATTACAAAGAAGCCCAAAACGTGTTTAGACTATTATATTAGGGTTTTAAGCCACTTGTTTAGGCTACGCGTTACTTATCAGAGATTGAGCGATTTTGGGTTGGTCTTGTACTCAACAGAGAAGAGATTTTGAACCCCTGTTTTTCTATCTTTTTTATGTTATTTGATTTTTTATTTATCATGTTTATTGTTATGATTGTCATGTCTGAGTAGTTCTCCCGTTAGGTTTGGGGATTCTCATTAGAGATTTCATGGAATATTACGTTAATTAATTAATTGGGATTCATAACTTCTAGTTCTTCATTTAGGGTTGATCTTAATGCTTAATCTGAACTAATCACTTAGATTATTGATGTTAGGTTGATTGGTGCAACGAAAGTTGACTAATTAGCTAGAAAGAATCTAGATGAGCAATTTGTCTATTCGCAAAGAAATTTGGCTTAGGGAAATTGTGAACGAACGAACCTGAGATTAATGCATGTTTAGAACTCTATAACTCACAACGAAAGTTGGTTTACTAGGTTGCTAGACATATTTAAGATTCACACAAAAGTTGGTTTATTATAATTCTGTGATTTCTTGAGTCTTGATTTCCTTAGAACTCCCTTAACTGACGCTTCGCTTGCTTGATTACACCCGTTTTATTTACTTTCCTTCTTTGTTTACTGCTTATTCTCTGTTTCGCTTAGCTTAATTTGAATTTCTATAGTCTATCTTAAGATTCTTGAGTCTCTATGGATTTGATCCCTATATACTACAATCACTTTTTGTGCACTTTCAGTGTAGATCTAAGGATTAAACTTTGAGCATATCACAAAATGAAAATCCGCCTCAAGCTTTATGCTCCGAAGTTTCCCAGAAGCGAAAATGGTATGCTCCGCGGTTTACGATATCGGCCTTCCCAATAACCAACCAGTCCCAGAGACCCCGGTTAAGGAAGAGCCCGAGCACAAAGAACCGGAACTAGAGTTCCTTAACATGCCAGACTGGAGGGAACCGATCCTGGATTATATCTGACTCAGCTAGTTCCCAATGACAAATGGGAGGCTAGAAATCTAAAAGCGTAAAGCGCCAGATACAGCGTGATCGAGCATCGCCTGTTCAAATGCAGCATGACAGAACCGTACCTACGGTGCTTGCATGTGCAGGACGCTCTAATCGTAATGGGTAATGCTGACAAAGTCACTTGCGGTAATCACTCCGGAGGCCGAGCCCTAGCCATCAGCATAAAAAGGCAAGGATATTTTTGGCCAACCATGATCGCCGATTGTGAAAACTACACCAGGCAGTGTGATAAAGGCCAAAGGCACGCCCCAATCATCCATCAGCCTGCACAAAAACTGTCCTCGATCTCCGCACCATACCCTTCATGAGGTGGTCAATGGACATAGAGGGACCTCTCGTCTCATTGGGACAGACTATTTCACTAAGTGGATAGAAGCTAGGCTTACCAGAAAACCACAGAGATTGAAGTATGACACTTCATCTGGGAGCACATCATATGCAGACACGGGCTCCCCTATGAGATAGTAACCGACATCTGTTCGCAGTTCCTCTCCTGAGATTTCAGAAACTTCTGCAAAACTTAAAAGACACGCTTAACGACCTCGACCCCAAGATACCCTAAAGGGAATGGTCAAGAGGAAGCTTCGAACAAGACACTTTTGAGTAGCCTCAAGAAAAGACTTGACTCTATAAATTCTAACTGGTCTGAGGAACTACCAGAAGTCCTATGGGCGTCCCGCACTACACCTCTCATCGCGACCGGAGAAACTCCGTTCTCGTTAGCCTACGGGATGGAGACGATGGTCCCCACCGAGGTATCAGTTCAAACTATCCGAAGGACCCTGAGTCCGAGACACGAGGAACTAAACGAGCAAATGCTCCGAGATCGCCTAGACATGAACTAGGAACAACGTGACTGAGCGTTAGTACGAATGCAGAACTACAAGCAAGCAACTTCCCGCTACTATAATTCTAGAGTTTGATTGCAAAGCTCAGCGTGGGAGACCTAGTATTGTGCAAGGTCTACGAAAACATCCGAAAGCGAGGTGCCGGAAAACTCAGGACGAACTGGGAAGGCCCTACCGAGTCACCAGAATAGTTCGCGACGGCGTCTACAAGCTCACGAAATTCAAAAACGGGGTACCAGTGAAGAGGCCGTGGAACGCCACGAACCTAAAGCAATACCACCTCTGAGTACTCACGATAATTGAACTACTTTAGGCTTGATCCCTTGGCGGGGTACGTAGGCAGCTCGAACTAAGAGTGCAGCCACTCCACTAAAACTTTCAGTTTTTCATCCTTCTTTTCTTTCCTTTTTCGGGGGAGTATAGGGTTATCACCCAACATATTAATGTAAATTTCGAACTGAGCATTAATAAAGTTTAATTTCATACTTCTCTCTAAGTCCAACTCACTCGACTAACCCCAAAAGGTCACCTTATGGCTAACACAAGCTGTAAATCAATACACTTCGCAAACATGCTAAATCTCAAAACCTAAAGAAAAGTGAACTAGCCCTCCAAACGAGCTATAACTCGAAGGATCCCACAAATCAGATCCTCCAGAGCCTACAACTCGCGAACGATCTCGGAACTAAACCCTAAACAACTTTTCACAAGTTAAATAGGTATCCAAAACACAGAGAACCAAAAAGGCACTAAGTCGTGGAACGAACTCTAAACTAAAAACGTCTGGCCATACTAAGCAATCAATACAAAAGAGTTCTGTCCTACGACCTAAAGTTTTAACAAGCAAACTGGAACAACACATCAACAAACCTCACGTATTTTGCTAAAACGAAATCCAAACTCTTAACAGTGCAAGTCTTAAAACCGTGCATTAAAAGGCTCACCGAGCCAAAAGAGAGTTAGGGATTAAAGCCCTCCCGGGAAACACCAAAAGAAAAAACGAAAGTTCAACTTTAGCCAAAAAGGGGGCTTTAGGGAATTCAAAAAAAAAAAAGAGATTAAATTTTAAAAGGAGCAGTCGTCAGCCCTGCTCCTCACATTCAACTTCTTCAACGTCGGCATCCTTGGTCTCTCCGGCATCTAAAGCTTCCTTGGTTCCAGCTTCCACCGACTCATCCACCCTAGCGCTAGCGCCGCCCTAGTTCCTGTCATCATCTCAGCATTCGAGCCGAACTCATTGAAGCCCGAGAAACGGACCACACGCTTCACCGAATCTTCGGAGATCTGAGGGATGGCCCTTAGTTCAGCACTGAGAGAGAAGTCATAGACCTGAGCCACTTCAAAGTCCTTCGCAAAGATGTATCTTTCCCTTGCAGCTTAGGGAGCTCCTCATCAAGATTCATAACCCCGCTCTGCAAAAGCGCGATCAGCTCGATGTTAACTTTGACCTCTTGGAGCTTAATCTTGAAGTCAACATCTGTCTTCTTCCTCTCGAACTTGTTCTTGTGGGATTTGAACATATAATAGTACTGCTCATACCTTGTCCTCATCCCGTCATGCTTGGCCCGTCGAACAGCGTCCTCCATCCTCAACGTCAACTCCCTGTTCTGCTCTTCCAAACGAACCGACCTGTCCACTGCAAGCCCGTCATGCTTGGCCTGTCGAACACTCAGACTTCGCGACATTGAGTTGGGCTTCACGGAGCCGCACATCTTCCAGGCAGGTCTTGAGAGTTGCGGTCATAGAATACACCACACTTTGAGCCTGCTCCAGCTCTTCCCTGCGAGGAACACTCTGCAGACTCCGCTTATAATAGGCCGCCAGCTGGTTATCCGCCCCCAAAGACTGCGAGATCAAAACCAACATTAGAAGAAAGTTCTAACTCTAAAGCAAAGCTACAGAGACTACCTTTACAAGAGCGGTCATCGGCTTAACATAGAGCTCACGCTCTATCATGTACTTCACTGAAGGAAGAGAACAGCCGAAAGGTTTGCAGTGGCGCAGCAGGTGGGTGATTCCGTCCGAAACATCCGTGACCGGATAGTCCTTGGTGTGGTCAAACTTCCAGTGGAAAGGCTTGGTACCGGGAGCATGTGACAAACCGGATCCAGCATACGCCTCCTTCCTCTCTGAAGCCTTCTCGTGATGAGGTTTCTTGCTTGCGGGTTGCATAGAGGAGTCGCTCCCAGAACTCTTGGAGCCTAAGGAGATCACTTTGTCCGTAATCGCCATCTTCGGTTCCTTCTCGGATACTAAACCTCGACGCGGGGGCGGAGGCAGAAGTCTGGACATCCCATGATTGATAGCACTGGTCAGAGCGTCGCTCAACTCGCTGGGAAAAATTGTCTGGTAACCACTGGACGCCGCTTTCTCGGCAGACTTCTTGGATGACCTACGGAAAGTAGGACGCCTTCTCATGTCTCTTTTTCTGGCACCACTCGATGAACCTTCTTCGGAAACAGTTTGTGCCCAGGCACCTGCAAAATAAAATAAGAAGAAGAATAAAAGGTTACTTACACACGTAAAAGCAAGTCAGAATAATCTGAGACCGCAGGACCAAAAAAACTCACCAACACGGGCTGCAGTAGGACGAACTCTGAATGGACTCGTAAATGTTGGAAGCTCGAGTGCGCGCCTGATCCTATCCGCTGTGAATGATGACCCGAGAACGTCTATAGAACCGAGGATGATTGAGAGTTTCCTGTTTGTGGAGGTTATACTGTACCTCTCGGGAATATCTGCAACAGCAAAGTAGACGGAGCGATCAAACACTGGAAAAAGCAAAAATCGACATGCAAGTTAAGAAAACCTATAAAAAGCTACTTCTAACCAATAGACTCGGCCCACGAGGTCACAATCCTGGAAGGATCGTAGTCTCCAATCGAGTGACGGTCGATTTTAAACAAAACAGGTCGCTCCCTCCAGCGATCCTCCCGACTCGGGACCGCCACTAAAACCGCCAAACCTCTCTAGGTAGAGAGGTAGAAAGTTCTAGACCCTGAGTTGTGTATGATCGAGCACAAGTCATGGAGGACGGACAAATCAAAGCAGACTCCTTCTTCTCGAGCCCTAACCAACAAGCCAATTAGATGCCAGTCGAAATTTGGGGTCATTTGGCGAAACGCCATCCCGAGCTCGAAGAGGACGTCCAACAGGAACTGAGGAATCGGGAAGATCAGACCGCACTTCTCAAAAAAGGCATTGTCGGCAGAGCAGTAACCTGCTCTGACCGACTTTGGTGTCTCGCCCGGACAAAGGAGCTTTAGTTTCACCTTCTTCGGTACCCCATACATCGAATATAGACTCTCGATGTCCTCCGGCTTCGTTATCGGGTTAGGATGGTCGAATCCGACACTTTCAGCAACCTGTTTTTCTTTCTTTACCATGACACTCGTCGATATCGACATCGATTAAAATCTCATAAAGATGAACAGACGATTTTCGCAAAAAAAAAAAGCAAACAAAGAAACCGCAAAAGGAAACTGAAAAGGTAAAAGTGAAAGAAAGAGAAAACAGTCGATATAAAGAAGAGATAAGGAGAAGTTACCTATGTAGTCAGCGTATGTATCGTGAAGAGTTGAAACATGGGAGTTAAGTTATAAAGCAGTAATTATTGTGTGACCTCGAGACTCCGCGAAATCTTTTCGAATCTCATAATCCCCACCATCGGATTTCGAGAAAATATATTTTCACGCGCTGCGAGTAAAGATGGGATAAACCCCTAATGAGACCGTCTATTTTGGCGGGATTCTCAATCTCCGCACGATCCGACGGCACGCGCGAGAAACCAAACAGTCCCCATATCTCGAAGACAGTTCGATGCCCAGATTCGGTATCATCCGAAGTAAACTATGGGTCTCCGCAGAAGAATCTCGACCTTCAAGCTCGGCAGCTCGCTTGAAAGGCTGGGGGCAAATGTTTGGGCCCAATTCCCCTCAAGTGAATTCAGCTGGATCGAGACCTAATTTTGGGGCAGCGACCAAGGCCCATGCGCATCATTATCAGGCTTGACTTAGAAGAAGACATAGTGATGGGCCGAATCGCCAACTGCAGGCCCATACATCGAGCTCCGAATCGGCGATATAGTTCGACGATCAACTACATCAACAACTCACGATCCGTTAGCTAAAAAGGAGGAGGAGATCAAGTCAGAAGAAGATCCTTGAGATCATGCGAGACATTGGAGCTGACTCTGAAAGTATTGAGAAGCAGTTGAAGAAAGCGAGAGAGGCTATAAGAAGACGACTCTACACTCGTTTGATCCATCCGATTCTTAACACATTCACTTTTACTTTAGACTTGTAATCTCTACATAGCTCGGGTCCCTTGTAAACACTTGAATTAATCAATATAAATCCATCTTTTTACCATTCTTAGCTTCACTTCGATTGTGGTTCATCTTAGAATCTAGCCCACCTTTTCCCATTCATTACACAAAATACTCTAAACATTGAGTGTGGTTTTAGCATCCACACTGATAAAAGAGTTTTTATGGCTCTCAAGGATGATTATCAAACAACGACACGAACAAAATCTAACTGAAACAAAGTTTCGTCAGTTTCAGTAGTGAAAATTACAAGAGCGTATTATTAGATAAGATATGTAAATATCTTTTTGTTAGACAGTTACGATCATAGAATGTCTTTAGATACCTTCATAGGTACTCTCTGATGTGTGTATATATTCGAACCTCTTTGTGATTAATGAGATATCGAAAGCTTATACTCTCCTACATGGTATCAAAATCTTAATCGAGAAAATCTCGTCGATCATCTCTTCTCATTCTTCGTCTCTCTTCTCTTCTTCTTTTCTCTCTGTTTCTTTCTCGCCCTTGCAATGGCTGAACTTCCTATCACGCCATCTTCCACCTCCGACAAGCCATTCATCATATCGCAAATCCGAGCCTACATTCCGGTCATTCGTGACCTAGCCAAAACTCAATTATGATATTTGGCGTGAACTGTTTGAAACACATTGCATCACGTTTGGTGTTATCGGACATATCGATGGAACTTATTCTCCTCCATTTGATGATAAGGCTCTGGTTCAATGGAAGGAGAAACATGGTCTCGCTAAAATATGGATATACGGGACCATCTCTGAATCTCTCCTCGACACGGTGCTCAAATCCGGATGCACAACCCGTGATCTCTGGCTCTCTATTGAGAATCTTTTCCGTGATAACAAAGAGGTTTGTGCCTTACAATACGACCACGAGCTCCGCACTCTTTCCATTGGTGACACGAAAATTCAATAATATTGTCAAAAACTCAAGACATTGTCTGATCTCCTCCACAACGTTGACGCCCCAGTCTCCGAACGTACTCTGGTTATGCACATGCTCAATGTCCTAACCGATAAATTTCACAACATTCTTAATGTCCTGCGCTACAAATTGCCCTTTCCGACTTTTGTGATTGCTCGATCCATGCTTCAGATGGAAGAAGACCGTCTGAATAAGCAAGTCAAACCATCTGTGACCGCGACGACCAACACATCATCCCCCAGTGTCCTCTATACGAACACTGACTCAGCTAACAATCGTGGATACGCAGCTCAGTCCAACAACCGCAGATATAATAACAACAACAACAATCGTGGCCAAGGTGGACATTGACGCAAAAACAACAGGAGACGAGGTCGAAACAATCGGAACAGGCCTCAACAACAATGGAGTTGTGCACCTCAACAATGGTCGATGCTGTATTCGTATGGTCCGCCTGCCTTGTATCCACCACATCATGGCTATTATCCGGCACCACCATCACCATATTTACATACGCCTTAGTCGTCTCCATCTAACAGCATCCTCGGCTCACCGTATCAGCCGTGCGCTAACCATAAGCTCATCTTATTCATGACAACGCTTCCATCGCAAGCTCTTCCTCCACCATCCCAAAGGCTCTGACAAATACTTTCAGTGCAATGTTTGTACGTGTTCCGGCTGATACAGCTTGGTACATGGACACCTGAGCTACGAACCACATTACATCGTCTTCAAGTACTCTACGTTTTGTATTTTATTCTAGCATTATTCCTTATATACTTGTTCGCAACGGATCTCTTGTTCCTGCGAAACAGTATGGACACTGTATACTCTCTCCTCTTGGTTCTCGTTCTCTTAAGCTCAATAATGTTCGTGTCTGTCCTCGTATAATCAAAAATCTAATTTCAGTTCGACGCTTTGTTACTGATAACGATTGTACGATCGAATTTAACCCGTTTGATTTTTCTATTAAGGACATTCGAACCAAGACTCCTCTTCTCAGATGTAACAGCTCCGGTCCTCTTTACTCAGTGACGCCCTCATTTCCGTTGTCGTCACAACCGGCTGCTCTTCTTGTCTCCAACTCGATCTAGCAACGAATGGGTCATTTAGGAACTCCTGCTTTCAATAGTTTAGCTTCTTATGGTCTTATTTCAAATAATGTGGCCGATGTGACGAGGTTGTTTCATGTGTGCCAACTTGGGAAACATGTTCGTTTACAATTATTTTCATCTCATTCGATTATTGAAAAAACTTTCGAACTTACTCATTCCGACTTATGGACATCACCGGGTCTAAGTCATGGGGGGTTCAAAATACTACTTGGTTTTCATTGATCACCATACTCATTTCGTTTGGGTTTACCCTCTTAAACAAAAAAAGTGAAACTTATGCAAAACTTTGCATATGTTCGTACTCAATTTAACAGGAAAATCAAATCGCTTCAATGCGACAATGGTAGTGAATATGCAAATCAAGCTTTCCTTTCTCACCTAGCTTATAAAGGTATTAATATCCGTTTCTCGTGCCCACATACTTCCCAACAGTGCGGACGAGCTGAGAGGATGCTTCGGACCATCAACAATCTTGTTCGAACATTCCTTATTCAAGCTCATATTCTGAACCTCGTTCCATCATCATCCATTGGTATCACTATTCTTTATGCTCGCTTATTTGGCAAACTGGTAGAGCAAATTGTAACTATTCTAACTGCAAGTGTACAGTGTCGAACGATGTAGTATCTAGGGTATCGAATCCACAAAGACTCAAGTTTCACGCGATAGATTGTATGCAGTTGAATTAAGCTAAGAAAGAAAGATGTAAGCAGTAAACAAAGCGAGTAAGTAAACGGTGTGTGATCAATAAGCGAAGGTTCTAGACTTAGGGAAGTTCTCAGGAAATCGGGAACACAGATCAATCAATCAACATGATTCAGATATCGATGTTCTAGAACTAGAATCACAATCATTTAACAAACCAACTCTCGCTGCGAATGCTAACTATGTCTAACAACCTAGAAAACCAAATCTCTTTGCGAATCCTAGAGTTCTAAACATGCAATTAATTCAGGTTCTTTCGTTCACAAATTCCCTAGGCAAAATCTCTTTGTGAATAGGTAATTTTCTCAGCTAGGTTCTTTTCTAATCAATTAACCAACTCTCGCGCGCTAATCAATCTGATATCAATAATCCAAGTAGCTAATTTAGATTAAGCGTTAAGAACAACCTAGATGAAGAACTAGATGCTTTGAATCCCAATTAATTAGCCAATCTATAATTCCATGAAATCCCTAATAAGAATCCCTAAATCTAACAAGAGAACTACTCAGACATGGCAATCATAACAATAGACATAATCAAAGTAGAAATCATATAAATCAATAGAATAAGAAAAGGCGTTCGAAATCCCTTCTCTCTCGAGTACAAGACAAGCCCCAAAATGTCCTAATCTCTTATAGAATAAAGCTTAGCCTAAAAATGGCTCAAAAAACTAATTAATAGTCTAAAACACGATTTGTGTCTTCTTGTAAATATGGGAAAGTTCTGGGTAAACCTTGCAAATCTCCAAAATCTGTATTTCTGACGCGCAGGAATTTCGTCCTTTAGTGGCATCGACCGATACTAAATTAGTGTCGGTCGATAATAAGTGTAGATGCACCCAGTAAACTCTGTGAAATCCATGTATGCTGCAAAATCACTCCAAAAGCTCCCAGAATCTCCAGATAAGCTCCAAACGTACCTAAACCTGCAAAGGACTCAAAAGACTCCAAATACAAGGTTAAAGACTCAATATATACACTTATATTATGGTTGAAAACATAGAAAAACCATGATATATCAACTCCCCCACACTTAGCTCTTGCTTGCCCTCAAGCAAACAAAGAACCAAAGTATGAAAAAGAGGTTTGAAAACACAGAAACTCATTTCGCCTTAGGAACATCGCATTCACATTCACTTAGTAACACACATGAAAACATCCCTGCAGAGATCAAGACCACAATGTACTTCCCCCACACTTAGCAACTGTCCCAAGTAAACTTCACAATCAAGACAGGATATCCAAATTCACCACACTAACCTCTGTATATAATTAAGTGCGGTCTCACAAAGGGAGTATCGATCAGAGGACACATGGACTCAACCGAGTCAGTACCTGACCACCAAACTATCGGTTTCTGGTTCCTTTCTTCTCCCTTTCTCCCTTAGCAACTGATTTTTCCCCACTGGGTATCATTTTATTTTTTCTATCAGTGCTCTTCTCTTTTTATTTGGGGTGTTACTTTGGACATGTTTCCATGGATACACAAGAGGTAATAGGAGTCTCTACCACTCCCGTGACCACTTCGAAGCTACTAGCTTATCTGCAGTTTATTTCTTTTTACTTTCAAAGGAGGGGAGAAGGGAACCATACTCAAACAGATTTACAAGCTGTGTCAGGAAGGTCAGAGGAATCCGATCCAGATATACCAAGTCCCTAGGTGAGAAAATTAAGTCAAGATTAGAAGTGAAGTTAGTAGTGAATCCTCTGAATACCTGAGAAGATATGGGTGTCCTTGGTAGGTTGATCAGTGTGTGGTTTTCTAATAGTCATAGAGCTACTGCAAGTCTGTCCAATGGTCAGTTAGTTCCTGTTTCAGCGAAAATTTCCTCGGTAAATCATAGTTTCATACCAATTTTGACTCAATAAAACAATTTTGAAAACAAAGAACTGACTCTAAGAAAAGAAAGCAAACGGTGGTCAGTAAACTACCTCCCCCACACTTAAACAACACTGTCCCCAGTATTATCGCAGCTTGGGCTCGGGAGAACAAGGTATAACCAGCGAAAATTCGGAAAATCAAAAACCTTACCAGTTAGCGTGGTCGGTGTCGACCGACACACAGCCAGTATCGAATGACACAAGGCTTTGGTCGACACATATCTGATCCGAATCGAGTGTTCTCGATTATGGTCCGTGTTTTCGAGTTTGGTGTCGACCGACACTAAAGGGTGTCGATCCACACTTCTGGATCGTTTCGTTTCATTTCAGTATAAATATGTCATTTGCACATGATCCAATAAGAGTGAGTGCAGAGCAGATATCATAATTATTTTGTGATGTCAATGATTTGTTTCATTTTATTCTAGATCTGGAATTGGCTGTATTTATGTTGTAATTCAGAATATCAAATTTGTTTTATATTGTCTCATTGCATAAAATGTTTAGAAGATTTTATTTTTAAAAAATTATATGCAATTTATATTTACTTAATATATTTTACAATTAATATTCTACACTAGTTTTTTGCTATTGGTAAATTTTTTTCTAAATGAAATATTAAATATTATATTTATATAAAAATAAAACATTTATTTTTTAATAACAAACGCTTTTAGCAAAAATATCATATAAAATGAGATATAGAACATCAAAAATAGGACAAAGGGAGCTAGTAAATATTAAAAATGTTTGAAAATTTTAAAATTAAAAATGTTTTTTTTATGAAACGACAGATTTAGTTATTATGGATATCATGTTTTTATATTTGATTTTCCAGTAAAGTTACAGTTATGCGATTTTTAAAAATCAAATTGGAATGGGGAATTGAGAAAACATTTTAATGCAAAAAACCTTATGTGCAAAAGATACTATAAATATTGCCGTAGGCGTATAATTATTGTTTATTATGCATACATATACGCACGTGCAATTCTAGAGAATTGTACGTGAAATCTTCGAATCTATGAACGCCTTCGAGACGCTACCAAGTGTATCCAAAATGAGCAAAGGTCCATGCGATTATTAATTAATCTTAATTTCTGATTCATCTAATCGTTTATATACATATATATATATATAAACGTATATATATATATTTATATTATATTTTTTCTGTTTATGTGTAATGAACTAATTATTATTTTTTCGAACTAATATGAACTAATGATTACCTTTGCTTTTAATCTCGTGTAGTCTATGCCATATTTAAGAGAATATAAAAGCATTTCTGAAACCCAGTAACAAAACTATGAAAGTATATTTCAACCTATGTGACAATAGAAACTTTCGAACAATTTTGATTGTTTTTAGTTATAAAATATGATTGTTTATAATTGTTAATCATATGTATGATTGTTTATGGTAGGCTGGACTAAACGAAATCAGAGACAATGATAGTGTTATGCATCCTGATGATGTCGTTGTTGCTGGCGATGGTGCAAATATTCCTTTAAACTCAACAGGAGTTTCTAATAGTGAAGAAAAATTGTCCCTTGAACTCACTCTTGGTCTCAAGTACTAAGAGGACATTGGTTTCTATCCTTTTTTAAAAACGTTTGCTCTTTATTGATGTAATGCTTGTTCCATATAATGGGATGAGAACAATAAAAATGTACAATATATTATAAGATGTTGTTACTAGGTGATTTTTCATCCATTATTTGGCTGAAATACTATTTTATAAACTATTTAGGTTTCACCGATAAAAAATGTTATTCAAGCCATGAATGTTTGTGGTTTTGGATTATATAGTATTTTTCTTATAATTTATTGTAGACAAGATTCTCGCTTCATTTAGACTTCATTCTTCTTCTCTGTATTTTTTTCGCCTAAATCATCTGCTAATATCTTCACTGATATCTCTGCCATGTTGGTGAAATCCCCTGAATAGGTTATGAATGTCGACAGTTCCAAATCCACCTTGACCAATATTTTACGGCGAAGTCATTTCATATCATACCAAGGCGTACCCACCATATTGTAAACATAAATAATAAAAATTCAGAGCACTTTGCAATTTTACTATATGAAAGGGACTGTATGGGGCTACAGAAGCCAGCTACATCAGCAAAATAACCAACTCACATTTTGTGATTTTTAAAAACAAAACTTTCTAAAAGGATACCAACTCCCATTTTGTGATTTTCAAAATTTAGGTCGAAATTAAAATTTATGTAAAGCAAGAGTTATTGTCGAACGTTCTTTTCTCCCTCAATAAATCTCCTTTTAGAATTGTTGATTTCAGTAACTCAATGCTCCATTTCGTCTTTCCCACATCTATAGAGTGTGCCTCCTTTCCTGTTTGTCTCCTCCTTTACCCGTATAATCTTCGTAAAATCAAACTCTCTCCATTTCCCATCTTCTCTCCTCCATAATCAAAAACAGAGGTGGTGATGATGATGATGATGATGCAAGAAGTTGCGACCGAGGAAAGAACAACGAAACGAGTGATGAGTCCATGACAGGGAGAGGAACAATTGTGAAGTTTTCAATCGATTTTAGGACGTATCTCTTCGCTTCTCTCTGCTACATTTCCTTATATATATTCCGTTATATTGCAGAGATATGCAAGGATGGAAGCGGAATTGAGATCCGAGAAATGAGGGCGTAGAGAACGAATTAGAGATGGACAGAGAGAATCTGGTGGTCGAAGAAGAGAGGATATCGAGAGAGATAAAAGAGAAGCCCTGAGGAATGAAGGACGACAAAGGTGAGGGAAAAGAGCAGATGGTCACGAAGAGGGAAATGTTGAAGCAGAGGAAGATATTGGACTCCCCTGATACATTCGATTCTGGCCATGTTCTTCTCCTCATCTGGAAAGTGCGTCAAGATGCAGTTTCCAGACGTTGCATCCAGATGTAGTTCTTTTGTGCATTTAGAAACTGCGTCTAAAAATTGCGTCTAGATACAATTATGTTTCTTTGTGTGTTTGTATATATTAGTTGGATGCATTATTTTTAAGGTTTATATTTTGTGGTTTTGGTAGGAAACCTTATTTTTACGGTTTTGACGGGAAAACACAATTTTACGGTTTTGGCGGAAAACCGAAATTTTACGGTTTTGGCGGAAAACCACTATTTTGCGGTTTTGACGGAAAACTAGTTTTTTCGGTTTTGGCAGAAATTGTGATTTTGCGGTTTTGGCAGAAAACCTTTATTTTCGGTTTTGACGGAAAAACACGATTTTGCGGTTTTGGCCAAAAAACGTGACTTTGCGGGAAATCGTTATTTTTGCGGATTTGACGAGAAAACATTATTTTGCAAAAATGCGGTTTAGGCAGGAAACTGCTATTTTAGCGAAAAACGTGATTTTGCTGTTTTGCCGAAAAACGCAATTTTGCGGTTTTGGCGGGTAATGCGATTTGCCGAAAACGCAATTTTGCGGTTTTAACGGGAAAATACTATTTTCGGAAAATTGTGTTTTTGTGGTTTTGGCGGGAAAGCGCGATTTTGCGGTTTTGGCAAAAAAATGCAATTTTGCGGAAAATCACAATTTTGCGGTTTTAGCGTGAAAATGCATTTTTGCCGTTTTGGCCGGAAAATGCATTTTTGCGGTTTTGGCCGGGAAAATACGATTTTGCGGTTTTAAGGGGAAAACATGATTTTGCGGAAAATTTCAATTTTGCGGTTTTGGCGGAAAAATGCATTTTGCGGTTTTGGTGGGAAAATACGATTTTGCGGGTTTGGCGGGAAAATGCATTTTGCGGTTTTGGCGGGAAAATATAATTTTGCGGGTTTGGCGGGAAAATGCAATTTTGCAGTTTTGGAAGGAAAATGCATTTTGCGGTTTTGGCGGGAAAATGCGATTTTTCGGTTTTGGTGAAAACACGATTTTTTTTTGTTTTCGGCGAAAAACCGCAAATTTGCGGTTTTGACGAAAAATGTTATTTTGTGATTTTGGAGAAAAATGTTATTTTTTATTTTGGTGGCAAAACATTGTTTTACGGTTTTGGCGAAAAATGCTTATTTTTTATTTTTGGCGATATCTGATTTTTTGCATCTTGATGCATTTCTTAAGTACGACTAAAAGAACAACATTTTGTTTTTGCAACGAGATGCAGTTTCTCAACGCACAAAAGAACATAACTTCTAACTTCCGGATAATTTTTTCAAATCTTGCGTAATTATACTTAGTAAGTTTTATTTCACTCTACTTGGAACATTTATCTCTCTTCGTTTTGGATATTGCACAATAATTTACTTTTGGTAGTGATCTCTAGAATGCCTAAGAAAGTTTATGGGTCAAAACTTTGTACATTTTTCAATTAGGTTGTGAGCAGTTCTTAGGAATATCTCACAAGAGGTTTGTGATGTATTACATATTCATTGGCAATATCGAATTGGGTGAGTTTGAGGAAATTATATCCTCTCTTTTCTTTTGAAGGAAAGTGAGAAAAGCAAGCAAAGAAAACTTAAGCATCTGAAGTTAATTAATGAGGCAGAATCAAAACATTTGCAACAGAGCTTAAGTAGAAATGTTCACAAAAAACGTTAAAGGAGATAGAGGAGAGGAAGCTTAGGTTGTTGCTATGGTTATGATGCTTCATTGACATAGAAACTAAAATATGGTTTAGTCGAATGTAGGTAACACCCCAATATTTCATTACATCGATTGTTGCGTTTATTGGTCATTGATGATAGTGCCTTTGAGGCTTTGATATAAAGAATTTGAAAGTGTTCACTCCAAAAATCTTCAGATTATGGTAGATAGATGAAAATTAAGAAAGTTAAGCTATACTTGATAAAGATAAAAGGAAAATCTAAACGTGTTCTTGTTTATGCTTTGTTACTTAGTTTATTTTGCTTGTGCTTTGTTACATTACCTCAGTTTTGTAGATGTCTTTTAGAAATAAAAATTTACCCAAATCTCAATTCAAAAGCACTTTGAAAAAGGCTTTAGCTGCAGTAATCCGCTTTCAACAACTAACATGGAGTTTCCTGGTTTTGGAAGTGTTAGTGGACAATATGTTTGAGTAGAATGGCTATATGTCTGTTTTGGTTCTTCCTCAATGATTCTGCAATGACGATAAATATTTGGTTTCACTTTCTGACTGTTTTGAAAAATAATTGTATTCATTATTAATGGAGTTAGTTGCTAACTATTGATTCCTAATTGGTGATTGAATTATCAGCCTATGATGCTCTATGTCGTTTCTTTCTATTTAAATCCTTTCAACTAGATGTTAATATGAACTTTTGTTTAATGTGTTTTTAATGAGTATGTATTAAAATATATGTCTATTTAAACACATTTATCAGATATTTTTTAGTCAGTTTAAATTGACTATCCTATTAAAACTCAATTATTAATAAAGTTTCAATATTAAATAAATAGGAATCCTATTAACCTATTTGTGCTTTACTACATTATTAAAAATTAATATTTAAATTAATATTAAATAAAAAATAACTTTATCAGTTTATTTAACTAAAAATACAAATAACTCAAAATAAGGTTAATTTCAATTTTGTAGAAAATCATAGAATTAAATTTTGGCAGGAAACACATAATCATGTTTTAACGGGAAAACATGAAATTACATTTTTGACGGGAAAACATGGAATACGTTTTTGGCAGAAAACATGGAATCACGTTTCTAATGGGGAAACGCTGAATCACATTTTTGGCAGAAAAATGAAGAATCGAGTTATTCACGGAAAAATGCAGATTCACGTTTTTGGGGGTGGGGACACGGATTCAAGTTTTTTGTGGAAAAATACGGATTCAAGTTTTTTGCGGAAAAAACGGATTCAAGTTTTAGCGAGAAAAATAAAAATTCCCGTTTTTGGCGGAAAATATAAATTATATTTTTGGCAAGAAAACCTAGAATTACGTTTTGGCAAAATTATGAAATCATGTTTTTGGCGGAAAAACCTGAAAACACATTTTTGGCACGAAAACAGAAAATCGTGTTTGGCGGGAACATGTAGAATTTCGTTTTTGTAGGAAAATATGGAATTATGTTTTTCTGGAATTTGATATTTTATATAAAATATATTTGATGTTAGTAAGGAAAAAAAGAAGATAATTTAAACATATTATGACAATGTATCATTTACATGGATCTAAATGTTTCTAAATGGGTTGGAGTAATATACATGGATCTATATGGGTTACATTAATATACCTCAGAAACTAAATGAATCTAAAAGGATATGAGTTTAAATAGGGATTGATTTAAACGGGCGTGACTGTACCCATATTAACATTCTTATTTTCAAGTATGAAAGACATCTCTGGCAATTCAAGTCATAAGAAACGTGGGGCAAGCTTAAGTCAAACAGCTGGAACTAACTGAAGTTGGAGTTATTCACATCAAGATCTTTAAAACCATTGGTAGAAGATTGTATCTCAATTGCTTGCTGACATTGGCGGATAAAAGACTTTTGAACTTAAATTAGACAAGATTTTGATATAACTAAAAGGCTTCATGGCGATAGAGAGAGAGAGAGGGTGGAGATGGAACATATTAAGGGCTCCCAGAATGTTTTGATGGATCCAAGTCTGAGCTTCTTAGTTTCATCATGGATAAACTACAAACACTACAAAAAATATGAACATTGATAGCACTAGAAGATAGCACGGTTTTACGAAGTGTTATTTTAGAGGATAATCGAACACTCTGTTATAGCATTATATCAACGCTAAGTTTAATATTCATTAATCGGGAAACAAAAATAAGTTTTGGAGCGTCATTTTCGTTTAGGCGCCACACTTACCCAAATTTTGGTTTTGACAAAATTTTATTGCCCATTTTTAAAAGTTTTTGGCAAAAATACGCTTCTAGATCTCTTCTCTCTCTCGACATCGAAAAAAGACCGCTTCTCTCTCTTCTTTAGAGAGAGAATTCTCTCTCGACCTTCTAGCCCTTCCCTCTTTCCAAATCCAGATTTTTCAGGGGGAGGCTTGAGAGATCGAGCTTCGAGGCGGTGTTTTTGTTCGAGTCTCCGGTGTTCCGGTGATTTGTGTGTATATTTATGTGTTTTACTACCGATCAATTCTGGGTTTGCTTCTTTATCTTCATCCTCGATCGGTTTCGTTTTGTTTCGGATGTGTTTCAATAAGTCTGATTTCATGTTTCTGGCTGGCTGTTCTTTCTCCGATGTCGGAGCTTACCGGAGTTTCCGGTCTTCTCGGCTCTAGCCGATGATCTCGCCTCCTCTCTCTCTTCTTGTGCCGCTTCTCCCTGCGTTGATTCCCGATTCGCATCCGTTTCTCCGATTTCCCAAGATTAATATCGCTTTTGTTCCCGTCGCTTTTGAGGAAAAGCACATGGCGGTTACCGATGGGTTTCCTAATCCCATCAGCAAAGGCGCCTCTTGGTGTTGGATGCTTCCGGCGGCGTATGTGTGGCTGTGTTTTTAGTTGCAGGTTGTTCTCGGCGGCTTGGATGGTGACGATCAACATCTGGTTTCAGCCCCTGCAAAGAGTAGGATCCTGTGCGGTTTTGGCGGCGCTTTCCTCCCCGTCCGGCGACTGTTTCCGGCGACGCTTCACTCACCGACGCGTGTCTTCGTGCATGCTTCACCACCTGTGGAATGGCCACGTGGTGGCTTATCTTTTGGATGGGCCATTATTGGGCTTTGTTGGTTTAGTCGGTTGTCTCTTTGATGGGCTCTGGCCCAGTTGTATTTTCATAAGGCCTATGGCCCGTTAATGAAATCGTTGACAAAAAAAAAAAAAAAAAACTCTTCTCTCTTTCGACCAAAAAATTATAATCTCTTCTCTCTTGTGTTTCATTTTCTTACTCTAGTTTCTGCATTGATCTCTGATCTCCACTGCTTTCCTCCTCCGTCATCCTCCACCGTCTCTCCTCTTCTCCTATGTTTAATCTCAAGCCCTAATTTTTGGGGATCTGCAACTATTGAAACAAATCCGATCTATCTCCTCCTCCTCTTCGTTGTTGCATGACGTCGACACCATCTGAAGATCTCTAGCCATGGCTGTTCGGTACTCTTCTATCTCTCTTCCCAAGCTTACTCTTTCAGATTCTGTTTTTTATTTTATATTTAATTTGTATATTGGGTGAAATTGGGCAGATCTATGCTGCTGTTTTCAAATCGGCATTTCTCTTTCTCCATGTTAAACAGAATCAGAAACTCCTCTAAAGCTCACACCTCTCCTTCTCGCGTCCTGGTCATCGTCTTCTTTGCAACCTTCCTTTGGATCGACATTGGAGGAGACATATCGGATACTGAAAAGAATAGAAAACTATGAGGTAACATATCTTCTTCCTTTTGGTTAAGATTGTATTGTTCAGTGAAATTCAGTGGGAAAACTACAAAGGTTATTTTCTGCGTGAAAGAGAATGAACTGAGGAACTGTCTGAGTAAAGATGGTCTTAAAGATAAAAATCTAGTTGAATTTTTGTTGCTTCCATTAATAGGATCCGTTTAAGCTGCTTGTGTTCCAAATATTGATGATGTCTTTGTTTTGTTTATCAGAGTAGTGCTGTTGATAAAGGTTTTAACTTGTTTCTTGTGATGGCATGTTATTGATATGCGGTTCTGCGGTTCAGGTACTTCACATCTCTCTTATACATGCTGCTAAATTCGCCTAGATTACTGCTATTTATATTGATGTAGTCTCAATCTTGTTCTGTTTCTTATGCAGTGGCGTTACCTCAGGCTCAGAAATCATCTCTGGCTAGGTTCTTAGAGAAACGCAAAGAAAGGTACACAACAATGCTTCACAGACTAAACCAGTTATTGATCTCTTGAATTAAATCCTTCACTGTTGGTTTTGCAGAGTCACAAGCGTATTGCCATATTACTAGACAAGAAGTCATCAACAGGTTTTTGCACACCAGTGTATGAATGCATAAGTTCTTCACTCAGCTCTGCAACCTAATCTCATTGGCAGTAAGACTGCTTTAGCATTTTGTCAGTTAAATGGTGTTTTTTCCATTTTATTTCTTTGTTTTATTGTTGCAAAATCCTCCTCATATTATTCTATCTTGTATGAGATGATGGCTAGTAAAGAGACCTTGGAAAACAGAATAAACTCAATTGCAGCCAAGAGGCTCACGGCTCACCTTTGATTAATAATTCTTAGGTTTTCTCATTGTTGCCTATATCAATTGGGTAAATGAGAAGCATTTCTACTTAATTGCTTAATGCAGACTATGAGTTAAATGATATCTGATTGAGATTCATTGGTGTTGTTTCATATGTGGTACAGAAGGAGAAAGGGGAAAGCTTCTACTCATTTTCCAGGGACATGACTATTAGATCTACGGAAGGAATGGGAATCATCCCGTTGTGCTTTAAGTCAGGTGAAGACGCAGATACCTTTGGATTGACAGGTCACAAACGCTACACGATCAATCTCCCAACCGATATCCTAGAGATAAGACATGGCCAAGATGTTACCTTCACACCAACAATGGAAAGTCTTTCACTTACACAGTCCGCTTTGACACTGAGGTAAAATAAAATTACTTTGGCGAAGATAGCCTTTTTCTTGTAGTGGTGTCTTCTGCTGGTATTAGAGTCATCACATGTTGAAATTTTTGTTTTGTTAAATGAGCTTGGTTACATGAAATATGAAGCTCCAATGAACAGTTCAACTGTTGAAGACACTTAACAGGACAGTGGGAGTGGTGCGCAAGTATCTTATAGATGCAAAGGTATATTTCTGATAACATGTATGTGTCTTTTTTGTGTGTACAAATCGATTTTCATGGTAGTTATATTTCTTCAGGAACATGGAAATAAGAAGGGAAATGATATTCCTGCATCTGTGCAAGTAATTGGGAGGTTTTGCTGCTTATGTGATCATGGTTTGCTGCTTCGTTAAACTTTATGGAAGAACATGGTGGCTTGGCAATGGCGGCTCCGGTTTGTTCAACTTCTCATGTAGTAGCGACTTTACAAATGAAGTTCATTCACTTACGATTAAGGGCTCTTCTTCCTCTTTTTAGACTTGGCCAGACTTATGATGATAGTATAAGACTTAGGAAGGATGTTTTGTTTCATATATGCAAGATGTTTAGTTTAAAACTTAATGTTAAATTAGTTATGTTTTAGTAATGATATTTGTATAAGACATGTTTTGGAATATTAATGAAAATTCATATTTTGAATTAAATTTCAAATATTTTTTATTTAAATAAATTGATTATAAGATATAAGTAAAATATATATATATATATATATATATATTAATACGGCTCGGCTCGGCTAAAAAAGCTATTATAGATAGATTCAACTATAGCAACAAAAACTATCGCTATCATTGATGCAAGATATAATAGCACGGACGAAAACGCTATCATATATGACCCACCTATTATAGCTGGGGCAGACATATATTTTCAAAAACGCTATCAATCACGTACGATAGCGTTTTTCGTGAGCTAAGAATAGACATTTTTCTTGTAGTGAAAGTAGATTGAAAGGTTGGTTTTGAAAGCTCTGTCGCAAGGTGGCAAAGAAATATTATTGAAATTGATTTGTCTTGCTCTGCTGATATATGCTATGTCAGTCTTTCAGCTCTCTAAAGACTTGTGTGATAAACTCACCAATGCTATGATACAATTCTGGTGGAGCAGCGGCAACAACATGAGAAAAATCCCATGGATAGCCTGGCAAAATCTATGACGTAACAAAGAGGAAGGTGGGCTTGGCTTCGACAATATTGGCAGGTTCAACCAAGCTCTTTTCGGCAAAGAGGCTTGGAGGATATGGAATAACCCGGACTCGTTGGTAGCTCGGATCCTTAAATCTCGTTATTTCCCAAATGGGTTCTTCTTAGACTGCGGGGTGGGGACGAGACCATCCTTTCCTTGCAGAAGTATCCTCCATGGCCGTGAGCTCAAACATTGATTACTTACGTCCATCGGCAATGACTCTGATAAAAATGTTTGGGCACACAATTGGATCCTTGATACAATACCTCGTCCTCCCTTGTATCGGATTGGAAGCGTTATTGACCATACACAAAAGGTCTCAAACTTACTGATCCCAAACACGAACTTGTGGGATGTGCATAAGGTCCATCAAACCTTCAGTGATGAAGATGTTCATCATAAAAATCATTCATGAAATTCACAAACCAGACCAAGATGTTTGGGGCTTTACAAAAGCAGAAATCTACACCTCGCGCAGTGGTTACAAGCTGTTGGAAACTTGAATGATCTAAAGAACCAACCAACAAATATTGTTACTCCAATTGAAAAACAACTGTGGCGAGCCATTTGGAAGGTTAAAACTGCTCCGAAGATCCGAAATTTCTTCTGGAAAGTTCTCTCAGGTGCACTCCCTGTAAGAGTCTTACAGATTACGATCAAGAGTAATTCTACTGGACACAACATGTCCCCTTTGTGGCTCTGGCTCAGAAAACATCAACCCTCGTCAGGTTTTTCACGAAAATCTGTTTTTCTAAATATACATCTGCTGGTCTATGAGATCAACAAAAGGTCGCAGGAAGGTAGATATGCAAAGTCACTTCCGTGGGTTCTTTGGCACATAGGGAAAGCGTGAAATGCGCTAGCTTTTGAACGAACAGGTCTCAGTCATGAAGCCACAGTAAAAAGAGCTATCGAAGAAGCTGAATTATGGTTTAGTGTCCATCAGCCAAAGCAACCAGACGTCATGACCAACCCCAGTGGTATGATATCACCTTGGATCAAACCGCCTGTGGGAAGGCTTAAATACAATATAGCGGCATCTTGGGCTGGCTGCTTATTAAACTGTGGTGCGTCGTGGTTCTTAATAGACCACAATGGCTATGCCTTAGCTCATGGACGCCGCTCTTTCTCCAATTTACAGTCTGAGACTGAATGCGAGTTGCAGGCGATTTATTGGGCTACGTCAAGCCTCCAGTCCATGCACTTTAAACAAGTGATCTTTGAATCAAACCTTGATGCATCCATCCCATTTTCCTCTGTGATACAATGTCATAACCAGTATCCTGAGAAGTTTGGAGGGCTTTCAAAACTGGAGCGTGGAGCATGTGGTAGATGAACGTAACAAAAGCGCTGATCATATAGCAAGAAGTGTTAAAAACTGCCACAAATACCAATCATACATCACGATGGGAGGCCCGTTCTGACTACACCACATGCTAGCGTTAGAAGCCATGCAGTAACACTATATTATACACTCGTCCAGTCTCATGCATTCAATCTACCATCTTGACCTCAAGCTACCTTGGTAACTACTACCTAGATTTGGAGTGTCTTGACCTCTATGTTTCATTATGGTACCTAGTGTATCTATATTTTTCCTTCTTGTTCTTCTCATCCCTTTTTGTTTCTCTACCATCGAACCACCAAACATTGTGATTGCCAAAACACTACAAGAAAACATGCGTATTGCGACGGAAACTACCATCACAATTCCATCGAAAATCGCGTTTACTGATGTCCTTGCGATGGAACCTTTTCCGTTGCAAATGGCTTCTCGCAACCTATTTGACCTCACAAATCCTCGCAAATTTGCAACGGAATACATTCTGTCGCAATGTTCCCGCCAAACTCTCGTAAAAACATCGCAGATATTTTCCACGCAAAACTCTCGTAAAAATGAATCCCTCGCAATTCAGACGCAAATTTGTGATTGCTTTGCCAGACGACTTGTGCTCGCAAGTTCTCTCGCTACTCCACGCAATTCCATCGCAAAGTTTTTCATTGACGTTGATCACTCCTAAGCTGTCAGTGCGGACTCCATGACCGATTGTTGGATCAAACCAATCACATTGGAATAAAATGCATTTCAAACCGATAATTCCCGGATATGTGACTTCTATAATCTTTTGCAGGATGCCGTAGAAGTCGTTTTCACTTAGCACGTGAATTCCATAGTTTGCGGTCATCCTTTGCGACCCATGTTCGCATGTATGAAAAGTGTATCCACGAGTGAAGTACATTGGGGGCGGTCACGATCTTTGCAATTGGTTCTTGAACAACTTCGTGCAACCAAAGTGGTAATGGTATGCCCCCACGTCCATTTCGCACCTACACATGATAGATATATAAGTACATATATACTTGATATAATTTCATATATATTTAATTAAATCATCAATCTTACATAGTCTTGTAACCATCCTGCGAAATCACGATTTTTGTACTTCTCATACTCTTTCTCTTGTAAATCGAGGTAAGCTTCTCGCATTTGCATATCGAATATACTGAAAAATAATATGTGCATGATATGATTATAGTAAAAATATATCTAAAATGATTTGGAAACAATTTAACAATAATATATATGTGTGTGTGTGTAATTAATTAATATATACCTTTTGAATTGATGCACAAAATCACAATTTCGTAAAATATACTTGTGAGCCGCACTAGAGTGGTCATAGTCTTCCCACCAAACATTTGCCAATATTCCTGCTAGTCTTCCAATTTGTACAAAGATATATGGAACATCAACGTGGTACGTAGGTGCAACTCCACCATAGTCATATCGTCTAGGAGCGGTTTTGTTTTGTTCTAACAGTTGGGCTAAATTAATCAGTTAGATGAAATTTGCCACCATGCTTATGAGAATTCAAAGCTGTACAAGGAGCGTACGAATGCATATCATGATAGGAAGATAATCTCACGCCAATTTGAACCAAATGACCAGGTACTCCTGTACAACTCTCGTTTACAATTGTTCCCTGGAAAGTTGCGTTCTCGTTAGTCAGGTCCCTTTACCGTCAAGGAAGCTAGGCCACACGGAGCTGTTATCTTGGTGAGGAGTTCACAGTCAACGGGCAACGGGTGAAACACTATTGAGCGAAAGCTAAGATCCCAAAAGGCGACATTGTCCATCTGGATGATCCACCCACTGCCTAGTCGCAATACAATCAAGCTAATGACGTTAAACGAGCACTGAGTGGGAGGAAACCCACTAGTAAGTTGTAAAGAATAGGAATTTTTTGTTTTTATTTTTGATCTTTTTGGTTTCTGGTGTTTCTGTGTTAAGAGTCACAGAACCGTAGCACTTAGGATCGAGTGTCGATCGACATTTTCATTAGTATCGGTCGACATTGAGATACGGAGATTTCGAGCACGGATCATGGTCGATTATCAAGGTCGATTAAGGACCAGGAGAATACATGTCGATCGACATTGGCCCCAGTGTCGATCGACATCGATACGCACAAGGAAAGATCCTTTAAAAACTCGGGACAGACTTTCATTTCCTCACTTTTACTTCTCACGATTTTTCTCTCCACAAATCTCTATCTCCTTCGTTTCTTGACCGATTTCAACGATTCAAAGCTCTATTCCACTCGATTTTCAGTGCTCTATCCATATCTAGTGTCTGTTTCATTGATCTGCAAAGGTATGTCTCCGAATCCCCCTAATTCCATTTCGGCCCCAAGGTGAAAAACTTCAAATTTTGCCTCGATTAGCTCGTTTCTATGGTTGATTCTTGCCTATTTAAGTTGTGCAAGAGGATTTATAGGGTTACCACACAGATTTCGTGGTTAATTGGAGATTTCCGAAAATCTTTTGGTTTGATGACCAATTCTCTCGTTCGTTAATTCTGTCGATATCTAGGACAAAATTGGGATGGAATATGGTTGCTGACAGTGCTGTGAATGATTGTCTTGACTTGATTTGGTGGTATTATCCTTTTTAAATTCTTTAAGCTTGGCATCTCATGCTTTTATTTTCTGTGTTTGTCTTGCAGATGCAACCAAGCCTGTTACGCGGTAAACGACCAAGGAGAGCTGCACCAGCTTCTTCTTTTGGGTCCTCATCACAGCAGAACGACACCGCTAATACCAATGTCCCAAGCCCACAGACACGCCCCCTTGGCCAAGGCGTGAGAAGCTGAGAATTCCTTAAAACCGAGTCAGGGCAAATGATCCAGATGTGGAGATCAAGTAGTCAGCATGCTATAACATGCCAATCTCGGAGGAGTGGGATGACTAGGACTCCTTGTTCTACAATGCCTGGTGTAATGCCAATATCAAGCCCACCAGATTTTCTGACAACGCTGCCATGACTAAGCTGAAGATCCGGTCTGATGTGCTCCGCATCCTGCGGATAGCTGACCTGGGTACCATCAGTACCAAGCAGTACGATCTCTACGAGGAGCTGGTGAGACTGTTTATGGCTAATGTCCGGGTGTACTACACCAATGAGATTGTCCCGAAGGATTCTGAGGGGACATTGACCTTCATGGCTAAGGGTGTGAGGTATCAGATTTCAATCCCTGAGTTGTGTGATATCTACGAGTTTGACATGACCAAGAAGAGAGTGACTCTGCCAGAGCAGTGGCGAGATGTGCAGGTCTTCTGGTCTCGCTTCGGTAATGGGATATACGGTTCCCACACGACCCGACAGACTGCAGTGAGACATCCTGTTTTCAGGTACACTGCCCGCTTGCACCATTCTGTGTAAGATAGAGCCCGGTATGATGAGGATCGCAGAGCTGTTATGGCTTCATTTCGGGATTGGACACATCATTGGTGCAGAGCAGTATTAGCATGCCCATTTAGAGGCACATGTTAACATGGGAGCTATATTTGCACACCATCTGTTTTACCTTTCACTGGGAAGTCCACGAAGACGGAGACTGTTAGGAGCCTTTTGACTCCTATCTTTGATCACTTTGGCATTGACAGGAGCCAGATGACTATTTGCACAGCGAGGTCTACCATGTACATTACGCATCTGAGGAGCACTCATTGGCTCAAGGGGGACAAGGACAGAGGAGAGATGTTGTGGAATTTCACTGATTCATGAGGTGTAGATTGTTTGTTTGTAGATCGTTTGTTCCCTCTTCCTGACACCAGACTCACAACGATTACTGGCGAGCCACTGATGCTTAGCTTTCAGCCTTCTGAGGACCTTTCTAGAGCACCTCCGCATCGCTCCACTATATATAGAGGTGCCTCCTCTCGAGCTGCTGTTTTAGATGCTGAGCACGATGCAGTTCCTGTTGCTGATCCTGATGAGACTTACGGGTTCCCAGACCCTCCGAGGCCACCTGAAGACATACCATATGGAGAATTGCAGAACTGGGCAATTTCTACGCTTAAGGAGATGTAGAATGGAATTTTCAGCTGCTCCTGTCGTCACGCACATCGCATCTCTTACCCACAGCCACGACGTCGCGCACCCGCACCGCCTGCACCTGTCATCCCCGAGGATTGAGACATAGAGGACACTGTGTTGGATTGTTCGGTTGATCCTGATTCAATTCTCATATTGATATCAACCTAAACATGCATCAGATCTAGGTGTTCTTATTTAGAAACAATATGATCTCACCTTTTACCTGTTTGTTTGCAGCGGAATTGATGAACAGGTCAGAGATCAGGGAGATACACCAAGGGATGAATCCTCCAAAGGCTCACACACGCAATCACAGGAAACTGGTTGCTAGACCACGAGGAGATGGGGCGCAGAGAGAGAGGAGAAACGCGGCTGAGCTTAGGGTTCGTAGGAAGAGAGTTGGCTTTTAGTCATTAAAAACCTTCTCTTTCCCTTTCGGGCTTTTGGGCCCAATCTGATTAAATCCCATTTAATCAGACCCATTACTCATTCTCTCTTAGTACGACAAATGCCTAGCACTTTTGTCGTACTTCTGTTAAGCCGTTCCTACTTTATTTCCTGCTAGCTTAAGCGTGTGACCCATATGGGATCATACAATAAAAGCAATAAGTCCGAGACTTATAGATCATGAGCGGACTCTAGCAAGCCATCATGACCCCCAGTATTGTATGACTTATGTCTGATCTCGACATACTCTTACTTTCTAGAGACAGTACCGAGATTACTGGACACAATTCCAACAATCTCCCACTTGTACTGGAATCTCTGTATTCATAATCCTTTTGTCTCAATATCTCGATTAGTCATAAGGCAAGATTGGTGTCATCCTTATAAAGCCTAATCTTGTTCATCGGACTCTGATTTGATACTGACAATCCAAACGACTCGGGAAAGTCCGTTTGAGCATGGCCATGCGTTTTCCAGTATTCAAATCTCCGATTGGCCTAGAGATATTCACTCCATTTATATTGGAGGGACAAATCCCATCTTGTTCCATCACTGTAAACTACTCATTTCATGATGTACCCAAACAAGGTCCTTATAGCTATCACTGAACGATAGCGTTAGACAATGATCAAAGTACATCAGTCCATGTGCAGTCACATGCATGTGAACTCAGGTCTAAGGACTATACTCTATAGTCGTAGTAAGAATCTCTTATGACACAGATATAAATATCCTGAAGAGTTCTTATAAGCGGGTCTTGTCCGGTCGTATGTTCCCAACATACACCTATGTACTGACTTTGATGCCGAGCATCTATGACACACTGAGACTTTGTCATAAGTCACGTACCAATCCAGTCTTACACGGTTGTTGGTGTTCCAATTTCAACAACCTTCGACTAGGGACAGGATGATATAAAACATCTATCAAATATAGGGTCTCATGATCAAGCTAAATGACTTTGATGACTCAAGATCAAATCATTTACTTCGATGACCTATAAAATGGTTCATATCATTTTGGAACGATTATTTCATCACAGTTAAAATAATCTTGAAATAATAATTTCATTAAAACATAAATAATGTTTTACAAGAACATATCAAATAACTAAAATAAAGCTCACAAAACTCCCACTCAAATTTAGATTACATTTCAATGTTTCTAATGCCTACAGCTTCAGTCAGGAACTCGAGCTTAGGCCTTGGGAGTGGCTTTGTCAACGGATCAGCGACGTTATCATCTGTCGGAACTCGGCTGATCTTGACTTCCTTTCTATTAATGATGTCACGTATCAAGTGATATCTTCTTTGAACATGCTTGGATTTCTGGTGTGATCTTGGTTCCTTTGCCTGAGCTATAGCACCATTGTTGTCACAAAACAGTGCCAGAGGCTCAGCCGCATCTGGTATCACACCTAGTTCCATAATGAACTTTCGTATCCAAACAGCTTCCTTCGCTGCTTCTGAGGCGGCGACATATTCAGCTTCTGTAGTGGAATCAGCAACGGTGTCCTGCTTGGAGCTTCTCCAACTTACTGCACCGCCATTCAGACAAAAGACATAACCGGACTGTGACCGGAAATCATCTGTGTCTGTCTGGAAACTTGCGTCCGTGAATCCACTGACTTTAAGCACATCACTTCCACCGTACACTAAGAACTTATCCTTAGTATGTCTTAGATACTTCAAGATATTCTTTACGGCAATCCAATGGTTTTCACCTGGATTTGACTGGTATCTACTCGTCATGCTCAATGCATAAGCAACATCAGGACGAGTACAGATCATGGCATACATGACAGATCCTATTGCGGATGCATAAGGAATATTCTTCATGCGCTCAAGCTCAGCAGCCGACGTAGGGCTCTGCTTCTTGCTCAGCGTTGTGCCATGTACCATTGGCGTGAAGCCCTTCTTGGAATCTTTCATGCTGAATCTTTGTAGGACTTTGTCAATGTATGAGTCTTGACACAAGCCTATCAGCCTCTTAGGTCTATCCCGATAGATCCTAATTCCAAGAACGTATGCGGCTTCACCCATGTCTTTCATGGAAAAACAACTTCCAAGCCAGTCTTTTACAGACTTCAGCATTGGAACATCGTTTCCGAGAAGCAGTATGTCATCGACATACAGGATAAGAAATACAATCTTGCTCCCACTAGATTTCTTATACACGCATTGTTCTTCTTCGTTTCTAATGAAGTCAAATTGCTTGATCGCTTCATCAAAACGAAGATTCCAGCTCCTCGATGCTTGCTTCAATCCATAAATGGATTTATGAAGCTTGCATACTTTACCAGCATTCTTTGGATCTATGTAACCGTCAGGTTGTGTCATATACACATCCTCTTCCAGAATACCATTCAGGAAAGCGGTTTTCACGTCCATCTGCCAAATTTCATAATCATGAAAAGCTGCAGTTGCTAGTAGAATCCGAATAGATTTCATCATAGCCACCGGTGAATAGGTTTCATCGTAATCCACACCGTGAACTTGTCTGAAACCTTTTGCCACCAACCTGGCTTTATAAATCTGGACATTTCCATCCACGTCAATCTTCTTCTTGAAGATCCATTTGCACTCGATGGCTTTTACACCAGCGGGTAAGTCAACCAACGAAAATACTTGGTTGACCGACATGGAGTCCATTTCGGAATCAGTGGCCTTGCGCCACTTAGAGGAATCTGGGCCCATCATGGCTTGATTGAAGTTCGATGGTTCATCACCATCAATGATCAAAAGATCATGACAGTCAGTCACGAGGAATCCTTGATATCTCTCGGGTTCGTGACGGATCCTCCCGGATCTTCGAACTTCAGGTACTACAGGTTCAGGCTCTACAATTTCTTGTAGATCCTCCTGCTGCTCTTCCTCATTAGGTTGAGCAGTATCCTGTTCATCTTGAATTTCTTCAAGCAGTACCTTACTCCCACTGTCTTTCTTAGAGAGAAACTCCCTCTCAAGAAAGTTACAATCCCGGGCAACAAAGATCTTGTTCTCGGAACGTAGATAGAAGTAATAAGCCTTGGTTTCCCGTGGATAACCAATGAAGTAGCATTTATCAGATTTTGGTGTAAGCTTATCTGAGATTAATCTCTTTACATAGGCTTCACAACCCCAAATTCTTAGATAAGACAGCACTGGAGCTTCTCCAGTCCATAATTCATATGGTGTCTTTGCTACTGCTTTTGATGGCGCTCTGTTTAGAGTGAACACTGCTGTTAGCAGAGCATATCCCCAAAGGGATATTGGAAGGTCTGTGTGACTCATCATAGATCGAACCATATCCAATAAGGTCCGATTTTTCCTCTCAGACACACCATTCCATTGAGGTGTTCCAGGAGGAGTGAGTTGGGATACGATCCCACACTCTCTCAGATGATCACTGAATTCTTGGCTTAAGTATTCTCCTCCTCGGTCGGACCGAAGAGCCTTAATGCTTTTGCCAAGTTGGTTCTGTACTTCATTTTGGAATTCTCTGAACTTCTCATAAGATTCAGATTTATGTTTCATTAAATAAACATATCCATACCTACTGAAATCATCAGTGAAGGTAATGAAGTACTGATAGTTTCCTCTTGCATTAGTGGACATTGGGCCACACACATCAGTGTGTATCAGGCCCAATAAGTCACTGGCCCTCTCGTTAGGTTTATTAAAGGGGGCCCGTGTCATTTTGCCCATCATGCAGGATTCGCATTTCTCACATGACTCAAAGTCAAATGAGCCAAGAAGTCCATTCGAATGGAGCCTCTTGATGCGTTTCTCGCTGATGTGCCCTAAACGACAATGCCATAGAAACGTTCGGTTTTCCTCATTAGGTTTAAAACGTTTTGTATTAATGTTATAAATTGGCGCGGATTGATCGAGTATGTAAAGCCCATTCGTAAGAGGGGCAGAACCATAGAACAAATTGTTGCGATTGAAGGAACATAATTTATTCTTAACTGAAAAATCATAACCTTCCAAATCCAACAAAGAAATTGAAATAATATTTCTGCTTATAGCAGGTACAAAATAACAATTATTAAGTTCTAAAATCAATCCCGAAGGTAAAGACAACAAGTATGTTCCTACAGCTAGTGCTGAAACTTTCGCTCCATTCCCAACTCGTAGCTCTACTTGTCCTTGCTTCAGCCTTCTACTGTTGCTGAGTGCCTGCATATTAGTACAAATATGAGCCCCACAACCAGTATCCATGACCCATGAGGTATTATCAGAAGTAGTTGTATTAACTTCTATAACAAAAATACCTGATGAAGAAGTCTCGAAAGTCTTCTTCTTTAATTCCTTTAGACCTTCCTGGAATTTCTTACAATCTCTTCTCCAATGCCCCAGTTCTTTGCAGAACCTGCACATGTCAGTTGGCCCAGCCTTGGACTTGGGCTTGGGCTTTGGCGTGTCCTTGTCCTCGACTTGGACACCCTTGGCCTTTCCCTTATCCTTAGCAGAAGACTTCTTAAACCCCTTGCCCTTTTGTACCATAAGTACATTGGGGTCCTTGGCGGTTTTCTTCAAGTTGGGCTCTGCAGTCTTGAGCATTCCGTGAAGCTCAGGCAGTGTCTTACTCAAGCCATGCATGTTAAAGTTCAGAATGAACTGATCATAGCTTGCAGGTAAAGACTGCAGAATGATGTCGCAGGCAAGTTCCTGGCTGATTGGGCAGTCGAGTTTGTGAAGATGATCGAGATAACCCATCATCTTCAACACATGAGGACTCACTGCCGCATTCGCAGCCAACTTGCAGTCCAAGAGGTTCTTAACTGTCTGGAACCTCTCAGTCCTAGCCTGCTCCTGAAAAAGCGATTTCAGGCTTGCCATGATCTCGATTGGAGACAATACACTTTCGAACTGCTTCTGCAGCTCAGGAGTCATTGTCACCAACATCAGGCAATAAACATCATTTTCATCTGACGAATGCTTTTCCCAAGCATTGTGCAGAGTCCTGGCAGCATTGGCAAGAGGCCTCTCGGGGAGGGGATCTCGAAGGACGTAATCCTTCTTCTCCTGCTTGAGGACCAGCCTCAAGTTCCTTGACCATGTCAGGAAGTTCGTTCCAGTCAGCTTCTCCTTCTCGAGAACAGACCGGATCGAGAATGTGTTTTGAGTGCTTGTAGTAGTCATATCTGAAATATATAAATAAAAAGGTTATTAGTTATATGTTCAAAATGATTAATCTCGTATTAAAGTATAATATGATTAATCATGCATTATATCCAATAACATAAGTTACCCTCAATAGAATATAATGATTCCAAGATCCACATATAACTAAGATCAAAGTGGGCCACTGGCCGTCACCCAACCTTAGCTTATATCGGTAAGCCCTATATCGGCTAATTATATCCGTGATATAACTCTTGGTTGTGAATCTGGGCCCGAGGCCCAATCCACTCTGATGTCTCAAGGCCCGGGACTCCCGATGGCCTAGTCAAGAAAACCGGACTATACAGTCATGTAATCATTAATGTCTGGGACTCCCAATGACATTTATGAATCACAAACCGTCTTACCCACGCAAAAGCAGACATCCTCACACTGTAAGGCCATGAATGCAATTGAATGGGCTTTGACAGCTGACATAGCCTGGACAAGACATCCAATGCTTGATATTATTTGAGGTTCGTAGGTTTATTAAAATCATTCCCAAAATAGAAGATTACTATTTCGGGAAACTTTCTATTTATGGAAACCTACTATTTTTAGAAACTTTCTAAAATTGGAAACTTTCTAAAACCGGAAACTTTCTAACTTTAGAAACTTCTTTTAAAATCCAAAACCCGCAAATTCAGAAAATTCTATTTTAAGAAACTTTCTAATTATAAAATTTCGGAAACTTTAATTTAAAAACGACTTTATAATATTATAAAATAGATTTTAAATTAATCTGAAGAAAGACTCAATTAACTGGCCCAATTGTTTTAACTTCTTGGCCCGAGGCCCAAGAATTGGTCCATGTCCAAGACATGACCCAATTGTCCAATTAATTGACATAACCGGTCTGGTTCATTAAAACTGGTCTAACCAAGTTTTAATTACTACGATGACCACAATTGTCAACCGGTTATTTACTAAACCGGAATTTCTCAATTTATTTGGTCCAACCAAATCAAATTAGAAATCCCTGGTTTAGGCACTAAATCCAATATTTCTTTCGACATTGGATTTCTTATTCCGGTTTAACCAGATTTAATAAAATTATTAAATCTGTTTATTAAACCAGAACGAAGATTTAATCAAGTTTTGAACCGAGCCTTAAACCGAACCGAATTGGTCACGAACCAAACCGAGTTGGTCGTGACCTAGTTTCCATCCAAGAAACTCACATCCAGCCGCTCAGCCGCGAGCCGGTCGATCCGAGATCGAGGACGGTCGGGACGAATCAGCTGGACGTTCGGGACGGGACAGGGACGGCTCACCGGACGGACGCACGCGACCGTATGGACGCTCGGCTGGGACGCGATCGGGACGAGTGATCGGTCGTGACGCGACGATCGATCGCGATCGTATGAACCGATCCGATCCGACCATCGTGCGTCCGACCCGCGATCCCTCCGTCCGACCGGCCATCTTCGCCCGCCCGGTCTCTCGGCCGTGATCACTAACCGGCCAAGCCGGTCGATCACCCTTGGCCAATCAACAAAACCCGAGTCATATAGCTCGGTTTTGTGATTCAAGTGTTTGTTCAGGATTTAATTCAGTTTCTTATGTGTTTTTCTTATCAGTAATGGATTCAAAACACATCTAAACAGATTAAACAACCTAAACAATGAATCTAAACAAGAAATCCTAAGAACCAATGGCTCTGATACCACTGTTGGATTGTTCGGTTGATCCTGATTCAATTCTCATATTGATATCAACCTAAACATGCATCAGATCTAGGTGTTCTTATTTAGAAACAATATGATCTCACCTTTTACCTGTTTGTTTGCAGCGGAATTGATGAACAGGTCAGAGATCAGGGAGATACACCAAGGGATGAATCCTCCAAAGGCTCACACACGCAATCACAGGAAACTGGTTGCTAGACCACGAGGAGATGGGGCGCAGAGAGAGAGGAGAAACGCGGCTGAGCTTAGGGTTCGTAGGAAGAGAGTTGGCTTTTAGTCATTAAAAACCTTCTCTTTCCCTTTCGGGCTTTTGGGCCCAATCTGATTAAATCCCATTTAATCAGACCCATTACTCATTCTCTCTTAGTACGACAAATGCCTAGCACTTTTGTCGTACTTCTGTTAAGCCGTTCCTACTTTATTTCCTGCTAGCTTAAGCGTGTGACCCATATGGGATCATACAATAAAAGCAATAAGTCCGAGCCTTATAGATCATGAGCGGACTCTAGCAAGCCATCATGACCCCCAGTATTGTATGACTTATGTCTGATCTCGACATACTCTTACTTTCTAGAGACAGTACCGAGATTACTGGACACAATTCCAACACACTGGTAATTCTGAGGAGATGGACGAGGAGGACTCTCAGGAGTTCTAGATTCTTTGCTGCTACTGGTTCTGTGTTTGTCTTCTTTTTCTTTTCTTTTTCTTTTGTGTCCTTGAGTCATTTTCATGTCTTCTTTTGAGTCAGTTTGTTAGTACTATCTGTCTGGAACTTGGATGGTTTTGAGTTTGTGCATGCTAATGTTGCTTCTGACATGATTTTTGAGTGATCAAATGCAGCTAATAAGTGAGAATTTGAGTGCTAACTCATTGACTTGACCATGGGATTAACTCTGTATCCTGCGTACGATTCTGAAAAATCATTGTCGATCGACATTAATTTTAGCGTCGGTCGACACTAATCGTGTTCATGTACGAAACTTCGACTCAATTTTCCTATCGTTCCAGATTGATATTGTCCGAACCCAAGCTGCGATTGCACTGAGGCCAGTGCAGTTTAAGTGTGGGGGAGGTGGTTACTGGCGAAGTGTTCTGTTTTCTTAGTGTCAGTCCTTTGTTGAGTCAAAATTGGTATGAAACTATGACTTTTCGAGGAAATTTTCGCTGGAACAGGAACTAAGTGACCATTGGACAGACCTGCAGTAGCTCTATGACTGTTAGAAAACCACACACGGATCAACCTATCAAGGACACCCATATCTTCTCAGGTATTCAGAGGATCCACCACTAACTTCACCTCTAATGTTGACTAAATTTTCTTACTTAGTGGCTTGGTTTCTCTGGATCGGATTCCTCTGACGTGTCTGACACAGCCTATAATCCTATCTGAGTATGGTTCCCTTTTCCCCTCCCTTGAAAGTAAAAAAAAAGAGATAAACTGCGGATAAGCTAGTAGCTTCAAAGTGGTCACGGGAGTAGTAGAGACCTTTATTACCTCCTGTGCATCCATGGAAACATGTCCAAAATGATACCCAGTGGAGAAAAATCAGTGCTAATGGAGAAATGGAGATGAAAGGAACCAGAAACCGATAGTTTGGTGGTCAGGTACTGACTAGGTTGAGTCCATGTGTCCTCTGATCGATACTCCCTTGGTGAGATCGCACTTAATTATATACAGAGGTTAGTGTGGTGAATTTGGATATCATGTCTTGATTGTGGAGTTTACTTGGGACAATTGCTAAGTGTGGGGGAAGTACATTGTGGTCTTGATCTCTGCAGGGATGTTTTCATGCGTGTTACTAAGTGAATGTAAATGCGATGTTCCTAAGACGAAATGAGTTTCTGTGTTTTCGAACCTCTTTTTCATACTTTGGTTCTTTGTTTGCTTGAGGGCAAGCAAGAGCTAAGTGTGGGGGAGTTGATATATCATGGTTTTCTAGGTTTTCAACCATGATATAAGTTTACATATTGAGTCTTTTGTTGGGATAGTATCCTGAAATCACACTTGTACTCACTCCTGATGATAGTTGTGTGTCGAGATCAGACATTCGTATAATACTGGGCGGTTGCAATGTTTTGCTAGAAGCCTCTTGCAATCTGTAAGTTGTAGACTTACTGCCAGTATTATATGATCCTATAGGGTCACACACCTAAGCAAACTGGAAGCAAAAATATGGGAATGATCATTATAGTAATGATCATGTTAATGTGTATTGGATACACATTAGTATCGAGTATATGGTGTTGTGTCGATCGACACAGTATGTGTGTCGGTCGACACAATTCGAGTTTTCGAAATAGACTTTTCGATTTATGACTTAATCAAGTCGGCCCGTTTAAGTGATTCTAGGTCTGAATAAATAGAAAGTATTTTCGACCTAGAACAGGAGCCGTCGATTTTTCTTGACAGAGAAAGCAGAAAACACCAAAACTCAGAGATCCCAAAGATCCGGCACTAGCATCCCGGTTTCCAGGTTTGTGTGCGTGTGTATCTGGTAGAGGCGAAGCATCTGAGTCGCTTACTTATCTCGTCGCCAATCATTCCGCTGCCAGTTCAAAGGTAAGAACGAGGTTGGTAAATTTCAATATAACGAACCCTAGATCCTAGGAGATCTAACAGTGGTATCAGAGCATGTTAGGGTTTAGTCTATTGAATCTGGAGCATTTAAATCGAATACTGATGTAATTGATTAGATTGATGCTTGTTAAATCGCGTTTTCATGTTGTTAATCTCGGATTATAGCCTCTGTTGAAAATTCGATGTCTGTGTTTTCGCAGAGTGTCGATCGATACAAAGCGTGTGTCGGTCGACACAGAGCGAAAACGCGTAAAAGATTTTAGGGTTTTCGATCAGTGATCGAATATCCGTATCCCTTCTGTGTCAGTCGATACACTGGGTGTGTCGGTCGACACAGTCTAAGCAAATGGATAGATCGGTTCAATTGGATTGAACCGGTTATCTCACCTGGTTAATTTAATTAACCAATTTGGTTATGGTTGGGTTATGTCGATCGACACAAAGTAGTGTGACGATCGATATGGACCATTAAACCGGACCGGTTCAATTAGATTGAACCGGTTAAGGAAATTCGACTCGGTTTGACCGGTTATCGAAGTCCGGTTAAATTAGGTGGTGTCGACCGATGCAAGTATGCGTCGATCGACACACCACTCGCAGATATGAAGGTTGGACCTCAAATTTTCAAATACCGGACCAAATTTAATCCTAAAGTTCTAGATAAAACTAAACTTAATAAAACTATATGTTTAAATAATTTAATAACTTCTTGAATGTGTATTGGATATACATCAAGATCAAATAGTTCTTTTCCTCAACTAAATATCAAGTGATCTTGATGTCTTGCCCGATCTTGTCTACTGCCAAGACTTGTTTCGTTGTTGGATAGCCTTGGAGTCCTTGGCATCCACAACTACATGAGTAAGGCAGGTGATCATTGATAGACTTGCAGTGCGACTGTCAGTGATCACAAGACAGAAGAGATTGGTTTTACTTGACTGGGCTATCAGAAGTTCTGGGCCCAGAGACATCAGAGTGGATCAGACATAGTTTGTTTCATCTGCGACCAAGAGTTGTACTGGGTACAATTAGCAATGATTTGCTTACCTAGATAACCAAAGTTTGGGTGATGGCGAGTCGCCCACTCAGATTTTGGTGAAGTATGGATCTTGGTTCATTGTATTCATCTGAGGAAACATAGTTTTGAATACAATGCGAGTTTTCTTATTAGATAAGAATTCTCATTTCCTTGAGCATTATAACTAAAATCTCTACCTCTTTTAATTACAGCTATGTCTGTCTCAACTCACATCAACACTTTCTCGCTGAGATCCGTCCTTGAGAAGGAAAAGTTAAATGGATCAAATTTCTTGGAATGGTATCGGAACCTGAGAATAGTTCTCAGGCAGGAGAACAAGGAATATGTCCTTGAAAGAGTTCTCCCCGAGAGGCCACGTTCCAATGCCACGCAGGCAGATAAGAATGCTTATGATAAGCATTCAGCTGATGTCAAAGACGTTAATTGTCTAATGCTGGTGACTATGAACTCTGAGCTGCAGAAGCAATATGAGAACGTGATGTCACTGATTGAGATGATTAACAGCCTGAAAGCTTTGTTTCAGGAGCAAGCTCGCACAGAGAGATACCAGACGGTTAAATCTCTCATGGATTGCAAGCTGGCTAAGGACAGTCCAGTAAGTCCTCATGTCCTTAAAATGATGGGTTACATTGATAACCTGGGGAAACTGGACTGTGCCATTAGCCAGGAGCTAGCCACTGACATGATTCTGCAGTCTTTGCCGTCGTGTTTTGATCAGTTCATCATGAACTACAACATGCAAAACATGACTAAGACATTGACTGAGTTGCACGGCATGCTAAAGACAGCAAAGCCGAATCTCAAGAAGGCGACTCCCAGTGTACTGATGGTACAAGGGGATAAAAGGTTTAAGAAACCTAAGAAGGATAAGGTAAAGGCCCAAGTTGTCCAGACTGAGAGTCAGGACAAGCCCAAGCCAAAGCCCAAATCCGGGCCTTCTCCTGAGGATAAATGCAACTACTGCAAGCAGCTAGGGCATTGGAAGAGAGGCTGCAAGAAGTTCATGGAAGATTACAAGAAACTGAAACAGACGTACGATGCGTCAGATTCAGGTATTTATGTTATCGAACTTAATGTTATGACACCTAGTTCTACTTCGTGGGTATTGGATACCGGCTGCGGTGCTCATATTTGTACTGATGTGCAGGCACTAAGAAACAGTAGAACGCTGAGGAAAGGACAAGTGGAGCTACGGGTCGGGAATGGAGCTAAGGTTGCTGCACTGGCCGTAGGCACTTACGATTTATCTTTACCTTCGGGCATGGTTTTAGCTTTGAATAATTGCTACTTTGTACATGCGATTAGCAGAAACATAATTTCAGTTTCCGTTTTGGATTTGGAAGGTTTTGATTTTGCTGTTAAGAATAAAGTTTGTTCTTTTAATCGTGATGGTACGTTTTATGGTAGCGCCCCATTAGATAATGGGTTATATGTCTTAAACCAAGAAATGCCTGCCTTTAACATAAATACAAAGCGGTTTAAGTCAAATGACGAAAACCCGACTTTCTTATGGCATTGTCGTTTGGGCCATATCAATGAGAAACGCATTCAGAGACTCCATCGAAATGGGCTTCTGGGCTCATTTGATTTTGAATCATGTGAGAAATGCGAATCTTGCTTGATGGGCAAAATGGCTAGGGCCCCTTTCAACAAAACAAATGAAAGGGCCAGTGACTTATTGGGCCTTGTTCATACTGATGTATGTGGGCCGATGAGCACTGTTGCCAGAGGAAATTACAAGTACTTCATCACCTTTACTGATGACTTCAGTAGGTATGGCTACGTCTACTTAATGAGACACAAGTCAGAATCCTTTGATAGATTCAAGGAGTTCAAGAATGAAGTACAGAACCAACTTGGCAAAAATATCAAAGTTCTGTGGTCGGATCACGGAGGAGAATACTTGAGCCAAGAGTTCAGTGACTATCTGAGCGAGTGTGGAATTGTTTCACAACTCACTCCTCCTGGAACACCTCAATGGAATGGAGTGTCAGAGAGGAGGAATCGAACCTTATTGGATATGGTTCGGTCTATGATGAGTCATTCAAATCATCCATTATCCTTTTGGGGATACGCTCTAGAAACGTCTACGTTTACACTAAATAGGGTGCCATCTAAATCAGTGGAAAAGACACCACATGAATTGTGAACTGGGAACATTCCTAGTCTGTCTTTCCTGAAGATTTGGGGTTGTGAGGCTTATGTCAAACGTTTAATCTCTGACAAGCTCGCACCCAAATCAGATAAATGCTACTTCGTTGGTTATCCTAGGGAAACCAAGGCATACTACTTTTACAACCAATCTGAGAACAAAGTATTTGTTACTCGGGACTGTTCTTTTCTTGAGAGAGAATTTCTTTCTAAGAAAAACAGTGGGAGTAAAGTACATCTCGAAGAAATTCAAGATGCACAGGAGACTGCTCAACCTGCTGAGGAAGAGCAGCAGTTGGATCCACAAATTTTTGTGGAGCCCACGCCTGTGGAGCCTGAAGTTCGTAGATCCGGAAGGATCCGTCACGAACCCGAGAGATACTATGGATTTCTCGTGACCAATTGCAATGATTTGATGATCATTGAAAGTGACGAACCAGCGACCTTCGCGGAAGCAATGATGAGCCCGGACTCCGAAAAGTGGCTTGGAGCCTCTAGATCCGGAATGGGATCTATGTCAGAAAACCAAGTATGGTCCTTGGTCGATTTACCTAATGGTGCAAAAGCCATTGAGTGTAAATGGATCTTCAAGAAGAAGATTGACGTGGATGGTAATGTACAAATTCACAAAGCTAGGTTGGTGGCTAAAGGTTTCAAGCAAATTCATGGTATTGACTATGATGAAACCTATTCCCCAGTCGCTATGCTTAAATCAATTCGGATTCTTCTAGCAACTGCCGCTTATTATGATTATGAGATTTGGCAGATGGATGTCAAAACCGCCTTCCTGATTGGAATTCTGGAAGAGGATGTGTATATGACACAGCCTGATGGTTTTGTAGATCCTAAGAATGCTGGGAAGGTATGCAAGCTTCATAAATCCATTTATGGATTGAAGCAAGCATCACGGAGTTGGAATCTTCGTTTTGATGAAGCAGTAAAACAATTTGGTTTCATCAAGAACGAGGAAGAACCATGTGTATACAAGAAGACTAGTGGGAGCGGAATTGCATTTCTTGTACTGTATGTCGATGACATACTTCTTCTCGGTAATGACGTTTCGTTGCTTCAGTCTGTTAAGAATTGGCTCGGAAGTTATTTTTCCATGAAAGACATGGGAAAAGCAGCGTACATCCTTGGAATCAGAATCTACAGAGATAGAGCGAACAGGCTGATTGGATTGTGCCAGGACACTTATATTGATAAGGTGTTGCACAGATTCAAGATGCATGATTCCAAGAAGGGCTTCATACCGATGTCTCATGGCATTATTCTCAGCAAGAAGCAGTGTCGGGCGACACATGCTGAGCGAGAACGCATGGATAGGATTCCTTATGCTTCTGCAATAGGATCTATCATGTATGCCATGCTCTGCACTCGTCCAGCTGTAGCTTACGCGCTAAGCATGACGAGTAGATACCAATCTGATCCAGGTGAAGTTCACTGGACAGCTGTCAAGAATATTCTCAAGAATTTGAGACATACCAAGGATAAGTTCTTGGTATATGGAGGAAGTGAAGAACTTGTGGTGAATGGATTCACAGATGCGAGTTTTCAGACGGACAGAGACGATTTCCGATCACAATCTGGATATGTCTTCTGTCTAAATGGCGGTGCGGTGAGCTGGAAGAGCTCTAAGCAGAATACCGTAGCTGATTCCACGACGGAGGCTGAATATGTTGCTGCTTCAGAAGCGGCAAAGGAAGCTGTTTGGATCAAGAAGTTCATGACTGAACTTGGTGTGGTTCCTAGTATCTTAGAGCAAGTGGCTTTGTTTTGTGATAACAATGGAGCCATTGCTCAGGCGAAAGAACCCAGATCACACCAGAAGTCCAAACACGTAGAGAGGAGATATCACCTGATTCGTGATATCGTCAATAGAGGTGATGTGAAGATCAGCCGAGTTCCGACGGACGAGAATGTCGCTGATCCTCTGACTAAGCCACTCCCAAGGCCCAAGCATGAGTTCCATACTACTGTTGTGGGCATTAGAGATCTTAAGATGTAATCTTGATTCTAGTGGGAGTTTTAGGTTTTATTTTAGTTATAATAAGATGTTCTTGTAAACATACTTTTGGATATGTTTAATGAAATTTGACTTCAGCATTATTTATTGTGATCTAAATAATGGTCCCAAAATAAGTTTATGTCATGTTATAGGTCATCAAGTTGAAGACTTGATCATGAAACCCTATAAGTTGTAGATGACATAAATTATGATTTGTCCCTAGTCGAGGTTGTCACAGTGGGACACTAACAACTGCGAGAGACTAGCTTGTGAGGTGACTGTTGACTAAGTTTCATGGAGTCAATGATATGAGTATCACAGTCAATCACATAGATATATGTTGGTGAACATATGATCGGACATGACCCGCTAATGAGAAATCTACAAGATAGTTATATATGTGTCATAAGAGATTCTCATTACGACTATAGAGTATAGTCCTTAGACCTGAGTTCATCATGTTTTCTTACATATGAATTGGTACACTTTGACCTTGTCAAACGTCGACCCGTAACTGGCGGCTATAACGGTACTGCTCAGGTGTATCATGTAGTATGTGTTGAAACAGGGATGGAACAAGAAGGGATTTGTCCCTCCTGAATAACGGGAGATAAATATCTCAGGGCCTATCGAAGATTTTGTACTGAGAAAATGTGTGGCCGCAATCAAACGAACTGTAGTTCAGTTGTTTGGATTGTTCAGTATAAGATCAGGAGTTCGATAAACACGATGTTGGCTTAATAAGGATGACACTAATCTTGCCTTATGCCAAATCGAGATATAGAGACAAAAGGATTATAGGAATTGATGATTTCAGTACAAGTGGGAGATTGTTGGGATAGTGTCCTGAAATCACACTTGTACTCACTCCTGATGATAGTTGTGTGTTGAGATCAGACATTCGTATAATACTGGCGGTTGCAATGTTTTGCTAGAAGCCTCTTGCAATCTGTAAGTTGTAGACTTACTGCCAGTATTATATGATCCTATAGGGTCACACACCTAAGCAAACTGGAAGCAAAATATGGGAATCATCATTATAGTAATGATCATGTTAATGTGTATTGGATACACATTAGTATCGAGTATATGGTGTTGTGTCGATCGACACAGTATGTGTGTCGGTCGACACAGTTCGGGTTTTCGAAACAGACTTTTCGATTTATGACTTAATCAAGTCGGCCCGTTTGAGTGATTCTAGGTCTGAATAAATAGAAAGTATTTTCGACCTAGAACAGGAGCCGTCGATTTTTCTTGACAGAGAAAGCAGAAAACACCAAAACTCAGAGATCCCAAAGATCCGGCACTAGCATCCCGGTTTCCAGGTTTGTGTGCGTGTGTATCTGGTAGAGGCGAAGCATCTGAGTCGCTTACTGATCTCGTCGCCAATCATTCCGCTGCCAGTTCAAAGGAAAGAACGAGGTTGGTAAATTTCAATATAACGAACCCTATATCCTAGGAGATCTAACATCTTTAACCTTGTTTTTCGAGTCTATCGAGTCTTTTACAGGTAAGCATGCGTTTGGAGCGAAGCTAGGAGTTTTGGGACGTTTCTGGAGATTTCTGCAAGGAGTTGAAGTTGGAGACGTGACCACGATTTTATGTCGACCGACATCTCATTTAGTGTCGGTCGACACTAAAGCCCAACGAGACCAATAAGCCGATTGATGACATCTTTTGAAGAATTGCAAAAAGACCCAGAAGTTTCCTTATTTCTAATTTGGCCCAAGAACATGTTTAGTGGTTTTTAATTAGGTTTTTGAGAGTTGTATCTCTCATTGTTCTTACTTTTGTTCTTGCTTTTGGCTTTGGAGATTGAGAGATTTTGCTTGAGGCTATTCTGCTACTCGTAACCTTTGAGAGAAGGATTTCGAACCACATTCTATTATATCTATTCAGTCTTTAGTTAACTTGCCAAATATGTTTTGTTTTATTGATATCATGTCTGAGTAGTAACCTTAGTTAGATTTAGGGATTCTCGTAAGGATTTTATGCCTTGTTAGATAACTGGATAATTAGGATTCTAAATCTATTTGTTCATCACCTAAGTTGAGATTAAAACTAAATTTTGGATTGATCACCTAGAGTTTAGATCTTAGATAATTAATTTGGCACGAGAGTGTAAATTATAATCTGACAGAACTTAGTGTGAGCAATTTGACTGGATACAAATAGATTTGGTTTAGGAAAATTGTGAACTAAAGAACTTGCTATTAATGATTGTCTATAACTCTCAGATTGCAAAGAGATTTGAATCGTTAGTTGCTAGACATAAGATAATAATTGCAGCGAGAGTTGAATTATTTGACATTGTGATTCTAGTTCTTGAACTTGTGCTTAATCTGAATCCTGATTAGCTAAGTGTCTGACATTGCATGATTTCCTGAGAAATCCCTAGGTCTAGCGCTTTTCTTCTATTGAAAACACTCTTTTACACTACTTGCATTGTTTACTGCTTTCATCTGATTGACTTAGCTTAATTCAAAAACATATAATATGTTATGTGAACTTGAGTCTCTGTGGATTCGATACCCTTTATACTACAAATGCATATATGTGCACTTGAAGTTAGAATAGGGATAAAATTTGCTCTATCACCCTTCATTCTGGAAATGTTTTTCCCTTGCTCGATACATTTTGAGAAGTTTGAAACATATCCATCAGGAAACTTTCATTCTGAAGCAACCCATTCAAACAATGCATGTTCACTACCTCAGATAATCGAAAGTTCGGAATCGGCATCTTCCCGTCCCTTGTGATTGATACGATGAGGTTTTAATCCCTAGATCTACACTGCAAGTGCACAGACATGAACCAGTAGTATATTGGGTATCGAAATCCACAGAGACTCAAGATCTTGAGATAGATTGTAGAAATTCAGGTTAAGCTAAAAAGAGCAGTAAAAACAGTAAATCAGAGAGCAATAAGTAAATAAACTAAACGGTTTGTAAATCAGAAGGCAAAGCGTCAGGTCAAGGGAGTTCTCAGGAAATCAGGAACATAAGCTAATCAATCAATCGGGATCTAATTAAGAATTGTTCTAGAACTAGAATCACAGACTTATAACAGACCAACTTTCGTTGCGAATATTATCTATGTCTAACAACCTAGCAAGCCAACTTTCGTTGCGAATCCTAGAGTTCTAAACAAGCATTAATTTCAGGTTCTTTCGTTCACAATTCTCCTAAGCCAAATTTCTTTGTGAATAGTCAATTTGCTCATATAAGTTCTTTCTAGTTAATTAATCAACTTTCGTTGCAGAAATCAACCTAACATCATAAATCTGGGTAGCTAATTCAGATCAAGCATTAAGAACAACCCTAGATGAAGAACTAGAAAGATATGAATCCCTACAGATTGATCAACCTATAATTCCATGAAATCCCCTGTGAGAATCCCTAAATGTAACTGGAGAACTACTCAGACATGGCAATCATAACAATAGACATGATGAATAGAAAACCAAATAGCATAAAATAGAATAAGAAACTGGGGTTCAAAATCTCTTCTCTCTCGAGTACAAGATCAGCCCCTAACTCTCTCAAAATAAAATAGTGCGTAAGTATGAAAGCGTAGCCTAAAAAAGTGGCTAAAAACCCTAATATAATGATCTAATTACGGCTGGGGCTTCTTTGTAATTATGAGAAACTTTTGGGCCAAAGTGCAAATTCCATAACTCTTCATTAAACCGCCGAGAATTGCCTTATCCGCATATGTGTCGATCGATGCACATATTGTATCGATTGACACAAGTCTGTGAAATCGATAGTGAACTCTTCCTCTCGGGTAAATGCTCCAAATAGCTCCAGAATGCGCCATAATATCCAAATCTGCTCCAAACGTGTCTAGACCTGAAAACATACATAAAGGACTCCAAAAGACTCTAAAAGACTCGATAACAAAGACATATACAATGGTTAAAAGTCCTAAAGACATTTTCATCGTAGGAGCACCACACTCAGATTCCCCTTAGTAAGCCACATGAAAATGAACCTGCAGACATCAAGACCAACATATACTTCCCCCACACTTATCAACTATCCTGAGTAAACTCCACAATCACATTCAAAGCATCCAAATTCACCATACTGACTTCTATAAGCTAATAAGTGTGGTTTCACCTATGGGGTATCGATCAAAGAACACATGGAATCTTACTCTGCTAGCATATGACCACTCAACTGTTGCTTCTGGTTCCTTTCTTCTCTTTTCCCTTCCTTAGCACTGATTTTTCCCCACTGGGTATCATTTTATTTTTTCTATCAGTGCTCTTCCCTTATTGGGGTGTACTTTGGACATGTTTCCATTGATGTACAGGAGGTAATAGAGGTCTCTACCACTCCCGCGACCACTTCGAAGCTACTAGCTTATCCTCAATTTATCTCTTCTTTTTTTTTACTTTCAAGACAGGAGAGAAGGGAACCATAATCAGACAGGTTTACAAGCTGTGTCAGAACCAACAGAGGAATCCGATCCAAAGTATACCAAGCCCATAGGTAAGAAAATTAAGTCAAATTAAAGGTGAAGTCAAGTAATGGATTCTCTGAATACCTGAAGTGATATGGGTGTCCTCAGTAGGCTGGTCAGTGTTGGGTTTTCTAATAATTATAGATCATCTGCAAATCATCCAATGGTTACTTAAGTTCGTGCAAGTGTGGTAATCTCCTCAAAAAAGTCCTTGTTTCCTACTAAATTTGACTCAATAAAACAAATTTGGACTGACTCTAAGAAAACAAAAAGCGTGCGTCAGTAGCAACCTCCCCCCCACACTTAAAACACACTGTCCCCAGTGGTTTCAAGCTTAGGCTCGGTGAGAAAAGAAATCGGAATTAAGAGAATCCGAAAAAGGCTCAGAATACTTACCTGTCGTCGGCCTGTGTCGATCGATACCACTAGGGTGTCGATCAATGAAAGGCGATTGTGTCGACCTTAAAACCGTAAATCGCAACTGTGTCGACCGATGCACTAGGTGTGTCGATTGATGCAGTGCGATTCTGCCTGTATCTCACGCTTTTGAACACACCAAAACAGAAAAATCAAAAACACCAAATTAATTTCTTGCAATGAAAATAAAAAATGAACCTTACAGTGGGTTGCCTCCCACTCAGCGCTTGTTTAAAGTCAATAGCTTGACTATGGTAAGGAGATTGGACTTATGTGGGATTCAACAGAGACTTAGAGTGTCTCTGTGAATGTCTCTTCAGCCAAGGGGGCGTATAAGCGTTCGGATCATGAGATCTCCCAAGATAAAAGCGAAGAGAATCAGGGTGGGAGCGAAGCGAGGGTGGGATACTGTGTTTGCCTGCATTCACAGCTGATGGATTAAGAGGTTTGAGTTTAGAAGAGTCATACCTGTGCTTTGGTGGATGGAAGAGATCTGGAGCTTTCTGCTTAAGAGCAGTTGAAGGATCATAAGATGTTATAGCAAGTTCAGAATGAACTGCCATCTTCTCTTCTCCAATAGAAATCTCTGGTTCCACTTCCACACTGAAGCTCTGTCCATCAATGGTTGATTTCTGCAGCTTTTCCATCTTGAACAGTAATGGCTCATCTCCCAGGTGGAGATCAATCAGTCCATGTCTCACATCAATCACTGCTCCAGCAGTAGCTAAGAAAGGTCTTCCAAGCAGCAAAGGATCAGCTGGCTCAATGTTATACTTCAGCACTACAAAGTCCGTTGGAATCAAGTAGTTTCTGACTCTGACAGGAATGTCCTCAAGAACTCCTTCTGGGTACCTCTTTGAACGATCAACTAGGATAAGAGAGATCCTAGTAGGCTGGAAATCCATCATTCCCAATCTCACAGCCATAGAGTATGGCATTAGATTCACACCTGATCCTAAGTCACACAGAGAATGCTTGAATCTGTCCTTAGAGATTGAACAGTCTAGATCGAAAACTCCTGGATCTGGAAGCTTCTCTGTAATCTGAATTAGCTTCATTTCCATCGCTTTCATCCAATTAGCCACGTCTAGCTCTTGTTTAGACAGCTTAGGAGCCTTAGGATATGAATCAGAGGGCTTATAGACTCGTTCTGGGACTGTTGCAGGTTTCTGGTCCCGTCTGCAATATGTGTCGATCGATGCATAAGATGTGTCGATCGACACAAGGCGATTTCGAGCAGTTTCATCAGACGTATCGGGGATGCATCGATCGACATCAAGTGTGTGTCGATCGACGCATGTCTCAGGCAGACAGTATTCATCCAGAAAATCCGAGATTATGCTCTCTTCTTCTTCCAGCAAGTCAATCTCATCTTCTTTGATCACAGCATGGAAGAATTTATTATGTTCAGCTCTTCCTGATCCATTTTGCCTTTGCTCTGCTCCAGTAATTTGCTGAACCTGAACATCAAGCTTCTTCACATGAGAGCTTATAGATTCTATCTTCCCATTGAGATCAAGGTACAAAGCATCTATCCTTCCATTGAAGTCCACTGTACTCTTCTGCTGTCCTTCCAAGAGATGTTCCAAGAGTCCCATCATCTTATCATTCTGCTCATTTTTAGGTGGAACAGGCTGATATGATGAAGCACCATAATCTCTAGTGAATGAGCTGTTCTGCTGGAAAGGTCTCTGAAATGCAGTCTTTGGTGTGAAACCTGAAGTCTGTCCTTGCTGATTTCCATACCTCTGACCTTGATAACCAGCTCCAGCTATGTAATTAACATCCTCAGTCTCTTGAACATTCACTTTCTTACCCAGCAAGATGCTATGGACAGAATCAATCTTCTTGTTCATCTCAGCTATCTGGGAATTATCAGCTTTCCCACCAGATTTCTGTCTCTCCAAATCAGCATTCTTGACACTATTGCTAGTGACAAAGTTCCCAATAAGCTCTATAGCTTCTTCTGGAGATTTAATGTAGAAGTTTCTAGTACTTGCAGCATCTAAAGCCATCTGATACCACAAATCAACTCCTCTGAAGAAGATACACAACAGCTGCACCTCGGAGAAGCCATGATGAGGGCAATCTCTTTGGTATCTCTTAAATCTCACCCAGGCTGTCTTAAAAGGCTCTGTAGGTCCTTGCTTGAAGGTCAAGAGATCCTGTCGAAGCTGATCAGACCGAGCATCATCATAAAAGTGTCGCATAAACTTCTCCTTCACTGCATTCCAAGTAGTCAAAGTCCCAGCTGGAATCTGACTTAGCCAATCAGCAGCTTCTCCTACAAGAGAGTGAGGAAAAGGCTTGCAGTGCAGGTAGTCATAAGTCACTCCATTGTGCTTCATCCCAGTGACTATAGACTCAAAGTGCTCTATGTGGTCCATAGGATGCTCATGTGGAGATCCGCTAAAAACTCGTCGTCCCACAAGTGTGTAGTAAGAGGTCTTCAGCTCGAATTCATTACGCAGAAACGCAGGAGGTACAATCGCAGACCTATTGGCATAGAACTCGTCGGGTCGATTGTAATCAGCTAGTGTTCTTCTAGCAGGAGGATTAGGAGGCTCATCAGCTCGTGGATTTCCTTGTCCACCTTGAACTTCTCCTTCAGGCTGCTGAACAAGCTGCCTATGAGGTTCAGGAATGACATTCCCTTCTTCATCGAGTCTCTGACCAAGCGCATTGCAGACTTGGTTCTCCGAATTCCTCAGAACACCTTCAGTATCCCTAATCAGGATTATACGGTTGACATTAGCCATCTTAGTTAGCTTCTGGGCTTTCCTGTTCTCTCTGTCAAGCTTTGCAAGCTCCTTAAGTTCGAGATTCACGAGCTCCTTATCCGAATTACTCCTCAATTCGAGATCAGACATAAACTGATCTGTTCACGCAGGTGTGTCGATCGATGCAGGGAGAGTGTCCATCGATGCAGGGCGCGAAGATGTGTCGATCGACACTCAGGACCATGTCGATCGATGCAAGGCGATTCTAGGCGTACCTGAAATGCAAGAAAAACAAAAAATCAGTAACCAAAAACAAAAACGAAAAACTTAGTCGAAATCCTAAGTTCAAATCTATCGAAGACTCAAAAGAGTCCCCGACAATGATATAGAGATTGCTAGGCTTGAGAGAGAGAACAAGAAAGCCCAGAAGCTAGCTAAGATGGCTGATGCCAATCGAATAATCCTGATTAGGGATGCTGAAGGTGTTCTGAGGAATTCGGAGAATCAAGTCTGCAATGCGCTTGGTCAGAGACTCGTTGAAGAAGGGAGAGTCATTCCTAAGCCTGAGAGGCAGATTGTTCAGCCTGATGGAGGAGCTCAAGGTGGACAAGGAAATCCACGATCTGCTGAGCCTCCTAATCCTCCTGCTAGAAGGACACTAGCTGATTACAAAAGACCTGATGAGTTCTATGCTAATAGGTCTGCGATTGTACCTCCTGCGTTTCCGCGCAATGAATTCGAGCTGAAGACTTCTTACTACACACTTGTTGGACAGCGAGTCTTCAGCGGATCTCCACATGAGCATCCTATGGACCACATTGAGCACTTTGAGTCCATAGTGACTAGAATGAAGCACAATGGAGTGAGCTATGACTACCTGTACTGCAAGCTTTTTCCTCACTCTCTTGTAGGAGAAGCTGCTGATTGGCTAAGTCAGATTCCAGCTGGGACTCTGACTACTTGGAATGTAGTGAAGGAGAAGTTTCTGCGACGCTTTTATAATGATGCTAGATCTGATCAGCTTAGACAGGATCTCTTGACCTTTAAGCAAGAACCTACAGAACCTTTTAAGACTGCCTGGGTGAGATTCAAGAGATACCAAAGAGATTGCCCTCATCATGGCTTCTCCGAGGTGCAGCTGTTGTGTATCTTCTTCAGAGGAGTTGATTTGTGGTATCAGATGGCTTTAGATGCTGCAAGTACTAGAAACTTCTACATTAAATCTCCAGAAGAAGCTATAGAGCTTATTGGGAACTTGGTCACTAGCAATAGTGTCAAGAATGCTGATTTGGAGAGACAGAAATCTGGTGGGAAAGCTGATAATTCCCAGATAGCTGAGATGAACAAGAAGATTGATTCTGTCCATAGCATCTTGCTGGGTAAGAAAGTGAATGTTCAAGAGACTGAGGATGTTAATTACATAGCTGGAGCTGGTTATCAAGGTCAGAGGTATGGAAATCAGCAAGGACAGACTTCAGGTTTCACACCAAAGACTGCATTTCAGAGACCTTTCCAGCAGAACAGCTCATTCACTAGAGATTATGGTGCTTCATCATATCAGCTTGTTCCACCTAAAAATGAGCAGAATGATAAGATGATGGGACTCTTGGAACAGCTCTTGGAAGGACAGCAGAAGAGTACAGTGGACTTCAATGGAAAGTTAGATGTTATGTACCTTGATCTCAATGGGAAGATAGAAGGAATAAGCACTCATGTGAAGAAGCTAGATGCTCAGGTTCAATAGATTTCTGGGGCAGAACAAAGACAAAATGGATCAGGAAGAGCTAAACATAATAAATTCGTCAATGCTGTGATCACAGAAGATGAGATTGATTTGTTGGAGGAAGAAGAGAGCGTAATCTCAGATTTTCTAGATGAAAACTGTATGTCTGAGACATGCGTCGATCGACACACTCTCGATGTCGATCGATGCTTCCCCGATACGTCTAATGCATATGCTGAAAATCGCCTAGTATCGATCGACACAACTCAAGCATCGATCGACACATCTTATGCATCGAACGACATAGGTCGCAGACGGGAGCAGAAACCTACAACAGTCCTAGAACGAGTCTACAAGACCTCTGATCCATATTTTAAGGCTCCTAAACTGTCTAAACAGGAGCTTTACGTGGCTAATTGCATGAAAGTGATGGAAAAGAAGCTGATTTAGATTACAGAGAAGATTCCAGATCCAGGAGCCTTTGTGCTAGACTGTTCAATCTCTAAGGAAAGATTCAAGGAATCTCTCTGTGACTTAGGATCTAGTGTGAATCTCATGCCTTACTCCGTGGCTGTTAGATTGGGAATGCTGGAATTCCAGCCTACTAGGATCTCTCTTATCCTACCTGATCGTTCAAAGAGGTATCCAGAAGGAGTTCTTGAGGACATTCCTGTCAGAGTTGGAAACTACTTGATTCCAACGGACTTTGTGGTTCTGAAGTATAATGTTGAGCCAGCTGATCCTCTACTACTTCGAAGACCTTTCTTAGCTACTGCTGGAGCAGTGATTGATGTGCGACGCGGACTGATTGATCTCCACCTGGGAGATGAGCCATTGAGGTTCAAGATGGATAAGCTGCAGAAATCCACCATTGATGGACAGAGCTTCAGTGTGGAAGTGGAACCAGAGATCTCTGTTGAAGAAGAGAAGATGGCAGTTCAATCTGAACTTTCTCTAACATCTTCAGATCATGCAACTGCTCTTAAGCAGAAACCTCCAAATCTCTTCCTTCCTCCAAATCACAGGTATGATCATTCTAAACTCAAACCTCCTAATCACAAAGCTGTGAATGCAGTAAAACGCAGTATCCCACCCTCGCTTCGCTCCCACCATGGTTCTCTTCGTTCTTATCTTGGGAGATCTCATGATCTGAAAGCTTATATGCCACCTTGGCTGAAGAGACATTCACAGAGACATTCAAAGTCTCTGTTGAATCCCCCATAAGTCTGATCTCCTTACCATAGTCAAGCTATTGACTTTAAACAAGCACTTAGTGGGAGGCAACCCACTGTTAGGTTCGTTTTTGTTTTTATTTTTCGTTTTGATTTGGTGTTTTTGATTTTCTGTTTTTGTGTGTTCAAAAGCGTGAGAAACAGGCAGAATCGCACTGCATCGATCGACACACATAGTGCATCGGTCGACACAGTCGCGATTTACGGTTTGCCGAATCAATTGCGGTTCAGACACCACTTATCTACATAACCGCGGACACAATCGCCTTGCATCGATCGACACCCTAGTGGCATCGATCGACACAGGCCAACGACAGGTAAGTGTTCTGACCCTTTTTCGGATTCTCTTAATTCCGATTTCTTTTCTCACCGAGCCTAAGCTTGAGACCACTGGGGACAGTGTGTTTTAAGTGTGGGGGAGGTAGCTACTGACGCACGCTTTTGTTTTCTTAGAGTCAATCCAAAATTTGTTTTATTGAGTCAAAATTGAGTAGGAAACAAGGACTTTTTGAGGAGATTACCACACTTGCACGAACCTAAGTGACCATTGGATGATTTGCAGATGATCTATGACTATTAGAAAACCCAACACGGACCAGCCTACTGAGGACACCCATTTCACTTCAGGTATTCAGAGAATCCATTACTTGACTTCACCTTTAACTTGACTTAATTTTCTCTCCTATGGGCTTTGTATACTTTGGATCGGATTCCTCTGTTGGTTCTGGCACAGCTTGTAAACCTGTCTGATTATGGTTCCCTTCTCCCCTGCCTTCAAAGTAAAAAAAAATGAGATAAACTGAGGATAAGCTAGTAGCTTCGAAGTGGTCGCGGGAGTGGTAGAGACCCCTATTACCTCATGTGCATTCATGGAAACATGTCCAAAGTACACCCCAATAAGGGAAGAGCACTGATAGAAAAAATAAAATGATACCAAGTGGGGAAAAATCAGTGCTCAGGAAGGGAAAAGAGAAGAAAGGGACCAGAAGCAACAGTTGAGTGGTCATGACCTGACAGGGAGAAACCAAAGAAGAGAGAGAGAGAGAGAGAGAGAGAGAGAGAGAGAGAGAGAGAGAGAGAGAGAGAGAGAGAGAGAGAGAGAGAGAGAGAGAGAGAGAGAGAGAGAGAGAGAGAGAGAGAGAGAGAGAGAGAGAGGATAAGAAGAAGAAGCTCAGATTTTCTTGATTGATGACTTTCCCAGGTGAATTCGGTGATAAAGATTGGTTGCCCGACCTTCACCGGAAAGCAAGGCTTGGAGCATACGACCTGTCCCAAGTAAATTCAATGACAAAGATTAATGGCTCAACCTTCCTCAGAGAATGGAACCTGGAAAGAGGAATTCAACAACCCAAACGGCCAGGTTGAACCGCCTCTATTGCCCGAGTCGCATCCTCTACCAATCAAACATGACCCAAATCTAGAGTTACTCGGATTCCCTCGGAAAGGGCCCACTTTCTCCTCCACTCCTCCATTGCACTGCAAAAGAAAAGTCAAAAGCAGTAAGGATAACAAAGAAAAACGACTATAAAGAATTTAAAGGTCAACTTAGGCGGTGATTTTCTGATTTGGGAAAGAAACGTAAGCCCCTTTTTGAAGAAAAGTGGCGCTTCAAAACCACTGGACAGGAGGGTCGAAGTGCCGTCTCTATGTCTAAAAATATGGCAGACGGACCTAGTTGTGAGAAAAATTCACATGTATCTTTTGGAAACCATTTGACAAAGAGAAAACATGACAACCGGTCAACATTTGAGATTCATCTAGAGACTCAAGAGGACGGCGTCGGTTGAAAGAAAATTTCCACATCTAGAAAGCAACCAAAAACAAAGAAAAATGAAAAGATATTAAGCCTTTGTATCGAGAAGAAAGGAGATGGATGAATGAAAAAGAAGAAGAGAAAGGGAAATTAAATGCGAAGAAAAATGGCTACCAAAGCACATTTAAAGATGCAAAACCCACGTTTATCTCCCGAAGACACGTGTCCACTCACAAAAGGTTAGATCTCCGGCGTTTCAGACAATAGGTTAGTTTACATGAAAACACGTGAAAAATCCTCCATACAAGGCCGCTAAGAAACTTTTTCGTTTCTCGCGCTTAATGAACACACCAAATTCAATTCAACAGTAAGATGGGATTTAACGAGAAAAGACAAGATAAAGGGTCATTCATTTGTCAGATCAAGGTTCGGGCCTATTCAAGACGCAACTAATCTAGTTTGCCACAATTGCAACCTCATTCACCGAGAAAATGGGGGAACAATTTTTTGTGCTGGGCTGAGCCCCTTTTATCACTCTTTCCATAAAGGAAGATCAAATATTGAGAGATGGGCTCATGATAATCATTCAAGCATATCAAGCTCAAGATGTTATTTTACGCTTGAGAATAGTAGGGCAACACGTGCTCGCCGCACATAGTACCAAAAGCTAGATCTAGTATTATGATTGCCTACAAACCTACCTCCTCACTCTGGATTTAATGCTACCAAGTAATAACATATGTCGTTAGATTGAAAGGTTAGGTGGACTACCGAAAATTCTTCAGACAAGCTACAAATCCCTGGAATCAAGGAGAAGAAAAGATATAAATACAATGGACATTCTATTCTCGAGAGAGAAAGACACTTAGATAGATATGCTCCCACAAAAGCCTCCGAGCTACATGTTCAGTTTTTCTTTCGACATCTGTCATGATCTCTTTGTAATCTCACTTCTTTATCTTGTGAATCTACCAGACTTTTAAGTCCCAATTTCTCCATAATTATTGTCTTATCAGACAAAAGATCTTTGGATATCTCGTTGCCACCTAAAATTCACGTTACTCGCTCTACCACTAAACTCTACCATTGATCTCTACACTACATATTAGTTTAATACCCCTGTGATAAGTTATCGTTCAACATAAATCGTTTCAAACCTCACGAGAAATCTAAGCAGAAGAAAGATTTATAAAATCTAAATGTATTTGTAATTATAACAAAACTTCTTGTGCTGTAATCATTAGTGTAAGTGTAACGTCCCGACCGCCACTGTCCGTGAGCCTACGCCCACTCTCGGCCCGTGGGACAACCTCTTTTTATGGTCGGTGTGTTAGTCCGGGAGGCTCGAAATATTATTTACTGACCTTGCAATCACCATGCTATATTTTCCGTGTTTTGTCCATACTCGTACGATACCGCAACCGGGAACATCACATATCTTTTAACTACTTCAGCTTAAGCACACTCACCTCTAGAGTTCTCTTTAGACAAGTGACGGAAAGATAATGCACTTTGGTGACAAAAACATCCAAATAAAGTATTTGAAGCCTCTCAGCATATAACAAAATTCTGATATTAATCATCCCAATTTAGAGCCGGAGTGTAGAGCTAGGTGTGTGCAGCTCGATGTTAGCTAAAGGTGCAAAGATTGATGTTACGGAAACAGATAGAAAACCTTCTTTTTGGGAAATTAACGTTGGACAACATTTTGACTTTCGTTGACTGGATTTAAGTGCTAAATCTGACCCAAACAATTGCCCCTCAAACCTTTAGACGAGCTGGCGAGCTCTGGAGGATGAGGAATGATCGAGAAGAACGAAAGTATTTGTTGTTATGCCACAAGCTTGTGTTGATCTTTCGTTGGCAAAATGTTTAGCTTGGATGCTCATGTTGTAGAGTCGAGCTATGTTATGAGTATTCGAGAGTTTGAATACTAAGATCGTGAGATTGAGCTATTGTGTTTTGTTTGTTTAGTATGGCCAGACGTTTTGGTTTAGAGCTCATTGCGATAAGTTTATGCGTTTAGGTCAAGGCTCTCTCGAATCTCGAAACTCGTTTAACTTGTTAGAAAGCTGTGAGTTGTAGCGCGTTTGTAGAATGGATACGAGAACAGATCATCAAGTGCAGGCTTAAGGAGATTTGTTAAAGAGATCTCTTAGTTGTGGAGTTTTCTCCTATAATTCGTTTGGTGAATTCTTGCTGTGAGGAGTCTCCAAATTTAGCTGTGTATTGTTTCAGCTGTTTTATAGAGTTCGATGTAGCGAAGTCTTTGAGTCTTAGCGTGAAATCGAACTGTTGTGAAGTCTTAAGACTTAGTTTGATATTGATCGAATTCTTGTGAAGTCGAGAGACTTACATGTTTGAGGAAGTGGCTGAACTCGAGGATTGAGCTGCCTACGTACCCCGTCAGGGGATCAAGCATATACGTAGTTCGATTATTTTAGCACTCGGAGGTACTCTGGTACTGCGTTTTTAACTTTGGTGACCTTATAGATGATGTTGCGAACTATTTTGGTAGATCGGTAGGAGGCTTCCCATTAGGTCCCTAGTTTCCCAGCATCTAGCTCTTTGTTTAGTTCACTTTACGTAATACTAAGTCACACATCATGCTTTCTTTGAGCTCGTGTTGTATTTTTCTAGCGTTGCAGCTACATCTTCTTCATACTTTGCGTAGTACGTAGCTTTATGCAGGGCGTTGTCTAAAGACGTGCAAGGTCAAACTATGAGTTCTTTCTTGAACTCTGATGTGTACTAGACTCCGTTTTCGAGAGCCGCAATGGCTATTTTTTCATTTGGGTCCGCGATGCCAGACTTAACCTCACGAAACCTGCCGATGTAAGCTTTGAGGGTTTCCTCGGGTAAAAAGGTCCATGCGCTAGGGCCCAGAGGTCGGCTTCGATAAAAATCGAATACTGCTTCAGGAATATCGATACGAGCTGGGGGAAGTTGTCGATCGAATTCCCTTTCAGGCTTGCGAACCACTCCAGTGAGGTGCCAGTGAGGTTCTCAGCGAAGATTCTGCAGTAACCTGCCTCTTTTTCCTCATCGTTAAGATGGGCTCTGGAGACTGCGAGCCGGAAGGCTCTAACATGGACTTTTGGATCCGAGGTTCCCGAGTACTATGGAATTTTGATCTTTCCAGTGTTATGGAGTCGTATGTTAGCTATCTTATCCATGAACGGAGTTCGACGGGTTTTTTCGATCACTTGATGGATGTCTGGAACCGAGCTCGTTGCCAAGTGGACTGCGGCTTGGAGGCGCTGGAGCTTAGCGTGGATGCCCTCATTCTCTGTGTTAGTTCGGTTCCCAAACATAGGAGGTTGCGTGTTCCGCTGACGCGAGCTGTGGAACTACCTTACCGCGCTCAGGGGAGGCCGAGCTGAGTTAGTTCTAGCTTGAGAGCTCGAGGCAAAACTGTAGCTACTAACTGTTGAACTCATGTTTGCTATATCAGTTTGCTCGGAAGAGGTCCTGCTGTATAATTTGCTTGGGTAACTCCAGGAGCATGCGAACTCGAAGCAAAGGTTTGAGATCTCGTTTGAGAAGCATGTCGAGCTAAAAGGTTTCGATGTTCAGCTATATATTTTTCGAGATGATCCAAGCGAGCTAGAACAGTTTGTTGGGATGCTTCCTGGTTTTTAGATATGTCTACTAGGATTGCTAGCATCCTGTGGAGTTCTACCATGTTGTCCTCGACAAGTATTGTCGGACATGGGGATGCTGATCGGGTTGGATCGGTCTGGGAAGCTTGAGCTTCGCCGGTGGGTCGTTCTTCAGATCGGATCTAAACCCGAGAAATGTTTCTCTCATTCGCCAGCATTCTAGAGCTTGAAGATGTGGCTCCGGGACTCTGCAGCTGAGATGGGAGGTCGTGAACCGTTAGAATGGGATCGGGGATGAGCCTGATCCGATGCGTTAGTTTTGAGCAATCAAGCTTCGTTGATCGTGATCTCGTGTTTGAGGATCTGAATGAGTCTGATGAATTTGGATCCATCTTCGTTCTTACGAGCCTTAGATCAGGTTCTGGTATAAGAGAAATCTATGAATCTTCCCCACAGACGGTGCCAAAATGTGGATGCTAAAATCCACACTCAAGGATTTAGAGTGTTTTTTATGATTGAGGAAAGATGGGCTAGAATCTCAATGAACAAACAATGTAAATAAAGACTTGAATCGACGAATTGGATTTGTATTGATTAAATAATGAGTTTACAAGAAGAGAGCAGCTAAAGTACATGTGTAGCTAGGTAAAAATCGGATGCCATGATGAATGAAGAAGGAGATACTTTTATAGCTCTGTTTCCGCAGCTAACTTCTGCAGCACCCGGCCGCGTGCTCAACGTACTCCACGATTTGCGGGATCTTGGTGACTCGATCCACTCTGCCCACGTGCTAACAGATTCTTAAGATTGCGGGATCCGTTATGACTTAGTCTTGCCTTCGGTCTTCGGCTTAGAGCTTGATGTCACCAAGATCGAGCTACAGAGCTGTGGAGCTCGTTAACCGGAGCTGTAGAGCCGGAGTGTAGAGCTCATTAACCGGAACTGTAGAGCCGGAGTGTAGAGCTAGATGTGTGCAGCTCGATGTTAGCTACAGGTGCAAAGCTTGATGTTACGGAAACAGATAGAAAACCTTCTTTTTGGGCGATTAACGTTGGACAACATTTTGACTTTCGTTGACTGGATTTAAGTGTTAAATTCGATCCAAACAATAAGTGCTGAATTTTCACGCCACTCGATCAAACAATTTAAACAAGGTACTACTGAATTGAGAGAGAGTTAAGAATTGTAATTACATCTAATTTTTTGAGACGGGCTGAATCTATATTATTAGTCTGTATCTATTGATGGTTAAGAGCGAATGTGTAATTTCTTGTGATTGCTATTTATGAGCATTTTGTCTTTTGAATTTTGTTCTAGTTCACATGAGTCTACATCTATGTATGTTATAAACACTATTTTTTTGAACTATGTTTGTAACGTTCCGACCGCTCCATCAATGGGTCGCACGCCCGCTCATTCGGCCCGTGGGCCCACCTTCATCTGATGGCCGAGTTGTTATTTTGGGAGGCTTTAAAGATTGATTTACTGTCCATGCAATCATCACACGATTTTTCCACGTGTTTTTTCCTCACTCGCACGATATCGTGAGTCACTTCCCGGGAGGTCATCCATCCTTTGACTACTCCAGCTCAAGCAAGCTTAACTCCGGAGTTTTATCTAGAAAAGTGACCGAAAAGATAAGTGCACTTTGGTCATATAGGTAGCCAAATCAATTCTTTTAAGCCTCTCCGCATATACCACAAATTGGGATGTTACAATTCACCCCCTCTCACAGAACGCAAAAACCCTCAGTGCGCACCAGGTCATTATCATTGACGGTGTGACCCCTCACCTGATTCTACACGCGTCCTCGAATTCGGCTCTGATGCCACTTGTAACGCCCGACCTCCCCGTCCGTGGGCCCCACACCCGATCACTCGGCCCGTGGGGCCACCTTCATCCGACAGCCAAGTTGTTATTTTTGGGAGGCTTTAAAGACTTGATTTACCGTCCCTGCAATCACCACACGATCTTTCCACGTGTTTTTTCTTCACTTGCATAATACAGTGAGTCACTTTCCGGGATGTCATCCATCCTCTGACTACTCCATCTCAAGCACGCTTAACTCTGAAGTTTTATCTGGATAAGTGACTGAAAAGATAAATGCATTTTGGTGATATAGATAATCTAATCAATTCTTTTAAGCCTCCAATATATATCACAAACGAGGATGTTACAATATTTACCAAAAGATCAAGCAGTCTAGTGATGGGTATTTTATGATTGACAATTTGATCCATGTCAATGGCACCATGTCTCTTGTCTTATTAGTTTTTTTTAAAATTGGATTTCACGTATCATCCACATCTTTAACGTTTTGATAAAAATTGACCACTTTCAAAATGTCATGTATTAGATTTAAAATTTTTAATATTTTATAGCATTACTCAATGAATCATATATAAAAATTATTTATGAAAACGTTTTATAGGAGAATCGACTGTATTCCGCTATTTAGAATTTAACACATATAAAATTGAAAAAAAAACTATTTAGAAGTCTACACATCAACTCCCTTGATCTACTTAAATTTTTTTTTTCACATCATTGTTTAACTCAAATTTAATATATATATATATACTCATACTACATTATTTAAATTAAATTTAATTAGCTTAAAACTATTAAAATATAAATATGCAATAAATAAATTCAAATTTAATTTGAAATACATAAACATATAGATACTATACATTATAATATTTAAATACATCTTTCATATTTTGTATAAATTAATTGTTATCAATGAATTAAAAATACTAAGTCTTCATATAAATGAAAACACCAATTTATAAGATAGAAATAAAAATAACATTGTAATTTTTTAAATCATTGTAACAATAAAATTTAAATTCACAACAAAAAAACTACAGTAATAAAATTTATAGCCAAAGCCAAAAAAGTTATAACATAATTTATATATAAATAAATCCAAAACCACAGCTGTTGCCAATCAGGCTCGTTGTCAATAATTTATAATATGTTGGTCTATATTTTAGTGAAGAATTGTACAATAATTAAGTTATGCATATCCTAATCATTTGATGCATTAGTTCTAGATAAATTTTGACATATTTATTAAAACTTGGATGTAGATTTAGTTTGTGGAAAAAAATCTGCTAGTGTTAATTGATATTTATAAATTTATGATACATATTATTACCATGAGAAAAAAATGGTGTCAAATAATAATTTTCTGTACATGTTTGTTAAACCAGAACCACATATCACAAATCAATATTAAGAAGCATTAAAAAATTCTACTTTGGTTATTTTGGAAATTATATCCTCTAAAATTTTCTATAAAGCGGTACATTTCTGAAGAAAAACAAAATTACAATTTCCATCGGAAAACAATGAAAATACCAACTGTTAGATCATACACTAAGTCAAAAGTGCCGCGACTGCATTGGCCCATTGATCTTCACTGCCATTTTGTTCGTGTTGTTAAACAACTTGGTGGCGAAAAAAGTAAGCGTTCATTTTTCGGTTTTGCAAAACAATAAATATATTTTATATATATAAAATAATTTCGTCAATCAAATCAATAGTCTTTATTTTATTCATAGTAAAATTTCTCTTTTAAAAAAATATTAAATCTTATACATATATAATATAATACATAACAAAATTTTCAGTTATCATATATTTTTCTATTTTCACTATATAAAATTTATTGTTTGTTAAATGGCAGAAGCGACTCCTAAGAAGATTGTGAAAGCAATGATTGTGAAAGCAATGATTGTGAAAGAACTCACAATGTCGCATGTAAAAAGTCATCTCCAGGTCATTATATATATACACAATATGATGTCTATAGTTATCACCACATATGAAATTTCATAGTTTTGCCTTTTATATTGTCTATGCTGCTGAGTATTAAATCAAATGTATCTGTTGACTACAACAGATGTATAGGAACAAGAAGCACGAAGAGTCAGTACAAGGTACACAAATATCATACGCACCTTAATTAAAAGCAGTATAAATATGTCATTTGCACAGGATCCAATAAGAGTGAGTGCAGAGCAGATACCATAATTATTTTGTGGTGTCCATGATTTGTTTCATTTCATTCTCGATCTGGAATTGACTGTATTTATGTTGTAATTCAGAATATCAAATTTGTTTTATATTGTCTCATTGCATAAAATGTTTTAGAAGTTTTTTATTTTTTTAAAAATTATATGCAATTTATATTTACTTAATATATTTTACAATTAATATTCTACACTAGTTTTGCTATTGGTTAATTTTTTCTAAATGAAATATTAAATATTATATTAATATAAAATAAAACATTTATTTTTAAAAAACAAACGCTTTTAATCAAAATATCATATAAAATGAGATATCAAAAATAGGACAAAGGGAGCTAGTAAATATTAAAAATGTTTGAAAATTTTTAAAATTAAAAATATTTTTTTTATGAAACGAAAGTTTTAGTTATTATGGATATCATGTTTTTATATTTGATTGTCCAGTAGAGTTACGGTTATGCGATTTTTAAAGATCAAATTGGAATGGGCAATTGAGAAAATATTTTAATGCAAAAAACGTTATGTGCAAAAGATACTATAAATAGTTGCCGTAGGCGTATAATTATTGTTTTTTTATGCATAAATATACGCATGTGCAATTCTATAGCAGAAAAGAGAATGGTACGTGAAATGAATTGGCGGCAATCTCAACATCATCTTCGAATCTATGAACGCCTTCGAGACGCTACCAAGTGTATCCAAAATGAGCAAAGGTCCATGGGATTATTAATTAATCTTAATTTCTGATTCATCTTATCGTTTATATATAAATATATATATATATATATATATATATTTATATTATTATTTTTTCTGTTTATGTGTAATGAACTAATTATTATTTTTCGAACTAATATGAACTAATGATTACCTTTGCTTTTAATCTCGTGTAGGCTATGCGATATTAAAGAGAATATAAATGCATTTCTTAAACCCAGTAACAAAACTATGAAAGTAAATTTCAACCTATGTGACAATAGAAACTTTCGAATAATTTTGATTGTTTTTAGTTATAAAATATGATTGTTTATAATTGTTAATCATATGTATGATTGTTTATGGTAGGCTGGACTAAACGAAATCAGAGACAATGATATTGTTATGCATCCTGCTAATGATGTCGTTGGTGGCGATGGTGCAAATATTCCTTTAAACTCAACAGGAGTTTCGAATAGTGAAGAAAAATTGTCCCTTGAACTTACTCTTGGTCTCGAGTACTAACAGGACATTGGTTTCTATCCTTTTTTTTTTTTTTTTAAATGTTTGCTCTTTATTGATGTAATGCTTGTTCCATATAATGGGATGAGAACAATAAAAATGTACAATATCTTATAAGATGTTGTTACTATGTGATTTTTCATCCATTATTTGGCTGAAATACTATTTTATAAACTATTTATGTTTCACCGATAAAAAATGTTATTCAAGCCATGAATGTTTCTGGTTTTGGATTATATAGTATTTTATTTATAATTTATTATAGACAAAATTCTCGCTTCATTTAAACTTCATTCTTCTTCACTGTATTTCCTTCGCCTAAATAATATCTTCACCGATATCTTTGCCATGTTAGTGAAATCCCTTGAATAAGTTATGAATGTCGACAGTTCCAAATCCACCTTGACCAATATTTTACGGCGAAGTCATTTCATATCATACCAAGGCGTAACCACCATATTGTAAACATAAATAATAAAAATTCAGAGCTTTGCAATTTTACTATATGAAAGGGACTGTTTGAGGCTACAGAAGCCAGCCACATCAGCAAAAAAACCAACTCACATTTTGTGATTTTTGAAAACAAAACTTTCTAAAAGGATACCAACTCCTATTTTGTGATTTTCAAAATTTAGGTCGAAATTAAAATTTATGTAAATCAAGAGTTATTGTCGAACGTTCTTTTCTCCCTCAATAAATCTCCTTTTAGAATTGTTGATTTCAGTAACTCAATGCTCCATTTCGTCTTTCCCACATCTATAGAGTATGCCTCCTCTCCTGTATGTCTCCTCCTTTACCCGTATAATCTTCGCAAAATCAAACTCTCTCCATTTCCCATCTTCTCTCCTCCATAATCAACAATAGAGGTGTTGATGATGATGATGATGCAAGAAGTTGCGACCGAGGAAAGAACAACGAAACGAGTGATGAGTCAATGACAGGGAGAGGAACAATTGTGAAGTTTCAATCGATTTTAGGACGTATCTCTTCGCTTCTCTCTGCTACATTTACTTCTATCTATTCCGTTATATTACAGAGATATGCAAGGATGGAAGCGGAATTGGGATCCGAGAAATGAGGGCGTAGAGAATGAATTAGAGATGGGGAGAGAGAATCAGGTGGTCGAAGAAGAGAGGATATCGAGAGAGATAAAAGAGAAGCCCTGAGGAATGAAGAACAACAAAGGTGAGGGAAAAGAGCAGATGGTCAAGAAGAGGGAAATGTTGAAGCAGAGGAAGATATTGGACTCCCCTGATACATTCAATTCTAACTTCGGATAATTTTTTCAAATCTTGCGTGATTATACTTTGTAAGTTTTATTTCACTTTACTTGGAACATTTATCTCTCTTCGTTTTGGATATTGCACAATAATTTACTTTTGGTAGTGATCTCTAGAATGCCTAAGAAAGTTTATGGGTCAAAACTTTGTACATTTTTCAATTAGGTTGTGAGCAGTTCTTAGGAATATCTCACAAGAGGTTTGTGATGTATTACCACTACAAGAAAACACTCGTTTACCGATGGACCAAACCGTCGGAAACGGTGGTTCTCGACGGAATTCCGTCCGGAGCAATCCGTCGGTTCTATTACGTCGGAAAAAACTATCTGTCGGAAAACCTTTGGTATTTTACAACGGATTTCCGACACACTATTTTCTGACGGCTTATCGACGGTCAATAAACTGAAGGTTTACCGACAGTGTACCGATAGATTCGAGTCTGACGACTTAACCGACAGGTCTACCATCGTTTATTAACCATAGGGTTTACCATCGGTTATTAACTGAAGGCTTACTGGCGGTTAGTATCCGACGGCTCACCGATTGTTAGTATCTGACGGATTACCGACAGGACTAACCGACGGTTCTAACCGACTGTTTCTAACCGACGGTACCCGACGGTTCGTAAATTTAATTTTTTATATATTATTTATTTGAAATTTTAAATTATTTAATATTAAATATTAAAAAAAAAAATTATACGAAATATTTTATAAAATTATTATTAATTTTATTAAATTTATTAAAAATATTTCTTAAAATTACATAAAATTAGGATCCACATCGGGTCCCAGTCCCGTCCCATTCCCTCTACAGAGGCCGTACCCGTACCCGTCCCCGTTGCCGATGCTCCTGTTCCCACTCTCGGTCCCACTACATGAGTTGTCCTGTCCGATCCTCCTAGAGCAGCTCCGCCGTACTTGATGTAGTTCATGATTTTATCTCGTATCTCCTGCAGCTTTCTTTCATTTTCCGCCTTTTCCGCCTGCATCTGAGCTTCAATCTGCGCCCTTTCCTCTTGCATCCTAGTTTCAAAACTCGTCTTGAGAGCTGCAATTTCTGCGTCTTTCTCGCGTAAGGCTTCGGTGAAGGTGTTGTTCTCTGGTCGGAAGCGGGAATGTGGAGTCGAGGCTCCCTCCCCCAAGTTTCCTAAACCGAAAACACGGCCCTTCCCGCGCTGCGTTTCCTGTAAAGTAACTAACAAATATTAGTTACACAAATCAAGTAAGCAAGAGTTTTGTAAAATTTTAGTAAACACACAAACTTACCTCAAGAAAGATCTCGTTGATCCTTTGCCACGGTACCTCCTCCGTTGAGCCGACTTTCTCGGACTGTTGGGTATGGACCTCCTGCACCCGCCTCTTTGCCGACTCTACGATTCTCCGAGCAACCGGAACCTAGATCTCGCACATAGTCTTGTTCGTATGGCCCTCCACAGTGAGCTCAACAAACGTTGGCTCACATCCTATCTTTTGTTTCTGCACATTTTTAAATGGTCATTAGTATTTAATTAATTACATTATTGAACATTCTAAAAACGATACTTACAAAGTCAATCTTCCGTTGTGCGGTGCTCTTTGCTCCCGCGTTATGCGTCGAAGAGTCCGCTGCTGTAACAGGCAGGGACCAATGACGGATGATCCCGGCAAACAGTGTGAGGTTCACTCCCTTCGGGTCTTCCCCTAAACCCACTTCTGCTTCCAATAAGTACTCTAGTTGTTAAAAGGATCCGGATGAAGTCGTTAAAGCATCTCTCGCCCCGGGCTGCTCGACTAATAATTATATCTTCGGTGCGATTGTCGATGGGACATCCTGTATATCCTGCCGTGGAATCGACGGTACCGGCCGCGACGGTCTAAGTTGAGTCGATCGAGCTCGCCGTGGAGGTGCCGATCGTGCCTTAGCAGGCTGAGAAGGCTCACCAGGAAGCAATCCATCATTTCGTGAAAAGAACTAATAGTCAACAGTTTGAATAAATTTTATAAAAACGTTTTTATTAATCATAAAATTACAAAAACATTTTTAAAAATTATAAAAACGTTTTTATAAAACCAAAAGTTATAAAAACGTTTTTTTATTATAAAAAACTTTTTATTAATCATAATGTTTATAAAAAAAATTTAAAAATCATAAAAATTATAAAAACGTTTATAATAATCTTAATAATTATGAAAATAATCTTAATAATTATGAAAATGTTTTTATAAAACAAAACAATATAAAAACGTTTTTTAAATTATATAAAACTATTTATTAATCATAAAATTTATAAAAACGTTCTTAAAAATCATAAAAATTACAAAAACGTTTTTAAAAATAAAAAAAAATATAAAAACGTTTTAAAAACGTTTTATAAATCATAAAAATTATATAAACGTTTTTAAAATCTTTAAAATTATCAAAACGTTTTAATAAAACATTAAAAATATAAAAACGTTTTTATAAATTATGTAAAACGTTTAGAATAATGTTAAAATCATAAAAAACGTTTTTATAAAACACATTAAAAATATAAAAACGTTTTAAAAAAATTGAAAAATGTTTTTAATAACCTTAAAAAAATTGTACAAACGTTTTTATAAAACACAAAAAATATAAAAACACACTTTTTAAAATATATAAAACATTTTATAAAATCATATAAATGTTAAAAAAACATTAATAATCAAACTAACCAAACAAATCACACAAAACACCCTAAATAGGATCTAAAACCCATAGATTCCATCATAGACTACATGCATCTTAAATCTAGAAATCTAACAACCTAACATCTTAGTTTTTTCTCGAAATTGAAAGGTTAAAAGAGAAGCTTACATGGTTAAGAGGCGTTGGACGGTTGGTTTTGGCGAGTAGTGGCCGGAATCGTCGAGATTCTTTAGAGAGAAGGCGGAGAAGAATAGAGAGAGAGAGAGAGAGAGAGATAGAGAGAGAGAGAGAGAGAGAGAGAGAGAGAGAGAGAGAGAGAGAGAGAGAGAGAGAGAGAGAGAGAGAGAGAGAGAGAGGGCAAACGCAGAGAATGGGGAAGAAGAAGAAATGATTCGCAGAATAATCTTATTTTCGACGGATTTACGATTGTTCATTAATGAACCGTCGGAAATCCGTCGGTTTCTAAGCGGTCCAATTATTTGGCGGTTTGACCAAAAATGATTGGGCGGTAAATCAAAATATTTGGTAAAAATTTGGCGGTTTATTAACTGGCGGATTTCCGACAGATTCATAAATAATCGTCGGATTAATAAATTAAAAAAAAAGGAATGGGGATACGCAGGTTCCGAACCCACGTCTAGTGTGAGTTATATGAAGCTTTAACCAATATGCCATGTGTTCTTATTGTCAATAGGTTACGTTTAAATTCATTTAAGTAACATTCAGTGTTTTATTCATAATTCCAAAAATCTTAACCATTTAATAAATGTAAGACAATAATTATTTTATAATTGCATAATTTAAAAATAAAATGTTAAAAACACAACATACTATTTTAATTAAACTAATACATAATTTCATAATTATAGAAAACATTACAAACGGATTAGTTATTATAGTTGTCAAAAAAAAAGATTAGTTATTATAATTCGGGAACTTGTTCTCGAACCAATCCCCAGCGTCCGTCTGCCTCCACTGGCAGATCATACGGTTCCATGACCTTGCGGGAAACCATTCCGGTCTTGCGTCTCCTCGGTCCTATCGCAACTTCAAGCGACACATTTTTGTTTGAAAATACGCCTAGCCGTCTTATGGAATTCCCGCCAAACGGTTAAGATGATGTCCGGACCAAAGGTGAAATGCGCCTGTAAGTTGATAACAGAATACATCATATAATATTTAAAATTTAGAAAAGGCATGCACTTATTACAAAAAAACTTTCTTACCAAAAATTCAGCGAACCATGCCGCCTTAAGATCACCAGGAACATTGTAGTACTCCACGTAACTCCCGGACCAGTGATTCTGGATGATATCGCTGATGGCAGACATAATGCTAGCATGGCAACCGAACCAAAGGGCACGGTTCTGTCGAAAGGGGTCAAGAACGGGAAGATGTTCCCGACCCAGCTGACGGATTTCCCGCAAGTAAGAGGTGCGGTTCTCGGGGGACAGATAGACGAAATCCATTTTTGTAAGTGTTTGAGTGTTTGTAGATGATGAAAAAATGGAAAAATTCGTAACATATGTATACAAAATTTTCCGACGGCATTTCTGATGGATTCCGTCGGAAATTAGATTAAATTCCGAAGAGAAGTTTACCAATGCAACGCATAGGGAAGAGTCAGGATTAATTATTGTTTGTAATTGCAGCCTTTGACCTGTTTCTGACGGATTTCCGACAGAATATGTTTAGGGTTTGTTTAGGGTTTAGGGTTTGTTTATGGTTTAGGGTTTGTAGACTGTGCAAGCTCCAATCTTAAATATGACATTGCAGACACGACATTTACGATCATATGACTTGTCTATCACTAAATTTAAATTCCGTAAATCGAATAAGAGATCCGTTCAAACTATCGATAAACGACATTGTAGATTAAGAAGTCACTTCGTCGGTTATACTTCGTATTCCCGAAGATGGGTAAAACATTAGTTGTGTGATTCTGAAGGTTGTTCTTTATTCATAGAAACTCTTTCATTACCTCCCCTAGAGTTTTGGGAAGAATAGGGTTTAGGGTCCCTAAACCCTAAATTTTATATTTCGTTGGTTTTGCTGTCGGAATTAACCGACGGATAACCGACAGGAAATAATAATTTGTCAATTATCCGTCGGTTACTCAAAATTACCATTAATTAGAGGCTATGCCTGGGTTCGAACTCGAGATCATGCAGGTACGCAAGGAGAATTATGACCATTTGTGCTGAGTGTTACGTTACTGTTCTCTTGCAACGATTAATTCTTATTGATAACAATACATGTAATATTAAAAAAAAAACATTTTACATTTATATTTTTAGAAATAGTGAAACATGTAAATAAAAAACAATCACTCAATAATTTTTTTTTTAAGTTTGTTTTTTAATATTTATAAACTACTTTTTCATTCTGCATTGTTTTCTGAGTTGTAATCCGTTGAAATCGAATCAGTGTCGTCGTCGAACTCCGCCCTCTCTTCTTCGGAATCAGAATGATGGACAACATTCCCAAAATGACTAAAATTGACGACTAGATTAACTTCAAGGGATTCTTCAACCGGAGCTATGTAATCACTTTCTCTTGCTTGCATTGGTTCATGTTCTTCAACACCGTAAACTTTTCCTCGCGGGTATATTTTTGTAACTGTTATCCATGGGTCGTTCTTGTATGTTAATCGAGGGTAGGGTATGTAACTCACCTGTATCAAATGAAAGAAATAATTACATGGTGTTAATTAAAAATAATTCAAGATGAAAAGTTACATAAAGGTTCGATCATTTACCTGATCTGCTTGAGAAGCAATAATGAACAGGTCATATTTTCGAAGCTTCTTAGTCGAATGGATAGACGTCACACCAAACTCATATATTGTTACACCTTTCCCAATGATAGGGTTGTACCAGTCACAAAAAAAGAACACGCATCTCATGCCGAGCTTCCCTATGTACTTCACTTCAAGTATTTTTTAAGAATACCGTAGTACACAACTTTTCCGGATGTAGATGAAACTCCATGATCGGCCGTTGTCCTAGAGGATCCTTCTTTGTGCACTTTAAACGCATATCCCCTTGTGCAATATCGTGGATATGACTTTGTGTTGTAGTAGAGTCCGCTGACTATGTCTATTAACCAATCTTCTGGTTTGCAACCGTATTTGATTTCGTTATTCACCTAAAAATAACGGGTTAGTTACCAATCAAATTTATTGGGTCTTGGGTGATATGAAAATTAATAACTCACATAAAACTCTAACCACTTTCAGAAGTATGTTTCTTTCCACTCTTCGCGCTCGTCCTCGGTCAATTCAGGATGATGATGTTGGAATGACTCCATGTATAAATGCATCATTAACCATCTGAACGGTACCTACACCAAAATCTACATCCGCAGTATAAGGTTCGCTAGAACTAACAATAGGTTCCCACGCACTAGTACTACCAAGAGGTTCTCTACTACTACTTGCATTATCCAGTATTTCCCCGTGAAGATACCAAATCTTATAACCCACATTAAACCCAACTGAGTATAAGCGATGACATACTTCAATCGTAAGATTTCTAACATTTCGGCAATGTGTACATCGGCATTTCATCTTACCGGTTTCATGCATATGTGGTTGATTGCAAGCTACCGTCATGAATTCCATAATACCGAGTGCATATGGGGTGTTCACTGTTCGTTGTCTCATCAACCCTCGGTCCGTCCATCCATGATTTAAAATAATTAGGGGAAGACATTTTTCCGTAATAAACAGTATTAGAGAGGGAGAGAGTGGGAAAGTGAGAGAGAGAGAGATTGGTGTGGAGGGGAAGAGTGAGACGTTTGGTATATATTGAAAATTAACCGACGGCAAACCGACGGATATAGTCGTTAGCGTCGGTAATCCATCGGTTTGTTTGTCGGTCCAACGGTAACATTAACGGCTATGTTAACGGTAACATCGATCCTCTATAGTCGCACAATTGTCGCTAACGTAGTCGCAGATTAGTCCCTATGTCTACCGACAACGTTGCGTCTATTTTACGATTACCTATGTTGGTCGTATAAATAGTCGTAACTCGCCGACTAATAATACGACTATGAGATTTAGCGACTATGGATTGCCGACTACCACATTTAGTCGTTTGTTTGTCGTAAAACTCCGATTAACGACTATTCTGCGATTAAAAGTGCAGTCGTAAAAACAATATTTTTTTGTAGTGTAATAGCAGCCCGATAGGTTCTTCCTCAATGATTTCTGCAATAACGATAAATATTTGGTTTCACTTTCTGGCTGTTTTGAAAAATAATTGTATTCATTATTAATGGAGTTAGTTGCTAACTATTCATTCCTAATTGGTGATTGAATCAGCCTATGATGCTCTATGTCGTTTCTTTCTATTTAAATCCTTTCAACTAGATGTTAATATGAACTTTTGTTTAATGTGTTTTTAATGAGTATGTATTAAAATAAATATCTATTTAAACATATTTATCAGATATTTTTAGTCAGTTTAAATTGACTATCCTACTAAAACTCAATTAATAATAGATTTTCAATATTAAATAAATAGGAATCCTATTAACCTATTTGTCCTTTGCTACATTATTTAAAAATTAATATTTAAATTTATATTAAATAAAAAATAACTTTATCATTTTATTTAATTAAAAATACAAATAATTTAAAATAAGGTTAATTTCAGTTTTGTAGAAGATCATAAAATTAATTTTTGGCAGAAAACATATAATCATGTTTTAACGGGAACATATGGAATTATATTTTTTTATGGGAAAACATGGAATACGTTTTTGACGGAAAACATGGAATCACGTTTCTGATGGAAAAACGCTGAATCACATTTTTGGCAGGAAAACGAAGAATCGAGTTATTTGCGGAAAAATGCATTCAAGTTTTTTTTTGGGAACGAATTCAAATTTTTTGCGGAAAAATACAGATTCAAGTTTTGGCGAAAAACACGGATTCATGTTTTTGGCGGAAAATATAAATTATATTTTTTTGCAAGAAAACCTATAATTACGTTTTGGCAAAAATGTGAAATTATGTTTTTGGCGGAAAAACCTGAAACACATTTTTGGCACGAAAACACAAAATCATGTTTGGCGGATGTTTGGCGGGAACATGTATAATTTCGTTTTTGTTGGAAAATATGGAATTATGTTTTTCTGGAATTTGATATTTTATATAAAATATATTTGATGTTAGTTAGAAAAACAAAAATATAATCATAACATATTATGACAATGTATCATTTAAATCAAAATAACTAGAAATCACTACAAGAAAACTGTCTCATGGCCACGGATTTATTCGTGGCTATGAGGCTTAATCCGTGGCTATTTTAGCCATAGCCACGGATAGCCACGAAAAAAATCTGTGGCTATGGGCTCGTGATTATCGACTTTTCGTGGCAATTCGTGGCTACGCTTCCACGGATAGCCACGAATTAGTTCGTGGCTATATAGCCACGAATAGCAAGAAAATATTCCGTGGCTAATATAGCCATGAATAGCCACGAATAAAGTTGTGACTTTAGCTACGAATTTTCCACGATATTTTTCGTGGCCTTAGATACGAATTTCCACGGAATATTCCGTGGCTTTCTAGAAAAAAAATTACAAAAATAATAATTAAATTTAATATAATAAATATTAAAAATAAATAAAGAGAAAAGTCATAAAATAGCACAAAAAACATACCTTATCATAAATATAGCACCAAGGAAAATAATTCACATTTTTAGCATTATTTTAATTACAAAGACTTTTATAGCATTATATAATTTAGGGTTTAGGGTTAATTATTTAGGATTTAGGGTTAATTATTTAAGGTTTAGGGTTTAGTATTTAGGGTTTATTATTCAAGGTTAGGGTTTAGTATTTAGGGTTTAGGGTTTAGTATTTAAAATTTAGGATTAGGGCTAATTTAGTGACAAAACATGTTTTTGTGCTATTTTTATGATTTTTCTTCTTTGGTGCTATATTTTTGACAAGTCATGTTTTTTGTGCTATTAATGCGATTTGCCCATAAATAAATTACAAATTAAATTATTTTTTATAAAAAATACATAAATAATTAAAAAAATCTTCACGCCGGGATGTGGCCTTAGCTCCGGTACGTCTCCGGTGATGTCTCGCCAGCACCTCCACCATCTGAATCATATTCACCGTCCTCTGCTCCAGGTTCTTCACCGCCGGGATCTTTGGCTCCGGGAGAAACTTCAGTCACTACAGTCTCCTCATCTTCGTCTTGCATCAGTTCGTCTGCAGCTGCAATTTCCTGTCACAACACATAACCTCAGAAACCACATTAAGAAATACTAATTAATGGTTACTTTAGCTCTGTTGTCGTTGTTCTTACTTTACCTTTTACGGATTCATCTGTTGTTGCATCTAGAGAGACCTGGGTCTGAAGATACTCTTTTGGTGGCTTTGTTGAGATCAAAATCTCATTTTTGAGTGCCTTTGGTGAAGGAAAACACTCTGTATATTCATCTGTACAATGTGCCTCCAAAAGTCTTGCTCACCATCTACAAACATTTTCACCATCAATCAAACTCAAGCGTTATACAAGATTCCATGAATTTAAACATAGAATAAATTCTAGATAACTGAGCAGCTGGAATTTAAACATGGAATTTAAACTCAATCTTAACCTAAACTTTACCTCGCCGGTCTTCTCTGCTCGAGTGCGACACAGGTCGTCATGCCTTCATCGGAGCCGCTAATCGCAATAGGAGGAGAAACAGGTTTGATTTCTTTGTTAGATTGATTTTCGTCTCTCTCGCTCTCCGATTAATCTTCGTTCTTCCCCGAATTCGTCTTCGTTCTTCTTCCCCGAATTCGTCTTCGTCTCTCTGTGAATTGAAGAAGAGGGTTGACGGCGTCGGGACTTTGTTTCACAAAGACTAAAAATTAGGTTAATGGTTAGAGATGAGATCCGACTGAGATCCGACGGCTGTGACTTAAGCTGAGATAGAGATCTAATGGTGTACAAACTGATCTGTGTGCTTATTAAAAAGAAATCTGAACCGTTGGATTTTTTAATCAATGGTGCAGATGTTGATCCACATGACAGATTCTTAGCCAATCATATATTAAGAGTTTAAGGTTTAGAATTTGATTTTAGTTTAGGGTATAGGGTTTGAAGGTTTATATACTTAAGGTTCTAAGTTAAAGTTTGAAAATAGTAGATTTGGAAATAAAAATTCTTTTTATAAATTTTGAATCCTAATTTTAGATATATTATGGTTTTTGGAGTTTTAGAAATTATATTTTGGTTATAGTTTAAGGTTTTATATATATATATGTATATATATATATAGTTTATTTGATTTAAGATATGAATATTGTGGTATTAAATTTAAATATAATAGTTTTATGTATATATAATTAATGATTTGTATGTTATAGTATTTAAAATGTTATTAATAAGAGTTTTGGTTATAATTTAAGAGTTTTGGGTTTATTTAGGGTTTAAGTTTTATATATATATATATGTTATACAATTGTGGTATTGGATTTGAAAATAATAGTTTTATGTATATATAATTAAAGGTTTGTTTTTTGATTTTATAGTCTAAGATTAAGAGTTTAAGGTTTATAATTTGGGGTTTTAGGTATATTTAGGGTTTAGGGTTTTGAATAGCCACGGATAAATTTGTGGATATCCGTGGCTATTTCCAATTCGTGGCTAAATATCCACAGATAGCCACGAAAATGTTCGTGGCTATATTAGCCACGAATAATGTCGTAGCAGTTCGTGGCTAAACCCTTCCACGATAATTCCGTGGCTATTCGTGGTTAAATTAGCCACAGATAGCCACGAAAATGTTCGTGGCTAATATAGCCACGAATAATGTCATAGCAATTCGTGGCTAAACCCTTCCACGACTAGTTCGTGGCTATTTGTGGCTAATTATCCACGGATAGCCACGAATATCTTTTCGTGGATAAATAGCCACGGATAGCCACGAAATAGCCACAAGTTTAAAATTTTGAAATTCGTGGCTATTTCGTGGCTATATGTGGCTGAAAAAAATAGACACGACCAATTCGTGGCTTGGTCGTGGCTATTTCTAGTTTTTCTTATAGTGAATATATAATAAAACTATTACTCATAGTCTCGTTATTTCCCAGATGGGTTCTTCCTAGACTGCGGGGTGGGGACGAGACCATCCTTTCCTTGGAGAAGTATCCTCCATGGCCGTGAGGTACTCAAACATGGATTACTTACGTCCATCGGCAATGTCTCTGATACGAATGTTTGGGCACACAATTGGATCCTTGATACAATACCTCGTCTTCCCTTGTATCGGACTGGAAGCGTTATTGACCTCACACAAAAATGTATCAGACTTACTGATCCCAAACACAAACTTGTGGGATGTGCATAAGGTCCATCAAACCTTCACTGATGAAGATGTTCATCATCAAAATCATTCATGCAATTCACAAACAAGACCAAGATGTTTGGGGCATTACAAAAGAAGAAATCTACACCTCGTGCAGTGGTTACAAGCTCTTGGAAACTTTGAATGATCTAAAGAACCAACCAACAAATATTGTTACTCCAATTGAAAAACAACTGTGGCGAGCCATTTTAAAGGTTAAAACTGCTCCGAAGATCCAAAATTTCCTCTGTAAAGTTCTCTCTGGTACACTCCCTGTAAGAGTCTTACAAATTACGATCAAGAGTAATTCTACTGGACACAACATGTCCCCTTTGTGGCTCTGGATCAGAAAACATCAACCGTCTTTTATTCATATGCAACTTTGTTCAAGCTGTTTGGAACAGAGTACAGCTTCGCATGCCCTCGTCAGGTTTTTCACGAAACTCTGTTTTTCTAAATATACATCTGCTGGTCTATGAGATCAACAAAAAGCCGCAGGAAGGTAGATATGCAAGGTCACTTCTGTGGGTTCTTTGGCACATATGGAAAGCGTGAAATGTGCTAGCTTTTGAACGAACATGTCTCAGTCATTAAGCCACAGTAAAAAGAGCTATCGAAGAAGCTGGACTATGGTTTAGTGTCCATCAGCCAAAGCAACAAGACCTCATGACCAACCCAGTGGTACGATATCACCTTGGATCAAACCGCCAGTGGGAAGGCTTAAATACAATATCGCGGCATCTTGGGCTAGCTGCTTCTTAAACCGCGGTGCGTCGTGGATCTTAAGAGACCACAATGGCTATGCCTTAGCTCATGGACGCCGCTCTTTCTCTAATTTATAGTCGGAGACTGAATGCGAGCTGCAAGTGGTTTATTGGGCTACATCAAGCCTCCAGCCCATGCACTTTAAACAAGTGATCTTTGAATCAAACCTGGAAGGGGCACGGGAAGCTTTGATGCTACAATGTCATAACCAGTATCTAGAGAAGTTTGGAGGGCTTTCAAAACTGGAGCAAGGAGCATGTGGTAGATGAACGTAACAAAAGCGCTGATCATATAGCAAGAAGTGTCACGAACAACCACAAATAACAATCATACATCGCGACGGGAGGCCAGTTCTGACTACACCACCTGCTAGCGTCAGAAGCCATGCAATAACACTATACACTCGTCCAATCTCATGCATTCAATCTACCATCTTGACCTCAAGCTACCTTGGTAACTACTACCTAAGTTTGGAGTGTCTTGACCTCTATGTTTCATTATGGTACCTAGTGGTATCTATATTTTTCCTTCTTGTTCTTCTCTTCCCTTTATGTTTCTCTACCATCGAACCACCAACCATTGTGATTGCCCAAGCACTACAAGAAAACATGCGTATTGCGACGGAAACTGCCATCGCAAATCGCGTTTACCGATGGCCTTGCGATAGATCATATTCCGTCGCAAATGGTTTCTCGCAAATCCCTCGCAAATTTGCGACGGAATACATTCTCTCGCAATATTCCCGCCAAACTCTCGTAAGTTCGTCGCATATATTTTCCACGCAAAACTCTCGTAAAAATGATTCCCTCGCAAATCAGACGCAAATTTGTGATTGCTTTGCGAGACGACCTGTGCTCGCAAGTTCTCTCCATGCAATTCCATCCCAAAGTTTTGCATTGACGTTGATCACTCCTAAGCTATCAGTGCGGACTCCACGACCGATTGTTGGATCAAACCAATCACATTGGAATAAAATGAATTTCAAAACGATAATGCCTGGATATGTGACTTCAATAATCTTTTGCAGGATGCCGTAGAAGTCGTTTTCACTTGGCACGTGAATTCCATTGTTTGCGCTCTTCCTTTGCGACCCATGTTCGTATGTATGAAATGTGTATCCACGAGTGAAGTACATTGGGGCGGTCACGATCTTTGCAATTGGTTCTTGAACAACTTCGTGCAACCAAAGTGGCAATGCTATGCCCCCACGTCCATTTCGCACCTACACATGATATATGTATATATATAAATATGTATACTTGATATAATTGCATATATATTTAATTAAATCATCAATCTTACATAGTCTTGTAACCATCCTCCGAAATAATGATATTTGTACTTCTCATACTCTTTCTCTTGTAAATCGGGGTAAGCTTCTCGCATTTGCATATCAAATATATTGCAAAATAATATGTGCATGATATGATTATAGTAAAAATATATCTAAAATGATTTGGAAACAATTTAACAATATATATATATAATTAATTAATATATACCTTTCGACTTGATGCACGAAATCACAACTTCGTAAAATATACTTGTGAACCGCACTAGAGTGGTCAGAGTCTTCCCACCAAATGTCTGCCAATATTCCTGCTAGTCTTCCAATTTGTGCGAAGAATCTAGAACATCAACGTGGTACGTAGGTGCAACTCCACCAGAGTCATATCGTCCAGGAGCGGTTTTTTTTGTTCTGACAGTTGGGCTAAAGTAATATGACGTGAAGTGAGAGGTTTCCTCAGTCAAACTTCCTGCAACGATAGAACCCTTTACTTTTGCCAAGTTTTTTGCCTTCTTTTTCAAATCTCCCATGAATCGCTCGAACGGGTATATCCATCGGAATTGCACCGGTCCACCAAGTGATGCTTCGTGTGGTAGGTGGATAGGGAGATGTTCCATAACATCAAAAAACGAAGGCGAGAAATTTTTTTCCAAATTACAAAGCAACACCGGAATATTATTCCTTAACTGCTCAATGCATGCTTCTGTCAATGTTCGAATGCATAGATCCTTGAAAATTGTTCCAATTCGTATCAAATAAATGATATTGAATGCAATAAATTAACAAGCATGCAATGTTATAATTATTAACATAGTTAGTTAAAAATTTATTTTGGATTGATTCTTACCTGCAAGTGCTTCATGTACATTGGTCGGTAAGAGCTCTAAGAATGCAAACGGTAGTAGTTGCTGCATGAATACATGGCAGTCGTTGAAACATATCAATCAGAAAACTTTACTTCTGAATCAACCCATTCAAACAATGCATGTTTCGCTGCCCCGGATAATCGAAAGTTCAGAATTGGCATCTTCCCGTCCCTTGTGATATGCAATTCGGGTCTTACTCATATGTCGACCAAATCTAACCTTGATTTCATATTTTCTTTTCCCTTTCCCTGCACATTCAATAACGTATTCATAATGTTATCGAACAAATTCTATTCGATGTGCCTCACATCAAGGTTGTGCTGTAGAAGATGATCCTTCCAATATAGTAAGTCCCAAAAGATACTTTGTTTGTGCCAATTGTGGGATTCACCATATCCATCAGGCATGTTTGCTTTAGTATGCCCCCTTTTTTACATGTTTCTTGAGCTCTGTAATAATCGATCTACGCAATCAAATAATTCCCTGAAACATAAACTAGTTGAGGAACACGCACAACTTTGTTCTTCTTGAACATATTCTTATTCCTTCTATATGGATGATTCAAAGGAAGAAACCGGTGGTGACAATCGAACCAACATGGTTTCCTTCATGCTTTAGCTGAAAGGCTTCTGAACGATCCAAACAATATGGACGAGGTAACCTTCGATGCGTAGTCCACATATTGAAGTTCTGTTGCTGCAAGTAGTTAAACGTGCGAACACCTGTATACCACAACTGATTCAACTCATGAATCAAGGGTTGGAGAAACACATCAAGAGATCGCTTCTGATGGTTAGGACCAGGCACAAGAATACTTTGGAACAAAAATTCTCGTTGCATGCACATTTCTGGAGGAAAATTGTATGGCGTTAATATGACAGGTCATAAAGAATATTGTCTCCCAGACATACCAAATGGACTAAATCCATCTGTGCATAACCCAAGATAAACATTTCTCGACTCATTAGCAAAGTTTGAATGTACCGTTTGAAAGTGTTTCCAAGCTTTTGCATCTGACGGATGCTTAACTTCTCCCCATCTCATTGCTTCTGATGTCCTTTCTGAGTGGTATAACCGCTTCAATCTATCGGTTATAGGTAAGTACCACATACGTTGGTATGAGACGCCGGTCCTTCTGGTGGTTGGACGATAAAGACCATGTCCATTTGGACAGGACCATGGACAGCCCATTTTACTATAATTTAAAATTGGTTGTCAATACTATTTAAAACTCGATTTTGTGGTTTTGCCGGTAAAACTCGATTTTAGCGGTTTTAGCGGTAAAAGTCAATTTTATGGTTTTAAAGCGAAAAGTCTATTTTACGGTTTTGGCGGTAAAACTTAATTTTGCGGATTTGACAATAAAAGTTGATTTTGCGGTTTTGGCGGAAAAACTCAATTTTCCGGCTTTGAGGGAAAAGTAAAATTTACGGTTTTGGTGGAAAAAGTCAATTTTATGGTTTGGCGGTAAAACTCGATTTTCGGTTTTGGCAGAAAAAATCTATTTTGTGGTTTTGACGGAAAAAAAATATTCGGTTTTGGTGGAAAGTCAAGTTTACGGTTTTGGCGGTAAAACTCGATTTTTTTTGTTTTGGCAGGAAAAATCAATTTCGTGGTTTTGACGGAAAAATAAAATTCTACGATTTTGGCGGGAAAAGTCATTTTGCGGTTTTGGCTGTAAAACTCCATTTTGCGGTTTTGGCGGAAAAGAAAATTTTATGGTTTTGGCAAAAAATCGATTTTGCGGTTTTTGTGGTAAAACTCGATTTTACGGTTTGGCGGGAAAAGTCGTTTTGCGGTTTTGGCGGTAAATTTCGATTTTGTGGTTTTGGCGGGAAAAGTCATTTTTATGGTTTTGGCATTAAAATTCGATTTTACGGTTTTGGTGGTAAAAGTCGATTTTACAGTTTTGACCGGAAAAATCGTTTTGCGGTTTTGGCTGTCAAACTCGATTTTGCGGGTTTAACAGTAAAACTTGATTTTGCGGTTTTGGCGGGAAAACTCGATTTTGTGGTTTTGGGGAAAAATCAATTTTACGATTTTGGCAGAAAAAGTCAGTTTTACGGTTTGGCGAGAAAACTCGATTTTACGGTTTTTATAGAAAGATAAGTTTTCCCAGTTTTTGCGAAAACCCCTGATTTTTTTGTTTTGAAATCGACTAAGTGACAAAAAATGGCATTAAAAATCTTCAAATTTATTTAACCCTAGGTTTGTAATAATTTGGGCATGACAAATGTCCATTTGGTCTTGCCCATTTCGACTACCGACAAAATTAGTATAAAGACCATTTAAACCATTTTGGTTTTGGGCCAGACCATGACCATCCATAATGAATTGGACGGGTCATGTCCATGGATACCTCAACCATTTGACAGCTCTACTCCTCCCAACGACGGATCTACTGGGCCATGGAGCTTTTGCGGCGTCCCTCCTCCGCAAACTACCCTACCAAGGCGTCACAGAGAAAAAGAGAGGTGCCGTCTGATCTGCCGCCATGGAACCTCCCGTCGTTGAAGCACTAACAAAGATATACAGGGGAAGCCTCCTCAAGACCGCCGTACAAGCCAACAACGAAGAAAACCTCCTAAATTGAAACGAAAAAGGGAGCCTTTTGGGAAAGAACATGGTCCGCGCTTGAAAATAAGGCACATTTACATTGAAGCTAAATATTGAGAATGTTTATATAGAAAAAAGGGAAAAGATGGATATGGGGGCACATAGAGATTCAAACCAAAGGTAAGTGGAGCAATATAGCCTTTTAAACCTATAAAATCTATGTTTTGATCAACCCAAACTAAAATATTTGATACTTAACTCGGGCAGCTGCCCAATGTCTATAATATAGCCTGGCCCCTCTTGATTAGATTAAAGGGATGGTGTTGCCTATGGTGATATGCTATTCTCCGGTTGGACGATGATGTAAAATTAATTTAGAAAAGATGTTCCACAATGATTCAAAAATTTTTTTATTTAGTTACATGGACTCGCGGAGAAAAGGACTGGAGCATACCACCACTCCCATAACCAAAACCACCGCCATAGAAGAAATCAATCCCATGGAAACTAAACAAACCCAAAATCACAAAAAAAAAACAAAAAAAAAAACAGAACAAAACAAGACCAAGAAAAATAGAACCACAAGATCTACACAAAAATCCAAACTGCAATCTACTACGACCAAGGAATGAAAACAGCAATTGGCTCACCACATCTGATCGAGCCTCCAGGAGAAGAGCAAAACCAAACGACCGTTAAAAACACCAGATACAACTCGACGAAAGATATGACCATGGGGAAAGAAGAGCGAAACCAAGAAACCTAAAGGAACAAATTCCAGAGAGCCACACGAAGATGACATGAGCAAGGGAAACGGCAGCCGAGACCCACACGCAGGGCCGGTCCAGAGGATAGGCCAGCTAAACCATCGCTTAGGGACACCATTTTTTTTCCTTTCTTTAGGGCCACATTTTTTTTTTGCTATATGTAATAGGTTAATAGATCTACTATTATATCACAAATGTTAAACAATGTCAAACCCAAGATTTTCTTTAATGTGTTTATGATTCAATAAAACATGTTTTGTTATTGAATATGTTAAAAGTTTGTGACTCTCATATCATGGTTTGATTTTATACATATATAAGGGCCACAATTTTTTTCTCCGCTTCAGGTCACCAAATTAATTGGTTCGGCCCTGCCCACACGCACGCCGTGGGCCCGTGAGATGCCACCTCGCAGAAGTCTGTCGATGAGACCATCAACACCACCAACGCAGAGAACTTAGATATGAGAACGAAAAATCGTAAGACATAAGAGTATAAAATCGGGAACCCCTCCAAAACAAGGATCACCGGCCACCGTGGAAACAGAATCAAGACAGATTTGAGCTTGATGGTGACTCCTCGATCTAAATGCATGAGAGAGTTTAACATAATTATATACCTATACTTTCTGTTTTAAATTTTGGCACTTTTAAATATATTTCTTTGATTATTTGCAATGTTTCTATTCCCATGTTTACTATAAACATTTTTTTTCAGTTTTGAAACCATTACTACTCATTTAATTTATTTTCCTAGTTGTGTGGTCGCTATCATCCATGGAGAATATGATCCTTTAAAGATGAACTTGAGATTTGGGCTCTATTCAAAATAAAAATACATTAATCATTATTTCATTTAAAATAATTATAGAATAAGAAGAAAACAGTATAAATATAATTTAGGTCTTTAAAAGAACAGTAATATCTTGAAAGGTAGTTGGTTTTGAAGATAACTGTCAATGTGGATTTCTCTACAAAAAATCATTCATCAAATTTTCATAATTGAAATTTCTAAATAAAGCCTTTTTGTCAAATTTTTTGGTTCTGCATTTAACATTTTTATAAATAATGATATTAGAACACACAAATATATATATATATATATATATATATATATTTCATTCTCATGTGCTCAAACTAGGTTTTGTGATGTTTTCAAACCCAGCCATCCTAGCATGATCTTGCATTTTGAGTGTTTTCTGAATGTTGTAGTCAGAAGCGCCATTCTGAATAAAGCTACGTCATTTTCATTTCATTGGATATACTGGATGTCTACTTCTTAATTTTTCACGAGCTCTTGAGTATAACATAAATTTTTTGGCGGAATATGTTTCTTCATATCACTATTAATATAATTTTTCCTAAGTTGAGCGACACATGCAGAATTATCTTCGAACAATTTTGTTGGTGTTTTATTTGTGATTATCTCGCCTGCTTCTTGTATATGATGAGTCATGGATCCAATACACATTCTTGACATGGCTCATAAAGCGCAATAGTCCACATGATTTGAAGAAATAGAGACTAAAGTTTGCTTTTGTGAACGCCACGAGATCGCAGTACCTCCCATTGTAAAACATATCCGGTTTGTGATCCAACTTTGTTTTGGATCCGAGAAATTCTGCATCTGTAAAATCAACTAGACCAAATGCAGAAATTTGAGGATAAAAATCCCTAGTCAATCACACATTGGAGATAGTGAATGATATTTTTTTATCTCGGTCCATTGTCTCTGTGTAGGAGATGAAATATAACTTGCAAGAAAAATAGTAGTAAATGCTATACCTGGCTGGTACCATTTTCAAGATACATGAATGTACATAATACTCATAAAAGATTCTTCTGGACCTAATACTTTCTCTTTATCTTCGCAAGGTAATATTAAACGATCTATTAACCATTGGAGTAAAAATATTTTCTTATCCATAAAGTGTTTTAACATACTCGTGGTGTAATTTGATTGATGCATAAGTATATTATCTTGGAAATGCACTATTTGGAGCCTAGCTAAAATTTTATCCTTCTAAGATCTTTTATTTTGAACTCTTCTTTCATATGAAATCTTGTATCATCAACATTCTTTTGAGTTCTAATGATGTTCATGTCATAAACATAAACAGCAATGATCAAAAATCCGGATGTGGATTTCCTTATATATACGTAAGGGCATGTTGGTCCCAGATTTAGAGCTGTAAACTTAAGAACACGAGAAAAATATTTGGGCAATTAAGAGTCTATATATAAATCAGAAAAAAAAAGGCAATCTTAACTCCTTACAACGTGAAAGGGAAATGGGGAAGTGGTTTCCTAAACCCAAGGAAGAGCAACAAAACAAATGAAATAAAATAATAACAGAGAACCGGTTTAGTGGTTAATGAACGTAACGTCGCCTTGGTAATCTCGTCCAGTTTGATGCTCTCCTCTCTGGTACAGATCCATCATTACTTCCGTCCCCCAAAATAATATTGTCCTAAAGATTAAATGTAGGAAAGCTTTCCTTGAGCTGCACTGGATCCTCTAAAGTCGCATCAACCTCCTGTAAACCTTCCCACTGAATGAGAACTTCCTTAGTCTTGGTACCATTACTGCCCCTTTCCATGCACTGTAGCAGACGAGCATGTATCAGTCGCAGAAATACATTCTCACGCAATGGTGGTAACGTCCCAGACGTTGGCTCCTCCTTTCCAGCCCGTTTCTTCAACAATGAGGCATGAAAAACAGTGTACACGAAAACCTTCGGGAAGCTTTAAGCAGTAAGCCACATGACCAATTCTGGCTGTGATTTGGAATGGTCCAAAGTACCTTGTGGACAATTTCTGACAACTCCGCCGAAAGATGGTGTGTTGGCGATAAGTTTGCAGCCTGAGATACACCCAATCACATACTTAGAAACTAATATCTTGGTGCTTACCGTCTGCATATTGCTTCATGCGATTGTTGGCTGATTTCAAATGGTGCTTTAGACCCTTGAGGACATTATCTCACTCCAGCATTTGTTCATCGAGCTCTTGAATAGTCGATGTGCCTGCTTCATAACCGGGTAATGCAAGTGGATCACAACCATAAAGCGACTTGAATGGTGTAATTCCAATGCAAGAGTGGTACGTCGTGTTATACCAAAACTCGGCCCATGGAAGTAAGTAACTCGTTGCTTTGGCCGATGTGGACAAAACAACGCAATAACTGTTCAATGCAGGGATTACAAATACGGGATCCCGATCACTGACGATTGACCTAGGTATTCCGTGAAGTTTGACAATATAATCGGTGTACATTGAAGCAATAGACCTTGCCGTTTAAGGATGAGAGAAAGGCACGATGTGAGCTGATTTTGACAGTCAATCAACCACCACCAGAATTGAAGTATGATTGTTTGAATGGGAAGTCCATCTATGAATTCTAACGACACATCTTACCAAACCTGACTCAGTATTGGTAGTGGCTGGAGTAATCCAGCTGGTGCTAAGATCTCGTATTTGGCACGCTGGCAGACATCGCAAGCAGCAACGTAATAGCGGACAATCATGTGCATCGAAGTCCAGTAGAACTGTTGTGAGAGGAGCTTAAAAGTACACAGAACACCGGAATGACTTTCGGAAGGAGTATCGTGATATTACTGCAGCAGAGAAGTAATTAACGAGTAGTTGGGAGGAACGACCACGCGATTATTGAAGCAGACAAGTTCGTTGCGATCTGCGTATGGTTGACCAGGTGTGTCTGCTGTGAGCTTTGCCAATTTGAGCAGATAAGGATCGATTTTCTGTAGATTTCGGAGCTCAGCCCATAACTCTGACTATGGACTGGAGATCATACCCATCCAACTTACTCATCTATTGTTGTAGTTCTGGAGTCAGTATGGGTTGTTCCAGAATGAAACGCACGCTCCTCTTATATGTCTGAATGGTGAAGCGACGTCCCAAGATGTAAGGACGCCAAGTTCTGATTTCCACGACAATTGCATGCATCTCTCTCGCGTAAGTCGACCAGTTCTTCTTAGCGATTCCCAGAGATCTGCTCATGTATGCAATTGGTTTCCCCTCTTGCGATACAATGGCTCCAATCCCATCTCCGGAAGCGTCAATCTGTATCACGAATGGCATGGAAAAGTTGGGAAGCGCCATTGTAGGAGTGGAAGTCATGGCTGATTTCAAGTTCTGGAAAGTTGTCTATGCATCGGTGCTCCACTGAAATTTCCACTTCTTCAACAAATTGGTTAGTGGTCTGGCGATAATCCCGTAATCCCTAACGAAATTTGAGTAGTACCCGGTGAGGCCTAAGAAACCTCGCAGTTCAGTGATGTTGGTTGGAATTGGCCAGTCAATCATCGCCTGGATTTTTCTTTCATCCACCTCCATGCCTTCTCCGGAGATAATGTGACCGAGATACTCCAATTCTAACTTTCTGAACTCATATTTCTTAAGCTTTACAAACAGGCCATTTTCTGTAGAATATCCAAGACTATGCGAACATGATCCAAGTGTTCCTCCGTTGATCGATTGTATATCAATATGTCGTCGAAGAAGACCAGAACGAATTTTCGAAGGAAACTGAGGAAAATCAAGTTCATCAGTTCTTGGAATGTAGATGGGGCATTGCATAACCCAAAAGGCATCACTAGTGGTATCAAAGCATGTTTTGTTTTTGATCCGGACCACTTTGTGGTATCAAAAACATCATATTTTCATCTTCCTTTTTATCAGTATTCTCCTTGAAATAACGATTATCAAGAACCCTCGAAGAACGGCTATTTTTTGGAATCAATGATCATTGAGATTTATCCAACTATTTTTCCATCTTCTGCTCTGGTTTGTTGATTAGGTTCAGCATCCTTTCATTTTGTACGGATTAACATCGGCATTTCTTCCATTGTTTTAAAAAAAAAGTGTTTCACACAATAATAAACAAGCGATGGTTTAATGAGGGAAAGAGCTTGGTCTTGGTATTTTCAGCTGTAGTTGGTTTGAAAATTCTTCCACTAGAGGAATCAACATGGAAGGAAGAGAAACAACTCAACTCAATTTTTCCTTGATTCAACACGAACCTTGAGGACAAAGTTCTTTTCGATGGCCGAAGTATTGATGAGATAGTAATTGGGTTAACATTAGGCCAACGAACCAGGGCCGGTTTGCAGCATCTAATTGTTCTTTTAGTTATTTCTTTTAATTATATCAGTTATTAATAATGGAGAATGAGTCTTCCCAATTCTTATGAACTTATGGTCCCACTTTTCCCATTTCCTTGTTGTCAGAGATGATGATCACATATTTGCTTCTTGTAACATTTTCCTATTTATATCAATGAAAACAACAAAAAGAGGTAGTCTAAACTACCCAAAAGAAAACATATGTGTTATTATGTTCATGGTTCTAGATCAACATTGATGTCCTATAATTGGGACCTATCACGACATATCACATTAATGATAAATCCTTTTTCAACAAAACATTTCTTAAGCGATGATACCACATGCGTCTACATCGATTATTTTAATTCATATAATGATTGATGTAATTTTACCAAACAAATGTTCTTGATTTCTTCTGGAATCTTTGATCCTTCTGTGATTTTTAATCCTTCTGGAATTCTCATACAAATGTCATTGTCTAGTGATCCATATAGGTATGCAGTAACAACATTTACAAGGTACATTTTTCTAGATTTTGTTTTGATGTCGTTAGACTCATTAAGTATATGAATATGATTGCATCAATTACCGGGGAATATGTTTCATCATAATCAATTTCTGGTCTTTGAGAAAATCCTTGTGTCACAAGTCGAGCTTTATATCTTGTGATCTCATTATTCTTATTTATTTTCTCAAAGAACCATTTACATCCAATTAGTATTACATTTTTAGGTGTAAAAACAACAGTCCAAAAAATTTTTATTAGGGGAGAATAATTCATTTTTTATGGCGTCACGCCATTTCTCCCAATCAAGCCTTTTCTGACACTCCGATACGGATCTTGGGTCATGATCATCATCTTCATTATCAATTTCTTTAAAAGAGAGAGAGAGAGAGAGAGAGAGAGAGAGAGAGAGAGAGAGAGAGAGAGAGGAGAAGAAGAAGAAGCTCGGATTTTCTTGATTGATGACTATCCCTGGTGAATTCGGTGATAAAGATTGGTTGCCCGACCTTCACCAGAAAGCAAAGCCTGGAGCATACGACCTGTCCCAAGTAAATTCAGTGACAAAGATTGATTGCTCAACCTTCCTCAGAGAACGGAACATGGAAAGAGGATTTCAACAACCCAAACGGCCAGGTTGAACCGCCTCTATTGCCCGAGTCGCATCCTCTACCAACCGAACATGAACCAAATCTAGAGTTACTCGGATTCCCTCGGAAAGGGCCCACTTTCTCCTCCGCTCCTCCATTGCACTGTAGAAGAAAAGTCAAAAGCAGTAAGGATAAGCAAAAAACGACTATAAAGAATTTAAAGGTCAACTTACGCGGTGATTCTCTGATTTGGGAAAGAGAAACGTAAACACCTTTTTGAAGAAAAATGGAGCTTCAAAACAACTGGACAGGAGGGTCGAAGTGCCGTCTCTATGTCTAAAAAATATGGCATATGGACCTTGTTGTGAGAAAAATTCACATATATCTTTTGGGAACCATTTGACAAAGAGAAAACATGACAACCAGTTAACATTTGAGATTCATCTAGAGACTCAAGATGACGGCGTCTGTCGAAGGAAAATGTCCACATCTAAAAAGCAACCAAAAACAAAGTAGAATGAAAATATATTAAGCCTTTGTATCGAGAAGAAAAGAGATGGATGAATGAAAAAGAAGAAGAGAAAGGGAAATTAAAGGCGAAGAAAAAATGGCTACCAAAGCACATTTAAATATGCAAAACACTCGTTTATCTCCCGAAGACGCGTGTCCACTCACAAAAGGTTAGACCTCCGGCATTTCAGACAATAGTTGAGTTTTCAAGAAAACAAGTGAAAAATCCTCCATACAAAGCCGCTAAGAAACTTTTTCGTTTCTCGCGCTCCATGAACACACCAAATTCAATTCAACAGTAAGATGGGATTTAACGAGTAAAGACAAGATAAAGGGTCATTCGTTTGTCAGATCAAGGTTAGGGCCTATTCAGGACGCAACTAATCTAGTTCGCCACAATTGCAACCTCATTCACTGAGCTAATGGGGAAAAAATATTTTGTGCTGGGCTGAGCACCCCCCTCCTTTATCACTCTTTCCATGAAGGAAGATCGAATATTGAGAGATGGGCTCATGATAATCATTCAAGCATATCAAGCTCGAGATGTTATTTTACGCTTGAGAATAGTAGGGCAACACGTGCTCGCCCCACATAGTACCAAAAGATAGAGCTATTGTTATGATTGCCTACAAACCAACCTCCTCACTCAGGATTTAATGCTACCAAGTAATAACATATGTCGTTAGATTTAAAGGTTAGGTGGACTAGCGAACATTCTTCAGCCGAGCTACAAATCCCTGGAATCAAGGAGAAGAAAAGATATAAATACAATAGACATTCTATTCTCAAGAGAGAAAGACACTTAAAGAGATATGTTCCCATAAAAGCCTCCGAGCTACATGTTCAGTTTTTCTTTCGACATCTGTCATGACCCTTTTAAGTTCTCTTTGTAATCTCACTTCTTTATCTTGTGAATCTACCAGACTTTTAAGTCCCAATTTCTCCATAATTATTGTCTTATCAGACAAAACATCTTTGGATATCTCGTCGCCACCTAAAATTCACGTTACTCGCTCTACCACTAAACTCTACCATTGATCTCTACACTACATATTATTTTAATACCCCTGTGATAAGTTATCGTTCAACATAAATCGTTTCAAACCTAACGAGAAATCTAAGCAGAAGAAAGATTCATAAAATCTAAATGTATTTGTAATTATAACAAAACTTCTTGTGTTGTAATCATTAGTGTAAGTGTAACGTCCCGACCGCCACTGTCCGTGAGCCTACGCCCACTCTCGGCCCGTGGGACTACCTCTTTTGATGGTCGGTGCGTTAGTCCGGGAGGCTCGAAATACTTATTTACTGACCTTGCAATCACCATGCTATATTTTCCGTGTTTTGTCCATACTCGTACGATACCGCAACCGGGAACATCACATATCTTTTAACTACTTCAGCTTAAGCACACTCACCTCTAGAGTTCTTTTTAGACAAGTGATGGAAAGATAATGCACTTTGGTGACAAAAACATCCAAATAAAGTATTTGAAGCCTCTCCGCATATAACAAAATTGTGATACTAATCATCCCAATTTAGAGCCGGAGTGTAGAGCTAGGTGTGTGCAGCTCGATGTTAGCTATAGGTGCAAAGCTTGATGTTACAAAAACAGATAGAAAGCCTTCTTTTTGGGCGATTAACGTTGGACAACATTTTGACTTACGTTGACTGGATTTAAGTGTTAAATTCGACCCAAACAATTGCCCCCCAGTCCTTTAGACGAGCTGGCGAGCTCTGAAGGATGAGGAATGATCGAGAAGAACGAAAGTCTTTGTTGTTATGCCTCAAGCTTGTGCTGAGCTTTCGTTGGCGAAATGTTTAGCTTGGATGCTCATGTTGTAGAGTCGAGTTATGTTATGGGTTTTCGAGAGTTTGAATACTGAGATCGTGAGATTGAGCTATTGTGTTTTGTTTGTTTAGTCTGGCCAGACGTTTTGGTTTAGAGCTCATTGCGATAAGTTTATGCCTTTAGATCAAGGCTCTCTCGAATCGCGAAACTCGTTTAGCTAGTTAGAAAACTGTGAGTTGTAGCACGTTTGTAGAATGGATACGAGAACTGATCATCAAGTGCGAGCTTAAGGAGATTCGTTAATGAGATCTCTTAGTTGTGGAGTTTTCTCCTAGAATTCGTTTGGTGAATTCTTGCTGCGAGGAGTCTCCGAATTTAGTAGTGTATTGTTTCAGCTGTTTTATAGAGTTCGACGTAGCGAAGTCTTTGAGTCTTAGCATTAAATCGAACTGTTGTGAAGTCTTAAGACTTAGTTCGATATTGATCAAATTCTTGTGAAGTCGAGAGACTTAGATATTTGAGGAAGTTCCTGAACTCGAGGATTGAGCTGCCTACGTACCCCGTCAGGCGATCAAGCCTACACGTAGTTCGATTATTTTAGCACTCGGAGGTACTCTGGTACTGCGTTTTTAATTTTCGTGAGCTTATAGATGCTGTTGCGAACTAATTTGGTAGATCGGTAGGGGGCTTCTCGTTAGGTCCCTAGTTTCCCAGCATCTAGCTCTTTATTTAGTTCACTTTACGTAATACTAAGTCACACATCTTGCTTTCTTTGAGGTCGTGTTGTATTTTTCTAGCGTTGCAGCTACATCTTCTTCGTACTTTGCGTAGTACGTAGCTTTATGCAGGGCGTCGTCTAAAGATGTGAAAGGTCGAACTATGAGTTCTTTCTTGAGCTCCGATGTGTACTAGTGTTCGTTTTTGAGAGCCGCAATGGCTATTTTTTCTTTTGGGTCTGCGATGCGAGACTTGACCTAAAGGAACATGCCGATGTAAGCTCTGAGGGTTTCCTAGGGTCCTTGCGCTAGGGCCCATAGATCGGCTTCTGAGGTTTTGTCTTCAATAAAATCGAGTACTGCTTCAGGAATATCGATACGAGCTGGGTGAAGTTGTAGATCGAATTCCCTTTCAGGCTTGCGAACCACTCCAGTGCGGTACCGGTGAGGTTCTCAGCAAAGATTCTGCAGTAACCTGCCTCTTTTTCCTCATTGTTAAGATGGGCTCTGGAGACTTCTAGCCGGAAGGCTCTAACATGGGCTTTTGGATCAGAGGTTCCTGAGTACTATGGAATTTTGATCTTTCCAGTGTTATGGAGTCGTACGTTAGCGATCTTATCCGTGAACGGAGTTCGACGGGTTTCTTCGATCACTTGATTGATGTATGGAGCCGAGCTCGTTGCCATGTGGATTGCGGCTTGGAGGCGCTGGAGCTTAGCGTGGATGCCCGCATTCTCCATGTTAGTTCGGTTCCCAAATATAGGAGGTTTCATGTTCCGCAGACGCGAGTTGTGGAACTCCCGTACCGCGCTCAGGGGAGGCCGAGCTGAGTTAGTTCTAGCTTGCGAGCTCGAAGCAAAAACTGGAGCTCCTAACTGTTGAACTCCTGTTTGCTGGATCAGTTTGCTCGGAAGAGGTCCGGCTGTATAACCCGCTTGGGTAACTCCAGGAGTTTGCGAAGCAGATCAAGCTAAAAGGTTTCCATGTTCAGCTATATCTCTTTTGAGATGATCCAAGCGAGCTAGAACAGTTTGCTTCCTAGTTTTGAGATCTGTCTACCAGGATTGCTAGCATCCTCTGGAGTTCTGCAATGTTGTCGTCGACAAGTATTGTCGGACATGGGGATGCTGATCGGGTTGGATCGGTCTAGTGATATATCATGGTTTTTACATGTTTTAACCCATGATATAAGTATATAATCGAGCCTTTTGTTGTGTCTTTCGAGTCTTTTCAGGTGTTTATTAGGTACATGAACGTTTGGAGGATTTTAGAAGATATTGGAGTTTATTGGGCAAGTTTTGGAGCTAAAGCCGTAAGGAGCATATTGCACTATCTCGGAGCGATCAATGCGTCGTTCGATGCTCTCTTGGTGTCGATCAATGCAGACCTGTGCCAGCGAGTTAATGAAGAATTGGAGATTTGCACTTTTTGCCCAGAAGTTCCAGTATTTACAGAAGAGACCCAAAACGTGTTTAACACGATATAATTAGGTTTTTGGTGTTTTGTTTTGATTACACATTCATACTTTTAGCTAGAGAGAGAGAGCTTGAGACTGACCATTCCTTGTACTGCTTTTGGAGAAGATTTTGAACCTCTTTGGTATGTACTCTTTTATTTATGCAATCTATTCGTATTATGATTTTTGTTTCATTGATCATGTCTGAGTAGATTCATAGTTAAGTTTAGGGATTCTCATTAGGTATTTCATGACTTGCTAGATTAATCAACTAGTTAAGGATTCATAGCCTGATTAGTTTTTCAACCTGAATTGTGCTTAATCACTAGCTTCTAACTTGATCACTTAGAATCTAGACCTAGGTTTATAAATTGGCACGAAAGTGTGATTTAGAATCTGATCTATTTAGATTAAGCAATTTAATTATCTGCAAAGAAATTTGGTTTAATTGAATTGTGAACAAATCGAACTTGCACTTAAGGCTAGTTTAATCTGTTAGGAATTGCAAAGAAATTTTAATTTCTAGGGTTTAGACTTAGTGAATTCTCGCAACGAAAGTTGGTTAGTTCTACGTCCGTGTTTGAGTTCTAGAACGGTGCTTAATTTGATCCTGACTGATAATTGTTCTGCTTAACTTGATTTCCTGAGAACTACCTAGACTTACCGCTTTTAGTATATTGATAAAACAAACCGACTTGCTTTCTGATTTAGTTACTGCTATAGTTTAGTATTTCTGATTTGCATCGCCTAGCTTAATTCCACATTATATAATCTATCGTAAGATTTCTTGAGTCTCTGTGGTTTGACCCCTACATACTACATTTGCATGTGCACTTGCAGTGTAACTTTGAGAATTAAACTCTGAGCATATCATCTGGGAAGCTGGAGCTTCATCGGTGGGTCGTTCTTCAGATCGGATCCAAACCCGAGAAATGTTTCTTTCATTCGTCAGCATGCTAGAGCTTGGAGGTGTGGCTCCGGGACTCTGCAGCTGAGATGGGAGGTCGTGAACCGTTAGAATGGGTCCGAGCAGGATCAGGGATAAGCCTGATCCAATGCGTTCGTTTTGAGCAATCAAGCTCTGTTGATCGTGATCTGTCGTGTTCGAGGATCTGAATGAGTCTGATGAATTTGGATCCATCTTCGTTGTTACGAGACTTAGTTAGGGTTCCGGTGTAAGAGAAGTCTATGAATCTTCCCCACAGTCAGTGCCAAAATGTGGATGCTAAAATCCACACTCAAGGATTAGAGTTTTTTTGTGATGTTTTCAAACCCAGCCATCCTAGCATGATCTTGCATTTTGAATGTTTTCTGAATATTGTAGTCAGAAGCGCCATTCTGAATAAAGCTACGTCATTTTCATTTCATTGGATATATTGTATGTCTACTTTTTAATTTTTCACGAGCTTTTGAGTATAACAGAAAATTTTGGCGGAATATGTTTCTTCATATCACTATTAATATAATTTCCAAGTTGAGCGACACATGCAGAATTATCTTCAAACAATTTTGTTGGTGTTTTATTTGTGATTATCTCGCTTGTTTCTTGTATATGATGACTCATGGATCCAATACACATTCTCGACATGGCTCATAAAGTGCAATAGTCCACATGATTTGAAGAAATAGAGACTAAAGTTTGCTTTTGTGAACGCCACGAGATCGCAGTACCTCCCACTGTAAAACATATCCGGTTTGTGATCGAACTTTGTTTTGGATCCGATATATTCTACATCTGTAAATCAACTAGACAAAATGCAGAAATTTGAGGATAGAAATCTCTAGTCAACCGTACATTGGAGATAGTGAATGATATGTTTTATCTCGGTCCATTTTCTCTGTGTAGGAGATGAAATATAACTTGCAAGAAAATTAGTAGTAAATTCTATATCTGGCCGGTACCATTTTCAAGATACATGAATGTACATATAATACTCATAAAAGATACTTCTGGACCTAATACTTTCTCTTTATCTTCGCAAGGTGGAAATGTATCTTTGTCAATATTAAACGATCTATGAACCATGGGAGTAAAAATATTTTCTTATCCATATTAAAGTGTTTTAACACACTCGTGGTGTAACTTGATTGATGCATAAATATATCATCTTGGAAATGCACTATTTGGAGTCTAAGATAAAATTTTATCTTTCTAAGATCTTTCATTTTGAACTCTTCTTTCATATGAAATCTTGCATCATCAACATTCTTTTGAGTTCTAATAATGTTCATGTCACAAACATAAACATCAATGATCAAAAATCCTGATGTGGATTTCCTTATAAATAGTAAGGATATGTTGATCCCAGATTTAGAGCTGTAAACTTAAGAACACAAGAACAATATTTGGGCAATTAAGATTGCCTCTTTTTTTGCTTTTCTGATTTATATATAGACTCTTACAAAATGTAAAGATGGAGTCTCAACTCCTAACAACGTGAAAGGGGAATGGGGAAGTGGTTTCCTAAACCCAAGGAAGACCAATTCACTTATTGACTCATCAAAAAAGCAAATGAAATCAAATAATAACAGAGAACCGGTTTAGTGGTTACTGAACGTAACGTCGGCTTGGTAATCTCGTCGGGTTTGATGCTCTCCTCTCTGGTACAAATCCATCTTTACTCCCGTCTCCAAAAATAATATTGTCCTCAAGATTAAATGTAGGAAAGCTTTCCTTGAGCTTCACTGGATCCTCCCAAGTCGCATCAACCTCCTGTAAACCTTCCCACAGAATGAGAACTTCCTTGGTCTTGGTACCATTACTGCCCCTTTCCATGCACTGTAGCAGACGAGCAGGTCTCAGTCGCAGAAATACATTCTCACGCAATGGTGGTAACGTCCCAGACGTTGGCTCCTCCTTTCCAGCCCGTTTCTTCAACAATGAGGCATGAAAAACAGTGTACATGAAAACCTTCGGGAAGCTTTAAGCAGTAAGCCACATGACCAATTCTGGCTGTGATTTGGAATAGTCCAAAGTACCTTGTGGACAATTTCTGACAACTCCGCCGAAAGATGGTGTGTTGGCGATAAGTTTGCAGCCTGAGATACACCCAATCACATACTTAGAAACTAATATCTTGGTGCTTACCGTCTGCATATTGCTTCATGCGATTGTTGGCTGACTTCAAATGGTGCTTTAGATCCTTGAGGACATTATCTCGCTCCAGCATTTATTCATCGAGCTCTTGAATGGTTGATGTGCCTGCTTCATACCCGGTAATGCAAGTGGATCACGACCATAAAGCGACTTGAATGGTGTCATTCTAATGGAAAAGTGGTACGTCGTGTTATACAAAAACTCGGCCCATGGCAGTAAGTAACTCATTGCTTTGGCCGATGTGGACAAAACAACGCATAAACTGTTCAATGCAGCGATTAACCACTTTGGTCTGACCATCCGTTTGAGGATGATAAGGTGATGACATCTTCAATTTGGTACCCTATAGCCTCTATAGCTCTGTCCAGAATGCGCTTACAAATACGGGATCCCGATCACTGACGATTGACCTAGGTATTCCATGAAGTTTGACAATATAATCGGTGTACACTGAAGCAATAGACCTTACCGTATAAGGATGAGAGATAGGCACGATGTGAGCTGATTTTGACAGTCAATCAACCACCACCAGAATTAAAGTATGATCGTTTAAACGGGAAGTCCATCTATGAAGTCCATCAACACATCTTACCAGACCTGACTCTGTATTGGTAGTGGCTGGAGTAATCCAGCTGGTGCTAAGATCTCATATTTGGCACGCTGGCAGACATCGCAAGCAGCAACGTAATCGCGGACAGTCATGTGCATCGAAGTCCAGTAGAACTGTTATAAGAGGCGCTTAAAAGTGCACAGAACACCGGAATGACCTTCAGAAGGAGTATCGTGATATTACTGCAGTAGAGAAGTAATTACCGAATAGTTGGGAGGAACGACCACGCGATTATGGAAGTAGACGAGTTTGCTGCGATCTGCCTATGGTTGACCCAGTGTGTCTGCTGCGAGCTTTGCCAATTTGAGCAGATAAGGATCAATTTTTTGTAGATTTCTGAGCTCAGCCCATAACTCTGACTTTGGGCTGGAGATCGCTAGAAGTCAAGGACTCCCCGTGCGGCGAGAGAGAGCGTCAGCCGCAACATTAGCCGACCCTCGTTTATACACAATTTCATAATCATACCCAGCCAACTTACCCATCTATTGTTGTTGTTCTGGAGTCAGTATGGGTTGTTCCAGAATGAAATGCACGCTCCTCTGATCTGTCTGAATGGTGAAGAAACGTCCCAAGGTATAAGGACGCCAAGTTCTGATTGCCACGATAATTGGGAGCATCTCTCTTGCGTAAGTCGACCAGTTCTTCTTAGCGATTCCTAGAGATCTGCTCATGTATGCAATTGGTTTCCCCTCTTGCGATACAATGGCTCCAATCCCATCTCCGGAAGCGTCATTCGGTATCACGAATGGCATGGAAAAGTCGGGAAGGGCCAGTGTAGAGGTGGAAGTCTTGGCTGATTTCAAGTTCTGGAAAGCTGTCTCTGCATCGGTGCTCCACTGAAATTTCCACTTCTTCAACAAATTGGTTAGTGGTCTGGCGATAACCCCGTAATCCCTAACGAAATTTCTGTAGTACCCGGTGAGGCCTAATAAACCTCGCAGTTCAGTGATGTTGGTTGGAATTGGCCAGTCAGTCATCGCCTGGACTTTTCTTTCATCCACCTTCACGCCTTCTTTGGAGAAAATATGACCGAGATACTCCAATTCTAACTTTCTGAACACACATTTCTTAAGCTTCAGAAATAGGTAAGACTATGCGAACATGATCCAAGTGTTCCTCCGCTGATCGACAGTGTATCAATATGTCATCGAAGAAGACCAAAACGAATTTGTGAAGGAAATTGAGGAAAATCAAGTTCATCAGTGCTTGGAACGTAGATGGGGCATTGCATAACCCCAAAGGCATCACTAGTGGTATCAGAGCATGTTTTTTTTTATCCGGACCACTTTGTGGTATAAAAAACATCATTTTTTCATCTTCCTTATTATCAGTATTCTCCTTGAAACAACGATTATCAAAAACCCTTGATGAACGGCTATTTTTTGGAATCAATGTTCATTGAGATTTATCCAACTATTTTTCCATCTTCTGCTCTGGTTTGTTGATTAGGTTCAGCATCCTTTCTTTTTGTACGGATTAATATCCGCAGTTCTTCCATTGTTTTAAAAAAAGTGTTTCACACAATAATAAACCAGCGATGGTTTAATGAGGAAAAGAGCTTGGTCTTGGTTTGAAAATTCTTCCACTAGAGGAATAAACATGGAAGGAAGAGAAGCAACTCAAATCAAGTTTTCCTTGATTCAACACGAACCTTGAGGACATGGTTCTTTCCGATGGCCGAAATATTGATGAGATAGTAATTGGGTTAACATTAGCCCAACGAACCAGAGCCGGTTTGCAGCATCTAATTGTTCTTTTAGTTATTGCTTTTAATTATATCAATTATTAATAATGGAGAATGAGTCTTCCCAATTTTTATTATCTTATCGTCCCACTTTTCCCATTTCCTTGTTGTAAGGGATGATGATCTCATATTTGATTCTTGTAAAATTTTCCTATTTAAATCAATAAAAACAACTAAAGAGGTAGTCTAAATTACCCAAAAGAAAATGATGCAGCATATCATATAGATTTGGGTTGTTTAGATTTAATTGTTAGATTTCTTTTATTTAAGGATAATTATAAATCCTTGTAGAATAAGATGAATAGATTCTATTAGATTTCCTTTGTAAGTATAAATAGGACGTTTCATAGCATTGTAAAGATCACTTTTGATTAAATAAACTTTAAACCAGCTTAGTAGCTAACGAGCTTTCATAGCACGGGGAAGAGTATTCCCAATCTCTAACGAGCTTTCTATGCACGGGGAAGAGTATTCCCAACCTCTATCGAATTAAACGAAGAAGATCTTCGTTTAAATCAAACCGACTATACACGAACCTTTTCGGAATCTCGTGTATCTTCGTTATCTAGCTTCCGCTCTCCATCAATTGGTATCAGAGACAAACGATTCTGTCAATTGATTCCACATCAATCATGCCACCAAAGCCTATCTACAACCTCCAATCATACAAACGGTGTGTTCACGAACAGCCAAACGAATGGGCAGAGTTTCGTCGGACCCTCGTTGCAAACCGGGAGAAGTTTCAGGCTAGATTTCGTAATTCGCTTAAGAAATTTGACTGGAACAAGGTTCAACATCAGCAACCAAAGGTGCGTTTCAAGCATGACACAAACATCGATAATGGATCTGATGTTTCTGGAGATATTTTTTTAGCTACTATGGAACCTGTGTGTGAGGATTTATACTCAATCGTTGATGTTTGTGATGCTACGACTCCAATCTTCGATAGATACGAAGAGGAAGAACAAGTCTTTGTTGTCGGAGATAATGAAGAATCGGCAGACAATGGATCTGATTTTTATGGAGATAAAAATATTTTCGCTATTATGGAACCTGTGTGTGAGGATTCTCCAATCGTTGATGTTCGTGAAGCTATGAATCCAATCTTCGATAGATATGATACAGACGAACACTTCTGTGATGTTGTTTCCAACAACAATTTATCGGTCCTAGGTTTTGAAGATAAGCCAAAAGAAAATCAAGTCTTCCTCGTCGGGGAAAATGAAGATTTGGCCGATGACCTATTCTATAAAACTGAGATTGGTTTCATTGGAACTGAAGAGGTGAAAGACATAAAATTTGGGTCAACAAAATGTGTTCCTATCAACATTGAGCCTCCAGATCGGGGTCGCATCGATATATTTTTTTTGTCGCAGTAAGTAAGATCTTTCCACAAAGATCTATGGTGCTCTGGCTTATGACATTCACGATGGTGGCAATAGTGATGAACATGAAGAGTTGATTCAAGAGCTACACAGAAAAGAAGACCTAATATCAGTTTCTCTTCAATACAATGATGAGTTCATGGCTGCAACAAGACTGCTTTGTGCGAAAGAAGAGATGAGTAACACTTCTGAGCTGTTGGAGGAAATTTATTGTGCGCTACTGGAGCATGAAGAGAATATCCATGACATACCAAGGGAGAAATGTAAGGGAAACAATTTTCCATTACTTGTGTTGTGGCATTTTTGTGTTTCTCCGTCACAAGACTTTGATCCATCTTTACAAGATGCAATGGATATTCTTGGTTTACAGCACATTGTTCAACCTGCATCTTATATGAAGGTCTGGTGGAAAGAGGGAATTGGAATCATAATTTTGCATCGGGTCTTGGTGTATTTCTTAGTCGGATTTTTATATCAAGCCCTTGAATATTGTGATGTTACACACAAGGAAGTGTGTACGTGTCTTCTGGGAAAATCTGTGACACTCAATTGATAGATTGGTGTACATGTCTTTAGTTTTGTTAACAAAAGGATTGTAATGATGCCTGGTTTCCTGTTATCACCGCCACCGTCACTGCCGTTGTTTGTCGTTGTCTCATGTGGTGATATCGTAATCATGGGTTCAAGCAATTTAGTTTTTGTCTGTCTTCACTACACATCTTACAAATAGTGTGTCTACTCAAGGAGAATAATATTACCTTTACCAAGGGACACTGGACGGCACGGTTAGGAGTTCAATGCTGCTGGACTGGGTGGAAAAGAGTTGACTCATCTCACCATTTCTCTTATCTTCAAAACCAACATGAACATAAATTTTTGAAATTGCAGCGAGAAGAACAGAGCTCTAAAAGACATATCAGCATATGTTCTAGTATGCATGGTTTCTTTCTTCTTAAAAATCTGATGATGATTTTGATATGTGGTATTCGCCATAATCAACTTTACGCCAGTGACGAAGGATCAATATCATGTATGCCGCGCGGAGGGTGGTTCACATATCTTCGTTATCTAGCTTCCGCTCTCCATCAATTGGTATCAGAGACAAATGATTTTGTCAATTGATTCCACATCAATCATGCCACCAAAGCCTATCTACAACCTCCATTCATACGAATGGTGTGTTCACGAACAGCCAAAAGAATGGGCAGAGTTTCGTCGGACCCTTGTTGCAAACCGGGAGAAGTTTCAGGCTAGATTTCGTAATTCGCTTAAGAAATTTGACTGGAACAAGGTTCAACATCAGCAACCAAAGGTGCGTTTCAAGCATGACACAAACATCGATAATGGATCTGATGTTTCTGGATATATTTTTTTAGCTACTATGGAACCTGTGTGTGAGGATTTATACTCAATCGTTGATGTTTGTGATGCTACGACTCCAATCTTCGATAGATACGAAGAGGAAGAACAAGTCTTTGTTGTCGGAGATAATGAAGATTCAGCAGACAATGGATCTGATTTTTATGGAGATAAAAATATTTTCGCTATTATGGAACCTGTGTGTGAGGATTCTCCAATCGTTGATGTTCGTGAAGCTATGAATCCAATCTTCGATAGATATGATACAGACGAACACTTCTGTGATGTTGTTTCAAACAACAATTTATCGGTCCTAGGTTTTGAAGATAAGCCAAAAGAAAATCAAGTCTTCCTCGTCGGGGAAAATGAAGATTTGGCCGATGACCTATTCTATAAAACTGAGATTGGTTTCATTGGAACTGAAGAAGTGAAAGACATAAAATTTGGGTCAACAAAATGTGTTCCTATCAACATTGAGCCTCCAGATCGAGGTCGCATTGATATATTTTTTTGTCGCAGTAAGGAAGATCTTTCCACAAAGATCTATGGTGCTCTGGCTTATGACATTCACGATGGTGGCAATAGTGATGAACATGAAGAGTTGATTCAAGAGCTACACAGAAAAGAAGACCTAATATCTGTTTCTCTTCAATACAATGATGAGTTCATGGCTGCAACAAGACTGCTTTGTGCGAAAGAAGAGATGAGTAACACTTCTGAGCTGTTAGAGGAAATTTATTGTGCGCTACTGGAGCATGAAGAGAATATCCATGACATACCAAGGGAGAAATGTAAGGGAAACAATTTCCCATTACTTGTGTTGTGGCGTTTTTGTGTTTCTCCGTCACAAGGCTTTGATCCATCTTTACAGGATGCAATGGATATTCTTGGTTTACAGCACATTGTTCAACCTGCATCTTATATGAAGGTCTGGTGGAAAGAGGGAATTGGAATCATAATTTTGCATCGGGTCTTGGTGTATTTTTTAGTCGGATTTTTATATCAAGCCCTTGAATATTGTGATGTTACACACAAGGAAGTGTGTACGTGTCTTCTGGGAAAATCTGTGACACTCAATAGATGGATTGGTGTACATGTCTTTAGTTTTGTTAACAAAAGGATTGTAATGATGCCTGGTTTCCTGTTATCACCGCCACCGTCACTGCCGTTGTTTGTCGTTGTCTCATGTGGGGATATCATAATCATGGGTTCAAGCAATTTAGTTTTTGTCTGTCTTCACTACACATCTTACAAATAGTGTGTCTACTCAAGGCGTATTATATTGCCTTTACCAAGGGACACTGGACGACACGGTTAGGAGTTCAATGCTGCTGGACTGGGTGGAAAAGAGTTGACTCATCTCACCATTTCTCTTATCTTCAAAACCAACATGAACATAAATTTTTGAAATTGCAGCGAGAAGAACAGAGCTCTAAAAGACATATCAGCATATGTTCTAGTATGCATGGTTTCTTTCTTCTTAAAAATCTGATGATGATTTTGATATGTGGTATTCGCCATAATCAACTTTACGCCAGTGACGAAGGATCAATATCATGTATGCCGCGCGGAGGGTGGTTCACATGGCGTGTGGTGAAAATTGAGATGTCTCCTACCTCGGACTCATCAATGGAAATACATCAATTGGTATTCTGTTTTTCTCTGGAAATTTTCGTGGTGTTTATCATTAGCAACAAAGGCATTTTTACGGCATTTTTCGAGACCTTTATTATGCCTTTCGATCAGTTATTTGATCTCTTGTGCCATGAGAATCTTGTTTTAGTAAGACAGAGGTGCAAGCTGTACATCGTACAACTCTTATTCTTAGAGCATATGATGACTTTTGAGATCTTTCCTCCCGACCAGATAGTGGACGAACTCTGTTTACGATCCACCTTACAACTAGTAATGGAACGTCAATGCTTTAATGCTCTTGATGTTCTCTATGGGCTTGAGATATTCCACTCTTATCATGTTATTGGTCTGGTTTTCAAGATCTATGATGACGATCCAATTTATGTTGCTTTCAAGAAGGGCTTATCGTTGAGGAGTTTTGCTTATAATACATATAAGCGATCCAAAGCTTCTAATCATCACGTTCTTGAGACAAAGCTATCGGTAGTTTCAAGGATTATCAAAAGCAACATCAACAAAGGCGGAAACAGTAGCAATATGTCTTCTTATAGTTCTTTGAATATGGCAATGGAAACAATTAGAAACTTACTTTCTGCTTATCGTGAAGATTTGGAGGACGTGGTTTATGATGATTGTCGAAACGAAAGGTTTTGGGTGCTGAGAAAAATCTGGTTGCAAGCATACATGCGATTTATCGTGAGAGAATCTTCTTTTGAACCATTGTGGGCTTTTCGTCTTGTTCTAGTACCGGTGCATGTTATTTTTGGCTTCAGTCTTCATGCGTTGGGTGGACGTGTGGTAAGGAGAGTGAGTAATAATGATGCAACAAAGTCTATTCCATATTTTATTAAAGCTGAGGCATATGAGACACTAAGGAACAAGATCAGTTCACATAGTTTTTCATTGATGCCACCACCACCAGATCCAGTGGGAATTGTTGTTGGGCACCAAAGGACTGAAGAATCATGTTTAAGCATTTCAAGAGATAATGGTGTGCACACATCAATAGAGCGTGAATATTTGGAAGAGTTGTGTTCCAGTGAACACAGTGTAGAACGCCGTAATACTTAGGATGTACTATTGCGTCTGAGTTGTGTGCGTTCTGTGAATGCAATATTGGATTTCTTTGACTATGTCATTGTTTGCGTCTTGTTGGATGATTTGGTTTCTCGCAGATACCAAGAGAGTTGTCACTTACGCATGAGAATTCATTTTTTTTTTAACCCAGGAGACAGGAATTTCTGCTTCACTTGGAACATGCTATTTTGGGGTGGAGTCATTTATATTGGTCCTTTACTGAGCGTAAACGCAGTGGAACTAATGGGAGTGCAACATTTTATTCATTTTGCCTATTTTGGACGAGTGATGCATTCTTCTGGCTCTTTCGTAGCCTTCGGCCTCTCCTACGAAAATGAAGCAAAGTCTGTATCGCATTATGGAGTATCTAAGAAGGTAATAAGGGTTGTTTGTTGTCCACAGTTGAGGTTCAAGCTCGCATTTACGTCAACTATTCATTGGAGTAACATTACTTGTGCATCAAGCAAATTTGTTTGTTTCATGATTTGGCTTCGGAAATTGTGTTACCACCCGACTGCAACAAAGGAGCAGAGTTGAGTTACTTGCAAGGAATGATCCAGATTCAGGGACGAATCTTTTCTTACCGGGAGGGACTGATGCAGCATATCATATAGATTTGGGTTGTTTAGATTTAATTGTTAGATTTCTTTTATTTAAGGATAATTATAAATCCTTGTAGATTAAGATGAATAGATTCTATTAGATTTCCTTTGTAAGTATAAATAGGACGTTTCATAGCATTGTAAAGATCACTTTTGATCAAATAAACTTTAAACCAGCTTAATAGTTAACGAGCTTTCATAGCACGGGGAAGAGTATTCCCAATCTCTAACGAGCTTTGTAAGCACGGGGAAGAGTATTCCCAACCTCTATCGATTAGACTCATTAAGTATATGAATATGATTGCATCAATTAAGTATATGAATATGATTGCATCAATTACCAGGGAATATGTTTCATCATAATCAATTTCTGGTCTTTGAGAAAATCCTTGTGTCACAAGTCGAGCTTTATATCTTGTGATCTCATTATTCTTATTTATTTTCTCAAAGAACCATTTACATCCAATTGGTATTACATCTTTAGGTGTAAAAACAACAGTCCAAAAAAAAATTTTATTAGGGGAGAATAATTCATTTCTCATGGCGTCACGCCATTTCTCCCAATCAAGCCTTTTCTGACACTCCGATACAGATCTTGGGTCATGATCATCATCTTCATTATCAATTTCTTTAAAAGAAAGAGAAACCAAACAAGAGAGAGAGAGAGAGAGAGAGAGAGAGAGAGAGAGAGAGAGAGAAGAAGAAGCTCAGATTTTCTTGATTAATGACTTTCCCAGGTGAATTCGGTGATAAAGATTGGTTGCCCGACCTTTACCTGAAAGCAAGGCCTGGAGCATACGACCTGTCCCAAGTAAATTCAATGACAAAGATTAATGGCTCAACCTTCCTCAGAGAATGGAACCTGGAAAGAGGAATTCAACAACCCAAACGGCCAGGTTGAACCGCCTCTATTGCCCTAGTTGCATCATCTACCAATCTAACATGACCCAAATCTATTACTCGTATTCCCTTGGAAAGGGCCCACTTTCTCCTCCACTCCTCCATTGCACTGCAGAAGAAAAGTCAAAAGCAGTAAGGATAACCAAGAAAAACGACTATAAACAATTTAAAGGTCAACTTAGGCGGTCATTTTCTGATTTGGGAAAGAAACGTAAGCCCCTTTTTGAAGAAAAGTGGCGCTTTAAAACCACTGGACAGGAGGGTCGAAGTGCCGTCTCTATGTCTAAAAATATGGCAGACGGACCTAGTTGTGAGAAAAATTCACATGTATCTTTTGGAAACCATTTGACAAAGAGAAAACATGACAACCGGTCAACATTTGAGATTCATCTAGAGACTCAAGAGGACGGCGTCGGTCGAAAGAAAATGTACACATCTAGAAAGCAACCAAAAACAAAGAAAAAAAAACATATATTAAGCCTTTGTATCGAGAAGAAAGGAGATGGATGAATGAAAAAGAAGAAGAGAAAGGGAAATTAAATGCGAAGAAAAATGGCTACCAAAGCACATTTAAAGATGCAAAACCCTCTGTTATCTCCCGAAGACACGTGTCCACTCACAAAAGGTTATACCTCCGGTGTTTCAGACAATAGTTGAGTTTTCAAGAAAACACGTGAAAAATCCTCCATACAAGGCCGCTAAGAAACTTTTTCGTTTCTCACGCTTAATGAACACACCAAATTCAATTCAACAGTAAGATGGGATTTAACGAGAAAAGACAAGGTCATTCATTTGTCAGATCAAGGTTCGGGCCTATTCAAGACGCAACTAATCTAGTTTGCCACAATTGCAACCTCATTCACCGAGCAAATGGGGGAACAATTTTTTGTGCTGGGCTGAGCCCCTTTTTATCACTCTTTCCATGAAGGAAGATCAAATATTGAGATATGGGCTCATGATAATCATTCAAGCATATCAAGCTCAAGATGTTATTTTACGTTTGAGAATAGTAGGGCAACACGTGCTCGCCGCACATAGTACCAAAAGCTAGATCTAGTATTATGATTGCCTACAACCTACCTCCTCACTAAGGATTTAATGCTACCAAGTAATAACATATGTCGTTAGATTGAAAGGTTAGGTGGACTACCGAATATTCTTCAGACAAGCTACAAATCCCTGGAATCAAGGAGAAGAAAAGATATAAATACAATCGACATTCTATTCTCGAGAGAGAAAGACACTTAGAGAGATATGCTCCCATAAAAGCCTCCGAGCTACATGTTCAGTTTTTCTTTCGACATCTGTCATGACCCTTTTAAGTTCTCTTTGTAATCTCACTTCTTTATCTTGTAAATCTGCCAGACTTTTAAGTCCCAATTTCTCCATAATTATTGTCTTATCAGACAAAAGATCTTTCGATATCTCGTCGCCACCTAAAATTCACGTTACTCGCTCTACCACTAAACTCTACCATTGATCTCTACACTACATATTAGTTTAATACCCCTGTGATAAGTTATCGTTCAACATAAATCGTTTCAAACCTAACGAGAAATCTAAGCAGAAGAAAGATTCATAAAATCTAAATGTATTTGTAATTATAACAAAACTTCTTGTGTTGTAATCATTAGTGTAAGTGTAACGTCCCGACCGCCACTGTCCGTGAGCCTACGCCCACTCTCGGCCCGTGGGACTACCTCTTTTGATGGTCGGTGCGTTAGTCCGGGAGGCTCGAAATACTTATTTACTGACCTTGCAATCACCATGCTATATTTTCCGTGTTTTGTCCATACTCGTACGATACCGCAACGGGGAACATCACATATCTTTTAACTACTTCAGCTTAAGCACACTCACCTCTAGAGTTCTTTTTAGACAAGTGATGGAAAGATAATGCACTTTGGTGACAAAAACATCCAAATAAAGTATTTGAAGCCTCTCCGCATATAACAAAATTCTGATATTAATCATCCCAATTTAGAGCCGGAGTGTAGAGCTAGGTGTGTGCAGCTCGATGTTAGCTAAAGGTGCAAAGCTTGATGTTACGGAAACAGATAGAAAACCTTCTTTTTGGGCAATTAACGTTGGACAACAATTTGACTTTCGTTGACTGGATTTAAGTGCTAAATCTGACCCAAACAATTGCCCCTCAAACCTTTAGACGAGCTGGCGAGCTCTGAAGGATGAGGAATGATCGAGAAGAACGAAAGTCTTTGTTGTTATGCCTCAAGCTTGTGTTGATCTTTCGTTGGCAAAATGTTTAGCTTGGATGCTCATGTTGTAGAGTCAAGCTATGTTATGAGTATTTGAGAGTTTGAATACTAAGATCGTGAGATTGAGCTATTGTGTTTGCTTGTTTAGTCTGGCCAGACGTTTTGGTTTAGAGCTCATTGCGATAAGTTTATGCGTTTAGGTCAAGGCTCTCTTGAATCTCGAAACTCGTTTAGCTTGTTAGAAAGCTGTGAGTTGTAGCGCGTTTGTAGAATGGATACGAGAACTGATCATCAAGTGCGGGCTTAAGGAGATTTTTTAAAGAGATCTCTTAGTTGTGGAGTTTTCTCCTAGAATTCGTTTGGTGAATTCTTGCTGTGAGGAGTCTCCGAATTTAGCTGTGTATTGTTTCAGCTGTTTTATAGAGTTCGATGTAGCGAAGTCTTTGAGTCTTAGCGTGAAATCGAACTGTTGTGAAGTCTTAAGACTTAGTTTGATATTGATAGAATTCTTGTGAAGTCGAGAGACTTACATGTTTTAGGAAGTGGCTGAACTCGAGGATTGAGCTGCCTACGTACCCCGTCAAGGGATCAAGCATATACGTAGTTCGATTATTTTAGAACTCGGAGGTACTCTGGTACTGCGTTTTTAACTTTGGTGACCTTATAGATGATGTTGCGAACTATTTTGGTAGATCGGTAGGAGGCTTCCCGTTAGGTCCCTAGTTTCCCAGCATCTAGCTCTTTATTTAGTTCACTTTACGTAATACTAAGTCACACATCTGCTTTCTTTGAGCTCGTGTTGTATTTTTCTAGCGTTGCAGCTACATCTTCTTCATACTTTGCGTAGTACGTAGCTTTATGCAAGGCGTTGTCTAAAGACGTGCAAGGTCGAACTATGAGTTCTTTCTTGAACTCCGATGTGTACTAGAGTCCGTTTTCGAGAGCCGCAATGGTATTTTTTCATATGGGTCTGCGATGCGAGACTTAACCTCATGGAACCTGCCGATGTAAGGTTTGAGGGTTTCCTCGGGTCCATGCGCTAGGGCCCAGAGGTCGGCTTCTAAGGTTTTGTCTCCGATAAAAATCGAATACTGCTTCAGGAATATCGATACGAGCTGGGTGAAGTTGTCGATCGAATTCCCTTTCAGGCTTGCGACACTCCAGTGCGGTACTAGTGAGGTTCTCAGCGAAGATTCTGCAGTAACCTGCCTCTTTTTCCTCATCGTTAAGATGGGCTCTGGAGACTGCGAGCCGGAAGGCTCTAACATGGGCTTTTGGATCCGAGGTTCCCGAGTACTATGGAATTTTGATCTTTCCAGTGTTATGGAGTCGTACGTTAGCTATCTTATCCATGAACGGAGTTCGACGGGTTTCTTCGATCACTTGATGGATGTCTGGAACCAAGCTCGTTGCCAAGTGGACTGCGGCTTGGAGGCGCTGGAGCTTAGCATGGATGCCCTCATTCTCTGTGTTAGTTCGGTTCCCAAACATAGGAGGTTGCGTGTTCCGCTGACGCGAGCTGTGGAACTCCCTTACCACGCTCAGGGGAGGCCGAGCTGAGTTAGTTCTAGCTTGAGAGCTCGAAGCAAAACTGTAGCTACTAACTGTTGAACTCCTGTTTTCTAGATCAGTTCGCTCGGAAGAGGTCCGGCTGTATAACCCGCTTGGGTAACTCCAGGAGCATGCGAACTCGAAGGAAAGGTTGGAGCTCTCGTTTGAGAAGCAGGTCGAGCTAAAAGGTTTTGATGTTCAGCTATATCTCTTTCGAGATGATCCAAGCGAGCTAGAACAGTTTGTTGGGATGCTTCCTGGTTTTTAGATATGTCTACTAGGATTGCTAGCATCCTGTGGAGTTCTGCCATGTTGTCCTCGACAAGTATTGTCGGACATGGGGATGCTGATCTGGTTGGATCAGTCTGGGAAGCTTGAGCTTCGCCGGTGGGTCGTTCTTCAGATCGGATCCAAACCCGAGAAATGTTTCTCTCATTCGCCAGCATTTTAGAGCTTTGAGGTATGGATCTGGGACTCTACAGCTGATATGGGAGGTCGTGAACCGTTAGAATGGGATCGGGGATGAGCCTGATCCGATGCGTTAGTTTTGAGCAATCAAGCTCCGTTGATCGTGATCTCGCGTTTGAGGATATGAATGAGTCTGATGAATTTGGATCCATCTTCGTTCTTACGAGCCTTAGATCAGGTTTTGGTATAAGAGAAAACTATGAATCTTCCCCACAGACGGTGCCAAAATATGGATGCTAAAATCCACACTCAAGGATTTAGAGTGTTTTTTGTGATTGAGGAAAGATGGGCTAGAATCTAAATGAACAAACAATGTAAATAAAGACTTGAATCGACGAATTGGATTTGTATTGATTAAATAATGAGTTTACAAGAAGAGAGCATCTAAAGTACAGGTGTAGCTAGGTAAAAATCGGATGCCTTGATGAACGAAGAAGGAGATCCTTTATAGCTCTGTTTCCGCAGCTAACTTCTGCAGCTCCCGGCCGCGTGCTCAACGTACTCCACGATTTGCGGGATCTTGGTGACTCGATCCACCCTGCACACGTGCTAACAGATTCTGGAGATTGCGGGATCCGTTATGACTTAGTCTTGCCTTCGGTCTTCGGCTTAGAGCTTGATGTCACCAAGATCGAGCTACAGAGCTGTGGAGCTCGTTAACCGGAGATGTAGAGCCGGAGTGTAGAGCTCATTAACCGGAGCTGTAGAGCCGGAGTGTAGAGCTAGATGTGTGCAACTCGATGTTAGCTACAGTGCAAAGCTTGATGTTACAGAAACAGATAGAAAACCTTCTTTTTGGGTGATTAACGTTGGACAACATTTTGACTTTCGTTGACTGGATTTAAGTGTTAAATCCGATCCAAAAAATAAGTGCTGAATTTTCATGCCACTCGATCAAACAATTTAAACAAGGTACTACTGAATTGAGAGAGAGTTAAAGAATTGTAATTACATCTAATTTTTTGAGACGGGCTGAATCTATATTATTAGTCTATATCTATTGATGGTTAAGAGCGAATGTGCAATTTCTTGTGATTGCTATTTATGAGCATTTTGTCTTTTGAATTTTAATCTAGTTCACATGAGTCTATATCTATGTATGTTATAAACACTATTATTTTGAACTATATTTGTAACGTTCCGACCGCTCCATCAGTGGGTCGCACGCCCGCTCATTCGGCCCGTGGGCCCACCTTCATTCGATGGCCGAGTTGTTATTTTGGGAGGCTTTAAAGATTGATTTACTGTCCATGCAATCATTACACGATTTTTCCACGTGTTTTTTTCTCACTCGCACGATACCGTGAGTCATTTTCCGAGAGGTCATCCATCCTTTGACTACTCCAGCTCAAGCAAGCTTAATTCCTGAATTTTATCTAGATAAGTGACCGAAAAGATAAGTGTACTTTGGTCATATAGGTAGTCAAATCAATTCTTTTAAGCCTCTCCGCATATACCACAAATTGGGATGTTACAATTCACCCCCTCTCACAGAACGCAACACCCTCATTGCGCACCAGGATCGTTATCATTGACGGTGTGACCCCTCACTTGACTCTACACGCGTCCTCGAGTTCGGCTCTGATGCAACTTGTAACGCCCCGACCGCCTCCGTCCGTGGGCCCCACACCCGATCACTCGGCCCGTGGGGCCACCCTCATCCGACAGCCGAGTTTTGTATTTTTGGGAGGCTTTAAAGACTTGATATACCGTCCCTACAATCACCACACGATCTTTCCACGTGTTTTTTCTTCACTCGTATAATACAGTGAGTCACTTTCTGGGATGTCATCCATCCTTTGACTACTTCATCTCAAGCACGCTTAACTCTGGAGTTTTATCTGGATAAGTGATTAAAAGATAAATGCATTTTGGTGAGATAGATAAATGGGTATTTTATGTTTAACAATTCGATCCATGTCAATGGCACCATGTCTTATGTCTTATTAGTTAAAAAAAAAATTGGATTTCACGTATGATCCATATCTTTAACGTTTTGATGAAAATTGACCACTTTCAAAATGTCATGTATTAGATTTAAATTTTTTAATATTTTATGTATTTTATAGGATTACTCAATAAATCATATATAAAAAATTATTTATGAAAACGTTTTATAGGAGAATCGACTGTATTCCGCTATTTAGAATTTAACACATATAAAATTGAAAAAAACTATTTAGAAGTCTACACATCAACTCCCTTGATCTACTTAAATTTTTTTTTTCACATCATTGTTTAACTCAAATTTAATATATATACTCATACTACATTATTTAAATTAAATTTAATTAGCTTAAAACTATTAAAATATAAATATGCAATAAATAAATTCAAATTTAATTTGAAATACATAAACATATAGATACTATACATTATAATATTTAAATACATCTTTCATATTTTGTATAAATTAATTGTTATCAATGAATTAAAAATACTAAGTCTTCATATAAATGAAAACACCAATTTATAAGATAGAAATAAAAATAACATTGTAATTTTTTAAATCATTGTAACAATAAAATTTAAATTCACAACAAAAAACTACAGTAATAAATTTTATACCCAAAGCCAAAAAAGTTATAACATAATTTATATATAAATAAATCCAAAACCACAGTTGTTGCCAATCAGGCTAGTTGTTAGTAATTTATAATATGTTGCTCTATATTTTAGTGAAGAATTGTATAATAATTAAGTTATGCATATCCTAGTCATATGATGCATTAGTTCTAGATAAATTTTGACATATTTATTAAAACTTGTATGTAGATTTAGTTTGTGGAAAAAAATCTGCTAGTGTTAATTGATATTTATAAATTTATGATACATATTATTACCATGAGAAAAAAGTGGTGTCAAATAATAATTTTCTGTACATGTTTGTTAAACCAAAACCACATATCACAAAACAATATTAAGAAGCATTAAAAAATTCTATTTTGGTTATTTTGGAAATTATATCCTCTAAAATTTTCTATAAAGCGGTATATTTCTGACGAAAAACAAAATTATAATTTCCATCGGAAAACAATGAAAATACCAACTGTTAGATCATACACTAAGTCAAAAGTGCCGCGACTGGATTGGCCCATTGATCTTCACTGCCATTTTGCTCGTGTTGTTGAACAACTTGGTGGCGAAAAAAGTAAGCGATCGTTTTTCGGTTTTGCAAAACAATAAATACATTATATATATAATAATTTCGTCAATCAAATCAATAATCTTTATTTTATTCATAGTAAAATTTCTCTTTTAAAAAAATATTAAATCTTATACATATATAATATAATACATAACAAAATTTTCAGTTATCATATATTTTTCTAATTTCACTATATAAAATTTATTGTTTGTTAAATGGCAGAAGCGACTCCTAAGAAGATTGTGAAAGCAATGATTGTGAAAGAACTCACAATGTCGCATGTAAAAAGTCATCTCCAGGTCATTATATATATACACAATATGATGTCTATAGTTATCACCACATATGAAATTTCATAGTGTGACCTTTTATATTGTCTATGCTGCTGAGTATTAAATCAAATGTATCTGTTGACTACAACAGATGTATAGGAACAAGAAGCACGAAGAGTCAGTACAAGGTACACAATATCATACGCACATTAATTAAAAGCAGTATAAATATGTCATTTGCACAGGATCCAATAAGAGTGAGTGCAGAGCAGATACCATAATTATTTTGCGATGTCCATGATTTGTTTCATTTCATTCTCGATCTGGAATTGACTGTATTTATATTGTAATTCAGAATATCAAAAAATTTTTATATTGTCTCATTGCATAAAATGTTTTAGAAGTTTTTTATTTTTAAAAAAATTATATGCAATTTATGTTTACTTAATATATTTTACAATTAATATTCTACACTAGTTTTGCTATTGGTCAATTTTTTTCTAAATGAAATATTAAATATTATATTAATATAAAATAAAACATTTATTTTTAAAAAACAAACGCTTTTAACCAAAATATCATATAAAATGAGATATAGAACATCAAAAATAGGACAAAGGGAGCTAGTAAATATTAAAAAATTTTGAAATTTTTTAAAATTAATAATATTTTTTTGTGAAACGAAAGTTTTAGTTATTAAGGATATCATGTTTTTATATTTGATTTTCCAGTAGAGTTACTGTTATGCGATTTTTAAAGATCAAATTGGAATGGGAAATTGAGAAAATATTTTAATGCAAAAACGTTATGTGCAAAAGATACTATAAATAGTTGCCGTAGGCGTATAATTATTGTTTTTTATGCATAAATATACGCATGTGCAATTCTATAGCAGAAAAGAGAATGGTACGTGAAATGAATTGGCGGCAATCTCAACATCATCTTCGAATCTATGAACGCCTTCGAGACGCTACCAAGTGTATCCAAAATGAGCAAAGGTCCATGCGATTATTAATTAATCTTAATTTCTGATTCATGTAATCGTTTACATATATATATATTTATATTATTATTTTTTCTGTTTATGTGTAATGAACTAATTATTATTTTTCGAACTAATATGAACTAATGATTACCTTTGCTTTTAATCTCGTGTAGGCTATGCGGTATTAAAGAGAATATAAATGCATTTCTGAAATCCAGTAACAAAACTATGAAAGTAAATTTCAACCTATGTGACAATAGAAACTTTCGAATAATTTTGATTGTTTTTAGTTATAAAATATGATTGTTTATAATTGAGAATCGTATGTATGATTGTTTATGGTAGGCTGGATTAAACGAAATCAGAGACAATGATATTGTTATGCATCCTGCTAATGATGTCGTTGGTGGCGATGGTGCAAATATTCCTTTAAATTCAAGACGAGTTTCGAATAGTGAAGAAAAATTGTCCCTTGTACTTACTCTTGGTCTCGAGTACTAACAGGACATTGGTTTCTATCCTTTTTTTTTTAATGTTTGCTCTTTATTGATGTAATGCTTGTTCCATATAATGGGATGAGAACAATAAAAATGTACAATATCTTATAAGATGTTGTTACTATGTGATTTTTCATCCATTATTTGGCTGAAATACTATTTTATAAACTATTTATGTTTCACCGATAAAAAATGTTATTCAAGCCATGAATGTTTCTGGTTTTGGATTATATAGTATTTTATTTATAATTTATTATAGACAAAATTCTCGCTTCATTTAAACTTCATTCTTCTTCTCTGTATTTCTTTCGCCTAAATCATTTGCTAATATCTTCACCGATATCTTTGTCATGTTAGTGAAATTCCCTGAATAAGTTATGAATGTCGACAGTTCCAAATCCACCTTGACCAATTTTTTACGGCGAAGTCATTTCATATCATACCAAGGCGTAACCACCATATTGTAAACATAAATAATAAAAATTCAGAGCTTTGCAATTTTACTATATGAAAGGGACTGTTTGGGGCTATAGAAGCCAGCCACATCAGCAAAAAAACCAACTCACATATTGTAATTTTTGAAAACAAAACTTTCTTAAAGGATACCAACTTCCATTTTGTGATTTTCAAAATTTAGGTCGAAATTAAAATTTATGTAAATCAAGAGTTATTGTCGAACGTTCTTTTCTCCCTCAATAAATCTCCTTTTAGAACTGTTGATTTCAGTAACTCAATGCTCCATTTCGTCTTTCCCACATCTATAGAGTGTGCCTCCTCTCCTGTATGTCCTCCTTTACCCGTATAATTTTCGCAAAATCAAATTCTCTCCATTTCCTATCTTCTCTCCTCCATAATCAACAATAGAGGTGTTGATGATGATGATGCAAGAAGTTGCGACCGAGGAAAGAACAACGAAACGAGTGATGAGTCAATGACAGGGAGAAGAACAATTGTGAAGTTTTCAATCGATTTTAGGACGTATCTCTTCGCTTCTCTCTGCTACATTTCCTTCTATCTATTCCGTTATATTGCAGAGATATGCAAGGATGGAAGCGGAATTGGGATCCGAGAAATGAGGGCGTAGAGAATGAATTAGAGATGGGGAGAGAGAATCAGGTGGTCGAAGAAGAGAGGATATCGAGAGAGATAAAAGAGAAGCCCTGAGGAATGAAGAACGACAAAGGTGAGGGAAAAGAGCAGATGGTCAAGAAGAGGGAAATGTTGAAGCAGAGGAAGATATTGGACTCCCCTGATACATTCAATTCTAACTTCAGATAATTGTTTCAAATCTTGCGTGATTATACTTTGTAAGTTTTATTTCACTCTACTTGGAACATTTATCTCTCTTCGTTTTGGATATTGCACAATAATTTACTTTTGGTAGTGATCTCTAGAATGCCTATGAAAGTTATGGGTCAAAACTTTGTACATTTTTCAATTAGGTTGTGAGCAGTTCTTAGGAATATCTCACAAGAGGTTTGTGATGTATTACCACTACAAGAAAACACTCGTTTACCGATGGACCAAACCGTCGGTAAACCGTCGGAAACGGTGGTTCTCGACGGAATTCCATCCGGAGCAATCCGTCGGTTCTATTTCGTCGGAAAAAACTATCCGTCGGAAAACCTTTGGTATTTTCCGACGGATTTTCGACACACTATTTTCTGACTATCGACGGTCAATAAACTGAAGGTTTACCGACAGTGTACCGATAGATTCGAGTCCGACGACTTAACCGACAGGTCTACCATCGTTTATTAACCGTAGGGTTTACCGTCGGTAATTAACCGACGGCTTACCGACGGTTAGTATCCGGTGGCTTACCGATGGTTAGTATCCGGCGGCTTACCGACGGGACTAACCGACGGTTCTAACCGACTATTTCTAACCGACAGTACCCGACGGTTCATAAATTTAATTTTTTATATATTATTTATTTGAAATTTGAAATTATTTAATATTAAATATTAAAAATATTTTTATACGAAATATTTTTATAAAATTATTATTAATTTTATTAAATTTATTAAAAATATTTATTAAAATTACATAAAATTAGGATCCACATCGGGTCCCAGTCCCGTCCCATTCCCTCTACAGAGGCCGTACCCGTCCCCGTTGCCGATGCTCCTGTTCCCACTCTCGGTCCCCCTACATGAGTTGTCCTGTCCGATCCTCCTAGAGCAGCTCCGTCGTACTTGATGTAGTTCATGATTTTATCTCGCATCTCCTGCATCTTTCTTTCATTTTCCGCCTTTTCCGCCTGCATCTGAGCTTCAATCTGCGCCCTTTCCTCTTGCATCCGAGTTTCAAAACTCGTCTTGAGAGCTGCAATTTCTGTGTCTTTCTCGTGCAAGGCTTTGGTGAAGGTGTTGTTCTCTAGTCGGAAGCGAGAATGTGGTGTCGAGGCTCCCTCCCCCAAGTTTCCTAAACCGAAAACACGGCCCTTCCCGCGCTGCGTTTCCTGCAAAGTAACTAACAAATATTAGTTACACAAATCAAGTAAGCAAAAGTTTTGTAAAATTTTAGTAAACACACATACTTACCTCAAGAAAGAACTCGTTCATCCTTTGCCACGGTACCTCCTCCGTTGAGCCGACTTTCTCGGACTGTTGGGTATGGACCTCCTCCACCCACCTCTTTGCCGACTCTACGATTATCCGAGCAACCGGAACCTAGATCTCGCACATAGTCTTGTTCGTATGGCCCTCCACAGTGAGCTCAACAAACGTCGGCTCGCATCCTGTCTTTTGTTTCTGCACATTTTTTAAATGGTCATTAGTATTTAATTAATTACATTATTGAACATTCTAAAAACGATACTTACAAAGTCAATCTTCCGTTGTGCGGCGCTCTTTGCTCCCGCGTTATGCGTCGAAGAGTCCGCTGCTGTAACAGGCAGGGACCAATGACGGATGATCCCGGCAAACAGTGTGAGGTTCACTCCCTTCGGGTCTTCCCCTAAACCCACTTCTGCTTCCACTCGTTGAGGACGTGAGAGTAGTGGGTCTTTGCCTTCCTGTGGAAACACTTCTCCACGAGTGACGTATGGTTCCTATCACAAGTGTACTCTTTGTAAAAAAAAAACGATTGATGTTAGCAAAAATTGATAAAAATTACAAATTTGTAAGATATCGAACGGAGATATACATACCGAGAAATGGCGGAACTAGTTTTGCTGCTCGAACCTGGGCATCTTCACGTATTGCGGGTACGGGTGACGGAGCATGCTACACATCATTCCTAAAATGCTCTTTGCGATCTTCGAAGACGTCATATGTAACATGTTTCATGTGAATGCCAAAACATTAAAAATTAAACAAACGTATAAAAAGCATATATAATAAAAATGAAATTGTTGAAGTAAAAAAACTTACCAAGTATCCGGGTTGTTAAAAGGATCCGGATGAAGTCGTTAAAGCATCTCTCGCCCCGGCTGCTCGACTAATAATTCTATCTCCGGTGCGATTGTCGATGGGACATCCTGTATATCCTGCCGCGGAATCGACGGTACCGGCCGCGACGGTCTAAGTTGAGTCGATCGAGCTCGCCGTGGAGGTGCCGATCGTGCCTGAGCAGGCTGAGAAGGCTCACCAGGAAGCAATCCATCATCTTGGATAGCGGACAAGAATGCGTCGAAATCTTTGTAATCAGTCCTACATTTCGTGAAAAGAACTAATAATCAACAGTTTGATTAAATTTTATAAAAACGTTTTTATTAATCATAAAATTACAAAACATTTTTAAAAATTATAAAAACGTTTTTATAAAACCAAAAGTTATAAAAACGTTTTTTTACTATTAAAAACTTTTTATTAATCATAATATTTATAATTTTTTTTTAAAAAAATCATAAAAATTATAAAAACGTTTATAATAATCTTAATAATTATGAAAATAATCTTAATAATTATGAAAATGGTTTTATAAAACAAAAAATATAAAAACGTTTTTTAAAATTATATAAAACTATTTATTAATCATAAAATTTATAAAAATGTTCTTAAAAATCATAAAAATTACAAAAACGTTTTTAAAAATAGAAAAATATAAAAAACGTTTTAAAAATATTTTATAAATCATAAAAATTATATAAACGTTTTTATAATCTTTAAAATTATCAAAACGTTTTAATAAAAGATTAAAAATATAAAAACGTTTTTATAAATTATTTAAAACGTTTAGAATAATGTTAAAATCATAAAAAACGTTTTTATAAAACACATTAAAATATATAAACGTTTTTTTAAAAAATTGAAAAATGTTTTTAATAACCTTAAAAAATTGTACAAACGTTTTTATAAAACACAAAAAATATAAAAAACACTTTAAAAAAATATATAAAACATTTTATAAAATCATATAAATGTTAAAAAAAACATTAATAATCAAACTAACCAAACAAATAACACAAAAACACCCTAAATAGGATCTAAAACCCATAGATTCAATCATAGACTATATGCATCTTAAATCTAGAAATCTAACAACCTAACATCTTAGTTTTTCTCGAAATTGATAGGTTAAAAGAGAAGCTTACATGGTTAAGAGGCTTTGGACGGTTGGTTTTGGCGAGAAGTGGCCGGAATCGTCGAGATTCTTTAGAGAGAAGGCAGAGAGAGAGAGAGAGAGAGAGAGAGAGAGAGAGAGAGAGAGAGAGAGAGAGAGAGAGAGAGAGAGAGAGAGAGAGAGAGAGAGAGAGAGAGAGAGAGAGAGAGAGAGAGAGAGAGAGAGAGAGAGAGAGAGAGAGAGAGAGAGAGAGAGAGAGAGAGAGAGAGAGAGAGAGAGAGAGAGAGAGAGAGAGAGAGAGAGAGAGAGAGAGAGAGAGAATGGGGAAGAAGAAGAAATGATTCGCAGAATAATCTTATTTTCGGAAATCCGTCGGTTTCTAAGCGGTCCAATTATTTGGCGGTTTGACCAAAAATGATTGGGCGATAAATCAAAATATTTATGAATCTGTCGGAAATCCGTCGGTTAATAAATTAAAAAAAGGAATGGGGATACCCAGGTTTAGAACCCAAGTCTAATGTGAGTTATTTGAAGCTTTAACCAATATGCCATGTGTTCTTATTGTCAATAGGTTACGTTTAAATTCATTTAAGTAACATTCAGTGTTTTATTCAAAATTCCAAAAATCTTAACCATTTAATAAATGTAAGACAATAATTATTTTATAATTGCATAATTTAAAAACCAAATGTTAAAAACACAACATACTATTTTAATTAAACTAATACATAATTTCATAATTATATAAAACATTACAAACGGATTAGTTATTATAATTAGGAAACTCGTTCTCTAACCAATCCCCAGCGTCCGTCTGCCTCCACTGGCAGATCATATGGTTCCATGACCTTGCGGGAAACCATTCCGGTCTTGCGTCTCCTCGGTCCTATCGCAACTTCAAGCGACATATTTTTGTTTGAAAACACGCCTAGCCGTCCTATGGAATTCCCGCCAAACGGTTAAGATGATGTCCGGACCAAAGGTGAAATGCGCCTGTAAGTTGATAACAGAATACATCATATAATATTTAAAATTTAGAAAAGGCATGCACTTATTACAAAAAAAAACTTTCTTACCAAAAATTCAGCGAACCATGCCGCCTTAAGATCACAAGGAACATTGTAGTACTCCACGTAACTCCCGGACCAGTGATTCTGGATGATATCGCTGATGGCAGACATAATTCTAGCATGGTAACCGAACCAAAGGGCACGGTTCTGTCGGAAGGGGTCAAGAACGGGAAGATGTTCCCGACCCAGCTGACGGATTTCCCGCAAGTAAGAGGTGCGGTTCTCGGGGGACAGATAGACAAAATCCATTTTTGTAAGTGTTTGAGTGTTTGTAGATGATGAAAAAATGGAAACATTCGTAACATATGTATACAAAATTTTCCGACGGCATTTCTGACGGATTCCGTCGGAAATTAGATTAAATTCCGAAGAGACGTTTACCAATGCAACGCATAGGGAAGAGTCAGGATTAATTACCGTTTGTAATTGCAGCCTTTGACCTATTTCTGACGGATTTCTGACAGAATATGTTTAGGGTTTGTTTAGGGTTTAGGGTTTGTTTATGGTTTAGGGTTTGTAGACTGTGCAAGCTCCAATCTTAAATATGACATTGCAGACACGACATTTACGATCATATGACTTGTCTATCACTAAATTTAAATTCCGTAAATTGAATAAGAGATCCGTTCAAACTATCGATAAACGACATTGTAGATTAAGAAGTCACTTCGTCGGTTATACTTCGTATTCCCGAAGATGGGTAAAAATTAGTTGCGTTATTCTGAAGGTTGTTCTTTATTCATAGAAACTCTTTCATTACCTCCCCTAGAGTTTTGGGAAGAATAGGGTTTAGGGTCCCTAAACCCTAAATTTTATATTTCGTTGGTTTTGCTGTCGGAATTAACCAACGGATAACCGACAAAAAATAATAATTTGTCGGTTATCCGTCGGTTACTCAAAATTACCATTAATTAGAGGTTATGCCTGGGCTCGAACTCGAGATCATGCAGGTACGCAAGGAGAATTATGACCATTTGTGATGAGTGTTACGTTACCGTTCTCTTGCAACGATTAATTCTTATTGATAACAATACATGTAATATTTAAAAAAACACATTTTACATTTATATTTTTAGAAATAGTGAAACATGTAAATAAAAAACAATCACTCAATAATTATTTTAATTTTTTTTTAAGTTTGTTTTTTTTAATATTTATAAACTACTTTTTCATTCTGCATTGTTTTCTGAGTTGTAATCCGTTGAAATCGAATCAGTGTCGTCGTCGAACTCCCCCCTCTCTTCTTTGGAATCAGAATGAAGGACAACATTCCCAAAATGACTAAAATTGACGACTAGATTAACTTCAAGGGATTCTTCAACCGGAGCTATGTAATCAATTTCTCTTGCTTGCATTGGTTCATGTTCTTCAACACCGTAAACTTTTCCTCGCGGGTATATTTTTGTAACTGTTATCCATGGATCGTTCTTGTATGTTAATCGAGGATAGGGTATGTAACTCACCTGTATCAAATGAAAGAAATAATTACATGGTGTTAATTAAAAATAATTCAAGATGAAAAGTTACATAAAGGTTCGATCATTTACTTGATCTGCTTGAGAAGCAATAATGAACAAGTCATATTTTCGAAGCTTCTTAGTCGAATGGATAGACGTCACACCAAACTCATGTATTGTTACACCTTTCCCAATGATAGGGTTGTACCAGTCACACAAAAAGACCACGCATCTCATGCCGAGCTTTCCTATGTACTTCACTTCAAGTATTTCTTTAAGAACACCGTAGTACACAACTTTTCCGGATGTAGATGAAACGCCATGATCGGTCGTTGTCCTAGAGGATCCTTCTTTATGCACTTTAAACGCATATCCCCTTGTGCAATATCGTGGATATGACTTTGTGTTGTAGTAGAGGCCGCTGACTATCTCTATTAACCAATCTTCTGGTTTGCGACCGTATTTGATTTCGTTATTAACCTAAAAATAACGGGTTAGTTACCAATCAAATTTATTGGGTCTTGGGTGATATGAAAATCAATAACTCACATAAACCTCTAACCACTTTCAGAAGTATGTTTCTTTCCACTCTTCGCGCTCGTCCTCGGTCAATTCAGGATGATGATGTTGGAGTGACTCCATGTATAAATGCATCATTAACCATCTGAACGGTACCTACACCAAAATCTACATCCGCGGTATAAGGTTCGCTAGAACTAACAATAGGTTCCCACGCACTAGTACTACCAAGAGGTTCTCTACTACTACTTGCATTATCCAGTGTTTCCCCGTGAAGATACCAAATCTTATAACCCACATTAAACCCAACTGAGTATAAGCGATGACATACTTCAATCGTAGGATTTCTAACATTTCGGCAATGAGTACATCGGCATTTCATCTTACCGGTTTCCAGCGTATGTGGTTGATTGCAAGCTACCGTCATGAATTCCATAATACCGAGTGCATATGGGGTGTTCACTGTTCGTTGTCTCATCAACCCTCGGTCTGTCCATCCATGATCTAAAATAATTAGGGGAAGACATTTTTCCGTAATAACAGTATTAGAGAGTCTAAGATCTCAATTCCGCGTATCCAAAGATAGCAAGAATTTTAGGGTTTTTCTTAAGGGATTCTAAAAGAGGGATTTAACAACACGGTGAGAATATGGAAATTAGGGTTTCGCTTTAGGTTTCCTAGATGGAATAATGCGTTAAAGAGAAGGTATTCAAGTCGCCGGAGAGATATTAGGTCAAGTCGGCTCTAAGATCTCTCAGGCAAAAGTATTATGAAAAGCGTGTTTTGATTCAATAACAAGGTCCCCTTTTTATAGGGTTACAAAGTCGGTTTAATCAATAAACAGAAATAAAGATAAATGCGAATCTTTCCTAATATCTCGGTATCAAATATCGGGATATTTTCCATATATGAACGCCGCTAATATTTATGCCGCTTGTCCTTATATTCAATCCGCTCTCTTCGTAACCCTAGATGTAAACCGACTGAACCGAGTCGGGCTTAACCGAGCCTTCACCGACTTGGGCCTTTCTCCGGGCCGCCCTAGGCCCATGACTGGCGGAACGGTTTTGGCCTCACTTAAATCGGGGTATTCGACCGGTTTTTTGGTGAAAATTGGATTGATTTCGCGGTTAGACCGGTTCATATGCGCGAGAAACGAAGCGTCGCCAAGGTAATTATTACCTCGAATGCGACACCGTCATTTTCACTATAAATAGTCCATTCTCGCTTCTCATTTCCTCATTTCTGCTCGAGTGAAGAAGATAAAAAGGTAACTTTCGCTCTCTGCCGGTTTTATTTTCCGATTTGCTTTCCGTCATCGTTCAGCCGTAGTTTCCTAGGATTATAGATCAGTACCATCGTCCGCCGCTTGTGTTCTTCGTCTGTTCTTCAGTAATTATGACCTTGGTCCGTTGCTCCGGGAATAAAGATAAGGAAATTGTTTATGTTTCGTCCGCGGATGATTCGTCAAGTCGTCCTGACGCTTTATCGGATTCGTCATCTTCGAGCACGTCTTCTGATTTGAAGAATCATCCTGTTCATCGCGAAGTCGAAGAGCTTCAACGTCGTCGCGAGTTATCACGACAAACTGATGCTGCGGAAAATTCTGGTCGGGAAGCATTTATCGTTCCGCAGCTCCGAGATTCTGATCCCGAAGGCTCCGATGAGGATGATGTCGATGTCGAACAGGATGGATCTGATATTGATGGTAGCGACATCCAACTTTCCGAGTTGTCGGGTGCTCCCAAAGAGGCATACGATAATGTCTTCGAGACCCGGTCCACCGTGAAGTCGGTGACATCTATGCTCCAGGGATGCGGAGCCAACCCAAGGATCAAATTCCTTATTCCTTTCACACTCGACCGACCTTGGAACCCTCCACCCGGATACATGACTTTATATGAGTCGTATTTCATCAACACCGATACCGGGGGTTGTCGCTGTTGGTTCCAGCTCCCCTACTTTCTGGTCTCTTACTGTCATCGTCGCGAGATCGCCATTTCTCAGCTCTCGGCCATCGCGCTTCGCCACATGGTGGGTCTCCTTGTACTCGGTGCTGAAGCCGATATAACGATAACCGTCAGTGTTTTCGAGGAGATGACTTCGATCAATCCTATGACGAAAACCAGCCCAGGATGTTTCGCGGTTAATCTAAAGAGTGGTAATCGTGTTGTGACGGATACGCCAAACAAAATCAACAATTGGCAGAGATACTACTTCTATGTCAAAATGTCCTCCTTGGTTGTTCCCGACGATCATAAGGAACTTATCAGATCGTCATGGAATACAAAATTTCGTAGATGTCGCTCTGAACTTGCCGTCAGTTAATATGGATGATTTACTTAATTTTCTGTTTTGTTATTTGCAGTGCATCATCCATTTCCCAAGCCGTATCCGGAGAACTTCTTCCCGATTCTTGAGAAGATCCAAGCCCTCGGCCTTCGCAAGTGGTCGCATCTTACTCGGGAGCGTATAAATAACTCTCTCCCTCGAATTTCCAAAGGTATTTCTTGCTTACCGGGTTGTGAAAGTCGGTGTCTTTTCTCATTCTAATTTTTGAATCCTCCTTTTCCAGTTAAGTGGAATACCAAGGCGAAGGTCACTCCTGAACAGCTAGTGAAGCCGAAGAAGATGGGGAAAGTAAAGACAGTCTCATCGGTTGATTATTCGCAGAGGATTTCGTCTAATCCCTCTTCTGATGGTCCATCAAAGGAAAAAGACGCGGTTCTGTCCTCCCAAGACGGGACGTCGATTGCTACCGCCGAGAAGTCGGCTAGTCCTCAGGTCGTAAAGGCCACACCGATCATGGCGGCTCCGGCTGAGAAGGTCCAACCCAAGACTCAGTCCAAAAAGAGGGTGGCTGAAGAAAAGTCGAGCCAAGAAAAGCCGGCGAAGAAAGCTACCAAAGCGAGCAAGCCCGTTCAGGAAGTTTCAGTTGAAAAGGCGGCTACTAACAAACCTGCTAAGGCCAAGAATCCGTGGAAATGATTTTACGAGGAGAGCAGGGATGTTTTAGATTCTTCCGGCAACAAGAAGCCCTTCTCGTCTCGAAAGGAGATTGTTTTAGTTCGACCCAGGCATGACCTAAAGGAGGGGGAAGTCCGTCCGTAGATTCATAACTTCGCCTATCAGTACGCAAGCGAAGTCCCGCTTATCGATAATCCCAGAGCATGCTTTGACATGCTGACTTGTGTGCAGGGAAATGAAGCGGATTGGCCGGTCTTGCAAGAACTTCCTCATTCTGACGCCATTCTTAAGTTGAAACAGGCGGAAGCGACGGCAAGTTTTCCTTTGAAGGCTATCTACCGTGTTCCATTCTCGATATCATTTTAACCTTTTTGTTTTGCTTCAGATGATAGCGGCGTCAAACCGCATGACCCCTTGAGAGTTCTTGGAGCGCTCAAAAGATAGCCGATGCGGTCACAAAGCGGGATGAGCTTCTTAAGAAAGCGAAGGGGGGGGGGGGGGGAAGGAGACTCTCGAGGAAAGCAATCTCGAGCAAAAGGACAGACTCCGCAAAGTTGAAGATAAGTTGCGTAAGGCTGATGAGAAAGCCAAGGCTGACCTTCTCGCGTTCCAGTCAGAGAGGAGAGAGCAACGGAAGTCTTTTGCTGAGCGGATCCAGAAAGAAAGGGATTGTGTTGATGCCGCGACGAGGGCCAAGGCGCAGCCCCATTTCGATCTTTTCCAGCGCTATGTGAAGGATCAGGAGGCTGCTACCTTGCTACAGATCGAATACGGTCAGATCTCCGGCCTTAGGAAGTGCCTGCTGAAACTTAGCGGAGAAGGTGTTCCGATTCTGAAATCGGTTTTGGATCAAGTCGCAGCTGATGAAGCCGCGGTTGATGCTAAGTTCGGAAAGCTGGATGTCGTGACAAAAGAGGAGGTGACCTTTTTTCTTTTGCCAACTCGTCATCCTCTCCTGAACCTCTTTTGCGACTCACCACCCCGCATTCCGAAGGATGTGGACGAGTTTGGAACCAATCTTGGTGTGATCCCTGAAGAGGTTCCCGACAGTCTCGTTCAGTCGGTCAGCTTGGAGGTTGCGGCTATATATGGTGGGCCAAATGCAAATACTGACGCTGAGAAGGTGAATGAGCCAGAGAAATCGACATGCGATGGGAGGACCGGGGCCGCATAATCTTTTTATCTCTTTTTTGTTGTAAAAGTTATCCTTGTTTTATTTCTGTAAGACTTTTATCCTCCTCTTTTTGAGAGTAAAATTAAGTTATTTTGTAGCGACTGTCCCGTTCTATACATTAAATCGGCTTTCTTTTATAGTTTATGTTTGCAATTTAATCGGACTATTTAAAACTTGTTCTTGACAAATTTAAAATAGATAGCGATTAAATTACGTTTTGCCATAAGGCGGTTTGCGAGGCTCATGTGTGCGCGGTTTAGTTGTTCAGAGGACGGACGAATGTGCAAGGCTTTAAGTGCTCGTCTTATTTGTTATCGCCCACCACAGAGAACGTACGGGTACGAACCCGGTTTTTTGGTGCGAGACGGATCTCGGTTTTTCCTTACCATGATGTGCACCTCATGCGCAAGGAAGACCACGCTCCTGGCTAGGGAGCATGATGCTAGTGCGAGTCTTTATTGGATGCTCGGATTTTAGCGAGTTTTTAAACTCGGCTTTTGCGAACTAAAGAGCTCGGCTTTCTGCGAGTTTCTAAACTCGGCTTTCTGCAAGTTTCTAAACTCGGCTTTTGCGAACTAAGGAGCTCGGCTTTTGCGAGTTTCTAAACTCGGCTTTTGACTATAAAAACGAAAATTTTATTAGTTTTTGTGATTGTGCCGATGAAGGCTGCCTATGTATCTTCCGAGAAAGAATCAAGTCACTCGTAGTTCATACATAGGATTTTTTATTTTTTTTTATTTTTTTTTACGCCGTGACAGACTAGCCGTTTTAGAAGTATTCCTTCAGGCTTGCTGAATTCCATGAGCGCGGCAGAGCTTTGCCCTTCATTGACTTTGTAGGGTCCTTCCCACTTTGCACCGAGTTGCTGAATGCTGAATTCCATGAGCTTTGCCCTTTGTAGACGCCGGGTTTGACGACTTTCGTGACTTTGTAGGGTCCTTCCCACTTTGCACCGAGTTTTCCCGCTCTCCATTCTTTGGTGTTCTCATAGACCTTGCAAAGAACATAGTCGCCGACTTGAAAATGTCTCTCTTTGACCTTCTGGTTATAGTATCGAGTTACGAGCTGCTGGTAATTTTGAATGCGGAGCAGAGCCCGATCTCGTTCCTCCTCTATTGTATCGAGGGCTTGAATTAGCATTTTCTCGTTGATCTCGTTATGTGGTAGCATAAGACATCGGCGGAGAGTATAGATGTTTGCCTCTGCCGGGACCATTGCTTCCACGCCGAATGATGGTATAAAAAACATCATTTTTTCATCTTCCTTATTATCAGTATTCTCCTTGAAACAACGATTATCAAAAACCCATAATGAACGGCTATTTTTTGGAATCAATGATCATTGAGATTTATCCAACTATTTTTCCATCTTCTGCTCTGGTTTGTTGATTAGGTTCAGCATCCTTTCTTTTTGTACGGATTAATATCCGCAGTTCTTCCATTGTTTTAAAAAAGTGTTTCACACAATAATAAACCAGCGATGGTTTAATGAGGGAAAGAGCTTGGTCTTGGTTTGAAAATTCTTCCACTAGAGGAATAAACATGGAAGGAAGAGAAGCAACTCAAATCAAGTTTTCCTTGATTCAACACGAACCTTGAGGACAGGGTTCTTTCCGATGGCCGAAATATTGATGAGATAGTAATTGGGTTAACATTAGCCCAACGAACCAGAGCCGGTTTGCAGCATCTAATTGTTCTTTTAGTTATTGCTTTTAATTATATCTAATCTATTCAAACAGGAAGGTTTGCCATGGTACATAAATGTTGTTTCCGGAATTTACCCTTGATATTATTAGGATTTGTAACATTCATTAAGGGTAAAACTGTAAAACAATTTATATTTGATTTATTCATAATATCTTATAATATCTTTTGTTTTCTTTTTTCTATCATAATCATATCTAACGAAAATCTTTTTCAAAAAATTAATAAAAATAATAATTAATTTCGAAATTAATATTAAAATAAATATTATAAATTATTCTTAACTAAAATTTAACTTAAAGAAATAAAATCAAGCATAATTAAGTTACTAAATCAATTGGTACATATAATTATATAATTTAATACATAATTATTTTATAAATTATATAATCATTAAAATTAATAAATTATTATTAAAATAAGAAATTAGTATATAATATTGTACTAGCGTGCGGGTATATATTATTTATTTTGTAAGAAACGTTTTTTACGATTGTACTTCTTAACGGGTTGTTTCATCAAATTTTTAAATATTTAAATTATAATAAAATGGACTAAAAAAATTAACCAATTTCGATTTCTAAAAATAAATTTGCACGAGTAACTAATTCCAATTGATATATTTTAAATTTAATATAAATATTTAAATTATTTAATATTTATATTATTCAAATATATGATGCGTCAAATTATAGTTCATGTTTGAATGCAATTTTTAACGGGTTGTTCCATCAAATTTTCAAATTATATATCATTACAACACGTGTTGAAAAATAGATTAACCAAGTTCAAGCATGACTAATCATATACTAAAAATAACAATAAAATACAACTACTAATATATAATATACAAGTTAATAATATCAAAACAAAAACAAAATTTATTAAATTTCTTCTCACATTTAGCACTATATCATCTTATTTTCATTTGATATAGATTGGACGAAATAGGTAACGAAATTAATTTATAAAAATATAAATTTAAGATAAAAGTATATATTCTAAGAATGAAAACATAAACCCGCGCTTCTTTAGCGCGGGTCAAAATCTAGTCAATTATTAATAATGGAGAATGAGTCTTCCCAATTTTTATTATCTTATCTTCCCACTTTTCCCATTTCCTTGTTGTAAGGGATGATGATCTCATATTTGATTCTTGTAACATTTTCCTATTTAAATCAATGAAAACAAAAAAAGAGGTAGTATAAACTACCCAAAAGAAAATGATGCAGCATATCATATAGATTTGGGTTGTTTAGATTTAATTGTTAGATTTCTTTTATTTAAGGATAATTATAAATCCTTGTAGAATAAGATGAATAGATTCTATTAGATTTCCTTTGTAAGTATAAATAGGACGTTTCATAGCATTGTAAAGATCACTTTTGATTAAATAAACTTTAAACCAGCTTAGTAGCTAACGAGCTTTCATAGCACGGGGAAGAGTATTCCCAATCTCTAACGAGCTTTCTAAGCACGGGGAAGAGTATTCCCAACCTCTATCGAATTAAATCTTCGTTTAAATCAAACCGACTATACACGAACCTTTTCGGAATCTCGTGTATCTTCGTTATCTAGCTTCCGCTCTCCATCAGTTGGTATCAGAGACAAACGATTCTGTCAATTGATTCCACATCAATCATGCCACCAAAGCCTATCTACAACCTCCAATCATACGAACGGTGTGTTCACGAACAGCCAAACGAATGGGCAGAGTTTCGTCGGACCCTCGTTGCAAACCGGGAGAAGTTTCAGGCTAGATTTCGTAATTCGCTTAAGAAATTTGACTGGAACAAGGTTCAACATCAGCAACCAAAGGTGCGTTTCAAGCATGACACAAACATCGATAATGGATCTGATGTTTCTGGAGATATTTTTTTAGCTACTATGGAACCTGTGTATGAGGATTTATACTCAATCGTTGATGTTTGTGATGCTAAGACTCCAATCTTCGATAGTTACGAAGAGGAAGAACAAGTCTTTGTTGTCGGAGATAATGAAGATTCGGCAGACAATGGACCTGATTTTTATGGAGATAAAAATATTTTCGCTATTATGGAACCTGTGTGTGAGGATTCTCCAATCGTTGATGTTCGTGAAGCTATGAATCCAATCTTCGATAGATATGATACAGACGAACACTTCTGTGATGTTGTTTCCAACAACAATTTATCGGTCCTAGGTTTTGAAGATAAGCCAAAAGAAAATCAAGTCTTCCTCGTCGGGGAAAATGAAGATTTGGCCGATGACCTATTCTATAAAACTGAGATTGGTTTCATTGGAACTGAAGAGGTGAAAGACATAAAATTTGGGTCAACAAAATGTGTTCCTATCAACATTGAGCCTCCAGATCGGGGTCGCATCGATATATTTTTTTGTCGCAGTAAGGAAGATCTTTCCACAAAGATCTATGGTGCTCTGGCTTATGACATTCACGATGGTTGCAATAGTGATGAACATGAAGAGTTGATTCAAGAGCTACACAGAAAAGAAGACCTAATATCAGTTTCTCTTCAATACAATGATGAGTTCATGGCTGCAACAAGACTGCTTTGTGCGAAAGAAGAGAAGAGTAACACTTCTGAGCTATTGGAGGAGATTTATTGTGCGCTACTGGAGCATGAAGAGAATATCCATGACATACCAAGGGAGAAATGTAAGGGAAACAATTTTCCATTACTTGTGTTGTGGCGTTTTTGTGTTTCTCCGTCACAAGACTTTGATCCATCTTTACAAGATGCAATGGATATTCTTGGTTTACAACACATTGTTCAACCTGCATCTTATATGAAGGTCTGGTGGAAAGAGGGAATTGGAATCATAATTTTGCATCGGGTCTTGGTGTATTTCTTAGTCGGATTTTTATATCAAGCCCTTGAATATTGTGATGTTACACACAAGGAAGTGTGTACGTGTCTTCTGGGAAAATCTGTGACACTCAATAAATGGATTGGTGTACATGTCTTTAGTTTTGTTAACAAAAGGATTGTAATGATGCCTGGTTTCCTGTTATCACCGCCACCGTCACTGCCGTTGTTTGTCGTTGTCTCATGTGGGGATATCGTAATCATGGGTTCAAGCAATTTAGTTTTTGTCTGTCTTCACTACACATCTTACAAATAGTGTGTCTACTCAAGGCGTATAATATTGCCTTTACCAAGGGACACTGGACGGCACGGTTAGGAGTTCAATGCTGCTGGACTGGGTGGAAAAGAGTTGACTCATCTCACCATTTCTCTTATCTTCAAAACCAACATGAACATAAAATTTTGAAATTGCAGCGAGAAGAACAGAGCTCTAAAAGACATATCAGCATATGTTCTAGTATGCATGGTTTCTTTCTTCTTAAAAATCTGATGATGATTTTGATATGTGGTATTCGCCATAATCAACTTTACGCCAGTGACGAAGGATCAATATCATGTATGCCGCGCGGAGGGTGGTTCACATGGCGTGTGGTGAAAATTGAGATGTCTCCTACCTCGGACTCATCAATGGAAATACATCAATTGGTATTCTGTTTTTCTCTGGAAATTTTCGTGGTGTTTATCGTTAGCAACAAAGGCATTTTTACGGCATTTTTCGAGACCTTTATTATGCCTTTCGATCAGTTCTTTGATCTCTTGTGCCATGAGAATCTTGTTTTAGTAAGACAGAGGTGCAAGCTGTACATCGTACAACTCTTTTTCTTAGAGCATATGATGACTTTTGAGATCTTTCCTCCCGACCAGATAGTGGACGAACTCTGTTTACGATCCACCTTACAACTAGTAATGGAACTTTTGATGTGGATTATCAAAAGCCACATCAACAAAGGCGGAAACAGTAGCAATATGTCTTCTTATTGTTCTTTGAATATGGCAATGGAAACAATTAGAAACTTACTTTCTGGTTATCGTGAAGATCTGGAGGACGTGGTTTATGATGATTGTCGAAACGAAAGGTTTTGGGTGCTGAGAAAAATCTGGTTGCAAGCATACATGCGATTTATCGTGAGAGAATCTTCTTTTGAACCATTGTAAGCTTTTCGTCTTGTTCTTGTACTGGTGCATGTTATTTTTGGCTTCAGTCTTCATGCGTTGGGTGGACGTGTGGTAAGGAGAGTGAGTAATAATGATGCAACAAAGTCTATTCCATATTTTATTAAAGCTGAGGCATATGAGACACTAAGGAACAAGATCAGTTCACATAGTTTTTCATTGATGCCACCACCACCAGATCCAGTGGGAATTGTTGTTGGGCACCAAAGGACTGAAGAATCATGTTTAAGCATTTCAAGAGATAATGGTGTGCACACATCAATAGAGCGTGAATATTTGGAAGAGTTGTGTTCCAGTGAACATAGTGTAGAACGCCGTAATACTTAGGATGTACTAGTGCGTCTGAGTTGTGTGCGTTCTGTGAATGCAATATTGGATTTCTTTGACTATGTCATTGTTTGCGTCTTGTTGGATGATTTGGTTTCTCGCAGATACCAAGAGAGTTGTCACTTACGCATGAGAAGTCGTTTTTTTTTAACCCAGGAGACAGGAATTTCTGCTTCACTTGGAACATGCTATTTTGGGGTGGAGTCATTTATATTGGTCCTTTACTGAGCGTAAACGCAGTGGAACTAATGGGAGTGCAACATTTTATTCATTTTGCCTATTTTGGACGAGTGATGCATTCTTCTGGCTCTTTCAAAGCCTTCGGCCTCTCCTACGAAAATGATGCAAAGTCTGTATCGCATTATGGAGTATCTAAGAAGGTAATAAGGGTTGTTTGTTGTCCACAGTTGAGGTTCAAGCTCGCATTTACGTCAATTATTCATTGGAGTAACATTACTTGCGCATCAAGCAAATTTGTTTGTTTCATGATTTGGCTTCGGAAATTGTGTTACCACCCGACTGCAACAAAGGAGCAGAGTTGAGTTACTTGCAAGGAATGATCCAGATTCAGGGACGAATCTTTTCTTACCGGGAGGGACTGATGCAGCATATCATATAGATTTGGGTTGTTTAGATTTAATTGTTAGATTTCTTTTATTTAAGGATAATTATAAATCCTTGTAGATTAAGATGAATAGATTCTATTAGATTTCCTTTGTAAGTATAAATAGGACGTTTCATAGCATTGTAAAGATCACTTTTGATTAAATAAACTTTAAACCAGCTTAATAGTTAACGAGCTTTCATAGCACGGGGAAGAGTATTCCCAATCTCTAACGAGCTTTGTAAGCACGGGGAAGAGTATTCCCAACCTCTATCGATTAGACTCATTAAGTATATGAATATGATTGCATCAATTAAGTATATGAATATAATTGCATCAATTACCAGGGAATATGTTTCATCATAATCAATTTCTGGTCTTTGAGAAAATCCTTGTGTCACAAGTCGAGCTTTATATTTTGTGATCTCATTATTCTTATTTATTTTCTCAAAGAACCATTACATCCAATTGGTATTACATCTTTAGGTGTAAAAACAACATTCCAAAAAAAAAATTTATTAGGGGAGAATAATTCATTTCTCATGGCGTCACGCCATTTCTCCCAATCAAGCCTTTTCTGACACTCCGATACGGATCTTGGGTCATGATCATCATCTTCATTATCAATTTCTGTAAAAGAAAGAGAAACCAAACAAGAGAGAGAGAGAGAGAGAGAGAGAGAGAGAGAGAGAGAGAGAGAGAGAGAGAGAGAGAGAGAGAGAGAGAGAGAGAGAGAGAGAGAGAGAGAGAGAGAGAGAGAGAGAGAGAGAGAGAGAGAGAGAGAGGAGAAGAAGAAGAAGCTCAGATTTTCTTGATTAATGACTTTCCCAGGTAAATTCGGTGATAAAGATTGGTTGCCCGACCTTTACCGGAAAGCAAGGCCTGGAGCATACGACATGTCCCAAGTAAATTCATTGACAAAGATTAATGGCTAAACCTTCCTCAGAGAATGGAACCTGGAAAGAGGAATTCAACAACCCAAACGGCCAGGTTGAACCGCCTTTATTGCCCTAGTCGCATCATCTACCAATCGAACATGACCCAAATCTATTACTCGTATTCCCTTGGAAAGGGCCCACTTTCTCCTCCATTGCACTGCAGAAGAAAAGTCAAAAGCAGTAAGGATAACCAAGAAAAACGACTATAAAGAATTTAAATGTCAACTTAGGCGGTGATTTTCTGATTTGGGAAAGAAACGTAAGCCCCTTTTTGAAGAAAAGTGGCGCTTCAAAACCACTGGACAGGAGGGTCGAAGTGCCGTCTCTATGTCTAAAAATATGGCAGACGGACCTAGTTGTGAGAAAAATTCACATGTATCTTTTGGAAACCATTTGACAAAGAGAAAACATGACAACCGGTCAACATTTGAGATTCATCTAGAGAGTCAAGAGGACGACGTCGGTCGAAAGAAAATGTCCACATCTAGAAAGCAACCAAAAACAAAGAAAAATGAAAATATATTAAGCCTTTGTATCGAGAAGAAAGGAGATGGATGAATGAAAAAGAAGAAGAGAAAGGGAAATTAAATGCGAAGAAAAAATGGCTACCAAAGCACATTTAAAGATGCAAAACCCTCGGTTCTCTCCCGAAGACACGTGTCCACTCACAAAAGGTTAGACCTCCGGTGTTTCAGACAATAGTTGAGTTTTCAAGAAAACACGTGAAAAATCCTCCATACAAGGCCGCTAAGAAACTTTTTCGTTTCTCACGCTTAATGAACACACCAAATTCAATTCAACAGTAAGATGGGATTTAACGAGAAAAGACAAGGTCATTCATTTGTCAGATCAAGGTTCGGGCCTATTCAAGACGCGACTAATCTAGTTTGCCACAATTGCAACCTCATTCACCGAGCAAATGGGGGAACAATTTTTTTGTGCTGGGCTGAGCCCCTTTTTATCACTCTTTCCATGAAGGAAGATCAAATATTGAGATATGGGCTCATGATAATCATTCAAGCATATCAAGCTCAAGATGTTATTTTACGTTTGAGAATAGTAGGGCAACACGTGCTCGCCGCACATAGTACCAAAAGCTAGATCTAGTATTATGTATGCCTACAACCTACCTCCTCACTAAGGATTTAATGCTACCAAGTAATAACATATGTCGTTAGATTGAAAGGTTAGGTGGACATTCTATTCTCGAGAGAGAAAGACACTTAGAGAGATATGCTCACATAAAAGCCTCCGAGCTACATGTTCAGTTTTTCTTTTGACATCTGTCATGACCTTTTTAAGTTCTCTTTGTAATCTCACTTCTTTATCTTGTGAATCTACCAGACTTTTAAATCCCAATTTCTCCATAATTATTGTCTTATCAGACAAAAGATCTTTCGATATCTCGTCGCCACCTAAAATTCACGTTACTCGCTCTACCACTAAACTCTACCATTGATCTCTACACTACATATTAGTTTAATACCCCTGTGATAAGTTATCGTTCAACATAAATCGTTTCAAACCTAACGAGAAATCTAAGCAGAAGAAAGATTCATAAAATCTAAATGTATTTGTAATTATAACAAAACTTCTTGTGCTGTAATCATTAGTGTAAGTGTAACGTCCCGACCGCCACTGTCCGTGAGCCTATGCCCACTCTCGGCCCGTGGGACTACCTCTTTTGATGGTCGGTGCGTTAGTCCGGGAGGTTCGAAACACTTATTTACTGACCTTGCAATCACCATGCTATATTTTCCGTGTTTTGTCCATACTCGTACGATACCGCAACCGGGAACATCACATATCTTTTAACTACTTCAGCTTAAGTACACTCACCTCTAGAGTTCTTTTTAGACAAGTGATGGAAAGATAATGCACTTTGGTGACAAGTGATGGAAAGATAATGCCTCTCCGCATATAACAAAATTCTGATATTAATCATCCCAATTTAGAGCCGGAGTGTAGAGCTAGGTGTGTGCAGCTCGATGTTAGCTAAAGGTGCAAAGCTTGATGTTACGGAAACAGATAGAAAACCTTCTTTTTGGGCAATTAACGTTGGACAACATTTTGACTTTCGTTGACTGGATTTAAGTGCTAAATCTGACCCAAACAATTGCCCCTCAAACCTTTAGACGAGCTGGCGAGCTCTGAAGGATGAGGAATGATCGAGAAGAACGAAAGTCTTTGTTGTTATGCCTTAAGCTTGTGTTGATCTTTCGTTGGCAAAATGTTTAGCTTGGATGCTCATGTTGTAGAGTCAAGCTATGTTATGAGTATTCGAGAGTTTGAATACTAAGATCGTGAGATTGAGCTATTGTGTTTGTTTGTTTAGTCTGGCCAGACGTTTTGGTTTAGAGCTCATTGTGATAAGTTTATGCGTTTAGGTCAAGGCTCTCTTGAATCTCGAAACTCGTTTAGCTTGTTAGAAAGCTGTGAGTTGTAGCGCGTTTGTAGAATGGATACGAGAACTGATCATCAAGTGCGGGCTTAAGGAGATTTTTTTAAAGAGATCTCTTAGTTGTGGAGTTTTCTCCTAGAATTCGTTTGGTGAATTCTTGCTGTGAGGAGTCTCCGAATTTAGCTGTGTATTGTTTCAGCTGTTTTATAGAATTCGATGTAGCGAAGTCTTTGAGTCTTAGCGTGAAATCGAACTGTTGTGAAGTCTTAAGACTTAGTTTGATATTGATCGAATTCTTGTGAAGTCGAGAGACTTACATGTTTGAGGAAGTGGCTGAACTCGAGGATTGAGCTGCCTACGTACCCCGTCAAGGGATCAAGCATATACGTAGTTCGATTATTTTAGAACTCGGAGGTACTCTGGTACTGCGTTTTTAACTTTGGTGACCTTATAGATGATGTTGCAAACTATTTTGGTAGATCAGTAGGAGGCTTCCCGTTAGGTCCCTAGTTTCCCAGCATCTAGCTCTTTATTTAGTTCACTTTACGTAATACTAAGTCACACATCTTGCTTTCTTTGAGCTCGTGTTGTATTTTTCTAGCGTTGCAGCTACATCTTCTTCATACTTTGCGTAGTACGTAGCTTTATGCAGGGCGTTGTCTAAAGACGTGCAAGGTCGAACTATGAGTTCTTTCTTGAACTTCGATGTGTACTAGAGTCCGTTTTCGAGAGCCGCAATGGTATTTTTTCATTTGGGTCTGCGATGCGAGACTTAACCTCATGGAACCTGCTGATGTAAGCTTTGAGGGTTTCCTCGGGTCCATGCGCTAGGGCCCAGAGGTCGGCTTCTGAGGTTTTGTCTTCGATAAAAATCGAATACTGCTTCAGGAATATCGATATGAGCTGGGTGAAGTTGTCGATCGAATTACCTTTCAGGCTTGCGACACTCCAGTGCGGTACCAGTGAGGTTCTCAATGAAGATTCTGCAGTAACCTGCCTCTTTTTCCTCATCGTTAAGATGGGCTCTGGAGACTGCGAGCCGGAAGGCTCTAACATGGGCTTTTGGATCCGAGGTTCCCGAGTACTATGGAATTTTGATCTTTCCAGTGTTATAGAGTCGTACGTTAGCTATCTTATCCATGAACGGAGTTCGACGGGTTTCTTCGATCACTTGATGGATGTCTGGAACCGAGCTCATTGCGAAGTGGACTGCGGCTTGGAGGCGCTGGAGCTTAGCGTGGATGCCCTCATTCTCTGTGTTAGTTTGGTTCCCAAACATAGGAGGTTGCGTGTTCCGCTGACGCGAGCTGTGGAACTCCTTTACCGCGCTCAGGGGAGGCCGAGCTGAGTTAGTTCTAGCTTGAGAGCTCGAAGCAAAACTGTAGCTACTAACTGTTGAACTCATGTTTGCTAGATCAGTTCGCTCGGAAGAGGTCCGGCTGTATAACCCGCTTGGGTAACTCCAGGAGCATGCGAACTCGAAGGAAAGGTTGGAGCTCTCGTTTGAGAAGCAGGTCGAGCTAAAAGGTTTCGATGTTCAGCTATATCTCTTTCGAGATGATCCAAGCGAGCTAGAACAGTTTGTTGGGATGCTTCCTGGTTTTTAGATATGTCTACTAGGATTGCTAGCATCCTGTGGAGTTCTGCCATGTTGTCCTCGACAAGTATTGTCGGACATGGGGATGCTGATCTGGTTGGATCGGTCTGGGAAGCTTGAGCTTCGCCGGTGGGTCGTTCTTCAGATCGGATCCAAACCCGAGAAATGTTTCTCTCATTCGCCAGCATTTTAGAGCTTGGAGGTATGGCTCTGGGACTCTACAGATGAGATGGGAGGTCGTGAACCGTTAGAATGGGATCGGGGATGAGCCTGATCCGATGCGTTAGTTTTGAGCAATCAAGCTCCGTTGATCGTGATCTCGCGTTTGAGGATCTGAATGATTCTGATGAATTTGGATCCATCTTCGTTCTTACGAGCCTTAGATCAGGTTCTGGTATAAGAGAAATCTATGAATCTTCCCCACAGACGGTGCCAAAATGTGGATGCTAAAATCCACACTCAAGGATTTAGAGTGTTTTTTGTGATTGAGGAAAGATGGGCTAGAATCTCAATGAACAAACAATGTAAATAAAGACTTGAATCGACGAATTGGATTTGTATTGATTAAATAATGAGTTTACAAGAAGAGAGCATCTAAAGTACAGGTGTAGCTAGGTAAAAATCGGATGCCTTGATGAATGAAGAAGGAGATCCTTTATAGCTCTGTTTCCGCAGCTAACTTCTGCAGCTCCCGGCCGCGTGCTCAACGTACTCCACGATTTGCGAGATCTTGGTGACTCGATCCACTCTGCGCACGTGCTAACAGATTCTGGAGATTGCGGGATCCGTTATGACTTAGTCTTGCCTTCGGTCTTCGGCTTAGAGCTTGATGTCACCAAGATCGAGCTGTGGAGCTCGTTAACCGGAGATGTAGAGCCGGAGTGTAGAGCTCATTAACCGGAGCTGTAGAGCCGGAGTGTAGAGCTAGATGTGTGCAACTCGATGTTAGCTACAGGTGCAAAGCTTGATGTTACGGAAACAGATAGAAAACCTTCTTTTTGGGTGATTAACGTTGGACAACATTTTGACTTTCGTTGACTGGATTTAAGTGTTAAATCCAATTCAAACAATAAGTGCTGAATTTTCATGCCACTCGATCAAACAATTTAAACAAGGTACTACTGAATTGAGAGAGAGTTAAGAATTGTAATTACATCTAATTTTTTGAGACGGGCTGAATCTATATTATTAATCTATATCTATTGATGGTTAAGAGCGAATGTGCAATTTCTTGTGATTGCTATTTATGAGCATTTTGTCTTTTGAATTTTAATCTAGTTCACATGAGTCTCTATCTATGTATGTTATAAACACTATTATTTTGAACTATATTTGTAACGTTCCGACCGCTCCATCAGTGGGTCGCACGCCCGCTCATTCGGCCCGTGGGCCCACCTTCATTCGATGGCCGAGTTGTTATTTTGGGAGGCTTTAAAGATTGATTTACTGTCCATGCAATCATCACACGATTTTTCCACGTGTTTTTTTTCTCACTCGCACGATACCGTGAGTCACTTCCCGAGAGGTCATCTATCCTTTGACTACTCCAGCTCAAGCAAGCTTAATTCCTGAATTTTATCTAGATAAGTGACCGAAAAGATAAGTGCACTTTGGTCATATAGGTAGTCAAATCAATTCTTTTAAGCCTCTCCGCATATACCACAAATTGGGATGTTACAATTCACCCCCTATCACAGAACGCAACACCCTCATTGCGCACCCGGATCGTTATCATTGACGGTGTGACCCCTCACCTGACTCTACACGCGTCCTCGAGTTCGGCTCTGATGCCACTTGTAACGCCCCGACCGCCCCCGTCCGTGGGCCCCACACCCGATCACTCGGCCCGTGGGGCCACCCTCATCCGACAGCCGAGTTGTTATTTTTGGGAGGCTTTAAAGACTTGATTTACCGTCCCTGCAATCACCACACGATCTTTCCACATGTTTTTTCTTCACTCATATAATACAGTGAGTCACTTTCTGGGATGTCATCCATCCTTTGACTACTTCATCTCAAGCACGCTTAACTCTGGAGTTTTATCTGGATAAGTGATTAAAAGATAAATGCATTTTGGTGAGATAGATAAATGGGTATTTTATGTTTGACAATTCGATCCATGTCAATGGCACCATGTCTTATGTCTTATTAGTTAAAAAAAAAATTGGATTTCACGTATGATCCACATCTTTAACGTTTTGATGAAAATTGACCACTTTCAAAATGTCATGTATTAGATTTAAATTTTTTAATATTTTATGTATTTTATAGGAATTACTCAATAAATCATATATAAAAAATTATTTATGAAAACAATTTATAGGAGAATCGACTGTATTCCGCTATTTAGAATTTAACACATATAAAATTGAAAAAAACTATTTAGAAGTCTACACATCAACTCCCTTGATCTACTTAATTTTTTTTTTTCACATCATTGTTTAACTCAAATTTAATATATATACTCATACTACATTATTTAAATTAAATTTAATTAGCTTAAAACTATTAAAATATAAATATGCAATAAATAAATTCAAATTTAATTTGAAATACATACACATATAGATACTATACATTATAATATTTAAATACATCTTTCATATTTTGTATAAATTAATTGTTATCAATGAATTAAAAATACTAAGTCTTCATATAAATGAAAACACCAATTTATAAGATAGAAATAAAAATAACATTGTAATTTTTTAAATCATTGTAACAATAAAATTTAAATTCACAACAAAAAACTACAGTAATAAAATTTATACCCAAAGCCAAAAAAGTTATAACATAATTGATATATAAATAAATCTAAAACCACAGCTGTTGCCAATCAGGCTCGTTGTAAGTAATTTATAATATGTTGCTCTATATTTTAGTGAAGAATTGTATAATAATTAAGTTATGCATATCCTAGTCATATGATGCATTAGTTCTAGATAAATTTTGACATATTTATTAAAACTTGTATGTAGATTTAGTTTGTGGAAAAAAATCTGCTAGTGTTAATTGATATTTATAAATTTATGATGCATATTATTACCATGAGAAAAAGTGGTGTCAAATAATAATTTTCTGTACATGTTTGTTAAACCAAAACCACATTTAACAAAACAATATTAAGAAGCATTAAAAAATTCTATTTGGTTATTTTGGAAATTATATCCTCTAAATTTTTTTATAAAGCGGTACATTTCTGACGAAAAACAAAATTACAATTTCCATCGGAAAACAATGAAAATACCAACTGTTAGATCATACACTAAGTCAAAAGTGCCGCGACTGGATTGGCCCATTGATCTTCACTGCCATTTTGTTCATGTTGTTGAACAACTTGGTGGCGAAAAAAGTAAACGATCGTTTTTCGGTTTTGCAAAACAATAAATACATTATATATATAAAATAATTTCGTCAATCAAATCAATAATCTTTATTTAATTCATAGTAAAATTTCTCTTTTAAAAAATATTAAATCTTATACATATATAAGATAATACATAACAAAATTTTCAGTTATCATATATTTTTCTAATTTCACTATATAAAAGGTAATTTTTATTGTTTGTTAAATGGCAGAAGCGACTCCTAAGAAGATTGTGAAAGCAATGATTGTGAAAGAACTCACAATGTCGCATGTAAAAAGTCATCTCCAGGTCATTATATATATATACAATATGATGTCTATAGTTATCACCACATATGAAATTTCATAGTGTGACCTTTTATATTGTCTATGCTGCTGAGTATTAAATCAAATGTATCTGTTGACTACAACAGATGTATAGGAACAAGAAGCACGAATAGTCAGTACAAGGTACACAAATATCATACGCACCTTAATTAAAAGCAGTATAAATATGTCATTTGCACAGGATCCAATAAGAGTGATTGCAGAGCAGATACCATAATTATTTTGTGATGTCCATGATTTGTTTCATTTCATTCTCGATCTGGAATTGACTGTATTTATGTTGTAATTCAGAATATCAAATTTGTTTTATATTGTCTCATTGCATAAAATGTTTTAGAAGTTTTTTATTTTTAAAAAAATTATATGCAATTTATGTTTACTTAATATATTTTACAATTAATATTCTACACTAGTTTTGCTATTGGTCAATTTTTTTCTAAATGAAATATTAAATATTATATTAATATAAAATAAAACATTTATTTTTAAAAAACAAACGCTTTTAACCAAAATATCATATAAAATGAGATATAGAACATCAAAAATAGGACAAAGGGAGCTAGTAAATATTAAAAATGTTTGAAATTTTTTAAAATTAATAATATTTTTTATGAAACGAAAGTTTTAGTTATTAAGGATATCATGTTTTTATATTTGATTTTCCAGTAGAGTTACGGTTATGCGATTTTTAAAGATCAAATTGGAATGGGCAATTGAGAAAATATTTTAATGCAAAAAACGTTATGTGCAAAAGATACTATAAATAGTTGCCGTAGGCGTATAATTATTGTTTTTTATGCATAAATATACGCATGTGCAATTCTATAGCAGAAAAGAGAATGGTACGTGAAATGAATTGGCGGCAATCTCAACATCATCTACGAATCTATGAACGCCTTCGAGACGCTACCAAGTGTATCCAAAATGAGCAAAGGTCCATGCGATTATTAATTAATCTTAATTTCTGATTCATGTAATCGTTTACATATATATATATATATATATATATTTATATTATTATTTTTTCTGTTTATGTGTAATGAACTAATTATTATTTTTCGAACTAATATGAACTAATGATTACCTTTGCTTTTAATCTCGTGTAGGCTATGCGATATTAAAGAGAATATAAATGCATTTCTGAAACCCAGTAACAAAACTATGAAAGTAAATTTCAACCTATGTGACAATAGAAACTTTCGAATAATTTTGATTGTTTTTAGTTATAAAATATGATTGTTTATAATTGAGAATCATATGTATGATTGTTTATGGTAGGCTGGATTAAACGAAATCAGAGACAATGATATTGTTATGCATCCTGCTAATGATGTCGTTGGTGGCGATGGTGCAAATATTCCTTTAAATTCAAGACGAGTTTCGAATAAAAATTGTCCCTTGTACTTACTCTTGGTCTCGAGTACTAACAGGACATTGGTTTCTATCCTTTTTTTTAATGTTTGCTCTTTATTGATGTAATGCTTGTTCCATTTAATGGGATGAGAACAATAAAAATGTACAATATCTTATAAGATGTTGTTACTATGTGATTTTCCATCCATTATTTGGCTGAAATACTATTTTATAAACTATTTATGTTTCACCGATAAAAAATGTTATTCAGGCCATGAATGTTTCTGGTTTTGGATTATATAGTATTTTATTTATAATTTATTATAGACAAAATTCTCGCTTCATTTAAACTTCATTCTTCTTCTCTGTATTTCCTTCGCCTAAATAAGTTATGAATGTCGACTGTTCCAAATCCACCTTGACCAATATTTTACGGCGAAGTCATTTCATATCATACAAAGGCGTAACCACCATATTGTAAACATAAATAATAAAAATTCAGAGCTTTGCAATTTTACTATATGAAAGGGACTGTTTGGGGCTACAGAAGCCAGCCACATCAGCAAAAAAACCAACTCACATTTTATGATTTTTGAAAACAAAACTTTCTTAAAGGATACCAACTTCCATTTTGTGATTTTCAAAATTTAGGTCGAAATTAAAATTTATGTAAATCAAGAGTTATTGTCGAACGTTCTTTTCTCCCTCAATAAATCTCCTTTTAGAACTGTTGATTTCAGTAACTCAATGCTCCATTTCGTCTTTCCCACATCTATAGAGTGTGCCTCCTCTCCTGTATGTCCTCCTTTACCCGTATAATCTTCGCAAAATCAAACTCTCTCCATTTCCTATCTTCTCTCCTCCATGATCAACAATAGAGGTGTTGATGATGATGATGCAAGAAGTTGCGACCGAGGAAAGAACAACGAAACGAGTGATGAGTCAATGACAGGGAGAAGAACAATTGTGAAGTTTTCAATCGATTTTAGGACGTATCTCTTCGCTTCTCTCTGCTACATTTCCTTCTATCTATTCCGTTATATTGCAGAGATATGCAAGGATGGAAGCGGAATTGGGATCCGAGAAATGAGGGCGTAGAGAATGAATTAGAGATGGGGAGAGAGAATCAAGTGGTCGAAGAAGAGAGGATATCGAGAGAGATAAAAGAGAAGCCCTGAGGAATGAAGAACGACAAAGGTGAGGGAAAAGAGCAGATGGTCAAGAAGAGGGAAATGTTGAAGCAGAGGAAGATATTGGACTCCCCTGATACATTCAATTCTAACTTCAGATAATTGTTTCAAATCTTGCGTGATTAAACTTTGTAAGTTTTATTTCACTCTACTTGGAACATTTGTCTCTCTTTGTTTTGGATATTGCACAATAATTTACTTTTGGTAGTGATCTCTAGAATGACTATGAAAGTTATGGGTCAAAACTTTGTACATTTTTCAATTAGGTTGTGAGCAGTTCTTAGGAATATCTCACAAGAGGTTTGTGGTGTATTACTACTACAAGAAAACACTCGTTTACTGATGGACCAAACCGTCGGTAAACCGTCGGAAACGGTGGTTCTCGACGGAATTCCTTCCGGAGCAATCCGTCGGTTCTATTTCGTCAGAAAAAACTATCCGTCGGAAAACCTTTGGTATTTTCCGACGGATTTCCGACACACCATTTTCCGCCGGGTTATTAACCGTAGGGTTTACCGTCGGTAATTAACCGACGGCTTACCGACGGTTAGTATCCGACGGCTTACCAATGGTTAGTATCCGACGACTTATCGACGGGACTAACCGACGGTTCTAACCGACTGTTTATAACCGACGGTACCCGACGGTTCATAAATTTAATTTTTTATATATTATTTATTTGAAATTTGAAATTATTTAATATTAAATATTAAAAATATTTGTATACGAAATATTTTTATAAAATTATTATTAATTTTATTAAATTTATTAAAAATATTTATTAAAATTACATAAAATTAGGATCCACATCGGGTCCCAGTCCCGTCCCATTCCCTCTACAGAGGCCGTACCCGTCCCCGTTGCCGATGCTCCTGTTCCCACTCTCGGTCCCACTACATGAGTTGTCCTGTCCGATCCTCCTAGAGCAGCTCCGTCTACTTGATGTACTTCATGATTTTATCTCGCATCTCCTGCAGCTTTCTTTCATTTTCCGCCTTTTCCGCCTGCATCTGAGCTTCAATCTGCGTCCTTTCCTCTTGCATCCGAGTTTCAAAACTCGTCTTGAGAGCTGCAATTTTTGTGTCTTTCTCGCGCAAGGCTTCGGTGAAGGTGTTGTTCTCTAGTCGGAAGCGGGTATGTGGTGTCGAGGCTCCCTCCCCCAAGTTTCCTAAACCGAAAACACGGCCCTTCCCGCGCTGCGTTTCTTGCAAAGTAACTAACAAATATTAGTTACACAAATCAAGTAAGCAAAAGTTTTGTAAAATTTTAGTAAACACACATACTTACCTCAAGAAAGATCTCGTTGATCCTTTGCCACGGTACCTCCTCTGTTGAGCCGACTTTCTCGGACTGTTGGGTATGGACCTCCTCCACCCGCCTCTTTGCAGACTCTACGATTATCCGAGCAACCGGAACCTAGATCTCGCACATAGTCTTGTTCGTAGGGCCCTCCACAGTGATCTCAACAAACGTCGGCTCGCATCCTGTCTTTTGTTTCTGCACATTTTTTAAATGGTCATTAGTATTTAATTAATCACATTATTGAACATTCTAAAAACGATACTTACAAAGTCAATCTTCCGTTGTGCGGCGCTCTTTGCTCCCGCGTTATGCGTCGAAGAGTCCGCTGTTGTAACAGGCAGGGACCAATAACGGATGATCCCGGCAAACAGTGTGAGGTTCACTCCCTTCGGGTCTTCCCCTATACCCACTTCTGCTTCCACTCGTTGAGGACGTGAGAGTAGTGGGTCTTTGCCTTCCTGTGGAAACACTTCTCCACGAGTGACGTATGGTTCCTATCACAAGTGTACTCTTTGTAAAAAAAAACGATTGATGTTAGCAAAAATTGATTAAAATTACAAATTTGTAAGATATCGAACGGAGATATACATACCGAGAAATGGCGGAACTAGTTTTGCTGCTCGAACCTGGGCATCTTCACGTATTACGGGTACGGGTGACGGAGCATGCTACACATCATTCCTAAAATGCTCTTCGCGATCTTCGAAGACGTCATATGTAACATGTTTCATGTGAATGCCAAAACATTAAAAATTAAACAAACGTATAAAAAGCATATATAATAAAAATGAAATTGTTGAAGTAAAAAAAACTTACCAATAAGTATCTGGGTTGTTAAAAGGATCCGGATGAAGTCGTTAAAGCATCTCTCGCCCCAGCTGCTCGACTAATAATTCTATCTCCGGTGCGATTGTCGATGGGACATCCTGTATATCCTGCCGCGGAATCGACGGTACCGGCCGCAACGGTCTAAGTTGAGTCGATCGAGCTCGCCGTGGAGGTGCCGATCGTGCTTGATCAGGCTGAGAAGGCTCACCAGGAAGCAATCCATCATTCTGGGTAGCGGACAAGAATGCCTCGAAATCTTTGTAATCAGTCCTACATTTCGTGAAAAGAACTAATAGTCAACAGTTTGATTAAATTTTATAAAAACGTTTTTATTAATCATAAAATTAGAAAACATTTTTAAAAATTATAAAAACGTTTTTATAAAACCAAAAGTTATAAAAACGTTTTTTTACTATTAAAAACTTTTTATTAATCATAATATTTATAATTTTTTTTTAAAAAAATCATAAAAATTATAAAAACGTTTATAATAATCTTAATAATTATGAAAATAATATTAATAATTATGAAAATGGTTTTATAAAACAAAAAATATAAAAACGTTTTTTAAAATTATATAAAACTATTTATTAATCATAAAATTTATAAAAATGTTCTTAAAAATCATAAAAATTACAAAAACATTTTTAAAAATAGAAAAATATAAAAAACGTTTTAAAAATATTTTATAAATCATAAAAATTATATAAACGTTTTTATAATCTTTAAAATTATCAAAGCGTTTTAATAAAAGATTAAAAATATAAAAACGTTTTTATAAATTATTTAAAACGTTTAGAATAATGTTAAAATCATAAAAAACGTTCTTATAAAACACATTAAAATATATAAACGTTTTTTAAAAAATTGAAAAATGTTTTTAATAACCTTACAAAATTGTACAAACGTTTTTATAAGACACAAAAATATAAAAAACACTTTAAAAAATATATAAAAAATTTTATAAAATCATATAAATGTTAAAAAAAACATTAATAATCAAACTAACCAAACAAATCACACAAAAACACCCTAAATAGGATCTAAAACCCATAGATTCAATCATAGACTATATGCATCTTAAATCTAGAAATCTAACAACCTAACATCTTAGTTTTTCTCGAAATTGATAGGTTAAAAGAGAAGCTTACATGGTTAAGAGGCTTTGGACGGTTGGTTTTGGCGAGAAGTGGCCGGAATCGTCGAGATTCTTTAGAGAGAAGGCAGAGAGAGAGAGAGAGAGAGAGAGAGAGAGAGAGAGAGAGAGAGAGAGAGAGAGAGAGAGAGAGAGAGAGAGAGAGAGAGAGAGAGAGAGAGAGAGAGAGAGAGAGAGAGAGAGAGAGAGAGAGAGAGAATGGGGAAGAAGAAGAAATGATTCGCAGAATAATCTTATTTTCGGAAATCCGTCGGTTTCTAAGCGGTCCAATTATTTGGCGGTTTGACCAAAAATGATTGGGCGATAAATCAAAATATTTATGAATCTGTCGGAAATCCGTCGGTTAATAAATTAAAAAAAGGAATGGGGATACCCAGGTTTAGAACCCAAGTCCAATGTGAGTTATTTGAAGCTTTAACCAATATGCCATGTGTTCTTATTGTCAATAGGTTACGTTTAAATTCATTTAAGTAACATTCAGTGTTTTATTCAAACTTCCAAAAATATTAACCATTTAATAAATGTAAGACAATAATTATTTTATAATTGCATAATTTAAAAACCAAATGTTAAAAACACAACATACTATTTTAATTAAACTAATACATAATTTCATAATTATAGAAAACATTACAAACGGATTAGTTATTATAATTCGGAAACTCGTTCTCTAACCAATCCCCAGCGTCCGTCTGCATCCACTGGCAGATCATATGGTTCCATGACCTTGCGGGAAACCATTCCGGTCTTGCGTCTCCTCGGTCCTATCGCAACTTCAAGCGACACATTTTTGTTTGAAAACACGCCTAGCCGTCCTATGGAATTCCCGCCAAAACGGTTAAGACGATGTCCGGACCAAAGGTGAAATGCGCCTATAAGTTGATAACAGAATACATCATATAATATTTAAAATTTAGAAAAGGCATGCACTTATTACAAAAAAAAAACTTTCTTACCAAAAATTCAGCGAACCATGCCGCCTTAAGATCACCAGGAACATTGTAGTACTCCACGTAACTCCCGGACCAGTGATTCTGGATGATATCGCTGATGGCAGACATAATTCTAGCATGGTAACCGAACCAAAGGGCACGGTTCTGTCGGAAGGGGTCAAGAACGGGAAGATGTTCCCGACCCAGCTGACGGATTTCCCGCAAGTAAGAGGTGCGGTTCTCGGGGGACAGATAGACGAAATCCATTTTTGTAAGTGTTTGAGTGTTTGTAGATGATGAAAAAAATGGAAACATTCGTAACATATGTATACAAAATTTTCCGACGGCATTTCTGACGGATTCCGTCGGAAATTAGATTAAATTCCGAAGAGACGTTTACCAATGCAACGCATAGGGAAGAGTCAGAATTAATTACCGTTTGTAATTGCAGCCTTTGACCTATTTCTGACGGATTTCTGACAGAATATGTTTAGGGTTTGTTTAGGGTTTAGGGTTTGTTTATGGTTTAGGGTTTGTAGACTATGCAAGCTCCAATCTTAAATATGACATTGCAGACACGACATTTACGATCATATGACTTGTCTATCACTAAATTTAAATTCCGTAAATTGAATAAGAGATCCGTTCAAACTATCGATAAACGACATTGTAGATTAAGAAGTCACTTCGTCGGTTATACTTCGTATTCCCGAAGATGGGTAAAAATTAGTTGCGTTATTCTGAAGGTTGTTCTTTATTCATAGAAACTCTTTCATTACCTCCCCTAGAGTTTTGGGAAGAATAGGGTTTAGGGTCCCTAAACCCTAAATTTTATATTTCGTTGGTTTTGCTGTCGGAATTAACCAACGGATAACCGACAAAAAATAATAATTTGTCGGTTATCCGTCGGTTACTCAAAATTACCATTAATTAGAGGTTATGCCTGGGCTCGAACTCGAGATCATGCAGGTACGCAAGGAGAATTATGACCATTTGTGATGAGTGTTACGTTACCGTTCTCTTGCAACGATTAATTCTTATTGATAACAATACATGTAATATTTAAAAAAACACATTTTACATTTATATTTTTAGAAATAGTGAAACATGTAAATAAAAAACAATCACTCAATAATTATTTTAATTTTTTTTTAAGTTTGTTTTTTTTAATATTTATAAACTACTTTTTCATTCTGCATTGTTTTCTGAGTTGTAATCCGTTGAAATCGAATCAGTGTCGTCGTCGAACTCCCCCCTCTCTTCTTTGGAATCAGAATGAAGGACAACATTCCCAAAATGACTAAAATTGACGACTAGATTAACTTCAAGGGATTCTTCAACCGGAGCTATGTAATCAATTTCTCTTGCTTGCATTGGTTCATGTTCTTCAACACCGTAAACTTTTCCTCGCGGGTATATTTTTGTAACTGTTATCCATGGATCGTTCTTGTATGTTAATCGAGGATAGGGTATGTAACTCACCTGTATCAAATGAAAGAAATAATTACATGGTGTTAATTAAAAATAATTCAAGATGAAAAGTTACATAAAGGTTCGATCATTTACTTGATCTGCTTGAGAAGCAATAATGAACAAGTCATATTTTCGAAGCTTCTTAGTCGAATGGATAGACGTCACACCAAACTCATGTATTGTTACACCTTTCCCAATGATAGGGTTGTACCAGTCACACAAAAAGACCACGCATCTCATGCCGAGCTTTCCTATGTACTTCACTTCAAGTATTTCTTTAAGAACACCGTAGTACACAACTTTTCCGGATGTAGATGAAACGCCATGATCGGTCGTTGTCCTAGAGGATCCTTCTTTATGCACTTTAAACGCATATCCCCTTGTGCAATATCGTGGATATGACTTTGTGTTGTAGTAGAGGCCGCTGACTATCTCTATTAACCAATCTTCTGGTTTGCGACCGTATTTGATTTCGTTATTAACCTAAAAATAACGGGTTAGTTACCAATCAAATTTATTGGGTCTTGGGTGATATGAAAATCAATAACTCACATAAACCTCTAACCACTTTCAGAAGTATGTTTCTTTCCACTCTTCGCGCTCGTCCTCGGTCAATTCAGGATGATGATGTTGGAGTGACTCCATGTATAAATGCATCATTAACCATCTGAACGGTACCTACACCAAAATCTACATCCGCGGTATAAGGTTCGCTAGAACTAACAATAGGTTCCCACGCACTAGTACTACCAAGAGGTTCTCTACTACTACTTGCATTATCCAGTGTTTCCCCGTGAAGATACCAAATCTTATAACCCACATTAAACCCAACTGAGTATAAGCGATGACATACTTCAATCGTAGGATTTCTAACATTTCGGCAATGAGTACATCGGCATTTCATCTTACCGGTTTCCAGCGTATGTGGTTGATTGCAAGCTACCGTCATGAATTCCATAATACCGAGTGCATATGGGGTGTTCACTGTTCGTTGTCTCATCAACCCTCGGTCTGTCCATCCATGATCTAAAATAATTAGGGGAAGACATTTTTCCGTAATAACAGTATTAGAGAGTCTAAGATCTCAATTCCGCGTATCCAAAGATAGCAAGAATTTTAGGGTTTTTCTTAAGGGATTCTAAAAGAGGGATTTAACAACACGGTGAGAATATGGAAATTAGGGTTTCGCTTTAGGTTTCCTAGATGGAATAATGCGTTAAAGAGAAGGTATTCAAGTCGCCGGAGAGATATTAGGTCAAGTCGGCTCTAAGATCTCTCAGGCAAAAGTATTATGAAAAGCGTGTTTTGATTCAATAACAAGGTCCCCTTTTTATAGGGTTACAAAGTCGGTTTAATCAATAAACGGAAATAAAGATAAATGCGAATCTTTCCTAATATCTCGGTATCGAATATCGGGATATTTTCCATATATGAACGCCGCTAATATTTATGCCGCTTGTCCTTATATTCAATCCGCTCTCTTCGTAACCCTAGATGTAAACCGACTGAACCGAGTCGGGCTTAACCGAGCCTTCACCGACTTGGGCCTTTCTAGGCCCATGACTGGAAGAGTGTTAACCTCGACTCCAACAATAAGCCCCCCCCCCCCCCCCCAGTGCGGCGATATGAATTTACTCAAAGTCGTCGTTAAGGAGTCGGTTTTGGCCTCACTTAAATCGGGGTATTCGACCGGTTTTTTGGTGAAAATTGGATTGATTTCGCGGTTAGACCGGTTCATATGCGCGAGAAACGAAGCGTCGCCAAGGTAATTATTACCTCGAATGCGACACCGTCATTTTCACTATAAATAGTCCATTCTCGCTTCTCATTTCCTCATTTCTGCTCGAGTGAAGAAGATAAAAAGGTAACTTTCGCTCTCTGCCGGTTTTATTTTCCGATTTGCTTTTCGTCATCGTTCAGCCGTAGTTTCCTAGGATTTTAGATCAGTACCATCGTCCGCCGCTTGTGTTCTTCGTCTGTTCTTCAGTAATTATGACCTTGGTCCGTTGCTCCGGGAATAAAGATAAGGAAATTGTTTATGTTTCGTCCGCGGATGATTCGTCAAGTCGTCCTGACGCTTTATCTGATTCGTCATCTTCGAGCACGTCTTCTGATTTGAAGAATCATCCTGTTCATCGCGAAGTCGAAGAGCTTCAACGTCGTCGCGAGTTATCACGACAAACTGATGCTGCGGAAAATTCTGGTCGGGAAGCATTTATCGTTCCGCAGCTCCGAGATTCTGATCCCGAAGGCTCCGATGAGAATGATGTCGATGTCGAACAGGATGGATCTGATATTGATGGTAGCGACATCCAACTTTCCGAGTTGTCGGGTACTCCCAAAGAGGCATACGATAATGTCTTCGAGACCCGGTCCACCGTGAAGTCGGTGACATCTATGCTCCAGGGATGCGGAGCCGACCCAAGGATCGAATTCCTTATTCCTTTCACACTCGACCGACCTTGGAACCCTCCACCGGGATACATGACTTTATATGAGTCGTATTTCATCAACACCGATACCGGGGGTTGTCGCTGTTGGTTCCAGCTCCCCTACTTGCTGGTCTCTTACTGTCATCGTCGCGAGATCGCCATTTCTCAGCTCTCGGCCATCGCGGTTCGCCACATGGTGGGTCTCCTTGTACTCGGTGCTAAAGCCGATATAACGATAACCGTCAGTGTTTTCGAGGAGATGACTTCGATCAATCCTATGACGAAAACCAGCCCAGGATGTTTCGCGGTTAATCTAAAGAGTGGTAATCGTGTTGTGACGGATACGCCAAACAAAATCAACAATTGGCAGAGATACTACTTCTATGTCAAAATGTCCTCCTTGGTTGTTCCCGACGATCATAAGGAACTTATCAGATCGTCATGGAATACAAAATTTCGTAGATGTCGCTCTGAACTTGCCGTCAGTTAATATGGATGATTTACTTAATTTTCTGTTTTGTTATTTGCAGTGCATCATCCATTTCCCAAGCCGTATCCGGAGAACTTCTTCCCGATTCTTGAGAAGATCCAAGCCCTCGGCCTTCGCAAGTGGTCGCATCTTACTCGGGAGCATATAAATAACTCTCTCCCTCGAATTTCCAAAGGTATTTCTTGCTTACCGGGTTGTGAAAGTCGGTGTCTTTTCTCATTCTAATTTTTGAATCCTCCTTTTCCAGTTAAGTGGAATACCAAGGCGAAGGTCACTCCTGAACAGCTAGTGAAGCCGAAGAAGATGGGGAAAGTAAAGACAGTCTCATCGGTTGATTATTCGCAGAGGATTTCGTCTAATCCCTCTTCTGATGGTCCATCAAAGGAAAAAGACGCGGTTCTGTCCTCCCAAGACGGGACGTCGATTGCTACCGCCGAGAAGTCGGCTAGTCCTCAGGTCGTAAAGGCCACACCGATCATGGCGGCTCCGGCTGAGAAGGTCCAACCCAAGACTCAGTCCAAAAAGAGGGTGGCTGAAGAAAAGTCGAGCCAAGAAAAGCCGGCGAAGAAAGCTACCAAAGCGAGCAAGCCCGTTCAGGAAGTTTCAGTTGAAAAGGCGGCTACTAACAAACCTGCTAAGGCCAAGAATCCGTGGAAATGATTTTACGAGGAGAGCAGGGATGTTTTAGATTCTTCCGGCAACAAGAAGCCCTTCTCGTCTCGAAAGGAGATTGTTTTAGTTCGACCCAGGCATGACCTAAAGGAGGGGGAAGTCCGTCCGTCGATTCATAACATCGCCTATCAGTACGCGAGCGAAGTCCCGCTTATCGATAATCCCAGAGCATGCTTTGACATGCTGACTTGTGTGCAGGGAAATGAAGCGGATTGGCCAGTCTTGCAAGAACTTCCTCATTCTGACGCCATTCTTAAGTTGAAACAGGCGGAAGCGACGACAAGTTTTCCTTTGAAGGCTATCTACCGTGTTCCATTCTCGATATCATTTTAACCTTTTTGTTTTGCTTCAGATGATAGCGGCGTCAAACCGCATGACCCCTTGAGAGTTCTTGGAGCGCTCAAAAGATAGCCGATGCGGTCACAAAGCGGGATGAGCTTCTTAAGAAAGCGAAGGGGGGGGGGGGGGGGGGGGAAGGAGACTCTCGAGGAAAGCAATCTCGAGCAAAAGGACAGACTCCGCAAAGTTGAAGATAAGTTGCGTAAGGCTGATGAGAAAGCCAAGGCTGACCTTCTCGCGTTCCAGTCAGAGAGGAGAGAGCAACGGAAGTCTTTTGCTGAGCGGATCCAGAAAGAAAGGGATTGTGTTGATGCCGCGACGAGGGCCAAGGCGCAGCCCCATTTCGATCTTTTCCAGCGCTATGTGAAGGATCAGGAGGCTGCTACCTTGCTACAGATCGAATACGGTCAGATCTCCGGCCTTAGGAAGTGCCTGCTGAAACTTAGCGGAGAAGGTGTTCCGATTCTGAAATCGGTTTTGGATCAAGTCGCAGCTGATGAAGCCGCGGTTGATGCTAAGTTCGGAAAGCTGGATGTCGTGACAAAAGAGGAGGTGACCTTTTTTCTTTTGCCAACTCGTCATCCTCTCCTGAACCTCTTTTGCGACTCACCACCCCGCATTCCGAAGGATGTGGACGAGTTTGGAACCAATCTTGGTGTGATCCCTGAAGAGGTTCCCGACAGTCTCGTTCAGTCGGTCAGCTTGGAGGTTGCGGCTATATATGGTGGGCCAAATGCAAATACTGACGCTGAGAAGGTGAATGAGCCAGAGAAATCGACATGCGATGGGAGGACCGGGGCCGCATAATCTTTTTATCTCTTTTTTGTTGTAAAAGTTATCCTTGTTTTATTTCTGTAAGACTTTTATCCTCCTCTTTTTGAGAGTAAAATTAAGTTATTTTGTAGCGACTGTCCCGTTCTATACATTAAATCGGCTTTCTTTTATAGTTTATGTTTGCAATTTAATCGGACTATTTAAAACTTGTTCTTGACAAATTTAAAATAGATAGCGATTAAATTACGTTTTGCCATAAGGCGGTTTGCGAGGCTCATGTGTGCGCGGTTTAGTTGTTCAGAGGACGGACGAATGTGCAAGGCTTTAAGTGCTCGTCTTATTTGTTATCGCCCACCACAGAGAACGTACGGGTACGAACCCGGTTTTTTGGTGCGAGACGGATCTCGGTTTTTCCTTACCATGATGTGCACCTCATGCGCAAGGAAGACCACGCTCCTGGCTAGGGAGCATGATGCTAGTGCGAGTCTTTATTGGATGCTCGGATTTTAGCGAGTTTTTAAACTCGGCTTTTGCGAACTAAAGAGCTCGGCTTTCTGCGAGTTTCTAAACTCGGCTTTCTGCAAGTTTCTAAACTCGGCTTTTGCGAACTAAGGAGCTCGGCTTTTGCGAGTTTCTAAACTCGGCTTTTGACTATAAAAACGAAAATTTTATTAGTTTTTGTGATTGTGCCGATGAAGGCTGCCTATGTATCTTCCGAGAAAGAATCAAGTCACTCGTAGTTCATACATAGGATTTTTTATTTTTTTTTATTTTTTTTTACGCCGTGACAGACTAGCCGTTTTAGAAGTATTCCTTCAGGCTTGCTGAATTCCATGAGCGCGGCAGAGCTTTGCCCTTCATTGACTTTGTAGGGTCCTTCCCACTTTGCACCGAGTTGCTGAATGCTGAATTCCATGAGCTTTGCCCTTCGTAGACGCCGGGTTTGACGACTTTCGTGACTTTGTAGGGTCCTTCCCACTTTGCACCGAGTTTTCCCGCTCTCCATTCTTTGGTGTTCTCATAGACCTTGCAAAGAACATAGTCGCCGACTTGAAAATGTCTCTCTTTGACCTTCTGGTTATAGTATCGAGTTACGAGCTGCTGGTAATTTTGAATGCGGAGCAGAGCCCGATCTCGTTCCTCCTCTATTGTATCGAGGGCTTGAATTAGCATTTTCTCGTTGATCTCGTTATGTGGTAGCATAAGACATCGGCGGAGAGTATAGATGTTTGCCTCTGCCGGGACCATTGCTTCCACGCCGAATGATGGTATAAAAAACATCATTTTTTCATCTTCCTTATTATCAGTATTCTCCTTGAAACAACGATTATCAAAAAACCCATAATGAACGGCTATTTTTTGGAATCAATGATCATTGAGATTTATCCAACTATTTTTCCATCTTCTGCTCTGGTTTGTTGATTAGGTTCAGCATCCTTTCTTTTTGTACGGATTAATATCCGCAGTTCTTCCATTGTTTTAAAAAAGTGTTTCACACAATAATAAACCAGCGATGGTTTAATGAGGGAAAGAGCTTGGTCTTGGTTTGAAAATTCTTCCACTAGAGGAATAAACATGGAAGGAAGAGAAGCAACTCAAATCAAGTTTTCCTTGATTCAACACGAACCTTGAGGACAGGGTTCTTTCCGATGGCCGAAATATTGATGAGATAGTAATTGGGTTAACATTAGCCCAACGAACCAGAGCCGGTTTGCAGCATCTAATTGTTCTTTTAGTTATTGCTTTTAATTATATCAATTATTAATAATGAAGAATGAGTCTTCCCAATTTTTATTATCTTATCGTCCCACTTTTCCCATTTCCTTGTTGTAAGGGATGATGATCTCATATTTGATTCTTGTAACATTTTCCTATTTAAATCAATGAAAACAACAAAAGAGGTAGTCTAAACTACCCAAAAGAAAATGATGCAGCATATCATATAGATTTGGGTTGTTTAGATTTAATTGTTAGATTTCTTTTATTTAAGGATAATTATAAATCCTTGTAGAATAAGATGAATAGATTCTATTAGATTTCCTTTGTAAGTATAAATATGACGTTTCATAGCATTGTAAAGATCACTTTTGATTAAATAAACTTTAAACCAGCTTAGTAGCTAACGAGCTTTCATAGCACGGGGAAGAGTATTCCCAATCTCTAACGAGCTTTCTAAGCACGGGGAAGAGTATTCCCAACCTCTATCGAATTAAATCTTCGTTTAAATCAAACCGACTATACACGAACCTTTTCGGAATCTCGTGTATCTTCGTTATCTAGCTTCCGCTCTCCATCAGTTGGTATCAGAGACAAACGATTCTGTCAATTGATTCCACATCAATCATGCCACCAAAGCCTATCTACAACCTCCAATCATACGAACAGTGTGTTCACGAACAGCCAAACGAATGGGCAGAGTTTCGTCGGACCCTCGTTGCAAACCGGGAGAAGTTTCAGGCTAGATTTCGTAATTCGCTTAAGAAATTTGACTGGAACAAGGTTCAACATCAGCAACCAAAGGTGCGTTTCAAGCATGACACAAACATCGATAATGGATCTGATGTTTCTGGAGATATTTTTTTAGCTACTATGGAACCTGTGTATGAGGATTTATACTCAATCGTTGATGTTTGTGATGCTACGACTCCAATCTTCGATAGTTACGAAGAGGAAGAACAAGTCCTTGTTGTCGGAGATAATGAAGATTCGGCAGACAATGGACCTGATTTTTTATGGAGATAAAAATATTTTCGCTATTATGGAACCTGTGTGTGAGGATTCTCCAATCGTTGATGTTCGTGAAGCTATGAATCCAATCTTCGATAGATATGATACAGACGAACACTTCTGTGATGTTGTTTCCAACAACAATTTATCGGTCCTAGGTTTTGAAGATAAGCCAAAAGAAAATCAAGTCTTCCTCGTCGGGGAAAATGAAGATTTGGCCGATGACCTATTCTATAAAACTGAGATTGGTTTCATTGGAACTGAAGAGGTGAAAGACATAAAATTTGGGTCAACAAAATGTGTTCCTATCAACATTGAGCCTCCAGATCGGGGTCGCATCGATATATTTTTTTGTCGTAGTAAGGAAGATCTTTCCACAAAGATCTATGGTGCTCTGGCTTATGACATTCACGATGGTGGCAATAGTGATGAACATGAAGAGTTGATTCAAGAGCTACACAGAAAAGAAGACCTAATATCAGTTTCTCTTCAATACAATGATGAGTTCATGGCTGCAACAAGACTGCTTTGTGCGAAAGAAGAGAAGAGTAACACTTCTGAGCTATTGGAGGAGATTTATAGTGCGCTACTGGAGCATGAAGAGAATATCCATGACATACCAAGGGAGAAATGTAAGGGAAACAATTTTCCATTACTTGTGTTGTGGCGTTTTTGTGTTTCTCCGTCACAAGACTTTGATCCATCTTTACAAGATGCAATGGATATTCTTGGTTTACAACACATTGTTCAACCTGCATCTTATATGAAGGTCTGGTGGAAAGAGGGAATTGGAATCATAATTTTGCATCGGGTCTTGGTGTATTTCTTAGTCGGATTTTTATATCAAGCCCTTGAATATTGTGATGTTACACACAAGGAAGTGTGTACGTGTCTTCTGGGAAAATCTGTGACACTCAATAAATGGATTGGTGTACATGTCTTTAGTTTTGTTAACAAAAGGATTGTAATGATGCCTGGTTTCCTGTTATCACCGCCACCGTCACTGCCGTTGTTTGTCGTTGTCTCATGTGGGGATATCGTAATCATGGGTTCAAGCAATTTAGTTTTTGTCTGTCTTCACTACACATCTTACAAATAGTGTGTCTACTCAAGGCGTATAATATTGCCTTTACCAAGGGACACTGGACGGCACGGTTAGGAGTTCAATGCTGCTGGACTGGGTGGAAAAGAGTTGACTCATCTCACCATTTCTCTTATCTTCAAAACCAACATGAACATAAAATTTTGAAATTGCAGCGAGAAGAACAGAGCTCTAAAAGACATATCAGCATATGTTCTAGTATGCATGGTTTCTTTCTTCTTAAAAATCTGATGATGATTTTGATATGTGGTATTCGCCATAATCAACTTTACGCCAGTGACGAAGGATCAATATCATGTATGCCGCGCGGAGGGTGGTTCACATGGCGTGTGGTGAAAATTGAGATGTCTCCTACCTCGGACTCATCAATGGAAATACATCAATTGGTATTCTGTTTTTCTCTGGAAATTTTCGTGGTGTTTATCGTTAGCAACAAAGGCATTTTTACGGCATTTTTCGAGACCTTTATTATGCCTTTCGATCAGTTCTTTGATCTCTTGTGCCATGAGAATCTTGTTTTAGTAAGACAGAGGTGCAAGCTGTACATCGTACAACTCTTTTTCTTAGAGCATATGATGACTTTTGAGATCTTTCCTCCCGACCAGATAGTGGACGAACTCTGTTTACGATCCACCTTACAACTAGTAATGGAACGTCAATGCTTTAATGCTCTTGATGTTCTCTATGGGCTTGAGATGTTCCACTCTTATCATGTTATTGGTCTGGTTTTCAAGATCTATGATGACGATCCAATTTATGTTGCTTTCAAGAAGGGCTTATCGTTGAGGAGTTTTGCTTATAATACATATAAGCGATCCAAAGCTTCTAATCATCACGTTCTTGAGACAAAGCTATCGGTAGTTTCAAGGATTATCAAAAGCAACATCAACAAAGGCGGAAACAGTAGCAATATGTCTTCTTATAGTTCTTTGAATATGGCAATGGAAACAATTAGAAACTTACTTTCTGCTTATCGTGAAGATTTGGAGGACGTGGTTTATGATGATTGTCGAAACGAAAGGTTTTGGGTGCTGAGAAAAATCTGGTTGCAAGCATACATGCGATTTATCGTGAGAGAATCTTCTTTTGAACCATTGTGGGCTTTTCGTCTTGTTCTAGTACCGGTGCATGTTATTTTTGGCTTCAGTCTTCATGCGTTGGGTGGACGTGTGGTAAGGAGAGTGAGTAATAATGATGCAACAAAGTCTATTCCATATTTTATTAAAGCTGAGGCATATGAGACACTAAGGAACAAGATCAGTTCACATAGTTTTTCATTGATGCCACCACCACCAGATCCAGTGGGAATTGTTGTTGGGCACCAAAGGACTGAAGAATCATGTTTAAGCATTTCAAGAGATAATGGTGTGCACACATCAATAGAGCGTGAATATTTGGAAGAGTTGTGTTCCAGTGAACACAGTGTAGAACGCCGTAATACTTAGGATGTACTATTGCGTCTGAGTTGTGTGCGTTCTGTGAATGCAATATTGGATTTCTTTGACTATGTCATTGTTTGCGTCTTGTTGGATGATTTGGTTTCTCGCAGATACCAAGAGAGTTGTCACTTACGCATGAGAATTCATTTTTTTTTTAACCCAGGAGACAGGAATTTCTGCTTCACTTGGAACATGCTATTTTGGGGTGGAGTCATTTATATTGGTCCTTTACTGAGCGTAAACGCAGTGGAACTAATGGGAGTGCAACATTTTATTCATTTTGCCTATTTTGGACGAGTGATGCATTCTTCTGGCTCTTTCGTAGCCTTCGGCCTCTCCTACGAAAATGAAGCAAAGTCTGTATCGCATTATGGAGTATCTAAGAAGGTAATAAGGGTTGTTTGTTGTCCACAGTTGAGGTTCAAGCTCGCATTTACGTCAACTATTCATTGGAGTAACATTACTTGTGCATCAAGCAAATTTGTTTGTTTCATGATTTGGCTTCGGAAATTGTGTTACCACCCGACTGCAACAAAGGAGCAGAGTTGAGTTACTTGCAAGGAATGATCCAGATTCAGGGACGAATCTTTTCTTACCGGGAGGGACTGATGCAGCATATCATATAGATTTGGGTTGTTTAGATTTAATTGTTAGATTTCTTTTATTTAAGGATAATTATAAATCCTTGTAGATTAAGATGAATAGATTCTATTAGATTTCCTTTGTAAGTATAAATAGGACGTTTCATAGCATTGTAAAGATCACTTTTGATCAAATAAACTTTAAACCAGCTTAATAGTTAACGAGCTTTCATAGCACGGGGAAGAGTATTCCCAATCTCTAACGAGCTTTGTAAGCACGGGGAAGAGTATTCCCAACCTCTATCGATTAGACTCATTAAGTATATGAATATGATTGCATCAATTAAGTATATGAATATGATTGCATCAATTACCAGGGAATATGTTTCATCATAATCAATTTCTGGTCTTTGAGAAAATCCTTGTGTCACAAGTCGAGCTTTATATCTTGTGATCTCATTATTCTTATTTATTTTCTCAAAGAACCATTTACATCCAATTGGTATTACATCTTTAGGTGTAAAAACAACAGTCCAAAAAAAAATTTTATTAGGGGAGAATAATTCATTTCTCATGGCGTCACGCCATTTCTCCCAATCAAGCCTTTTCTGACACTCCGATACAGATCTTGGGTCATGATCATCATCTTCATTATCAATTTCTTTAAAAGAAAGAGAAACCAAACAAGAGAGAGAGAGAGAGAGAGAGAGAGAGAGAGAGAGAGAGAGAGAAGAAGAAGCTCAGATTTTCTTGATTAATGACTTTCCCAGGTGAATTCGGTGATAAAGATTGGTTGCCCGACCTTTACCTGAAAGCAAGGCCTGGAGCATACGACCTGTCCCAAGTAAATTCAATGACAAAGATTAATGGCTCAACCTTCCTCAGAGAATGGAACCTGGAAAGAGGAATTCAACAACCCAAACGGCCAGGTTGAACCGCCTCTATTGCCCTAGTTGCATCATCTACCAATCTAACATGACCCAAATCTATTACTCGTATTCCCTTGGAAAGGGCCCACTTTCTCCTCCACTCCTCCATTGCACTGCAGAAGAAAAGTCAAAAGCAGTAAGGATAACCAAGAAAAACGACTATAAACAATTTAAAGGTCAACTTAGGCGGTCATTTTCTGATTTGGGAAAGAAACGTAAGCCCCTTTTTGAAGAAAAGTGGCGCTTTAAAACCACTGGACAGGAGGGTCGAAGTGCCGTCTCTATGTCTAAAAATATGGCAGACGGACCTAGTTGTGAGAAAAATTCACATGTATCTTTTGGAAACCATTTGACAAAGAGAAAACATGACAACCGGTCAACATTTGAGATTCATCTAGAGACTCAAGAGGACGGCGTCGGTCGAAAGAAAATGTACACATCTAGAAAGCAACCAAAAACAAAGAAAAAAAAACATATATTAAGCCTTTGTATCGAGAAGAAAGGAGATGGATGAATGAAAAAGAAGAAGAGAAAGGGAAATTAAATGCGAAGAAAAATGGCTACCAAAGCACATTTAAAGATGCAAAACCCTCTGTTATCTCCCGAAGACACGTGTCCACTCACAAAAGGTTATACCTCCGGTGTTTCAGACAATAGTTGAGTTTTCAAGAAAACACGTGAAAAATCCTCCATACAAGGCCGCTAAGAAACTTTTTCGTTTCTCACGCTTAATGAACACACCAAATTCAATTCAACAGTAAGATGGGATTTAACGAGAAAAGACAAGGTCATTCATTTGTCAGATCAAGGTTCGGGCCTATTCAAGACGCAACTAATCTAGTTTGCCACAATTGCAACCTCATTCACCGAGCAAATGGGGGAACAATTTTTTGTGCTGGGCTGAGCCCCTTTTTATCACTCTTTCCATGAAGGAAGATCAAATATTGAGATATGGGCTCATGATAATCATTCAAGCATATCAAGCTCAAGATGTTATTTTACGTTTGAGAATAGTAGGGCAACACGTGCTCGCCGCACATAGTACCAAAAGCTAGATCTAGTATTATGATTGCCTACAACCTACCTCCTCACTAAGGATTTAATGCTACCAAGTAATAACATATGTCGTTAGATTGAAAGGTTAGGTGGACTACCGAATATTCTTCAGACAAGCTACAAATCCCTGGAATCAAGGAGAAGAAAAGATATAAATACAATCGACATTCTATTCTCGAGAGAGAAAGACACTTAGAGAGATATGCTCCCATAAAAGCCTCCGAGCTACATGTTCAGTTTTTCTTTCGACATCTGTCATGACCCTTTTAAGTTCTCTTTGTAATCTCACTTCTTTATCTTGTAAATCTGCCAGACTTTTAAGTCCCAATTTCTCCATAATTATTGTCTTATCAGACAAAAGATCTTTCGATATCTCGTCGCCACCTAAAATTCACGTTACTCGCTCTACCACTAAACTCTACCATTGATCTCTACACTACATATTAGTTTAATACCCCTGTGATAAGTTATCGTTCAACATAAATCGTTTCAAACCTAACGAGAAATCTAAGCAGAAGAAAGATTCATAAAATCTAAATGTATTTGTAATTATAACAAAACTTCTTGTGTTGTAATCATTAGTGTAAGTGTAACGTCCCGACCGCCACTGTCCGTGAGCCTACGCCCACTCTCGGCCCGTGGGACTACCTCTTTTGATGGTCGGTGCGTTAGTCCGGGAGGCTCGAAATACTTATTTACTGACCTTGCAATCACCATGCTATATTTTCCGTGTTTTGTCCATACTCGTACGATACCGCAACGGGGAACATCACATATCTTTTAACTACTTCAGCTTAAGCACACTCACCTCTAGAGTTCTTTTTAGACAAGTGATGGAAAGATAATGCACTTTGGTGACAAAAACATCCAAATAAAGTATTTGAAGCCTCTCCGCATATAACAAAATTCTGATATTAATCATCCCAATTTAGAGCCGGAGTGTAGAGCTAGGTGTGTGCAGCTCGATGTTAGCTAAAGGTGCAAAGCTTGATGTTACGGAAACAGATAGAAAACCTTCTTTTTGGGCAATTAACGTTGGACAACAATTTGACTTTCGTTGACTGGATTTAAGTGCTAAATCTGACCCAAACAATTGCCCCTCAAACCTTTAGACGAGCTGGCGAGCTCTGAAGGATGAGGAATGATCGAGAAGAACGAAAGTCTTTGTTGTTATGCCTCAAGCTTGTGTTGATCTTTCGTTGGCAAAATGTTTAGCTTGGATGCTCATGTTGTAGAGTCAAGCTATGTTATGAGTATTTGAGAGTTTGAATACTAAGATCGTGAGATTGAGCTATTGTGTTTGCTTGTTTAGTCTGGCCAGACGTTTTGGTTTAGAGCTCATTGCGATAAGTTTATGCGTTTAGGTCAAGGCTCTCTTGAATCTCGAAACTCGTTTAGCTTGTTAGAAAGCTGTGAGTTGTAGCGCGTTTGTAGAATGGATACGAGAACTGATCATCAAGTGCGGGCTTAAGGAGATTTTTTAAAGAGATCTCTTAGTTGTGGAGTTTTCTCCTAGAATTCGTTTGGTGAATTCTTGCTGTGAGGAGTCTCCGAATTTAGCTGTGTATTGTTTCAGCTGTATTATAGAGTTCGATGTAGCGAAGTCTTTGAGTCTTAGCGTGAAATCGAACTGTTGTGAAGTCTTAAGACTTAGTTTGATATTGATCGAATTCTTGTGAAGTCGAGAGACTTACATGTTTAAGGAAGTGGCTGAACTCGAGGATTGAGCTGCCTACGTACCCCGTCAAGGGATCAAGCATATACGTAGTTCGATTATTTTAGAACTCGGAGGTACTCTGGTACTGCGTTTTTAACTTTGGTGACCTTATAGATGATGTTGCGAACTATTTTGGTAGATCGGTAGGAGGCTTCCCGTTAGGTCCCTAGTTTACCAGCATCTAGCTCTTTATTTAGTTCACTTTACGTAATACTAAGTCACACATCTTGCTTTCTTTGAGCTCGTGTTGTATTTTTCTAGCGTTGCAGCTACATCTTCTTCATACTTTGCGTAGTACGTAGCTTTATGCAGGGCGTTGTCTAAAGACGTGCAAGGTCGAACTATGAGTTCTTTCTTGAACTCCGATGTGTACTAGAGTCCGTTTTCGAGAGCCGCAATGGTATTTTTTCATTTGGGTCTGCGATGCGAGACTTAACCTCATGGAACCTGCCGATGTAAGCTTTGAGGGTTTCCTCGGGTCCATGCGCTAGGGCCCAGAGGTCGGCTTCTGAGGTTTTGTCTTCGATAAAAATCGAATACTGCTTCAGGAATATCGATACGAGCTGGGTGAAGTTGTCGATCGAATTCCCTTTCAGGCTTGCGACACTCCAGTGCGGTACCAGTGAGGTTCTCAATGAAGATTCTGCAGTAACCTGCCTCTTTTTCCTCATCGTTAAGATGGGCTCTGGAGACTGCGAGCCGGAAGGCTCTAACATGGGCTTTTGGATCCGAGGTTCCCGAGTACTATGGAATTTTGATCTTTCCAGTGTTATGGAGTCGTACGTTAGCTATCTTATCCATGAACGGAGTTCGACGGGTTTCTTCGATCACTTGATGGATGTCTGGAACCGAGCTCGTTGCCAAGTGGACTGCGGCTTGGAGGCGCTGGAGCTTAGCATGGATGCCCTCATTCTCTGTGTTAGTTTGGTTCCCAAACATAGGAGGTTGCGTGTTCCGCTGACGCGAGCTGTGGAACTCCTTTACCGCGCTCAGGGGAGGCCGAGCTGAGTTAGTTCTAGCTTGAGAGCTCGAAGCAAAACTGTAGCTACTAACTGTTGAACTCCTGTTTGCTAGATCAGTTCGCTCGGAAGAGGTCCGGCTGTATAACCCGCTTGGGTAACTCCAGGAGCATGCGAACTCGAAGGAAAGGTTGGAGCTCTCGTTTGAGAAGCAGGTCGAGCTAAAAGGTTCAGCTATATCTCTTTCGAGATGATCCAAGCGAGCTAGAACAGTTTGTTGGGATGCTTCCTGGTTTTTAGATATGTCTACTAGGATTGCTAGCATCCTGTGGAGTTCTGCCATGTTGTCCTCGACAAGTATTGTCGGACATGGGGATGCTGATCTGGTTGGATCGGTCTGGGAAGCTTGAGCTTCGCCGGTGGGTCGTTCTTCAGATCGGATCCAAACCCGAGAAATGTTTCTCTCATTCGCCAGCATTTTAGAGCTTGGAGGTATGGCTCTGGGACTCTACAGCTGAGATGGGAGGTCGTGAACCGTTAGAATGGGATCGGGGATGAGCCTGATCCGATGCGTTAGTTTTGAGCAATCAAGCTCCGTTGATCGTGATCTCGCGTTTGAGGATCTGAATGAGTCTGATGAATTTGGATCCATCTTCGTTCTTACGAGCCTTAGATCAGGTTCTGGTATAAGAGAAATCTATGAATCTTCCCCACAGACGGTGCCAAAATGTGGATGCTAAAATCCACACTCAAGGATTTAGAGTGTTTTTTGTGATTGAGGAAAGATGGGCTAGAATCTCAATGAACAAACAATGTAAATAAAGACTTGAATCGACGAATTGGATTTGTATTGATTAAATAATGAGTTTACAAGAAGAGAGCATCTAAAGTACAGGTGTAGCTAGGTAAAAATCGGATGCCTTGATGAATGAAGAAGGAGATCCTTTATAGCTCTGTTTCCGCAGCTAACTTCTGCAGCTCCCGGCCGCGTGCTCAACGTACTCCACGATTTGCGAGATCTTGGTGACTCGATCCACTCTGCGCACGTGCTAACAGATTCTGGAGATTGCGGGATCCGTTATGACTTAGTCTTGCCTTCGGTCTTCGGCTTAGAGCTTGATGTCACCAAGATCGAGCTACGGAGATGTGGAGCTCGTTAACCGGAGATGTAGAGCCGGAGTGTAGAGCTCATTAACCGGAGCTGTAGAGTCGGAGTGTAGAGCTAGATGTGTGCAACTCGATGTTAGCTACAGGTGCAAAGCTTGATGTTACGGAAACAGATAGAAAACCTTCTTTTTGGGTGATTAACGTTGGACAACATTTTGACTTTCGTTGACTGGATTTAAGTGTTAAATCCAATCCAAACAATAAGTGCGGAATTTTCATGCCACTCGATCAAACAATTTAAACAAGGTACTACTGAATTGAGAGAGAGTTAAGAATTGTAATTACATCTAATTTTCTTAGACGGGCTGAATCTATATTATTAGTCTATATCTATTGATGGTTAAGAGCGAATGTGCAATTTCTTGTGATTGCTATTTATGAGCATTTTGTCTTTTGAATTTTAATCTAGTTCACATGAGTCTCTATCTATGTATGTTATAAACACTATTATTTTGAACTATATTTGTAACGTTCCGACCGCTCCATCAGTGGGTCGCACGCCCGCTCATTCGGCCCGTGGGCCCACCTTCATTCGATGGCCGAGTTGTTATTTTGGGAGGCTTTAAAGATTGATTTACTGTCCATGCAATCATCACACGATTTTTCCACGTGTTTTTTTCTCACTCGCACGATACCGTGAGTCACTTCCCGAGAGGTCATCCATCCTTTGACTACTCCAGCTCAAGCAAGCTTAATTCCTGAATTTTATCTAGATAAGTGACCGAAAAGATAAGTGCACTTTGGTCATATAGGTAGTCAAATCAATTCTTTTAAGCCTCTCCGCATATACCACAAATTGGGATGTTACAATTCACCCCCTATCACAGAACGCAACACCCTCATTGCGCACCAGGATCGTTATCATTGACGGTGTGACCCCTCACCTGACTCTACACGCGTCCTCGAGTTCGGCTCTGATGCCACTTGTAACGCCCCGACCGCCCCCGTCCGTGGGCCCCACACCCGATCACTCGGCCCGTGGGGCCACCCTCATCCGACAGCCGAGTTGTTATTTTTGGGAGGCTTTAAAGACTTGATTTACCGTCCCTGCAATCACCACACGATCTTTCCACGTGTTTTTTCTTCACTCGTATAATACAGTGAGTCACTTTCTGGGATGTCATCCATCCTTTGACTACTTCATCTCAAGCACGCTTAACTCTGGAGTTTTATCTGGATAAGTGATTAAAAGATAAATGCATTTTGGTGAGATAGATAAATGGGTATTTTATGTTTGACAATTCGATCCATGTCAATGGCACCATGTCTTATGTCTTATTAGTTAATTAAAAAATTGGATTTCACGTATGATCCACATCTTTAACGTTTTGATGAAAATTGACCACTTTCAAAATGTCATGTATTAGATTTAAATTTTTTAATATTTTATGTATTTTATAGGATTACTCAATAAATCATATATAAAAAATTATTTATGAAAACGTTTTATAGGAGAATCGACTGTATTCCGCTATTTAGAATTTAACACATATAAAATTGAAAAAAACTATTTAGAAGTCTACACATCAACTCCCTTGATCTACTTAAATTTTTTTTTTCACATCATTGTTTAACTCAAATTTAATATATATACTCATACTACATTATTTAAATTAAATTTAATTAGCTTAAAACTATTAAAATATAAATATGCAATAAATAAATTCAAATTTAATTTGAAATACATAAACATATAGATACTATACATTATAATATTTAAATACATCTTTCATATTTTGTATAAATTAATTGTTATCAATGAATTAAAAATACTAAGTCTTCATATAAATGAAAACACCAATTTATAAGATAGAAATAAAAATAACATTGTAATTTTTTAAATCATTGTAACAATAAAATTTAAATTCACAACAAAAAACTACAGTAATAAATTTTATACCCAAAGCCAAAAAAGTTATAACATAATTTATATATAAATAAATCCAAAACCACAGTTGTTGCCAATCAGGCTAGTTGTTAGTAATTTATAATATGTTGCTCTATATTTTAGTGAAGAATTGTATAATAATTAAGTTATGCATATCCTAGTCATATGATGCATTAGTTCTAGATAAATTTTGACATATTTATTAAAACTTGTATGTAGATTTAGTTTGTGGAAAAAAATCTGCTAGTGTTAATTGATATTTATAAATTTATGATACATATTATTACCATGAGAAAAAAGTGGTGTCAAATAATAATTTTCTGTACATGTTTGTTAAACCAAAACCACATTTAACAAAACAATATTAAGAAGCATTAAAAAATTCTATTTTGGTTATTTTGGAAATTATATCCTCTAAAATTTTCTATAAAGCGGTACATTTCTGACGAAAAACAAAATTATAATTTCCATCGGAAAACAATGAAAATACCAAATGTTAGATCATACACTAAGTCAAAAGTGCCGCGACTGGATTGGCCCATTGATCTTCACTGCCATTTTGTTCGTGTTGTTGAACAACTTGGTGGCGAAAAAAGTAAGCGATCGTTTTTCGGTTTTGCAAAACAATAAATACATTATATATATAAAATAATTTCGTCAATCAAATCAATAATCTTTATTTTATTCATAGTAAAATTTCTCTTTTAAAAAAATATTAAATCTTATACATATATAATATAATACATAACAAAATTTTCAGTTATCATATATTTTTCTAATTTCACTATATAAAAGGTAATTTTTATTGTTTGTTAAATGGCAGAAGCGACTCCTAAGAAGATTGTGAAAGCAATGATTGTGAAAGAACTCACAATGTCGCATGTAAAAAGTCATCTCCAGGTCATTATATATATACACAATATGATGTCTATAGTTATCACCACATATGAAATTTCATAGTGTGACCTTTTATATTGTCTATGCTGCTGAGTATTAAATCAAATGTATCTGTTGACTACAACAGATGTATAGGAACAAGAAGCACGAAGAGTCAGTACAAGGTACACAAATATCATACGCACATTAATTAAAAGCAGTATAAATATGTCATTTGCACAGGATCCAATAAGAGTGAGTGCAGAGCAGATACCATAATTATTTTGCGATGTCCATGATTTGTTTCATTTCATTCTCGATCTGGAATTGACTGTATTTATATTGTAATTCAGAATATCAAAATTTGTTTTATATTGTCTCATTGCATAAAATGTTTTAGAAGTTTTTTATTTTTAAAAAAATTATATGCAATTTATGTTTACTTAATATATTTTACAATTAATATTCTACACTAGTTTTGCTATTGGTCAATTTTTTTCTAAATGAAATATTAAATATTATATTAATATAAAATAAAACATTTATTTTTAAAAAACAAACGCTTTTAACCAAAATATCATATAAAATGAGATATAGAACATCAAAAATAGGACAAAGGGAGCTAGTAAATATTAAAAATGTTTGAAAATTTTTAAAATTAATAATATTTTTTTATGAAACGAAAGTTTTAGTTATTAAGGATATCATGTTTTTATATTTGATTTTCCAGTAGAGTTACGGTTATGCGATTTTTAAAGATCAAATTGGAATGGGCAATTGAGAAAATATTTTAATGCAAAAAACGTTATGTGCAAAAGATACTATAAATAGTTGCCGTAGGCGTATAATTATTGTTTTTTATGCATAAATATACGCATGTGCAATTCTATAGTAGAAAAGAGAATGGTACGTGAAATGAATTGGCGGCAATCTCAACATCATCTACGAATCTATGAACGCCTTCGAGACGCTACCAAGTGTATCCAAAATAAGCAAAGGTCCATGCGATTATTAATTAATCTTAATTTCTGATTCATGTAATCGTTTACATATATATATATATATATATATATATATATATATATATATTATTTTTTCTGTTTTCGTGTAATGAACTAATTATTATTTTTCGAACTAATATGAACTAATGATTACCTTTGCTTTTAATCTCGTGTAGGTTATGCGATATTAAAGAGAATATAAATGCATTTCTGAAACCCAGTAACAAAACTATGAAAGTAAATTTCAACTTATGTGACAATAGAAACTTTCGAATAATTTTGATTGTTTTTAGTTATAAAATATGATTGTTTATAATTGAGAATCATATGTATGATTGTTTATGGTAGGCTGGATTAAACGAAATCAGAGACAATGATATTGTTATGCATCCTGCTAATGATGTCGTTGGTGGCGATGGTGCAAATATTCCTTTAAATTCAAGACGAGTTTCGAATAGTGAAGAAAAATTGTCCCTTGTACTTACTCTTGGTCTCGAGTACTAACAGGACATTGGTTTCTATCCTTTTTTTTTTAATGTTTGCTCTTTATTGATGTAATGCTTGTTCCATATAATGGGATGAGAACAATAAAAATGTACAATATCTTATAAGATGTTGTTACTATGTGATTTTTCATCCATTATTTGGCTGAAATACTATTTTATAAACTATTTATGTTTCACCCATAAAAAATGTTATTCAAGCCATGAATGTTTCTGGTTTTGGATTATATAGTATTTTATTTATAATTTATTATAGACAAAATTCTTGCTTCATTTAAACTTCATTCTTCTTCTCTGTATTTCCTTCGCCTAAATCATTTGCTAATATCTTCACCGATATCTTTGTCATGTTAGTGAAATCCCCTGAATAAGTTATGAATGTCGACAGTTCCAAATCCACCTTGACCAATATTTTACGGCGACGTCATTTCATATCATACAAAGGCGTAACCACCATATTGTAAACATAAATAATAAAAATTCAGAGCTTTGCAATTTTACTATATGAAAGGGACTGTTTGGGGCTACAGAAGCCAGCCACATCAGCAAAAAAAACCAACTCACATTTTGTGATTTTTGAAAACAAAACTTTCTTAGAGGATACCAACTTCCATTTTGTGATTTTCAAAATTTAGGTCGAAATTAAAATTTATGTAAATCAAGAGTTATTGTCGAACGTTCTTTTCTCCCTCAATAAATCTCCTTTTAGAACTGTTGATTTCAGTAACTCAATGCTCCATTTCGTCTTTCCCACATCTATAGAGTGTGCCTCCTCTCCTGTATGTCCTCCTTTACCCGTATAATCTTCGCAAAATCAAACTCTCTCCATTTCCTATCTTCTCTCCTCCATGATCAACAATAGAGGTGTTGATGATGATGATGCAATAAGTTGCGACCGAGGAAAGAACAACGAAACGAGTGATGAGTCAATGACAGGGAGAAGAACAATTGTGAAGTTTTCAATCGATTTTAGGACGTATCTCTTCGCTTCTCTCTGCTACATTTCCTTCTATCTATTTCGTTATATTGCAGAGATATGCAAGGATGGAAGCGGAATTGGGATCCGAGAAATGAGGGCGTAGAGAATGAATTAGAGATGGGGAGAGAGAATCAGGTGGTCGAAGAAGAGAGGATATCGAGAGAGATAAAAGAGAAGCCCTGAGGAATGAAGAACGACAAAGGTGAGGGAAAAGAGCAGATGGTCAAGAAGAGGGAAATGTTGAAGCAGAGGAAGATATTGGACTCCCCTGATACATTCAATTCTAACTTCAGATAATTGTTTCAAATCTTGCGTGATTATACTTTGTAAGTTTTATTTCACTCTACTTGGAACATTTGTCTCTCTTCGTTTTGGATATTGCACAATAATTTACTTTTGGTAGTGATCTCTAGAATGCCTATGAAAGTTATGGGTCAAAACTTTGTACATTTTTCAATTAGGTTGTGAGCAGTTCTTAGGAATATCTCACAAGAGGTTTGTGATGTATTACCACTACAAGAAAACACTCGTTTACTGATGGACCAAACCGTCGGAAACAGTGGTTCTCGACGGAATTCCTTCCGGAGCAATCCGTCGGTTCTATTTCGTCGGAAAAAACTATCCGTCGGAAAACCTTTGGTATTTTCCGACGGATTTCCGACACACCATTTTCCGACGGGTTATTAACCGTAGGGTTTACCGTCGGTAATTAACCGACGGCTTACCGACGGTTAGTATCCGACGGCTTACCAATGGTTAGTATCCGACGGCTTATCGACGGGACTAACCGACGGTTCTAACCGACTGTTTATAACCGAGGTACCCGACGGTTCATAAATTTAATTTTTTATATATTATTTATTTGAAATTTGAAATTATTTAATATTAAATATTAAAAATATTTGTATATGAAATATTTTTATAAAATTATTATTAATTTTATTAAATTTATTAAAAATATTTATTAAAATTACATAAAATTAGGATCCACATCGGGTCCCAGTCCCGTCCCATTCCCTCTACAGAGGCCGTACCCGTCCCCGTTGCCGATGCTCCTGTTCCCACTCTCGGTCCCACTACATGAGTTGTCCTGTCCGATCCTCCTAGAGCAGCTCCGTCGTACTTGATGTACTTCATGATTTTATCTCGCATCTCCTGCAGCTTTCTTTCATTTTCTGCCTTTTCCGCCTGCATCTGAGCTTCAATCTGCGCCCTTTCCTCTTGCATCCGAGTTTCAAAACTCGTCTTGAGAGCTGCAATTTTTGTGTCTTTCTCGCGCAATGCTTCGGTGAAGGTGTTGTTCTCTAGTCGGAAGCGGGTATGTGGTGTCGAGGCTCCCTCCCCCAAGTTTCCTAAACCGAAAACACGGCCCTTCCCGCGCTGCGTTTCTTGCAAAGTAACTAAAAAATATTAGTTACACAAATCAAGTAAGCAAAAGTTTTGTAAAATTTTAGTAAACACACATACTTACCTCAAGAAAGATCTCGTTGATCCTTTGCCACGGTACCTCCTCCGTTGAGCCGACTTTCTCGGACTGTTGGGTATGGACCTCCTCCACCCGCCTCTTTGCCGACTCTACGATTATCCGAGCAACCGGAACCTAGATCTCGCACATAGTATTGTTCGTATGGCCCCTCCACAGTGAGCTCAACAAACGTCGGCTCGCATCCTGTCTTTTGTTTCTGCACATTTTTTAAATTAAATGGTCATTAGTATTTAATTAATTACATTATTGAACATTCTAAAAACGATACCTAGAAAGTCAATCTTCCGTTGTGCGGCGCTCTTTGCTCCCGCGTTATGCGTCGAAGAGTCCGCTGCTGTAACAGGCAGGGACCAATGACGGATGATCCCGACAAACAGTGTGAGGTTCACTCCCTTCGGGTCTTCCCCTATACCCACTTCTGCTTCCACTCGTTGAGGACGTGAGAGTAGTGGGTCTTTGCCTTCCTGTGGAAACACTTCTCCACGAGTGACGTATGGTTCCTATCACAAGTGTACTCTTTGTAAAAAAAAACGATTGATGTTAGCAAAAATTGATTAAAATTACAAATTTGTAAGATATCGAACGGAGATATACATACCGAGAAATGGCGGAACTAGTTTTGCTGCTCGAACCTGGGCATCTTCACGTATTACGGGTACGGGTGACGGAGCATGCTACACATCATTCCTAAAATGCTCTTCGCGATCTTCGAAGACGTCATATGTAACATGTTTCATGTGAATGCCAAAACATTAAAAATTAAACAAACGTATAAAAAGCATATATAATAAAAATGAAATTGTTGAAGTAAAAAAAACTTACCAATAAGTATCCGGGTTGTTAAAAGGATCCGGATGAAGTCGTGAAAGCATCTCTCGCCCCGGCTGCTCGACTAATAATTCTATCTCCGGTGCGATTGTCGATGGGACATCCTGTATATCCTGCCGCGGAATCGACGGTACCGGCCTGATGAGGCCATAGAACCAAAGACAGAAGATCCAATGCCCATCATAAGGAAAGGTCCGTTGACAAGGTAAGCAACAAAGGCTTTGAGGAACCAAGTCAATGAAGGTGTGCAAAGCCTACTGAATCAAGCTACTAACCAAGAGCACGAACAAGTCTTCATCAGGATGGACAGTCCAACACTATTCAGCTCAGCTCAAAAAGGACTGACAATATGTAGCATCAAGACTAGCTCAGGAAGTAGCATCGGCACTAGCTCAGGAAGTAGCATCGACACTAGCTCAAGCTTCCGAGGCCAGAATGCTACGAATGAAGAAGGCTTCTGATCAACGGCCAAAGACATACCAAAGATAAGCTAAGGTATGAGTTTCATTTATACACATTATATGACCGTTGTCTCTTTGTTTTGCAGGATCAAATCTTTGTTTCCTTTAGTAGTTTCAGTCATAAAATTAGCCGTTGTAGTCTTTATTTCTTTAGGTCCAAATTGAGTCAGTACTTTCCTTTTATGTTTTATTTGCTTCAAGTCCCCTAGAAGGGCATAGCTGTTTGGACTGTTTATAAAGTCCCCTCTCACAGCCGTGTATCATTTACCCTAGATCAATAAAGTACACCGAGTGTTTTCTTCAAGCAAAGAAACCGCAACTTGTTTTCTCTATTGTTTTGTGTGATTCAAACAAGGAGAAGGCTTTTGTCTTATCAAGATTCAGACTCATAGGATCTTGTGGCGACCTCAATCCATTCCATCCACTGATTATTTCTGAGGGAGCTTTTAAGCCAGCAGAAACAATCCCATCTCTACTCACCATCCATCCAAGTCGATCAAACCAAGAGAGCTCTTAAGCCCGTGGTTCGATCTCCATCAACCCATCACTCAAGCTTCTGCTCCGGGGCTACATCATCTGGTATCAGAGCCGAAAGGCTCCTAACAGGTGTTATCTATCCATTACTTTTGTTTTCATTTGCATCTAGATTCATATTTTCCATTTCATTGCATCTTAATCCAAAAAAAAAAAAAAGTGTTCATCATCTTTTTCCTTTTGATTCTTTGTTTGATCCGAATTCCTTGCATAAAAACCAAAAAAATCTGTTAGTTTTTATTAGTTACCTCTTTTGTTTTCTTAGATTTCGAAATCCTATTCAAAAAGCAAAAAAAAAATATTCATATTTCGCAACGGTCTAAGTTGAGTCGATCGAGCGCGCCGTGGAGGTGCCGATCGTGCTTGAGCAGGCTGAGAAGGCTCACCAGGAAACAATCCATCATCTTGGATAGCGGACAAGAATGCCTCGAAATCTTTGTAATCAGTCTTACATTTCGTGAAAAGAACTAATAGTCAACAGTTTGATTAAATTTTATAAAAACGTTTTTATTAATCATAAAATTTGAAAACATTTTTAAAAATTATAAAAACGTTTTTATAAAACAAAAGTTATAAAAACGTTTTTTTACTATTAAAAACTTTTTATTAATCATAATATTTATATATTTTTTTTAAAATCATAAAAATTATAAAAACGTTTTTAATAATCTTAATAATTATGAAAATAATCTTAATAATTATGAAAATGGTTTTATAAAACAAAAAATATAAAAACGTTTTTTAAAATTATATAAAACTATTTATTAATCATAAAATTTATAAAATGTTCTTAAAAATCATAAAAATTACAAAAACGTTTTTAAAAATAGAAAAATAAAAAAAACGTTTTAAAAATATTTTATAAATCATAAAAATTATATAAACGTTTTTATAATCTTTAAAATTATCAAAACGTTTTAATAAAACATTAAAAATATAAATACGTTTTTATAAATTATTTAAAACGTTTAGAATAATGTTAAAATCATAAAAAACGTTTTTATAAAACACATTAAAATATATAAACGTTTTTTAAAAAATTGAAAAATGTTTTTAATAACCTTAAAAAATTGTACAAACGTTTTTATAAGACACAAAAATATAAAAAAACACTTTAAAAATATATAAAACATTTTATAAAATCATATAAATGTTAAAAAAAACATTAATAATCAAACTAACCAAACAAATCACACAAAAACACCCTAAATAGGATCTAAAACCCATAGATTCAATCATAGACTATATGCATCTTAAATCTAGAAATCTAACAACCTAACATCTTAGTTTTTCTCGAAATTGATAGGTTAAAAGAGAAGCTTACATGGTTAAGAGGCTTTGGACGGTTGGTTTTGGCGAGAAGTGGCCGGAATCGTCGAGATTCTTTAGAGAGAAGGCAGAGAGAGAGAGAGAGAGAGAGAGAGAGAGAGAGAGAGAGAGAGAGAGAGAGAGAGAGAGAGAGAGAGAGAGAGAGAGAGAGAGAGAGAGAGAGAGAGAGAGAGAGAGAGAGAGAGAGAGAGAGAGAGAGAGAGAGAGAGAGAGAGAGAGAGAGAGAGAGAGAGAGAAGAAGAAGAAGAAATGATTCGCAGAATAATCTTATTTTCGGAAATCCGTCGGTTTCTAAGCGGTCCAATTATTTGGCGGTTTGACCAAAAATGATTGGGCGATAAATCAAAATATTTATGAATCTGTCGGAAATCCGTCGGTTAATAAATTAAAAAAAGGAATGGGGATACCCAGGTTTAGAACCCAAGTCTAGTGTGAGTTATTTGATGCTTTAACCAATATGCCATGTGTTCTTATTGTCAATAGGTTACGTTTAAATTCATTTAAGTAACATTCAGTGTTTTATTCAAAATTCCAAAAATCTTAACCATTTAATAAATGTAAGACAATAATTATTTTATAATTGCATAATTTAAAAACCAAATGTTAAAAACACAACATACTATTTTAATTAAACTAATACATACTTTCATAATTATAGAAAACATTACAAACGGATTAGTTATTATAATTCGGAAACTCGTTCTCTAACCAATCCCCAGCGTCCGTCTGCCTCCACTTGCAGATCATATGGTTCCATGACCTTGCGGGAAACCATTCCGGTCTTGCGTCTCCTCGGTCCTATCGCAACTTCAAGCGACACATTTTTGTTTGAAAACACGCCTAGCCGTCCTATGGAATTCCCGCCAAAACGGTTAAGATGATGTCCAGACCAAAGGTGAAATGCGCCTGTAAGTTGATAACAGAATACATCATATAATATTTAAAATTTAGAAAAGGCATGCACTTATTACAAAAAAAAACTTTCTTACCAAAAATTCAGCGAACCATGCCGCCTTAAGATCACCAGGAACATTGTAGTACTCCACGTAACTCCCGGACCAGTGATTCTGGATGATATCGCTGATGGCAGACATAATTCTAGCATGGTAACCGAACCAAAGGGCACGGTTCTGTCGGAAGGGGTCAAGAACGGGAAGATGTTCCCGACCCAGCTGACGGATTTCCCGCAAGTAAGAGGTGCGGTTCTCGGGGGACAGATAGACGAAATCCATTTTTGTAAGTGTTTGAGTGTTTGCAGATGATGAAAAAAATGGAAACATTCGTAACATATGTATACAAAATTTTCCGACGGCATTTCTGACGGATTCCGTCGGAAATTAGATTAAATTCCGAAGAGACGTTTACCAATGCAACGCATAGGGAAGAGTCAGGATTAATTACCGTTTGTAATTGCAGCCTTTGACCTATTTCTGACGGATTTCTGACAGAATATGTTTAGGGTTTGTTTAGGGTTTATGGTTTGTTTATGGTTTAGGGTTTGTAGACTGTGCAAGCTCCAATCTTAAATATGACATTGCAGACACGACATTTACGATCATATGACTTGTCTATCACTAAATTTAAATTCCGTAAATTGAATAAGAGATCCGTTCAAACTATCGATAAACGACATTGTAGATTAAGAAGTCACTTCGTCGGTTATACTTCGTATTCCCGAAGATGGGTAAAAATTAGTTGCGTTATTCTGAAGGTTGTTCTTTATTCATAGAAACTCTTTCATTACCTCCCCTAGAGTTTTGGGAAGAATAGGGTTTAGGGTCCCTAAACCCTAAATTTTATATTTCGTTGGTTTTGCTGTCGGAATTAACCAACGGATAACCGACAAAAAATAATAATTTGTCGGTTATCCGTCGGTTACTCAAAATTACCATTAATTAGAGGTTATGCCTGGGCTCGAACTCGAGATCATGCAGGTACGCAAGGAGAATTATGACCATTTGTGATGAGTGTTACGTTACCGTTCTCTTGCAACGATTAATTCTTATTGATAACAATACATGTAATATTTAAAAAAACACATTTTACATTTATATTTTTAGAAATAGTGAAACATGTAAATAAAAAACAATCACTCAATAATTATTTTAATTTTTTTTTAAGTTTGTTTTTTTTAATATTTATAAACTACTTTTTCATTCTGCATTGTTTTCTGAGTTGTAATCCGTTGAAATCGAATCAGTGTCGTCGTCGAACTCCCCCCTCTCTTCTTTGGAATCAGAATGAAGGACAACATTCCCAAAATGACTAAAATTGACGACTAGATTAACTTCAAGGGATTCTTCAACCGGAGCTATGTAATCAATTTCTCTTGCTTGCATTGGTTCATGTTCTTCAACACCGTAAACTTTTCCTCGCGGGTATATTTTTGTAACTGTTATCCATGGATCGTTCTTGTATGTTAATCGAGGATAGGGTATGTAACTCACCTGTATCAAATGAAAGAAATAATTACATGGTGTTAATTAAAAATAATTCAAGATGAAAAGTTACATAAAGGTTCGATCATTTACTTGATCTGCTTGAGAAGCAATAATGAACAAGTCATATTTTCGAAGCTTCTTAGTCGAATGGATAGACGTCACACCAAACTCATGTATTGTTACACCTTTCCCAATGATAGGGTTGTACCAGTCACACAAAAAGACCACGCATCTCATGCCGAGCTTTCCTATGTACTTCACTTCAAGTATTTCTTTAAGAACACCGTAGTACACAACTTTTCCGGATGTAGATGAAACGCCATGATCGGTCGTTGTCCTAGAGGATCCTTCTTTATGCACTTTAAACGCATATCCCCTTGTGCAATATCGTGGATATGACTTTGTGTTGTAGTAGAGGCCGCTGACTATCTCTATTAACCAATCTTCTGGTTTGCGACCGTATTTGATTTCGTTATTAACCTAAAAATAGCGGGTTAGTTACCAATCAAATTTATTGGGTCTTAGGTGATATGAAAATCAATAACTCACATAAACCTCTAACCACTTTCAGAAGTATGTTTCTTTCCACTCTTCGCGCTCGTCCTCGGTCAATTCAGGATGATGATGTTGGAGTGACTCCATGTATAAATGCATCATTAACCATCTGAACGGTACCTACACCAAAATCTACATCCGCGGTATAAGGTTCGCTAGAACTAACAATAGGTTCCCACGCACCAGTACTACCAAGAGGTTCTCTACTACTACTTGCATTATCCAGTGTTTCCCCGTGAAGATACCAAATCTTATAACCCACATTAAACCCAACTGAGTATAAGCGATGACATACTTCAATCGTAGGATTTCTAACATTTCGGCAATGAGTACATCGGCATTTCATCTTACCGGTTTCCTGCGTATGTGGTTGATTGCAAGCTACCGTCATGAATTCCATAATACCGAGTGCATATGGGGTGTTCACTGTTCGTTGTCTCATCAACCCTCGGTCTGTCCATCCATGATCTAAAATAATTAGGAGAAGACATTTTTCCGTAATAACAGTATTAGAGAGTCTAAGATCTCAATTCCGCGTATCCAAAGATAGCAAGAATTTTAGGGTTTTTCTTAAGGGATTCTAAAAGAGGGATTTAACAACACGGTGAGAATATGGAAATTAGGGTTTCGCTTTAGGTTTCCTAGATGGAATAAAGCGGTAAAGAGAAGGTATTCAAGTCGCCGGAGAGATATTAGGTCAAGTCGGCTCTAAAATCTCTCAGGCAAAAGTATTATGAAAAGCGTGTTTTGATTCAATAACAAGGTCCCCTTTTATAGGGTTACAAAGTCGGTTTAATCAATAAACGGAAATAAAGATAAATGTGAATCTTTCCTAATATCTCGGTATCGAATATCGGGATATTTTCCATATATGAACGCCGCTAATCTTTATGCCGCTTGTCCTTATCTTCAATCCGCTCTCTTCGTAACCCTAGATGTAAACCGACTGAACCGAGTCGGGCTTAACCGAGCCTTCACCGACTTGGGCTCTAAATCGACTTTCCTTTCCGGGCCGACCTAAACTCCTGAATAGGCTTTTTTAGGAAGAGTGTTAACCTCGACTCCAACAATAAGCCCCCCCAGTGCGGCGATTTGAATTTACTCAAAGTCGTCGTTACGAGGAGTTAAATTATGGTTTATGAAGTAATTTTTTGTGGGCCCAGATTCTTTATCGTGATGTGCCTTTCTAGGCCCATGACTGGCGGACCGGTTTTGGCCTCACTTAAATCGGGGTATTCGAACCGGTTTTTTGGTGAAAATTGGATTGATTTCGCGGTTAGACCGGTTCATATGCGCGAGAAACGAAGCGTCGCCTAGGTAATTATTACCTCGAATGCGACGCCGTCATTTTCACTATAAATAGTCCATTCTCGCTTCTCATTTCCTCATTTCTGCTCGAGTGAAGAAGATAAAAAAGGTAACTTTCGCTCTCTGCCGGTTTTATTTTCCGATTTGCTTTCCGTCATCGTTCAGCCGTAGTTTCTTAGGATTTTAGATCAGTACCATCGTCCGCCGCTTGTGTTCTTCGTCTGTTCTTCAGTAATTATGACCTTGATCCGTTGCTCCAGGAATAAAGATAAGGAAATTGTTTATGTTTCGTCCGCGGATGATTCGTCAAGTCGTCCTGACGCTTTATCTGATTCGTCATCTTCGAGCACGTCTTCTGATTTGAAGAATCATCCTGTTCATCGCGAAGTCGAAGAGCTTCAACGTCGTCGCGAGTTATCACGACAAACTGATGCTGCGGAAAATTCTGGTCGGGAAGCATTTATCTTTCCGCAGCTCCGAGATTCTGATCCTGACGGCTCCGATGAGGATGATGTCGATATCGAACAGGATGGATCTGATTTTGATGGTAGCGACATCCAACTTTCCGAGTTGTCGGGTGCTCCCAAAGAGGCATACGACAATGTCTTCGAGGCCCGGTCCACCGTGAAGTCGGTGACATCTACGCTCCAGGGATGCGGAGCCGACCCAAGGATCAAATTCCTTATTCCTTGCACACTCAACCGACCTTGGAACCCTCCACCCGGATAGCTGACTTTATATGAGTCATACTTCATCAATACCGATACTGGGGGTTGTCGCTGTTGGTTCCCGCTCCCTGACTTGCTGATCTCTTACTGTCATCGTCGCGAGATCGCCATCTCACAGCTCTCGGTCGTCGCGGTTCGTCATATGGTAGGTCTCCTTGTTCTCGGTGCTGAAGCCGATATAACGATAACCGTCAGTGTTTTCGAGGAGATGACTTCGATCAATCCTATGACGAAAACCAGCCCAGGATGTTTCGCGGTTAATCTGAAGAGTGGTAATCGTGTTGTGACGGATACGCCAAACAAAATCAACAATTGGCAGAGATACTACTTCTACGTCAAAATGTCCTCCTTGGTTGTTCCCGACGATCATAAGGAACTTATCAGATCATAAGGAACTTATCAGATCGTCATGGAATACAAAATTTCGTAGATGTCGCTCTGAACTTGCCATCAGTTAATATGGATGATTTACTTAATTTTCTGTTTTGTTATTTGCAGTGCATCATCCATTTCTCAAGCCGTATCCGGAGAACTTCTTCCCGATTCTTGAGAAGATCCAAGCCCTCGGCCTTCGCAAGTGGTCGCATCTTACTCGGGAGCGTATAAATAACTCTCTCCCTCGAATTTCCAAAGGTATTTCTTGCTTACCGGGTTGTGAAAGTCGGTGTCTTTTCTCATTCTAATTTTTGAATCCTCCTTTTTCAGTTAAGTGGAATACCAAGGCGAAGGTCACTCCTGAACAGCTAGTGAAGCCGAAGAAGATGGGGAAAGTAAAGACAGTCTCATCGGTTGATTATTCGCAGAGGATTTCGTCTAATCCCTCTTCTGATGGTCCATCAAAGGAAAAAGACGTGGTTTTGTCCTCCCAAGATGGGACGTCGATTGCTACCGCCGAGAAGTCGGCTACTCCTCAGGTTGTAAAGGCCACACCGATCATGGCGGCTCCGGCTGAGAAGGTCCCACCCAAGACTCAGTCCAAAAAGAGGGTGGCTGAAGAAAAGTCGAGCCAAGAAAAGCCGGCGAAGAAAGCTACCAAGGCGAGCAAGCCCGTTCAGGAAGTTTCAGTTGAAAAGGCGGCTACTGACAAACCTGCTAAGGCCAAGAATCCGTGGAAATGATTTTACGAGGAGAGCAGGGATGTTGTAGATTCTTCCGGCAACAAGAAGCCCTTCTCGTCTCGAAAGGAGATTGTTTTAGTTCGACCCCGGCGTGACCTAAAGGAGGGGGAAGTCCGTCCGTCGATTCATAACTTCGCCTATCAGTACGCGAGCGAAGTCCCGCTTATCGATAATCCCAGAGCATGCTTGGACATGCTGACTTGTGTGCAGGGAAATGAAGCGGATTGGCCGGTCTTGCAAGAACTTCCTCATTCTGACGCCATTCTTAAGTTGAAACAGGCGGAAGCGACGGTAAGTTTTCCTTTGAAGGCTATCTACCGTGTTCCATTCTCGATATCATTTTAACCTTTTTGTTTTGCTTTAGATGATAGCGGCGTCAAACCGCGTGGCCCTTGAGAGTTCTTGGAGCGCTCAAAAGATAGCCGATGCGGTCACAAAGCGGGATGAGCTTCTTAAGAAAGCGAAGGAGGGGGGGGGGAAGGAGGCTCTCGAGGCAAGCAATCTCGAGCAAAAGGACAGACTCCGCAAAGTTGAAGATAAGTTGCGTAAGGCTGATGAGAAAGCCAAGGCTGACCTTCTCGCGTTCCAGTCAGAGAGGAGAGAGCAACGGAAGTCTTTTGCTGAGCGGATCCAGAAAGAAAGGGATCGCGTTGATGCCGCGACGAGGGCCAAGGCGCAGCCCCATTTCGATCTTTTCCAGCGCTATGTGAAGGATCAGGAGGCTGCTACCTTGCTACAGATCGAATACGGTCAGATCTCCGGTCTTAGGAAGTGCCTGCTGAAACTTAGCGGAGAAGGTGTGCCGATTCCGAAATCGGTTTTGGATCAAGTCGCAACTGATGAAGCCGCGGTTGATGCTAAGTTCGGAAAGCTGGATGTCGTGACAAAAGAGGAGGTGACCTTTGTTCTTTTGCCAACTCGTCATCCTCTCCTGAACCTCTTTCGCGACTCACCACCCCGCATTCCGAAGGATGTGGACTAGTTTGGGACCAATCTTGGTGTGATCCCTGAAGCGGTTCCCGACAGTCTCGTTCAGTCGGTCAGCTTGGAGGTTGCGGCTTTAGATGGTGGGCCAAATGCGAATACTGACGCTGAGAAGGTGAATGAGCCAGAGAAATCGACATGCGATGGGAGGACCGGGGCCACATAATCTTTTTATCTCTTTTTTGTTGTAAAAGTTATCCTTGTTTTATTTCTGTAAGACTTTTATCCTCCTCTTTTTGAGAGTAAAATTAAGTTATTTTGTAGTGACTGTCCCGTTCTATACATTAAATCGGCTTTCTTTTATAGTTTATGTTTGCAATTTAATCGGACTATTTAAAACTTGTTCTTGACAAATTTAAAACAGATAGCTATTAAATTACGTTTTGCCATAAGGCGGTTTGCGAGGCTCATGTGTGCTCGGCTTAGTTGTTCAGAGGACAGACGAATGTGTGAGGCTTTAAGTGCTCGGCTTATTTGTTATCGCCCACCACAAAGAACGTACGGGTACGAACTCGGTTTTTTGGTGCGAGACGGATCTCGGCTTTTCCTTACCATGATGTGCACCTCATGCGCAAGGAAGACCAAGCTCCTGGCCAGGGAGAATGATGCTAGTGCGAGTCTTTATTGGATGCTCGGATTTTAGCGAGTTTTTAAACTCGGCTTTTGCGAACTAAGGAGCTCGGCTTTCTGCGAGTTTCTAAACTCGGCTTTCTGCGAGTTTCTAAACTCGGCTTTTGCGAACTAAGGAGCTCGGCTTTTGCGAGTTTCTAAACTCGGCTTTTGACTATAAAAACGAAAATTTTATTAGTTTTTGTGATTGTGCCGATGAAGGCTGCCTACGTATCTTCAGAGAAAGAATCAAGTCACTCGTAGTTCATACATAGGATTTTTTATTTTATTTTATTTTTTTTACGCCGTGACAGACTAGCCGTTTTAGAAGTATTCCTTCAGGCTTGCTGAATTCCATGAGCGCGGCAGAGCTTTGCCCTTCATTGACTTTGTAGGGTCCTTCCCACTTTGCACCGAGTTGCTGAATGCTGAATTCCATGAGCTTTGCCCTTCGTAGACGCCGGGTTTGACGACTTTCGTGACTTTGTAGGGTTCTTCCCACTTTGCACCGAGTTTTCCCGCTCTCCATTCTTTGGTGTTCTCATAGACCTTGCAAAGAACATAGTCGCCGACTTGAAAATGTCGCTCTTTGACCTTCTGGTTATAGTATCGAGTTACGAGCTGCTGGTAATTTTGAATGCGGAGCAGAGCCCGATCTCGTTCCTCCTCTATTGTATCGAGGGCTTGAATTAGCATTTTCTCGTTGATCTCGTTATGTGGTGGCATAAGAGATCGGCGGAGAGTATAGATGTTTGCCTCTGCCGGGACCATTGCTTCCACGCCGAATGCTAAGGAAAACGGGGTGGCCCCAGTTGCGCGGCGAGGGGTTGTTCTGTGTGACCAAAGGACTCCATCCAACTCGTCGGCCCAAACTCCTTTCTTGCTTTCAAGGCGTTTTTTGATGCCAGCAATGATAGTTTTATTCGTTGCCTCGGCTTGTCCATTTCCCTGAGGGTATCTTGGTGTTGACTTACTGAGCCGTATGTCCCACTTTTTGCAGAATCCTTCAAACAGATTTAATGTGAATTGCGACCCGTTATCTGTGACGATCTCGTAGGGCAATCCGTATCGGCATAATGTATTTCCAGACAAAGTTCTGAACTTGGACGTCGTGGATTGCTACATATGCTATGGCTTCGACCCATTTTGTGAAGTAGTCGGTCATGATAAGTAAGAAACGCCTTTGATTGGATAGTGGCAATGGTCCAACGATGTCCATCGCCCATCTCATGAATGGATAAGCCGCAGTTGAAGTTGTAAGCAGTTCCGTGGGTCGATGTATGAATGGCGCATGACGCTGACACTTTTCACACTTGTTGGAATAGGTCTCGCAATCAGCTATCATAGTCGGCCAATAGTGACCATTCAACTTGATCTTGAGAGCGAGAGACCGACCCCCGGAATGATTTCCGCATTCTCCTGAGTGTGTTTCTTCGAGAACTCGGCGTACTTCGTCTCCATGTATGCATCTGAGAAGGATTTTGTTGGCCGAATATTTGTAGAGGATACCGTTATGTATAGTGTATCGTGCACTTCTGACTTTAAGTCGTCGTGCTGCCCACTTCTCTTCTGGAAGCTTTCCTTCCGTCAAATACGTTCTTATTTCTTGTCGCCAATCCTCATTGTCGTCTGTTAGGAGTGCAATGAGGTCGGTGCTTTTTGCTTGACTATCAGGACACATGTCATCTTGGCTACCCTGTTGGATTGCGAGAAGGACATCATTAAATTCTTCGTGATTGCTCTCGGGTGGCGGGATGCTTGGTTCGTGAATCGTCTCCACTGGGATTTGTTGACAGAGATCGGAATTCGATGCCAGAGATGCTAGTGCATCTGCTGGGGCATTTTCTTTCCTTGGTATCTGGACAATATCAAAGAACTCGAAGGAGCTGGTAAGCTCCAATGCCGCCTTTCGATAGGCTTCCATTCGTTCGTTCTTAGCCTCGTAATCTTCGTTGATTTGATTTGCAACAAGCATGGAGTCACAGTGGGCCAAGAGATGTCGTACTCCGATCTCTCTAGCTAGTCTGAGACCGGCTAACAGAGCCTCGTACTCGGCTGTATTGTTAGATGCCGTGAAACCCAGCTTGAATGATTGCTCCAGTACTTCTCCGGTTGGTGATATGAGACGTACTCCTACCCCGGCTCCCCGTTTTGATGAAGCACCGTCGACAAACAGTTTCCAATTCTTATCTTCGACCTGAGTATCGACATCCAGTTCAGGCGATAATTCTACAAGAAAATCAGCTATTACCTGAGATTTGGCGGTTGTCCTGTTCCTGTATTCGATGTCGTACTCGCTGAGTTCCACTGCCCATTTCGCTAAGCGGCCAGATTGTCCTGGGCTGTGTAAGATCGTCCGAAGGGGCTGGCTACTCAGCACGGCAATTGAGTGTGACTGGAAGTAAGGTCGTAATTTTCGTGCCGAGATAACGATTGCGAGAGCCAGTTTTTCCATTGCGGGATATCTAGTCTCGGCCCCGTTCATCGTCTTGCTCACATAGAAAATCGGCTTTTGCTCCCCTCGATCTTCTCGAACCAGTACACCGCTGACTGCAGTTGTTGAGACCGCGATGTACAGAAAAAGTGTCTCGCCGTTTTCGGGTTTTGACAGTATTGGCGGGTTTGACAAATAGTCTTTGAGCTGAATGAATGCCTCCTGACATTTGTCGTCCCATATGAACCTTTTGTTTCCCGGAGGAGCTCGTAGAAAGGCAGGCATTTGTCCGTTGAACGAGATATGAATCGGTTCAGGGCGGCTATACGACCGGTCAGACGTTGTACCTCTCGTGTGTTCTTGGGCGATGGTAAGTCAATTATCGCCGAGATCTGTTTTGGATTAGCTTCTATCCCTCTTTGGGTCACTACGTATCCAAGGAACTCTCCTGATGTTACTCCAAATGTACACTTAGCCGGGTTTAGCTTCATCCCATATCGGTTGAGGATGTTAAAGCATTCCTTCAGGTGGCCGACATGTTGAGAAGCGACTAAGGATTTGACTAGCATGTCGTCAATGTATACCTCCATCGTCGTACCAAGTTGTCCTGCGAACATTCGATTGACCAGTCGTTGGTATGTAGCGCCGGCGTTCTTGAGGCCAAATGGCATGACCTTGTAGCAATAGGTGCCGCGTTCCGTGATGAATGCCATTTTTTCCCGATCGTCTGGATTCATAAGAATTTGATTGTATCCTGAAAACGCATCCATAAACGAAAGTAGCTCGTTCCCTGCCGTGGCTTCAACAAGTCTATCGATATGCGGCAAGGGAAAGTTGTCCTTTGGACAGGCTTTGTTGAGATCCGTGAAGTCGACATAGACTCTCCACTTCCCGTTTTTCTTCTTAACGACGACCGGATTGGCAAGCCAGTCGGGATACTTGACTTCCTGAATTGAGCCGGCATCGAGTAATTTGTTCACCTCGTCGTTGACGGCTTTGGCTCTCTCTGGACCTAGCTTACGCCTTTTTTTGCTTAATTGGCTTATAAGTCGGATCGACATTGAGCTCGTGTGTTGTGATTGCCGGGTTGATACCTTTCATATCCTTGACTGACCATGCGAAGGTCGCAACGTTCTGCCGTAAGAAGGCGATTAGCTCCTTTTTGATATCTTCGGGCAATTCTGCACCGACCCCTACGCATTTGTTTGCATCCGAGTCATCGATGATGATTTGCTGGATAAGCTCTTTCTCTGGGCCCTTTTTGCCCTGTTCATTGTTGATCATACACGACGGTACCCTTATCTTGTGCTCTCTTGCAAAACACGACCGGCTTGGTCTTTGACATCCTTTAACCGTCTGGATCCCCTTAGGTGAGGGGAATGTTAGACATTGATGATAGGTCGAGGATACCGCCTTCATGCTGTATAGCCATGGTGTGCCGAGCATAACGTTGTAAATGGTTGGTTTGTCAATAACGTGGAACTTCACCATTTTGTTAACCCCTCCTGCGTAAACCGGCAGCTTGATCGCTCCGATCGTGTACGTCGTCTCGCTGGTGAAACCGGCGAGAGCTTCGCTTTCTGCTTGATGTCTTCTTCTTTGATCTCCATCTTTTTAAGCGTATCTAAGAAGATTAGGTCAATCGAGCTACCTGTATCGACCAGGATTCGAGATACCTGAAAGCTTCCAATGAGGAGCTCTACCACCAAAGGATCGTTATGAGGATAATGAGTCCCATAAAGATCTTGATCAGTGAAGATGACGGGAGGATCGTCAGACAGGATCGGTTGAGGTGCGTTCTGCGCGGCTAGTGCCAGGCGCTCATATACTTTGATTGACAGAACCGAGTCATTTACAGAGATTAGGCCGCCCATAATAATATTGATTCTTTGGATGGCTTTAGGAGTTTCCTCCTCGTCTTCTTCTTCCTCATCTCGGTCGCGTTTTAAAGCTATGCTTTTAATGCGCCGTTGTTGTTTAACTTGCTTAGGTGCTTGTCCTTCGACTTTCCGATCTTCCCGAAGTTGTTGAGACTCTTCCTTCAATTTGTCTATCGCTGCTTTGATCTCTTCGCTTGAGAGTCGGGCATACAGTGCATCCTTGAGGTTCCGACATTCTGAAGTATCGTGCGAGGTGGCTTTGTGGTACTCGCAATACTTTTCTTCCGATGTGGAAGTAGTTTGCGGTGCCGTCTCCTTATCCTCCTTGCTCCACTTGTTCCAAGATTTTGATGAGCGCTGTTTCCGGTGTTGCCGACAACCATTGTTGTCTTTGCCCCTTTGTCATAATGCTGCCTTGGCTCTTTTTCCTCCTTTTTATCGGTCTGCTTGACAGGGCCGAATCTTTTGGCTAGGGCCACCTTCTTTTCTTCCAATTCTACGAATTTGTTTCCTCGATGAAGTGCGTCTTCGATGGTTAACGGCTGGTTGACGACTAGATCTTGGTAGAACGGTGATTCGTGCCAAACGGCGTTTGTTAGACCGCAATAGTGAATTTATCTGGGGCTTCCGCTCGCGTCATGTTGCTTTGAACCGATCTATGAAGGCTCTCAATGTTTCCTTCTTTTCTTGTGACATGGCCATCAACGCGCTTAGCGACGTATCCTCGTGCACGTAGGCAAAGTGATTCCTCACGAATGCTCTTGTGAGGTCGGAGAAACTATCGATTGACATGGGTGGGAGCCGGGAAAACCAGGTTAGTGCATCTCCTTCTAGGGTTTTGGCGAATAGTTGACATAAGCCGATGTCGCGTTCTTTGCCTGATGAGAGTCGTGCTTTTGCTGCCATGATTTTGAAAGTTGTCAGGTCAGCGGCGGGATCTTTTGTCCCATTGTACATCGGGAGCCTAAGATTTTCCTTTTGTCGGATGTACGTATTTGCGATGCGCGAAGTGAAAGGCGTCCTTTGAGTTTCTTCGATGATACGGTCGATCTCTGGGGCGGATCCTTTGACGCTGTGGACCTCGCCTTTTAGCTCTTTGAGGGTGTCTCTGAGCTCCGTCAATTGCTTTTCCACTTGGTTACGACTTGCTCCACAGAACAGGCGTCTGATGAGCTTCCTCGTGGGATGTACCACGCTCGTAGCGATGGTTATCCCGACGCGAGTCATTCTCACGTCGCGAGTTCCGTCTGCGATCCGAGCCTCGGTCGTGCCAGGTCTCATAATCAGCTTGTTTGTATTCGTCTTCCAGGTCTCGGTTGGGTGAGTATCGCTCATGATACGAGTTTTCTCTCTCTCGGTGGGAGCTCCGCTTGGGTTCACTTGGGTCCCTTTTTCGATGCGAGCCCCGTTCGTGCTTATCCCCCTCATCGTGTTCTCGGCGTGAGTTTCTCTTGGGTTCGCCGTCTTGGCTTTGTTCTTGATGTTCTCCTTCAGGTGTTTCATAGATCAGTCGTCCTGCGACTTTATCATTTACCACCTCGCGTTTGGATTTCTTGATGAACGGATTCGATCAGACTGCAACATGTCAATTCTTTCCGAAAATTCTTTGATTAAATCGTTCTGCGAATCGATTTTGGCTATCAAAGTGGCTAGGACTTCGTCTCTTTCGACTTGTTCCGCCGTTTTGTCGAGTGACGGGATATGTTTACCGTCGTCTCGACCATTCTTTGACTTGGCGCCTCGCGGCTGTTCGCCGTCGAGTGGCGCGTTGTCCTCTTCGTGATCACTCAGATCGTAATCACTTCCTTCGGTTTCAACCCTTGGGTTTTCTTCTTGATTGATTTCGTTGTCACTTCCAGGCATCTCGTTCAGAAATTTCTCTTAGAACTCCCCACAGTCGGCGCCAATTGTAAGATCTCAATTCCGCGTATCCGAAGATAGCAAGAATTTTAGGGTTTTTCTTAAGGGATTCTAAAAGAGGGATTTAAGAACACGGTGAGAATATGGAAATTAGGGTTTCGCTTTAGGTTTCCTAGATGGAATAAAGCGGTAAAGAGAAGGTATTCAAGTCGCCGGAGAGATATTAGGTCAAGTCGGCTCTAAGATCTCTCAGGCAAAAGTATTATGAAAAGCGTGTTTTGATTCAATAACGAGGTCCCCTTATTATAGGGTTACAAAGTCGGTTTAATCAATAAACGGAAATAAAGATAAATGCGAATCTTTCCTAATATCTCGGTATCGAATATCGGGATATTTTCCATATATGAACGCCGCTAATCTTTATGCCGCTTGTCCTTATCTTCAATCCGCTCTCTTCGTAACCCTAGATGTAAACCGACTGAACCGAGTCGGGCTTAACCGAGCCTTTACCGACTTGGGCTCTAAATCGACTTTCCTTTCTGGGCCGACCTAAACTCCTGAATAGGCTTTTTTAGGAAGAGTGCTAACCTCGACTCCAACAGAGAGGGAGAGAGTGGGAGAGTGAGAGAGGGAGAGATTGGCGTGGAGGGGAAGAGTGAGACGTTTGGTATATATTGAAAATTAACCGACGGATATAGTCGTTAGCGTCGGTAATCCGTCGGTTTGTTTGTCGGTCCAACGGTAACATTAACGGCTATGTTAACGGTAACATCGATCCTCTATAGTCGCACAATTGTCGCTAACGTAGTCGCATATTAATCCCTATGTCTACCGACTGAAGGATAGTTTGGTGTTAATCCTGATTCAATTCTTCAGATTAAACTCACCTAAACATGCCAGATCTAGGTTCTCTTGCAGAATCATAAAGGATCTCACCTGTTACCTTGTTTTGCAGCGGAAAGAGGAGGTACGAGTCAGAGATCAGCAGAACCATCAAGAGATAGCTCCTCCAAAGGCTCACACACGCACACTGCAGGAAATTGGCTGCTAGACCAAGCTGGTGGGAGGCGCAGAGAGAGAGATGAGAGGCGCAGGAGGCATGAGAAAATTAGAGAGCTAGGTCAGGTTTTATTCATTAAAACCCCTTCTAGTTCTCATGGGCTTTTGGGCCCAAATGTCAATCTGATTAAATCACTTGGATTTAATCAGGCCCTTCTATCTCTCTAAGTACAGTAAATGCCTAGCACTTTTACCGTACTTCTGCTAAACCGTTCCTACACATTTTCCTGTTAGCTTAGGCGTGTGACCCATATGGGATCATATAATAAAGGCAATAAATCCAAGATTTATAGATCATGAGCGGACTCTAGCAAGCCATCATGACCCCCAGTATTATATGACTTATGTCTGATCATTGACATACTCTTACTTTCTAGAGACAGTACAGAGATTACTGGACATAATTCCAACAATCTCCCACTTGTACTGGAATCTCTGTATTCATAATCCTTTTGTCTCAATATCTCGATTAGTCATAAGGCAAGATTAGTGTCATCCTTATAAAGCCTAATCTTGTTCATCGGACTCTGATTTGATACTGACAATCCAAACGACTCGGGAAAGTCCGTTTGAGCATGGCCATGCATTTTCCAGTATACAAATCTCCGATTGGCCTAGAGATATTCACTCCATTTATATTGGAGGGACAAATCCCGTCTTGTTCCATCACTGTAAACTACTCATTTCATAATACACCCAAACAGGGTCCTTATAACTATCGCTTAACGACAGTGTTAGACAATGATCAAAGTGCATTAGTTCATGTGCAGTCACATGCATGCGAACTCAGGTCTAAGGACTATACTCTATAGTCGTAGTAAGAATCTCTTATGACACAGATATAAATATCCTGAAGAGTTCTTATAATCGGGTGATGTCCGGTCGTATGTACCCAACATACACCTATGTACTGACTTTGATGCCGCGCATCTATGACACACTGAGACTTTGTCATAAGTCACATACCAATCTAGTCTCACACGGTTGTTGGTGTTCCAACTTCAACAACCTTCGACTAGGGACAGGATGATATAAGCCATCTATCAAATATAGGGTCTCATGATCAAGCTAAATGACTTTGATGACTCAAGATCAAGTCACTTACTTCGATGACCTATAAAATGGTTCATATCATTTTGGAACGATTATTTCATCACAGTTAAAATAATCTTGAAATAATAATTTCATTAAACATCATAAAATGTTTTACAAGAACATATCAAATAACTAAATAAAGCCCTTTACTAACTCCCACTGAAATTAAGACTACATCTTAATTTCACTTATCCTACAGCAACAGTCCGCGACTCGTGCTTAGGCCTAAGGAGTGGCTTCGTTAATAGATTAGCAACGTTCTCATTCGTTGAAACTTGCTGATTTACTTAACATCTCTGTCATTTATCTCACGGAATAGGTTATACCTACCCTCAAGGTGTTTGGACCTCTGATGTGCAGCTAGTCTCATCTATGCTGGGAATCACATCAAGTTCGGTGACGAACTCTTCTTTCCAAACAACCTCTTTCGCCGCTTTCCAAGCTGCGAAATGTTCAGCTTAAGTCATGGAGTCAGCAACAGTGCCTTGCACCGCCAGACAGACACAAGATATAACCGGACTGTGACCGGAAATCATCTTTGTCTGTTGGAAACTTGCCTTTCAGACTCTACTGACTTGTAGCACCTCACTTTCTCCGTAAATCAAGAACTTATCCTTAGTATTCCTCAAATACTTTAGGATATTCTTTACGGAAATCCAGTGATTCTTTGCTGGATTTGACTGGTCTTTACTTGTCTTGCTTAACATTAAAGCAACATCAAAACAAGTACGTGTCATGGCATATATGATAGATCCAATTGCCGACGCATATGGAATCTCATACATGCATTCAAGCTCAGCAGATATCGTAGGATACTGTTTCTTGCTTAACATATTGCCATGTGACATTGGCATAAAACCCTTCTTGGAGTGCTGAAAACGTGTAGGACTTTGTCAATTTAAGAATCCTGACTTTGTCCTACCAGCTCTTTTGAATCTCTATATATAGATCCAAAATCCAAGAACATACGTGGCTTTACCCATGTCAATCATTAAAACCAACTCCCAAGCCAGTCCTTTACCGACTGCAGCATTGGGACGTTATTTCCGAGAATCAGTATGTCATCGACATACAATATGAGAAATGCAACATCGCTCCCACTTATCTATTAGTAAACGCACAGTTCCATTTCGTTCCTGTTCAAGTCAAAACCTTGACTACTTCAACAGAACGAAGATTCCAACTCCGATATGTTTGCTTCCATCCATGAATGGATCGATGAAGCCAACTTACACAAAATGTAATTTTTTTGGAGTCCGGGCTCACTTTCGCTTCTTTGAATTTCGCAGATTCGTCGCTTTCAATGATCATCAGATCATGCGAACTTTCAATGATCATCAGGTTCAACTAATGACGAGAAATCACTCTCGGATTAGTGACTGATTCATTCATATCTGCGAACTTCAGGCTCTACAGGTGTAGATTCTACAGAAATCTGTAAATCCATCCGTTGCTCACCCTAAACAGGTTGAGCAGCCTCCTGTATTTCAACTGAATTTCATCGAGTTATACTTTTACTCCCACTGTTCTTCTTGGAAAGTAACTTCCCTTCTTAGAAAACAGAATGGACGTAAAAGTAACAAGCCTTGGTTTCCCTAGGACAACCAGTGAAGTAGCACAACTACAAATACTCAGCAAAGACGAATTTGGATCGATTCCAATCCACATTTACGTGGTGTCTTTCAACTGATATTGGTGGAACTATTATTTCGTAAACTTAGATATTCTAGAGCGTTATTCTTAAAGAATATCATGGAAGATTCGTGTGACTCATCTTTAATCATTTCTAATAAGATCTGATTCTTTCTCACAGAAATACCTCAAGGTTTTCAGGAGAATTGAGCTGTGAAACGACTTCACACTCATTCAGATGATCACACCATTAATGACTCAAGTATTCTCACTCGTGATCTAATTCAGAGTCTTAATACTTCTGTCACTCAGATTCTATACCTCATTCTGGAACTCTTTCGACCATGTCAAAGAATTCCGACTTGTGTCTCATCAAATGAACACAGTCTTACTCACTGAATTAATCAGTAGAGACAATGAAGTACAGGAAATTTTCTCTGGCATTACTGCTCATCGGACCACATACATGAGTATGTTCAATCTCCAATAAGCCTTTGGGCCTTTCTCTAGCTCGGCTAACATAGGCCCCTTTGTCTTTTGGTCCAGTAAACAGAATTCAAGTCTCATAAGATATCCGATCAAATGAGCCCAATAGTGCATAACTATGGGATTTCTGAATCCGACTTACTCTATGTGACCAAGACTTTTATGCCAAGAAAAATCAGGTTTAATTCATCAGATTTAAACCAATTTGGTATTTATGTTACATTTAGGCACTCTTTGGTTTAAGATATAAAACCCATTCCTTGAATAGGGTGCTACAATTAATATTTCATTAAGATCAAAAGAACTAAACTTCTCTTTTATCGAAATGAAAAACATTCAGATTCTTACAAGAAAATGAAAGACAACTCTGCTAAAGCAGGTACATTGTAGCAATTACTTAATAAAACCAAGCCTCAAAGGCATCTACAAGTGAAAACCCTACGGCTGAGGCAGCATCCATAGCTCCTTCCAGACATGCAGTTCCACTTGCCCTTCCTTCAACGTTCTACTGTTGCTCAGGCTCTGCATATTACAACAAATATCAGTGCCACAACCAGTATCCAATACCTATAAGGTAGAACTTTGAAGTAATAACATGAATACCTGAGGAAGTAGTCTCATACATCAACTTCAACTCCTCATCATCTTCCATGAATTTAATGCAATCTCTCTTCCAATGCCCAATCTCTTTACAGTAGCAGCACTTACCAACGTAAGAGGTATCTGACTTGGGCTCAGAAGACACACGCTTGCCATGATTCAAAATCTGGACAACTTTGTCTTCACCCTTGTCAGCACTAGGTTTAATAAACCCACCCTTCTCCATTATGAGATTATACTGGGTACTCTTCACGTTTGGCTCAACTGTCCTGAGCATATCATGCAGTTCAGTCAGCGTCTTCGTTAAGTCTTTCTTGATATAGTTCCTTCTGAACTTATCATAGCTTGACGGCAGTGACTGCAAAATGATCTCAGTTGCCAATTCTTGGCTAACTGGATAATCTAGTTTCCTCAGGTTATCAATATAACCTATCATTTTACTGATATGAGGACTTACTGGATGATCATTTGGTAGTTTGCAGCTAGTGAGAGACTTAACCAACTGGTATCTCTCCACTCTTACCTGCTCCTGAAATTTCAATTTCAGGCTGCTGATCATCTCTATTGGCGACTCCATGTTTTCATATTGCTTCCGCAAATCTGAGTCCATGGTAGCCAACATCAGACACGCACATATACCGCATCATTATAATGCTTATTCCAAGCATCATATACTGCATGAGAGGCATTGGACCCGATCCTCACGGGGAGAGCTCTCTCAAGAACATAGTCCTTTCTCTCCTGCCTGAGGACTAGCCTCAGGTTCCGCGACCAAGTCAAGAAATTTGATCCGTTCAGCTTGTCCATCTCAAGGACAGACCGGATCGAGAAAGTGTTTTGATTGTTTGTGCTAGTCATAACTGAAAAATAAGATAAAAGGATTTTAGTTAATATGTTCAATATGATTAATCTCGCATTATACTTAATATGATTAATCTCGCATTATATTCAATAACATCAGTTACCCTCAATAGAATATAATGATTCCAAGATCCACATATAACTAAGATCAAAGTGGGCCACTGGCCGTCACCCAACCTTAGCTTATATCGGTAAGCCCTATCTCGGCTAATTATATCCGTGATATAACTCTTGGTTGTGAATCTGGGCCCGAGGCCCAATCCACTCTGATGTCTCAAGGCCCGGGACTCCCGATGGCCTAGTCAAGAAAACCAGACTATACAGTCATGTAATCACTAATGTCTGGGACTCCCAATGACATTTATGAATCACAAACCGTCTTACCCACGCAAAAGTAGACACCCTCACACTGTAAGGCCATGAGTACAATTGAATGGGCTTCGACAGCTGACATAGACTGGACAAGACATCCAACGCTTGATATTATTTGAGGTTTGTAGGTTTATTAAAATTTCATCCCAAAATAGAAGATTACTATTTTGGGAAACTTTCCTTTTTGGGAAACCTACTAATTTTGGAAACTTTCTAAAATTGGAAACTTCCTAAAATTGGAAACTTTCTAAAATTGGAAACTTCCTAAAATCCAAAACATGCAAATCTAGAAACTTCTAATTTAAGAAACTTTCTAATTTCAGATTTTGAAAACTGATTAATTTTAAAATCAAATTTTAATAATTAAATGAATTTTAAAATAATCTGAAGAATAAGACTCAAATAATTGGCCCAATTGTTTTAACTTCTTGGCCCGAGGCCCAAGAATTGGTCCATGTCCAAGACATAACCCAATTGTCCAATTTAAATGATATAACCGGTCTGGTTCATTAAAATTGGTCTAACCAAAATTAATTACAACGATGACCACAATTGTCAACCGGTTATTTACTAAACCGGATTTTCTCAATTTATTTGGTCCAACCAAATCAAATTAGAAAACCACTGGTTTAGGCACTAAATCCAATTTTTCGACTTTGGATTTCTTATCCCGGTTTAACCAGAACTTAATAAATTTTATTAAGTCTGTTTATTAAACCGTGACGTTTAATTTTTAATAAATTTTTAAACCGAACCAACACAAGCCAAAACCGAACCGACCATTAGGTCACGAACCGTCCACGATCCGATGCAAGCTTCACGCGAGACAGCCGCAATCAACACACGATCGGGACGGGACGGGACGCGGGACGGGATGGCTTGGGTCGAGACGCGAGACAGGCGGGACGTGCGATCGGGACGAGACGGGCCGAGAGGTGCAGGACGCGAGATCCAAGCGATCACGGTCGATCTCTCGCGCGTCAAGGCCACGGATCGGGACGCGTCTCTCAGCTGATCGGATCGACCACGCGACGCGATCCTTGATCCGTCCGTGCGTCATGTCCGATCGACCCGTCGCTCGCCCATGTCGACGATCGTATCGACGACACAACCCGATCCATGATCGGTTTGTGCATCAAACGATCCGGACGTGTGATCCGAAACCGATCAACACTCCGACGCATACCGATTCATATAGATCGGATCATGCGATTTCTAGTTAGTTTAGGTTTTAATTCTTTGTTTCTTAAGTATTTTCTTATCATATATTGATTCAAATACTTCTAAACAACCTAAACATGATTCTAAAACAAGAAATCCTAACAGAACCAATGGCTCTGATACCACTGAAGGATAGTTTGGTGTTAATCCTGATTCAATTCTTCAGATTAAACTCACCTAAACATGCCAGATCTAGGTTCTCTTGCAGAATCATAAAGGATCTCACCTGTTACCTTGTTTTGCAGCGGAAAGAGGAGGTACGGGTCAGAGATCAGCAGAACCACCAAGAGATAGCTCCTCCAAAGGCTCACACACGCACACTGCAGGAAATTGGCTGCTAGACCAAGCTGGTGGGAGGCGCAGAGAGAGAGATGAGAGGCGCAGGAGGCATGAGAAAATTAGAGAGCTAGGTCAGGTTTTATTCATTAAAACCCCTTCTAGTTCTCATGGGCTTTTGGGCCCAAATCTCAATCTGATTAAATCCCTTGGATTTAATCAGGCCCTTCTATCTCTCTAAGTACAGTAAATGCCTAGCACTTTTACCGTACTTCTGTTAAACCGTTCCTACACATTTTCCTGTTAGCTTAGGCGTGTGACCCATATGGGATCATATAATAAAGGCAATAAATCCAAGATTTATAGATCATGAGCGGATTCTAGCAAGCCATCATGACCCCCAGTATTATATGACTTATGTCTGATCATTGACATACTCTTACTTTCTAGAGACAGTACAGAGATTACTGGACATAATTCCAACACCGACAACGTTGCGTCTATTTTACGATTACCTATGTTGGTCGTATAAATAGTCGTAACTCGCCGACTAATAATACGACTATGAGATTTAGCGACTATGGATTGCCGACTACCACATTTAGTCGTTTGTTTGTCGTAAAACTCCGATTAACGACTATTCTGTGATTAAAAGTGCAGTCGTAAAAACATTGTTTTCTTGTAGTGTAATAACAGCCCGATAGGTTCTTCCTTAATGATTTCTGCAATGACGATAAATATTTGGTTTCACTTTCTGGTTGTTCGAAAAACAATTGTATTCATTATTAATGGAGTTAGTTGCTAACTATTCATTCCTAATTGGTGATTGAATCAGCCTATGATGCTCTATCTCGTTTCTTTCTATTTAAATCCTTTCAACTAGATGTTAATATGAACTTTTGTTTAATGTGTTTTTAATGAATATCAATTAAAATAAATGTCTATTTAAACACATTTATCAGATATTTTTAGTCAGTTTAAATTGACTATCCTACTAAAACTCAATTATTAATAGATTTTCAATATTAAATAAATAGGAATCCTATTAACCTATTTGTCCTTTGCTACATTATTTAAAATTTAATATTTAAATTTACACTGAATAAAAAATAATTTTATCAGTTTATTTAATTAAAAATACAAATAACTTAAAATAAGGTTAATTTCAGTTTTGTAGAAAATCATAGAATTAATTTTTGGCGGGAAACACATAATCATGTTTTAACAGGAAAATATGGAATTATATTTTTGATGGGAAAACATGGAATACATTTTTGGCGGAAAACATGGAATCACGTTTCTGATGGGAAAACGCTGAAGCACATTTTTGGCAGGAAAACGCAGAATCGAGTTATTTGCGGGAAAAAAATGCAAATTCACATTTGTGGGGGGGTGGAGACACGGATTCAAGTTTTTTTTGCGGGAATACAGATTCAGATTTTTTGCGGAAAAATACAGATTCATGTTTTGGCGAAAAACACGGATTCATGTTTTTGGCGGAAAATATAAATTATATTTTTTGCAAGAAAACCTATAATTATGTTGTGGCAAAAATGTGAAATTATGTTTTTGGCGGAAAAACCTGAAACACATTTTTGGCACGAAAACACAAAATCATGTTTGGCGGATGTTTGGCGGGAACATGTAAAATTTCGTTTTTGTAGGAAAATATGGAATTATGTTTTTCTGGAATTTGATATTTTATATAAAATATATTTGATGTTAGTTAGAAAAACAAAAATATAATCAAAACATATTATGACAATGTATGATTTAAATCAAAATAACTAGAAATATATATATATATATATATATATATATATATATATATATATATATATATATAATAATAATAAAACGATTACTCATAGTCTCGTTATTTCCCAAATGGGTTCTTCCTAGACTGCGGGGTGGGGACGAGACCATCCTTTCCTTGGAGAAGTATCCTCCATGGCTGTGAGGTACTCAAACATGGATTACTTACGTCCATCGGCAATGTCTCCGATACGAATATTTGGGCACACAATTGGATCCTTGATACAATACCTTGTCTTCCCTTGTATCGGACTGGAAGCGTTATTGACCTCACACAAAATGTATCAGACTTACTGATCCCAAACACGAACTTGTTGGATGTGCATAAGGTCCATCAAACTTTCACTGATGAAGATGTTCATCATCAAAATCATTCATGCAATTCACAAACAAGACCAAGATGTTTTTACAAAAGAAGAAATCTACACCTCGTGCAGTGGTTACAAGCTCTTGGAAACTTTGAATGATCTAAAGAACCAACCAACAAATATTGTTACTCCAATTGAAAAACAACTGTGGCGAGCCATTTTAAAGGTTAAAACTGCTCCGAAGATCCAAAATTTCCTATGGAAAGTTCTCTCTGGTACACTCCCTGTAAGAGTCTTACAAATTACGATCAAGAGTAATTCTACTGGACACAACATGTCCCCTTTGTGGCTCTGGATCAAAAAACATCAACCGTCTTTTATTCATATGCAACTTTGTTCAAGCTGTTTGGAACAGAGTACAGCTTCGCATGCCCTCGTCAGGTTTTTCACGAAACTCTGTTTTTCTAAATATACATCTGCTGGTCTATGAGATCAACAAAAAGTCGCAGGAAGGTAAATATGCAAGGTCACTTCTGTGGGTTCTTTGGCACATATGGAAAGCGTGAAATGAGCTAGCTTTTGAACGAACATGTCTCAGTCATGAAACCACAGTAAAAAGAGCTATCGAAGAAGCTGGACTATTGTTTAGTGTCCATCAGCCAAAGCAACAAGACCTCATGACCAACCCCAGTGGTACGATATCACCTTGGATCAAACCGCCTGTGGGAAGGCTTAAATACAATTTCGCGGCATCTTGGGCTGGCTGCTTATTAAACCGCGGTGCGTCGTGGATCTTAAGAGACCACAATGGCTATGCCTTAGCTAATGGACGCCGCTCTTTCTCCAATTTATAGTCGGAGACTGAATGCGAGCTGAAAGCGGTTTATTGGGCTACGTCAAGCCTCCAGTCCATGCACTTTAAACAAGTGATCTTTGAATTAAACCTGGAAGGGGCACGGGAATCTTTGATGCATCCATCCCGTTTTCCTTTGTGCTACAATGTCATAACCAGTATCTAGAGAAGTTTGGAGGGCTTTCAAAACTGGAGCATGGAGCATGTGGTAGATGAACGTAACAAAAGCACTGATCATATAGCAAGAAGTGTCACGAACTACCACAAATAACAATCATACATCGTGATGGGAGGCCAGTTCTGACTACACCACCTGCTAGCGTCAGAAGCCATGCAATAACACTATACACTCGTCCAATCTCATGCATTCAATCTACCATCTTAACCTCAAGCTACCTTGGTAACTACTACCTAGGTTTGGAGTGTCTTGACCTCTATGTTTCATTATGGAACCTAGTGGTATCTATATTTTTCCTTCTTGTTCTTCTCTTCCCTTTATGTTTCTCTACCATCGAACCACCAACCATTGTGATTGCCCAAGCACTACAAAAAAACATGTGTATTGCGATGGAAACTACCATCGCAAATCACTTTTACCGATGGCCTTGCGATGGATCATATTCCGTCGCAAATGGCGTCTCGCAAATCCCTCGCAAATTTGCGACGGAAAACATTCTCTCGCAATGTTCCCGCCGAACTCTCGTAAGTTCGTCGCATATATTTTCCACGCAAAACTCTCGTAAAACTGATTCCCTCGCAAATCAGACGCAAATTTGCGATTCCTTTGCGAGACGACCTGTGCTCGCAAGTTCTCTCCACGCAATTCCATCCCAGAGTTTTGCATTGACGTTGATCACTCCTAAGCTATCAGTGCGGACTCCACGACCGATTGTTGGATCAAACCAATCACATTGGAATAAAATGAATTTCAAAACGATAATGCCCGGATATGTGACTTCAATAATCTTTTGCAGGATGTTGTTGGGGTCAAAAACCCCCTCGACGAAAACAATAGCCGAAGAGAGGATCAAGCAGTCGGGCACGAGCGAGTATTTGAATTAGACGTTCAAGGTCTCGTATAAATGACAAAGTTGTACGAAATGCCGACAATGTCACCTAAATGACTTATCGGAGAAATGGTTTCGACAAAACAGACAAACGTTGTAATCGGACAAACGTATCCTTCGACATAAACCATCTCGGAAATCCGAGCTGAACCAGCTCGGAATTCCGAGATGAACCATCTCGGAAAACCGAGCTGAACCAGCTCAAAATTTCGAGATGAACCATCTCAGAAAACCGAGATGAACCATCTCGGAAAACCGAGCTGAACCAGCTCGGAATTCCGAGATGAACCATCTCGGAAATCTGAGCAGATAAAAAATCTCGGAAATCCGAGCTGAACCAGCTCGGAAATCCGAGATAAAACATCTCGGAAATCCGAGCTGAACCATCTCAGAAATTTGAGCTGAACCAGCTCGGAAATCTGAGCTGAACCAACTCGGAATTCCGAGATAAAACATCTCGGAAATCCGAGCTGAACCAGCTCGGAATTCTGAGATAAAACATCTCGGAAATCCGAGCTGAACCAGCTCGGAATTCGGAGATAAACCATCTTGTAAATCCGACCTAAACCAGCTCGGAAATCCGAGATAAACCATCTCGGAAATCCGAGCTGAACCAGCTCGGAATTCCGAGATAAACCAGCTCGGAATTCCGAGATAAACTATCTCGGATCTAAATCCATCGCCTCTCGATCTTGATCATGAATTTCCCCTCCGGAATCCCGAGTTGAACCTTTAAGCCAAACCATCTCGGATTTCTGACATAAACCATTTATGGGTTTCCGAGCTGAACTTTCCGAACGGATAACCAAACATTTGCCGATACGCTTAACTTGTCGCAGCCCATCTTCGGAAACATCAGCCCATACCTTCCTGAGCCGGCGATTTGGGCCGATGGACCGAGATTGAGAGAAATATGGAATATGGCCCAAGCATACGACAAACTCCAAGCCGAATAAGTGATTTGATACGTAAACAGACTCGGAACGTCCAAATCTCGGCCCATCCGGCAAAAGAGTCGAAACACGGAAAAACGAATAAGTAAAGAAAGATATTGAAGAAAGGAAAATCCGAGAAGGAAATGTACATTTTAGCGATGGGAAGATTTCCACAAATCTTACGGAAATATTCTCAAAAGACGACGAACGGAAGCTATAAAAGGAGGGAGAGACCAGACGAGAGATGCGGAGCAAAAAACCCTAAACTTAGACTTAAGAACTTAGCAGTTTTCTCTTAGCCGATTTCTCGAGTTCTTTTGTACTTTCTTTTCGATTCCTTCACTCTTTTTACGATCTTTGTATTCTTTTCGACTTCTAATCAATAAAATATCCTCCGGGTTTGCTAATTTCGTGGTCATCCTTGAAAGTTTCTGTTCCCTAAAAGTTTTGCTCTACAAGTTTTGATCGTGTGAGTTTCGACTCTCACAGTTTGGCGCCGTCTGTGGGGACAGAGAAACTTTCGACACTTAAAAACCATCGACTAGCGGATCCGAAGATATGGCCATCGACGGAGACTGAACAAATCACCAATCGGCGATCGGAAAAGCCAGGAACGATATTGCATCGGCGAAACCAGACACGACACCATGACGGACAACGCTGCAACAGACGCAGCCGCAACTGATGCAACGACAGTCGACATAACACTATTCGATTTAAAGAAGACGACAGCCGTTTTGACCCAAAAACTCAATATCGGGACAAGGCAGATAGCATGTTTGCAAAGCAAATGAAAAGGCTCGAGACAGAAGATAAAAGAGCACTTATGTGACATATTTTGGAACGACCGAGCATGGGAAACTCGATTTCTCAATGCCTTACGGCTCAAGGAGAAACCTTATGATACATCATCCGCAACTTGCAAACAAGCAAACCTCTCTTGCGGTCAGATCTAACACAACAGATCAATCACCACTAATCTGGCCAAGAAGGATCCCGGTAACTATCGATGTCGACGGAGATGATTGCGTGGACGCAACCTCAGACGAAAAAGAGTCGTAACAAGAAGACCAACATCGGTAGTAATACGTCGAAACCAAAAAGAACACTTTGTACTGTTCAAGGATCGTCTTTCTCGCAACCAACCTTACGACCTCTCCGAATATCAAGATAAGTGCCTAAAATCTAATTTGTCTTCTCGTCATCAATTGCTTTGCAAATTATGTCAATTTGTTCAACTTCTTTCTGATTTATCGATTTTAGACTTGTTACAAGTTTTCCGCGTCCAGTTCTTTACGATTGTAGGAATTACTAATATCTCTAACTTACATAGAAACTAACATGATAAACTCTTGATCGAAATCGTAAAGATCTTGTCAAATCTTTCTGTGTGTTCATCGTACAGTTTATTGCACTTTGATTACGTTTTACATGTTGAGCATATTAGTTTGGGACTTCGCGGTTATACATCATGATCATATTCTAACCGATTTTCATCATCGAACGAGTCTTCAACTTTGCTTCGTATGCAGATCCAGTCCGACGTCAAGCAACCGAACTATCCTTAACAGATTGTCGTCGATGCCCTACCGTCACGCCAGCTGGTGTTCCAAGACATCCTGACGTAAAGCTTCTTGACCGTCCGCGTACAAAAACCAGCAACCGTCTACATACAACAACCGATCGTATCAATAATCAGACGTCCAAGCATCGCAGCTTGCCAAACCGTACATTCGTTAACGTCCTTCTCGGACAACACGAGTTCATGCTCAGCTTGACACTTTCGTGGTCAGCTCGTTTTCACGACCAGCTCGTGAGCTGATCAGTCCAACATCATCGTCGGCGAATGGTAGATTGCGACTGCACACCTCTACAGTTCAACGCCGATTACCAATCTCCGACAAAAGCTTTGCTCGGACCACAAAAGGTCACGCGGGGAGAAAACCCTGCTCGACATGACTCTCTCCAAAAAATACAATCAGTACACGAGATGATGCATCTTTCCAATCATATCTTACTCGACTTGTCCGCAGTCAAACTGTTCAGCATCTCTGATCGGAACATCCTGATCGAACGGCCCAGGACTAAACAATCTCGAACGTACCGCGACAATGCTATCAATACGATGAGCCTGCTCAGACAGCTCGCTCGTCTGCTCGGCAGCTCGCCAAACATGCTCCGCAATTCACAAGCGTGCTCGGCAACTCGCAAAGCATGCTCGACAACTCGCGAAGCATGCTCGACAACTCGCAAGCATGATCGACAACTCGCCAAGCATGCTCGGCAACTCGCAAACGTGCTCCGCAACTCGCTAAGCATGCTCGACAACTCGCAAGCGTACTACGCAACTCGGAAAGCATGCTCGGTAACTCGCAAGCATGCTCGGCAAATCGCGCAGCATGCTCGGCAACTCGCAAGCGTACTCCGCAACTCGGAAAGCATGCTTGGCAACTCGCAAGCATGCTCGGCAAATCGCGCAGCATACTCGGCAACTCGCAAGCGTGCTCGGCTGAAACACCCCATCCCGACACTACGGCCGGAACGGCCGTTCCATTCACTAAGTAATCCGACTTGAGGTTCGTTGTCAACCTCAAGCCCATTTATTCCATACTTAGTCAAATTCGAGCTTAAGTCAATTCCATTCATTTCATTTCCATTCAATCTTAACTAGGGCAATAAAGGCAAATAGACATTTTATTAATCAAACCAAGGTACCAATACAATGTGAGTCAATCGCATTATGCTAATAAAGTATTCGGTCCTAACAATGTCTATCTAACAACACACCACTCGTCCACCGTCTTGGTCCGCTCCTAGGATCGATCATCCTCATGATCGTCCGCATGTCCTGAAACGCAAATATCACATTAAGTATGCTTCATAAGATAATTAAACCAACAACTTAGCACTTAATCATTCTATATGAACCCATGCAACAAAGAACCCTAAACCATTCTAATTCCATTCTAAATCGGCTAAGTTTAGTAAACGGACCGCGTCACGACCATTCCGGATACACGGCCGTAGCCGCTGTCCATAATCGCACGCGTCAGTCCATGTACCGCGATCCGCGTCTCGGCAGTCCGTCAATCCGCATGAACGGATCCGAACATGCGCGATGCGCGTTTAGCCACGTCCGACCGTATGCTGCTATCGCGTAAGCATGCCCGTCAGTACGTACCGTACGCACGTCCGTGAAGACCGTGCGGACGACCGTGTCAACAGCATCGCGTACCGCGATCGCGCATCAGCCCATCCGTCCAACCGTGTAAGCGCATGCCGAGAGCCGATACCCGTCCGATGGCGCTTGTCCGTATGGACTATACGCGCATCCGGCTACCGTCCCACGCACACTGTCGTAAGCCGATCCGCGCATGATCAGCGATCATCCTTACGGACGTCGCGAACATCCGACTGACGACTCACGTCCGTGGTACTCGTTCGGTACGAACAGTCGCGACTGTTCACCGCGAACGGACGCGTTGGTTCCGCGGACGGTTACCAACGATCCGATACCGCGGTGCATGGTCCGCGACTGGCCCGACCATCCGATAGCGGTTTACGTCATACCGCGTGTTCGCCGATCATTTCCAGACCGTTCGCGCCGGCCAGTCCATCCTGCGGTATGGTCCGGCTATCGATTCCCGATAAGCCGTCCGACCATCTAATGACCCGATTGTCTTCCCAACAACCGTCCGATCATACGCATATGGACCCAACCATCCTCAGCGCCGCGACACACGGTCCGACCAATTGAACCGCGATCATGGCCTTCAGCCGATCGTTTGAAGGATCAACCAAGCCGACTCTACAACCGTGTTTCTTGACCCGGTTCTAGTTCCAAAAGAAGGAGAAGAAGAAGGGAGTAATCCGGCCACAACTTAACCGGCCAAAGGCCACGGTTTGACCCAAGGCCGAGAGAAGATAGGGACTCGGACTAACCTTTGCGGTCGTGGTGGACTTGCCCGGATCACGGCTTGTTTCTCCCGCCATCACGCTTCCTTAAGCCGCTCCAATACACCACCAAAACCCTTGAACACACGCCGACTCTCTCTCTAGAAAACCGGCCACAAATGCCTCTTTCTCTCTCTAGGTTTCACTCGGTTTTTATGGCCTTTGCCTTTAAGAAATTCTGGATTTCTTCCCTTGTGAACTTTTGTGCGAAAATGGCCTCCAAGGCTTCTATTTATAAGCCTTAGATCGCCCCATAACCGCCCATGGCAATGGTTGCCTTTGGGACTAGCGAATGGACACAAGTCCATTGGTGGCCATTCGCTTATGGGCGATAGGATCAGCTAGTGTCACTAGCTGATCAGCTCATTTCACACTTCACACTTCAACCGAGCTGAGCCGAGCTACCCACACTCATTCCAGCTGATTCCCACTTGATTAAGCTCCATTCCAGCTGAGCTTAACCTAATTCCGTCCATAGAACACTTCCCTTTTGGCCGTCTCAGCCTTAAGTTCGTGTTTCTGGTCCTATGGACGCCCAATGGCCCGTAGGCCGGTTCGGGGATGTTACAAGTTCTCCCCCCCTTGAAATGGATTCGTCCCCGAATCCGCTTCAAGAAGTTCGTCCCTTGTAAACTCCTCAAACCACTCTGGGTAATCAGCCTTCATTCGGGCCTCGGTTTCCCAAGTGATTTCCTTAACTCCGTTGCAAATCCATTCCACCTTGACCATCTGAATTACCTTCTTCCTGGTGACTTTTTCCAGTCGATCCAGGATCCTTATGGGTCTAGTTTCCAAAGTGAGGTTTGCCTTAAGATCCGCGGGGATCTCTGGCAAAATGATGTCTTGATCCGAGAGGCACTTGCGCAGCTGTGAGACATGGAACACATTGTGGAATGCTTCCATCTCGTTGGGCAAGTCCAACTTATAGGCCACTTTCCCGACCCTTTCCAGAATCGTGAATGGCCCCAAGTACCTCGGGTCAATTTTCCCTCTCTTGGAAACCCTAGCCCTTCCTCGGAAGGTAATCATCTTAAGGTAAACCCGGTCCCCAACTTAGAACTCAAGGTCTTTCCTTCTCTTGTTGGCATAACTCCGTTGGCGATCTTGCGCCTCCTTCATTTTAGCCTTTAGGAATCGGATTTGCTCGGTGGTCTCGGCAATTATGTCCGGTCCAACCACACTGGACTCTCCCACTTGTGTCCAACACAACGGAGTCCTACACGGCCGGCCATACAACGCCTCATAAGGTGACATCCCGATGCTTGCTTGATAACTGTTGTTATAAGCAAACTCGGTCAAGGGCAAGTACTTCTCCCAAGAATCACCCCAATCCAGAACACACGCCCTTAGCATGTCTTCCAGCGTTTGTATGGTCCTCTCCGACTGCCCATCTGTCTGTGGATGGTAAGCCGTACTCATGTTCACTCTTGTTCCTAGGGCTTTTTGAAAAGCTTGCCAGAAATAAGAAGTGAAGCGACCATCACGGTCCGAGACTATACTTGCTGGAATACCGTGAAGTCTTACGACCTCATCAATGTATCTCTCAGCAATCTTACCCACTCCATCAGTCTTTCTGATGGCCAAGAAGTGTGCAGACTTGGTCAGCCTGTCCACTACAACCCAAATTGTGTCCTTCCTCAACCGAGTCGCAGGTAGTCCTGTTACAAAGTCCATGGTGATGTGATCCCACTTCCATTCCGGAATGGGTAGACTTTGCAATAGGCCACTTGGAACTTGGTGTTCAATCTTAACCAACTGACACGTTTGGCACTTGGACACCCATTCTGCGATGTCTCTCTTCATCCCGACCCAATGATAGTACCGTTTGAGGTCTTGGTACATCTTGGTCTGTCCAGGATGAATGGAGAACTTAGACTGATGAGCCATCCTTAAGATTTCTTCCTTAAGGACCTTCACGTCGGGAACACACACCCGGCCATTCACCACAATCGTTCCATTGTTGGTAAACTGGTACTCGGTGTTATTGTTATTCACCGACTTGATCAGCTCTTCATCATGTTCCTGAGCCAACCGTACACGAGTCAACAGATCCGCCTGGTCTGCTGCTCCAAGGCCGAGTGGCTCATTGTCCACTGACAATGCGTTCAGATGCAAGGACCTGACCAAACCGACCAAGGTCTCTGCATCCTTCTCCACGGCCACCTCGGTCCTCTTCCGACTCAAGGCGTCTGCTACCAAGTTAGCTTTTCCCGGATGGTAGGTGATGTCTAGATCGTAATCTGCCACCAACTCCATCCATCTTCTTTGCCTCAGGTTCAAGTCAGGCTGAGTGAACACATACTTCAGACTCTTATGGTCGGTGAATAGTTGCACTTTGGCTCCGTAGAGATAAGATCGCCAGATCTTTAGTGCAAATACCACAGCGGCCATTTCGAGATCATGAGTTGGGTAATTACCCTCGTGCTTCCTCAACTGCCTTGAAGCATAAGCAATCACCTTTCCTTCCTGCATCAGAACACAACCCAGACCAATCCGGGATGCATCTGTATAGACCACGTAAGGCACGTTGTCCATGGGCAGGGTCAGGATTGGCGCCTTGGTTAGCATAACCTTCAAGTCCTGGAAACTCTTCTCCGCGGCCTCCGTCCATTCGAACTTGACGTTCTTTCCGGTTAGCTTAGTCATGGCCTTGGCCATACTTGCAAAACCCTGGACGAACCGCCTGTAATAACCGGCCAAACCAAGGAAACTCCGAACCTCGGTTGTGTTCCTTGGCCGCGGCCACTCCTCAATCGACCGGATCTTCTCCGGGTCGACCGCAACTCCCTTGTCAGACACGATGTGTCCAAGGAAGCCCACGCTACTCTGCCAGAAACTACACTTGCTCAACTTGGCGTAGAGCTGGTGTGTCCTCAAGGTCTCTAGTACAATACTTAGATGTTCACGGTGTTCTTCACGGTTCTTGGAGTAGACAAGAATGTCATCAATGAAAATGATCACAAACCTATCTAACCATTCCCGGAAAACACTGTTCATCATCTTCATGAAGGCAGCTGGTGCATTTGTTAGACCAAATGGCATGACTACAAACTCGTAGTGACCATACCGGATTCTAAACGCGGTTTTCCTCACGTCCTCAGGCGCTATCGGGATTTGATGGTAACCCGAGGCCAGATCGATCTTGGAAAACACGGTTGAACCTTTTAGTTGATCCAACAGCTCGTCTATCTGAGGCAACGGGTACTTGTTCTTCACAGTGACCCGGTTTATACCGCGGTAGTCGATGCACAGCCGGAGGCTTCCATCCTTCTTTTTGACAAAAAGAACGGGAGCGCCCCATGGAGAACTGCTCGGTCTAATAAAACCCTTGTCTAGCAGTTCTTCCAGCTGCTTCTTCAGCTCGGCCATCTCAGCCGGAGCCATTCTGTACGGAGCCTTAGACAGAGGTTTCGTCCCTGGCTCAAGTTCAATGACGAATGGATCAGACCGGTCAGGCGGTAAGCCTTCTAAGGCCTTGAACACATCGTCAAAGTCCCGAACCACTGGGATCTCACCAATCTTTACTTCCGTCCCCACTTCCTTAGTGGTGATGGTGGCTAGGTATGCCTCGCATCCCCTTTCCAACATCTTCTCTGCTTGGATCGCAGAGACGACCAGACTTCCTGAAGTCGGCCTCACTCCTTGGAACGTGACCTTGCCTTCTGGTCTATCAAACTTCACCCTTCCCCGGTGACAGTCAATAGTGGCTCGGTTCTGTCCCAACCAATCCATACCCAAGATCACCTCGTGATGCTTGAGTTGGACCAACACTAGGTCAGCTGGCATACTTACGCCTCCTATGGAGACTGGTATACCACTAACTAAACCTAGCACGGGCATTACTTGCCCTCCGGCCGCATTTACAATGCCTTGGCCCACGACCTGTTCCTTCTGGAACAAGCCTTTCCCTATCATCCTAGGACTAACAAAACTATGTGTAGCCCCGGAATCAAACATAGTCAGTGTTTCTACACCTCCTACCACAACGGTCCCTACACATTCCCACAATGCATATAAGCCCCGCTTTATTTCCCCAATATGCCATGCAGTAATTTGAAGAAATTAGGGTTCGAGTGACATACCAGTAATCGCATCGAAGGAGCCGGCCTCTCCCGAGTCCTTCACGAGCTCGTAGATATGGGGATTAGCAGCCGTACCCTTAGTAGGTCCCGTACGGCCCTCACGACCCCGCTCCACTTTCGGAGCTCCCGACCGTCCGTCTCGGCCACTCGGACACTCCCGGGCATAGTGTCCCGGTTGTCCACAACGGAAACATGTGCGCGGTTTCTCCGTCACTTCCTTGATACCCTCAACCTGTGGACAGCTCGCGACCTCATGGTCCTTGCTACCACACTTCACGCAGGTCCTCCTTTTCTTCCAACAGCTTCCGGAGTGTTGCTTCCCACAGGAGGTGCATTCTGCGCGGTCAGAGGATTGGTTATCAGCCCCTTGGCCCCATTTCCTCTTTAGGTCCTTCACAGGTCGGCTGGCCCCCTTGTCTTGCGACTTGGCCACCGCCTGCTTCGCCTCGACCAAATTGGCCTCGACCGTTGCGGCCCGTTCGACCAACTCCGAGACAGAATCGTAAGAACAAACCGAGCAGTGGGTCTTAAGTTCCGGACGCAAACCGCGAAGGAACCGACGGACCTGAGCCGGCTCATCCTCTACGTCCCGTCCCACAAAGCGTCTGAGACGGTCGAACTCGGCCTCATACTCCCGAACCGTCTTGTAACCTTGGACCAAACTCAAATACTTTCCTTCCATACGATCCCAAGCCTCGGCCGGGAAGTACTTCCAGTTGAATTCAGTCTCAAAGTCCTCGAACGACTCGAGAAGGCCCTTGGTGCGTCTGTCCACTGACAGCCACCAATTATGCGCATCCCCTTCCAGGAAGTGGATCGCAATGTCCTTACGGTAATCCTTTGGACAACGGGTAGAACGAAAGTTCCGGACAAGCCGTGACCTCCATTCATCAGCCTCAAGTGGGTCAGCACTGCCCTTAAAGGGCTTGATTCCCAACTTGGTGATATGGCCCAAGACGTTGAGATAGTCCACCTTACGGTCCTTCTTATGAACCGGTGACTCTATCACTACTACGTCTGAGTCGTTATCACTCGGGGCCGAAGTCTCGGGGACTTGGACCCGCGGCTCACCCTCAGCTGACTTCTGGCCAGAGATGCTCTGGTTCAAAGTCGTAAGCTGGTCCATGACCGTCTTAAGCAACGTCCACATCTGACCGATGTTCGGGACGGCTGTAAGCGGCTCACCGTCACCACCACCTGTGGCATCATCATTCTCAAGACCGGTCTCATTGTGGACCGCATGAGAAGATGACTCGCCCATCCGCTCCTCCTCATCCCTAGCCTGGACGCCCGGTTCGGAAACCCTAGTCCCGTCAGGAACGTGAGGAGCCGGAGGCCTGTCTGGTTAACCTCAGGACCGGTTAACCCAGGCGCAACAGGAGTGGTCTGGACCTTCTGGCCTTGGCCGGTCGCAGACACCTCCTTATCCTTATCCTTATCCTTAGTCCTCTTGGACTTCTTACCAACCTGAAGATTCATCAAGATACAATAAATATCAAGCAAGCAATCTTCAAGTCCTAATAGTTCTAATGCATTTCTACCGCAGACCTCAACCCGGACGAGTGGTGTAGCCCTTAACCCAAAGCCTAGGAAATAACTCCGCTCTGATACCAACTTGAAACACCCCATCCCGACACTACGGCCGGAACGGCCGTTCCATTCACTAAGTAATCCGACTTGAGGTTCGTTGTCAACCTCAAGCCCATTTATTCCATACTTAGTCAAATTCGAGCTTAAGTCAATTCCATTCATTTCATTTCCATTCAATCTTAACTAAGGCAATAAAGGCAAATAGACATTTTATTAATCAAACCAAGGTACCAATACAATGTGAGTCAATCGCATTATGCTAATATAGTATTCGGTCCTAACAATGTCTATCTAACAACACACCACTCGTCCACCGTCTTGGTCCGCTCCTAGGATCGATCATCCTCATGATCGTCCGCATGTCCTGAAACGCAAATATCACATTAAGTATGCTTCATAAGATAATTAAACCAACAACTTAGCACTTAATCATTCTATATGAACCCATGCAACAAAGAACCCTAAACCATTCTAATTCCATTCTAAATCGGCTAAGTTTAGTAAACGGACCGCGTCACGACCATTCCGGATACACGGCCGTAGCCGCTGTCCATAATCGCACGCGTCAGTCCATGTACCGCGATCCGCGTCTCGGCAGTCCGTCAATCCGCATGAACGGATCCGAACATGCGCGATGCGCGTTTAGCCACGTCCGACAGTATGCTGCTATCGCGTAAGCATGCCCGTCAGTACGTACCGTACGCATGTCCGTGAAGACCGTGCGGACGACCGTGTCGACAGCATCGCGTACCGCGATCGCGCATCAGCCCATCCGTCCAACCGTGTAAGCGCATGCCGAGAGCCGATACCCGTCCGATGGCGCTTGTCCGTATGGACTATACGCGCATCCGGCTACCGTCCCACGCACACTGCCGTAAGCCGATCCGCGCATGATCAGCGATCATCCTTACGGACGTCGCGAACATCCGACTGACGACTCACGTCTGTGGCACTCGTTCGGTACGAACGGTCGCGACTGTTCACCGCGAACGGACGCGTTGGTTCCGCGGACGGTTACCAACGATCCGATACCGCGGTGCATGGTCCGCGACTGGCCCGACCATCCGATAGCGGTTTACGTCATACCGCGTGTTCGCCGATCATTTCCAGACCGTTCGCGCCGGCCAGTCCATCCTGCGGTATGGTCCGGCTATCGATTCCTGATAAGCCGTCCGACCATCTCATGACCCGATTGTCTTCCCAACAACCGTCCGATCATACGCATATGGACCCAACCATCCTCAGCGCCGCGACACACGGTCCGACCAATTGAACCGCGATCATGGCCTTCGGCCGATCGTTTGAAGGATCAACCAAGCCGACTCTACAACCGTGTTTCTTGACCCGGTTCTAGTTCCAAAAGAAGGAGAAGAAGAAGGGAGTAATCCGGCCACAACTTAACCGGCCAAAGGCCACGGTTTGACCCAAGGCCGAGAGAAGATAGGGACTCGGACTAACCTTTGCGGTCGTGGTGGACTTGCCCGGATCACGGCTTGTTTCTCCCGCCATCACGCTTCCTTAAGCCGCTCCAATACACCACCAAAACCCTTGAACACACGCCGACTCTCTCTCTAGAAAACCGGCCACAAACGCCTCTTTCTCTCTCTAGGTTTCACTCGGTTTTTATGGCCTTTGCCTTTAAGAAATTCTGGATTTCTTCCCTTGTGAACTTTTGTGCGAAAATGGCCTCCAAGGCTTCTATTTATAAGCCTTAGATCGCCCCATAACCGCCCATGGCAATGGTTGCCTTTGGGACTAGCGAATGGACACAAGTCCATTGGTGGCCATTCGCTTATGGGCGCTAGGATCAGCTAGTGTCACTAGCTGATCAGCTCATTTCACACTTCACACTTCAACCGAGCTGAGCCGAGCTACCCACACTCATTCCAGCTGATTCCCACTTGATTAAGCTCCATTCCAGCTGAGCTTAACCTAATTCCGTCCATAGAACACTTCCCTTTTGGCCGTCTCAGCCTTAAGTTCGTGTTTCTGGTCCTATGGACGCCCAATGGCCCGTAGGCCGGTTCGGGGATGTTACATCGGCAACTCGCAAGCATGCTCGGCGACTCGTGAAACATGCTTGGCAAATCGCAAAACATGCTCGGCAACTCGCAACTCGCAAGCTTGCACGGCAACTCGCAAAGCATGCTCGGCAACTCGCAAGCGTGCTCCGCAACTCGCAAAGCATGTTCGGCAACTCGCAAGCGTGCTCCGCAACTCGCAAAGCATGCTTGACAACTCGTGAAGCGTGCTCGGCAACTCGCAAACGTGCTCGGCAACTCGCATAATTTTCAGAAAAATCAGAGTGAGACCAACTCGGAAATTCCGAGCTAAACCAGCTCGGATTTCTGAGCCAAAAAAAAAAATCATCTCGGATTTCCGAGATAGAAAGGAAGGAGAAAAACAAAAAAAAGAGACGAAGCGAGAATAGCAGCTCATATTCCGAGCTAAACTAAACGTAAGCTCACGTGAGGGAACATATTTATATATATACATATGTGAATATATGTTTATATAAATATGTGTATATATATATAAAAAAAGAGCGAAGGAGAAAACATATCCGAACTTTTTTCGGGAACAAGTTTTCCGACCATCGTCTCGACGATCATTCCTAGCTCGACAAAGTTACTTTCCGCGACCGTCTCACCTCACCACTCGCACAGAACCTGCTCCTATGCATCATCCTTATGGTCAGTACGCGATTACCTCAGTTTACGACGATCACATTATTAAACTTGACACACATAAGATATTTTGCTGGGAGGATTGATCATGCGACAAAGTAGTCTTCACGGAACATTTTCTCCGTGTGCGGTGATCAAACTAACGATATGAACGACGCGATCATGCACTTGTCCGCATCCAAAACTGCCAACAAGAACTGTCAAATGCTACAAATTTAATGTTCACATTTCAAGGTTACTCAACAATAACCTAGTCCTATTGAAAGTGTTCGTGGACGCGGCTGACCGAAACTAGGAGTAAACCAAGAAGGAACATACATAGTTATCAAAGTAATTTGCCGTGGAGCATACGAATTTGTCAACATGGACGAAGACAAGATTCTAAGAAGTTCGAATGCAACAAAGGGACATTTTGAAGAAGTACTATCACTAAGACGAGATTTTTGAACATCTCAAGAAACACTCGAACTACGGGAAGGCTTGATCCCCGAAAGGTTTGGCTGTCCCTCCTTTTCTTTTTTTAAAAAAAAGGGGAGTGGGTCCGTATATATATATACTTCCGCATCAGAATTCAAAAAATTTTAAAACAATTTTCGAACTCGAAAGCTTTTAGGAGAGAGTTTCTCGGAACATTCCGACACACAAAGCCCACCGTATAACACCTCGGAACTTCCGAGCAAGTCAGCTAGGAAAGTCCAAATTATCTGAGCAAGTCAGCTAGGAAAGTCCAAGCTATCCAAACAAATCAGCTAGAACTTTCGAGCAAGTCAGCTAGGAAAGTCCAAGCTATCCAAACAAGCCAGCTAGGAACTTCCGACTATGTCAGCTAGAAAAGTACGAGCTACTCTAACAAGTCAGCTAGGAACCTCTGAGCAAGTCAGCCAGGAAATTCCGAACTAACCATTCTCCTCGGAAATTCCGAGCTGACCTCTCTTCTCGAAAATTCCGGGCTGACCTCTCTTCACGGAAATTCCGAGCTGAACTCTCTTCTCGGAAATTTCGAGCTGAACTCTCTTCTCAGAAATTCCGAGCTGACCTCTCTTCTCGAAAATTCCGAGCTGACCTCTCTTCTCGGAAATTCCGAGCTGACCTCTCTTCTCGGAAATTTCGAGCTGAACTCTCTTCTCAGAAATTACGAGCTGACCTCTCTTCTCGGAAATTCCGAGAAGACCTCTCTTCTCAAGAATTCCGAGCTGGCCACTCTTTTCGGACTTATCATCATCAATTGCTTTGCAAATTATGTCAATTTGTTCAACTTCTTTATGACTTATCGATTTTAGACTTGTTACAAATTTTCCGCGTCCAGTTCTTTACGATTGTAGGAATTACTAATATCTCTAACTTACATAGAAACTAACATGATAAACTCTTGATCGAAATCGTAAAGATCTTGTCAAATCTTTATGTGTGTTCATCGTACAGTTTATTGCTCTTTGATTACGTTTTACATGTTGAGCATATTAGTTTGGGACTTCGCGGTTATACATCATGATCATATTCTAACCGATTTTCATCATCGAACGAGTCTTCAACTTTGCTTCGTATGCAGATCCAGTCCGACGTCAAGCAGCCGAACTATCCTTAACCGATTGTCGTCGATGCCCTACCGTCACGCCAGCTGGTGTTCCAAGACATCCTGACGTAAAGCTTCTTAACCGTCCGCGTACAAAAACCAGCAACCGTCTACATACAACAGCCGATCGTATCAATAATCAGACGTTAAACCATCGCAGCTTGCCAAACCGTACATTCGTTTACGTCCTTCTCGGACAACACGAGTTCATGCTCAGCTTGACACTTTCGTGGTCAGCTCGTTTTCACGACCAGCTCGTGAGCTGATCAGTCCAACATCATCCTTTGTCGGCGAATGGTCGATTGCGACTGCACACCTCTACAGTTCAACGCCGATTACCAATCTCCGACAAAAGCTTTGATCGGACCACAAAAGGTCACGCGGGGAGAAAAACCTGCTCGACATGACTCTCTCCAAAAAATACAATCAGCACACGAGATGATGCATCTTTCCAATCATATCTTACTCGACTTGTCCGCAGTCAAACTGTTCAGCATCTCTGATTGGAACATCCTGATGGAACGGCCCACGACTAAACAATCTCGAACGTACCGCGACAAGGCTATCAATACGATGAGCCTGCTCAGACAGCTCGCTCGTCAGCTCGAGCAGCTTGCTCGGCAGCTCGCGAAACATGCTCGGCAATTCACAAGCGTGCTCGGCAACTCGCAAAGCATGCTCGGCAACTCGCGAAGCATGTTCGACAACTCGCATGTTCGACAACTCGCAAAGCATGCTCGGCAACTCACAAGCGTGCTCCGCAACTCGCAAAGCATGCTCGACAACTCGCAAGCGTACTCCGCAACTTGGAAAGCATGCTCGGCAACTCACAAGCATGCTCGGCAAATCGCGCAGCATGCTCGGCAACTCGCAAGCGTACTCCGCAACTCGGAAAGCATGCTCGGTAACTCGCAAGCATGCTCGGCAAATCGCGCAGCATACTCGGCAACTCGCAAGCATGCTCGGCAACTCGCAAGCATGCTCGGTGACTCGTGAAACATGCTTGGCAACTCGCAAAACATGCTCGGTAACTCGCAAGCGTGTTCGGAAACTCGCAAGCGTGTTCGGAAACTCGCAAAGCATGCTCGGCAACTCGCAAAGCATGTTCGGCAACTCGCAAGCGTGCTCCGCAACTCGCAAAGCATGTTCGGCAACTCGCAAGCGTGCTCCGCAACTCGCAAAGCATGCTCGACAACCCGCGAAGCGTGCTCGGCAACTCGCAAACGTGCTCGGCAACTCGCATAATTTTCGGAAAAATCAGAGTTAGACCAGCTCGAAAATTCCGAGCTAAACCAGCTCGGATTTCCGAGCCAAAAAAAAAATCGTCTCGGATTTCCGAGATAGAAAAGAAGGAGAAAAAAAAAAAAGACGAAGCGAGAATAACAGCTCATATTCCGAGCTAAACTAAACGTAAGCTCACGTGAGGGAACATATTTATATATATACATATGTGAATATATGTTTATATATATGTGTGTATATATATATAAAAAAAGAGCAAAGGAGAAAACATATCCGAACTTTTTTCGGGAACAAGTTTTCCGGCCATCGTCTCGACGATCATTCCTAGCTCGACAAAGTTACTTTCCGCGACCGTCTAACCTCACCACTCGCACAGAACCTGCTCGTATGCATCATCCTATGGTCAGTACGCGATTACCTTAGTTTACGACGATCACATTATTAAACTTGACACACATAAGACATTTTGCTGGGAGGATTCATCATGCGACAAAGTAGTCTTCTCAGAACATTTTCTCCGTGTGCGGTGATCAAACTAACGATACGAACGACGCGATCATGCACTTGTCCGCATCCAAAACTGCCAACAAGAACTGTCAAATGCTACAAATTTAATGTTCACATTTCAAGGTTCCTCAACAATAACCTAGTCCTATTGAAAGTGTTCGTGGACGCGGCTGGCCGAAACTAGGAGTGAACCAAGAAGGAACATACATAGTTATCAAAGTAGTTTGCCGTGGACCATACGAATTTGTCAACATGGACGACGACAAGATTCTAAGAAGGCCGAATGCAACAAAGGGACATTTTGAAGAAGTACTATCACTAAGACGAGATTTCTGAACATCTCAAGAAACACTCGAACTACGGGAAGGCTTGATCCCCGAAAGGTTTGGTTGTCCCTCCTTTTCTTTTTTTTAAAAAAAGGGGAGTGGGTCCGTATATATCTATACTTCCGCATCAGAATTCGAAAAATTTTAAAACAATTTTCGAACTCGAAAGCTTTTAGGAGAGAGTTTCTCTGAACATTCCGACACACAAAGCCCACCGTATAACACCTCGGAACTTCCGAGCAAGTCAGCTAGGAAAGTCCAAATTATCTGAGCAAGTCAGCTAGGAAAGTTCAAGCTATCCAAACAAGTCAGCTAGAACTTTCGAGCAAGTCAGCTAGGAAATTCCAAGCTATCCAAACAAGCCAGCTAGGAACTTCCGACTATGTCAGCTAGAAAAGTCCGAGCTACTCTAACAAGTCAGCTAGGAACCTCTGAGCAAGTCAGCTAGGAAATTCCGAACTAACCATTCTCCTCGGAAATTCCGAGCTGACCTCTCTTCTCGAAAATTCCGGGCTGAACTCTCTTCACGGAAATTCCGAGCTGAACTCTCTTCTCGGAAATTCCGAGCTGACCTCTCTTCTCGGAAATTCCGAGCTGACCTCTCTTCTCGGAAATTATGAGCTGACCTCTCTTCTCGGAAATTACAAGAAGACCTCTCTTCTCAAGAATTCCAAGCTGACCTTTCTTCTTGGAAATTCTGAGCTGACCACTCTTTTCGGAAATTCCTAACCAGCTAGAAAATTCCGAGCTGACCGCTCTTCTTGAAAATTTCGTGCAAGACTCTCCTCTCAACCAAAGACAAAAATTCTCCAACTAATTTTGAGTCATATTTGGACTACTCCCAAAACACTTACCTCATAGCCAGTTCACTTAAACAACTCCAGACAACGGATCTTAGTTGGAGGCACGGCGCGTCCGCAAAAGTTCAACTCCCCAACCAAGTTCTCCGGTAACAAAAACAAACTCCCTTTTCTCACTTCCATTATAATTTATTTCTCTTAGATCGAAATTAGGATATGAACATTGTAACTTAGAATCCACCTACTATTACATCGCATGCATAGTCGTTAGGAATAGTTTATCTTGTCCGCTGACGGCCGCAGCGGACAAACGCATACATCCTTTACGGATATAAGCAAACACATCCAATATGGATTGAGGCTCTATTATCGGCAAAGGGAACATAAGTCGAGAGGTCGACGTAAAATCCCGAATACGGGTTGTTGACAGGTCTTCAAATCCGCCGCACCAGTACTGGAGACGATAATAGACCCCAAAAATCCAGTATGACGCTACTCAGCACGCTGGTAAAATGACGTTTTAACCGAGTATATCTTGGTTCGGTATCTTTGAAAGGTGGTCCTGCGGATACCTGCTTATTTTCAGTGAACGAAAGATGCAAGGCGAGAGTTTCGCGGAAAATCGGGATCAAAAATCCAAACCCAGTAAAATAACACACACTGGTCTCGACAACGTCATTATTGAGTACACGACCGACTTGGGAATGTAAGACGGCAGACCCCCGCACTAGTACTAAAGTCAACCGTAAAAATACTCGAAACCCAGCAAGACAATTCCGAGCACGCTGGTTTAATCATTATAAGTCCATAAGAGAAAAACGATTTGTAATTTCTCAGACTCTAAACCCAGTAAACGCTTCCGAGCACACTGGTCTAATCATTACATGTCCACGGAAGGAATACGTCTTGCTATTCCTCGGACTCAATTTCGAAACCCAGTAAGATGCTTCCGAGCACGCTGGTCTTAGTCATCACAAAGGCGAGTATATCTCGCCGACCTCCAAACTCAAAACTTGATTCAAAATATGGCAGAACGCTTCTACGCACGCCAGATTTAAATGTCGTCCCACTAACCTCAAGACTCGGAATACGCATCTGAGTGTAATGCTCCTAAAAACGCAAAGGGTCAAAAGCTAAATCACACTTTCCTTCGGGAATTATACGAAGCTTTCTGGAAAAGCCTTCAAGCTCTACAGAACTAACTCGTACATTCGATATGAAGCCGATGAAGGAGATTTTCTCCCAATGAATTTTGCTCGAATTTTTGCATTAACCGACCTAACGCCAACACGATAGTCCGGCTCCTCAGAAAAATCGTCCTAGCAGGCTCGACAAACTAACCTGAAACCAATCTTACTCACAACTCTGAGTAGACTTACTCGGAAAATCCGAACAGATTTGCTCAGAAAATCCAAGCATGTTGCGCAGGAAATCCGAGCTAATATTGTAGAGAAATTTCGATAAGTCGTGCTCGGAAATCCGAGCAGATTTACTCGGAAAATTCCGAACCAAACGCGATTTCTCTCTCGGACTCATCGCATTCGTATACACGAGCGGTTCACAATTCAACGCACCATCTCCACTGCTTTGAATACGCAAGCGTCGACGAAAGACCAACAATGGATTTCCAAACATCCAACGACAAGACTTAGAACTACGGACGGCTTGATCCCTTTCTTAAGGGTACGTAGGCAGCCTTTCATAAGGTTCAGCTGCCAAAAAATTCTTCGCTTGAAGTAGAGTGGCATCAAGGTCATACACTGGAACGACCAATGGTTCCGGAGAAAATTTCAAAAACATACGGGATTGCTCGGAAGACTTTGCACACAAAAAAATCAATTACGGCCGAAAGATCCAAAAGGATCACCATGTACACGCCAACGGATGTGAGTCGAGTTACTCGAAAGGCTGGAATAAATCCAACTCGAAAATACCGTTCCAAAAAATTCATCTAACTTTACGAACAAGACGAAGGCCAAAATGCGACATACAATTCGGACAACCCTTCATCGCAAATGGAAGAGCAACAAAACAGAAAGGGCCGAACCAAGTCTTTCGGACAATTGCTTTCGTCTCGAATACAAAATAACCTCGCCATCATCGCACTCGAGTCTGACGAGCTGGGGGGCTAACTGTTGTCAAAAACCCCCTCGATGAAAACAATAGCCTTAGAGAGGATCAAGCAGTCGGGCAAGAGCGAGTATTTGAATTAGACGTTCAAGGTCTCGTATAAATGACAAAGTTGTACGAAATGCCGACAATGTCAACTAAATGTCTTATCGGAGAAATGGTTTCGGCAAAACAAACAAACGTCATAATCTGACAAACATATCCTCCGACATAAATTATCTCGGAAAACCGAGCTGAACCAGCTCAGAAATTCCGAGATGAACCATCTCGGAAATCTGAGCAGATAAAACATCTCGGAAATCCGAGCTGAACCAGCCCGGAATTCCGAGATAAACCATCTCGGAAATCCGACCTGAACCAGCTCAGAAATCCGAGATAAACCATCTCGGAAATCCGAGCTGAACCAGCTCGGAATTCCGAGATAAACTATCTCGGATCTAAATCCATCGCCTCTCGATCTTGATCATGAATTTCCCCTCCGGAATCCCGAGTTGAACCTTTAAGCCAAACCATCTTGGATTTCCGACATAAACCATTTCTGGGTTTCCGAGCTGAACTTTCCGAACGGATAACCAAACATTTGCCGATACGCATAACTTGTCGCAGCCCATCTTCGGAAACATCAGCCCAAACCTTCCTGAGCCGGCGATTTGGGCCGATGGACCGAGATTGAGAGAAATATGGACTATGGCCCAAGCATACGACAAACTCTAAGCCGAATAAGTGATTTGATACGTAAACAGACTCGGAACGTCTAAATCTCGGCCCATCCGGCAAAAGAGTCGAAACGCGGAAAAACGAATAAGTAAAGAAAGATATTGAAGAAAGGAAAATCCAAGATGGAAATGTACATTTTAGCGATGGGAAGATTTCCGCAAATCTTACGGAAATATTCTCAAAAGACGACGGACGGAAGCTATAAAAGAAGGGAGAGACCAGAGGAAAGAGGCGGAGCAAAAACCCTAGACTTAGACTTAAGAACTTAGCAGTTTTCTCTTAGCCGATTTCTCGAGTTCTTTTGTACTTTCTTTTCGATTCCTTCACTCTTTTTACGATCTTTGTATTCTTTTCGACTTCTAATCAACAAAATATCCTCCGGGTTTGCTAATTTCGTGGTTATCCTTGAAATTTTCTGTTCCCTAAAAGTTTTGCTCTACAAGTTTTGACCGTGTGAGTTTCGAGTCTCACAGATGCCGTAGAAGTCGTTTTCACTTGGCACATGAATTCCATAGTTTGCGCTCTTCCATTGCGACCCATGTTCGTATGTATGAAATGTGTATCCACGAGTGAAGTACATTGGGGCGGTCACGATCTTTGCAATTGGTTCTTGAACAACTTTGTGCAATGATAGGCTCTATAAGTTTTAAATCCTATTCTACTGCAAGTGCACGGTTAATGCAATTATAGTATAAAAGGTATCGAATCCCACAGAGACTCTCGGTCACGATAGATTTTAGAACGGTCAAGTTAAACTAGGAGAAAGTAGTGAGAAACTAAAAAGCAAGCAGAAAAGTAAATCAAGTAGCAGGAGTGGTTTGTAAGCAATTAACTAAAAGCGCTAAGTCTAGGGAGTTCTCAGGAAATCAGACAAGCAGATCAGATAATCAGTCAGGATCAAATTAAGCACAGTTCTAGAACTCAAACACGGATATAGAACGAACCAACTTTCGTTGTGAGAATTCTCTAAGTCTTATAGCAGAAATCCAAATTTTTTTGCAATTCCTAACAGATTAAACTAGCCTTAAGTTCAGTCAGGTTCGATATGTTCACATTTCAATTAAACCAAATTTCTTTGCGAGTAATTCAATTGCTCATCCTAAATAGTTCAGATTCTAAATCACACTTTCGTGTCAATTTAACAACCTAGAGTCTAGATTCTAAGTGATCAGGTTAGAAACTAGTGTTAAGCACAATTCAGGTTGAAGAACAATTATGATATGAATCTTTAACTGAAATAAATAAATCTAGCAAGTCATGAAATCCCTAATGAGAATCCCTAAACCTAACTATAAATCTACTCAGACATAGATAATGAAAACATAATCAATGAATAATTAGATTGCATAAAAGAGAGCATAGAAATAAAGGGGTTCGAAATCTTCTCCAAAAGCAGGAAGCAATACAGGTTCAGATCAGCCCCAAAAAGCTCTAAAAACTCTCAGCTCAAAGTATGAAAGTGTAATGTAAAACTGTTGTAAAAACCTAATTATATTAGCCTAATCATATCTTGGGGCTTCTTTGTAAATACTAGAACATCTGGGAAAATCTGCAAATTCAGCATTCTTCATTAAACTCGCCGAGGAAGGCCCATCTCGCTCTTGTGTCGATCGATGCACATGTTGTGTCGATCGATGCAATCCTCTGTTTTGGACAGTGAACTCTATCTCTCGGGTTGAATCTCCAAAATGCTCCAGAATGCTCCATAATCTCCAATTCTGCTCCAAACGTGCCTAGACCTGTAAACACACCTAAAAGACTCCAAAACATAACATAAGACTCGATAAATAATACATATACTATGGTTAAAAGCCCTAAATCCATGGTATATCAACTCCCCCACACTTAGCCTTTGCTTGCCCTCAAGCAAAACAGAGAACTAAAATGTAGTGAAGAGGTTTGGAAACTTTCAGAAACTCTTTTCATCTTAGAAGCAACAACACTCAGATTCCCCTTAGTAAGCCACTGAAAGATTCACCTGCAGACATCAAGACCAACATATACTTCCCCCACACTTAGCAACTGTCCTAAGTAAACTCCACAATTACATTCAAGCATTCAAATTCACCCTACTGACTTCTATAAGCTATTAATTGCGGTCTCACCTAAGGATTATCGATCAAAGGGCACATGGATTCTTACTCTGTTAGCTCTAGACCACCATACTATCTTTTTATGCTTCCTTTCTTCTCTTTTCCCTTCCTTAGCAACGGATTTTTCCCCATTGGGTATCATTTTGTTTTTTTTTATCAGTGCTCTTCCCGTTATGGGGTGTACTTTGGACACATTCCATGGATGCACATGAGGTAATAGGGGTCTCTACCACTCTCGCGACCACTTCGGAGCTACTAGCTCATCCTCAGTTTATTATTCTTATTTTTTTTTTTACTTTAAGAGAAGGGGAGAAGGGAACCTTACTTGGACAGGTTTACAAGCTGTGTCAGAACTAACAGAGGAGTCCGACTCCAGGTATACCAAGCCCTTAGGTGAGAAAATTAAGTCAGATTTACAGGTGAAGTCAGTAAAGGATCCTCTGATACCTGAAGTGATGTGGGTGTTCTCAGTTGGCTGATCTGTGTTGGGTTTTCTAATAGTCACAGATGCATCTGCAAGCTCATCCCAATGGTCACTTAAGTTCCTGCAAGTGTTGTTAACTTATCAAAAATTCATTGTTTCTTACTTAAACCGTTTTGACTCAATAAAACAAATTTTAACACTTATAGGACTGACTCTAAGAAAACAGAAAGATAAAATTCAGTACCAACTCCCCCACACATGAAACACACTGTCCCCAGTAGTGTCAAGCTTAGGATTGGTAAAAGAAAGAAAGAAAATGTTAAAGGGATGTGGTAGGTTCTGTCTGATTTTTACCTGTCTCGCACATGCATCAATCGATGCGCATAAATGCGACGATCATTGCAAGGCGATTGCGATTATGAGTCGATCGTTGCTCAGGACCGCAACGATCGCTGCAATGCGATTTTTGTGTTGTGACGATCGACACACAGGACCGTGTCGATCGTTGCATTGCGATTTCTCGGATCAGTCAGCAGTTAGCAGGTTAGTCCGTGAGAAATTCTCAAATCTCAAACCTGAAAGCTGGAAAACACCGCAAACAAGCAAAATCAAAGCAACAGATTGTCCAAATACAAGCATATCAATCCCAAACATAAGTATCCTAAGAGAAAAATCAAAAGAAAAGTGCAAAAGAAAAAGTGAAAAAGAAATACAGAACCGATGTCTGAAAATAGAGACCGATCTCACTCTCTACTCATCGTCTATGCCAGCATAGGGATCAGAATTACTCGAAGGAACAGGAATCGGAGAGCGTTGTCGACGTCGAATGGCAGGAACAGACTGATGAATCTGTGGCTGTCTCCTGCAAGTGCAGCCACGCATGAAGTCCCAGATGCTTCGTAGAATACCATCCTGACGCTCTCTCCACTCTCCCTCAGACGTCTCACTCAAAGGTACTGAAGGAGCAGGATAAGGACCAATGTCATGTGCAGCAGGAAGCTCGGGTGCGGGCGCAGAAGAAGAAGAAGCCCGTGTAGAAGGCTTTCCCAGAGGATGGGCCATCGTAGGGACACTGCGCTGATCGCGCCTAGGAGGCTGGAAATCCAAGGCAGCCAGTGTATCAATCCTGGTCAGACTGGCAGCAGGAAGCTCCACACCATGCTTTTGCGCATGCGTGTCATAGTAAACCCAGATGCGTCTCTCCTTCAGCCAAGTAGCACTCTGCAGGTGGGTCAAATTAATGTATACCTCCTTGTCATCACGCTCCATACCCTGCAAAGGGATCCTACAGTGCTGAAAGATAAGAGTAAGCAAACTCCCTACTGTCTCAATGCTCTTCCCATCCAATGCTTTCGTCGTCAGTGAGCACAAGTGATGAGCAAACACAGCTCCTAAGTTGAGATTCCTAGCAGGATCTCTCAAGTTAGTACCATCAAACAGCTCCTTCAACCCAATGAAAAGTACCTCCAGCTCATTCTTCCGCATCTTGTTCGCTTCAGCTTTGCACAACAGAGTATATCCCAAGATCCGTATCACATATCTGAGCACCGTATGCCTTACCTGAATTTGCTTTGTAGTCCTCGAATCGTATGGGCCATTACCAAACTGGTCCCAAAAATACTGCGCCTCCTATCTATCCCAACCAAGAGCTATACCGGTACGTGTAGGCTCCACGCTGAATCCATAAATACAGCAGATATCTAGAAATGAAATCCGATACCTGGCTCCCAGATACCTGAAAGTAAAGATACCTCCTGAAGCTCTACGGCAGTCTGGATCAGGATAGTAAACTCTGCAAGTAGCCAGCAACTGTCGAACGAGATCAGGGTAAAGTGGGTAGTACTGCATAGGCATTGTCCCCAGACCAATGCCTTTAACCAATGTAAGCACCTGCTCGTCAATGCCCAGGATCTTGCAGGTCCGATAATCAGCAAATTTGGTTGGCTGGACGTCCATATTCAACCAACTATTGTAGAGCAATGTATCATAATCATCCCAGTGCTCTGATATCGGCATGTTGATGAAATCTGCATCCTTAGCCAGATCCTTAGGCGCTTTGCCCCACACTTTATCTGTCGGAATTATGGCTCCTTCTACCTTGGGCCAAGGCCACTGTATAGCATCGCAGTCTCGCTAATACGGATCAGGTAATGTCGAATCTCGTGTGAACCACTCCTCTGGTGGAGGTGTATGATCCGCAGCTGCTGTAGTAGCTCTGCGTTTACGAAGTTGTCCGCGAGGAGGCATCTGCAATCAAAGAAATAAAGCCTTATCAGTCCCGCAGAACTCTCTGTGAAATCGCAATGCAACGACCGTTGCATAGGTGCAGTGATCGTTGCAAGGAGTTTTCACAGACGCCACATAATCCGTCAAATCGTGTCAAAATCAGTCCCACAATCTCATAAACAGCATAATTCCATCACCAATCAACCTAAATCAAGCCTATAGCAGTACGGAATCATCACCTTAAAGCTAAAAATCTCTAATTTCAAAACCTTAGAACCGAATCCGAAAATGATGAATTTGAGAGCCTTTACCTCGGAATTGCTTCGATTAGGTTATAGAAACAGATAGAGCGTGTAGAATCAAGAAGAATAAGCTTTGAATCAATGAAAATGATGAAGAAATGAGTGATTTAGGCGAGAGGCGATTCGGGTGTACGGGCGGCCGAAATGGGGAAGAAGAAAAGAGAGAAAATGTTAAAAGCACTTACCTGTTTCGCAAATGCAATGACCGTTGCAGATAAGCAACGATCGTTGCTAGTGAACCGATTCGATTCCGGTTTAGCGCACGTGTACCTTTATTTTTAAAATTGAACCATCTGCAATGACCGTTGCACAGGACCGCAACGATCGTCACAAGGCGATTTCATCTCTTCGTCATATCTCCCTGCATCGACCGATGCAACCTGTGCAACGATCGACGCAGGTCTCCAAACTCGTGTTCTGCAGTGAAAAAGCACCAAAAACAAAACCAAAACGTAAAATCCTAGGCAAAACACCAAAAATAATATATACAAACCTAACAGTGGGTTGCCTCCCACTTAGCGCTTGTTTAAGGTCATTAGCTTGACCGGACGAACAAGATCAGACTCTTGGAGGTTTCAACAGAGACTGTGAGTGCCTCTGTGAAAGTCTCCTCATCCAAGGTGGAGAGTAAGCTGTGTCGGTGTGAGCTCGTCCAAGAAAAGAAGGAATGTAATGTTCTCCAGGATCTAAAACCAAAGTTTCACTCGTCTGCTCTCCATGTCCATCCTCAATGGTAAAGGTTTGACCATCAATTTGTGCCCTGCGCAGCATATCCATCTCAAAGTGTAGAGGCTCATCTCCCAGATAGAGATCAATCAGACTGTTCCTTACATCGATAACTGCTCCAGCCCTGGCTAAGAATGGTCTTCCCAGTATTAGAGCATCATCCTACTCACTGTCGTACTTAAGCATAAAGAAATCTGTCGGAACTAAGTAGTTTCCAACTCTCACTGGGACGTCCTCAAGAACTCCTTTTGGAATCCTTATTGACTAATCAGCTAGGACAAGAGAGGTCCTAGTGGGTGAAAAATATGTCATCCCCAGCTTCTCTGCCACAGAGTATGGCATGAGACTTCCAGCAGCTCCTAAGTCACACAAAGAACGCCTGAAGCTATCCTCAAAGATAGAGCAACTTAGCACAAATATACCAGGATCAGGTAGCTTCTTAAGGATCTGAGTTAGCAGCACATCACTGATCTGTTTAGGGACCACTATCACCCAGTCTTTCAGCATTTCGTCCATTGGCAGCATCTTCTCCAAGTATCTATGCGCACAAGGGTGATATGGTGGATCATCAGATTGTGGCTCTTCTTCCAACTTCTCATCCATCTCTTCCAGTTGACTGACCTCATCAATCTCCTGTTGAGTTATCTCAGACACTCCAGGGAATAGTCGATTAAGCTATTGATCCGTCTCTTCATCAATGCCATGAGAAACAAGTGAGGCTGTCTGTCCACGACTTGCATCGACCGATGCACCGCACAAGGTGCATCGATCGATGCAGCAAAATTTTCACCGATTCCACCCGAGAGTTTTTCCTTAATTTCGGATTTCTCAGGTTCTTCCACCAGTTCAGCTGTATTTAACTCGAACTTTTCACCTTGGTATGATCCATCATTAATATAAACTGACCAAGCCTTGATGTGGGTGTCCACGACATTCTTTCCCTTGACAGAGCTTGAAATTTGGCTCACTTGTGTGTCCAATTGCTTCGCATGTGTACTTAAGGATTCAAACTTCCCATTAAGGTCCTCATACATAGCATCTAGCTTCCTGTTGAAGTCCACATCAGTCTTAGTCTGCCCTTCCAGCAACTGTTCCATCATTGCTTCCATCTTGCTCTCATGAGCATTAGAAGCAGGTGGTGCTTGATAAGAAGATGATCCATAGGTTCTTTGATAAGAATTACCTTGCTGAAAATGCTTCTGATAACCAGCAGGCTGTCCAAATCCAGAAGAGTTTTGATTGCTTGTGAAAGCATTCTTCTGTCCACCATTGAAAAACCTATTACCTTGCTGATTTCCAAACCTATTCCCTTGAAATCCAGAGCCACCAATGTAGTTCACATTCTCTTCTTGATTGTCTTCTTCAGCTCCAAATACCTCAACTTCCTGAGCAAAATGGACAGCTTTCTTTCCAGCCAACATATTACAAACAGTATCCAACTTACTCCTGATATCAGCTATCTCCAGATTATCTATCTTCCCACCAGACTCCTTCCTTCTCCTATCAGCAGTCTTGCAGCTATTACTGCTCACCAAGTTATCTATCAATGTCTTAGCTTGCTCAGGAGTCCTTGTGTTGAAATTTCCATTGCTGGAATTATCTAACGCAGTCTAGTAAGGGAGGTCTATACCTCTAAAGAAAATGCCCAGCAATGTCACCTCAGTGAATCCATGATTAGGACAGTCTCGTTGGTACTTCTTAAACCTCATCCACGCAGCTTTGAGAGGCTCTGTAGGACCTTGGGAGAAAGTGAGAATGTCCTGTCTCGACTGATCAGAGCGAGCATCATCATAAAAGTGCCTCAGAAACTCACTCTTCACAGCATCCCAAGTAGTAAACTTCCCAGGTGGAAGTTGTTTCAGCCAGGCTGCAGCATCTCCAGCGAGAGAGTAGGGCAAGAGTTTGAGAAACAGATAGTCATAATTCACTCCATCATACTTCATCCCAGTGACTATGTCCTCAAACTCATCAATATGGTCCATTGGCTGCTCATTCGGGAAACCATGTAAGGCATTCTGCCTCAGAATAGAGTAGTAGATGGTCTTGATCTCGAAGTCATTCCTCTCAAAACCAGGAGGTACAAGTGCTGACCGGTTAGCATGAAACTCATCTGCTCGGTTATAGTCAGCAAGAGTCCTCTCAACATGAACAACCATCTGCCTCTGACCTTGTCCTTGGCCTTGTCTTTGTCCTTGTGGCGGTTCAGGCTCAGGTTCAGGGATCACTCGTCCCTCAGCATCAATCCTTTGCCCAGCAGCATTGTACGGATTGTTCTGTCGGTCCCTTATGACGCCTTCAGCATCAGCTATCAGAATCAAGCGATTGTTGTTCATCCTTACTCGCTGATCCTTTCTGTTTGTTCTCTCTAGTCTAGCAAGTTCCTCAAGTCTGAGATTAATGAGATTCGAGTTCGGATTACTTCTGGTATCACGCGTCTGCATAAACCGTCGGTAATCGCAGTGCAACGATCGATGCGCAGTATGTAACGATCGATTCAAATACGGGTTCGCCTTGTGTCGATCGATTCAAAAGAATGCAACGATCGATGCTAAGCGAATATCAGACCTGCGACAGATAAAAACAGAGAAATTAGTAACCAAAAACAAACACGAAAAACCCAGTCTAAACTTTAAATTCAATTCTATCGAAGACTCAAAAGAGTCCCCGGCAACGGCGCCAAAAACTTGATAGGCTCTATAATTTTTAAATCCTATTCTACTGCAAGTGCACACAGTTAATGAAATTATAGTATAAAAGGTATCGAATCTCACAGAGACTCTCGGTCACGAAAGATTTTAGAACGGTCAAGTTAAACTAGGAGAAAGTAGTGAGAAACTAAAAAGAAAGCAGAAAAGTAAATCAAGTAGCAGGAGTGGTTTGTAAGCAATTAACTAAAAGCGCTAAGTCTAGGGAGTTCTCAGGAAATCTGACAAGCAGATCAGATAATCAGTCAGGATCAAATTAAGCACAGTTCTAGAACTCAAACACGGATATAGAAATAACCAACTTTCGTTGTGAGAATTCTCTAAGTCTAATAGCAGAAATTCAAATTTCTTTGCAATTCCTAACAGATTAAACTAGCCTTAAGTTCAGGTTCGATATGTTCACAATTCAATTAAACCAAATTTCTTTGCGAGTAATTCAATTGCTCATCCTAAATAGTTCAGATTCTAAATCACACTTTCGTGTCAATTTAACAACCTAGAGTCTAGATTCTAAGTGATCAGGTTAGAAACTAGTGTTAAGCACAATTCAGGTTGAAGAACAATTATGATATGAATCCTTAACTGAAATAAATAAATCTAGCAAGTCATGAAATCCCTAAACCTAACTATGAATCTACTCAGACATAGATAATGAAAACATAATCAATGAATAATTAGATTGCATAAAAGAGAGTATAGAAATAAAGGGGTTCGAAATCTTCTCCAAAAGCAGGAAGCAATACAGGTTCAGATCAGCCCCAAAAAGCTCTAAAAACTCTCAGCTCAAAGTATGAAAGTGTAATGTAAAATTGTTGTAAAAACCTAATTATATTAGCCTAATCACGTCTTGGGGCTTCTTTGTAAATACTAGAACATCTGGGAAAATCTGCAATTTCAGCATTTTTCATTAAACTCGCCGAGGAAGGCCCATCTCGCTCGTGTGTCGATCGATGCACATGTTGTGTCGATCGATGCAATCCTCTGTTTTGGACAGTGAACTCTATCTCTCGGGTTGAATCTCCAAAATGCTCCAGAATGCTCCATAATCTCCAATTCTGCTCCAAACGTGCCTAGACCTGTAAACACACCTAAAAGACTCCAAAACATAACATAAGACTCGATAAATAACACATATACCATGGTTAAAAGCCCTAAATCCATGGTATATCATGCAACCAAAGTGGCAATGCTATGCCCCAACGTCCATTTCGCACCTACACATGATATATGTATATATATAAGTACATATATACTTGGTATAATTGCATATATATATTTAATTAAATCATCAATCTTACATAGTCTTGTAACCATCCTCCGAAATAATGATATTTGTACTTCTCATACTCTTTCTCTTGTAAATCGGGGTAAGCTTCTTCCATTTGCATATAGAATATATTGCAAAATAATATGTGCATGATATGATTATAGTAAAAATATATCTAAAATATATATATACCTTTCGAATTTATGCACGAAATCACAACTTCGTAAAATATACTTGTGAACCGCACTAGAGTGGTCAGAGTCTTCCCACCAAATGTCTGCCAATATTCCTGCTAGTCTTCCAATTTGTGCGAAGAATCTAGAACATCAACGTGGTACGTAGGTGCAGCTCCACCAGAATCATATCGTCCAGGAGTGGTTTTTTTTGTTCTGACTGTTGGGCTAAAGTAATATGACGTGAAGTGAGAGGTTTCCTCAGTCAAACTTCCTGCAACGATAGAACCCTTTACTTTTGCCAAATTTTTTGCCTTCTTTTTCAAATCTCCCATGAATCGCTCGAACGGGTATATCCATCGGAATTGCACGGGTCCACCAAGTGATGCTTCGTGTGGTAGGTGGATAGGGAGATATTCCATAACATCAAAAAACGAAGGCGGGAATATTTTTTCCAAATTAAAGCAACACCGGAATATTATTCCTTAACTGCTCAATGCCTGCTTCTGTCAATGTTCGAGTGCTAGATCCTTGAAAATTGTTCCAATTCGTATCAAATAAATGATATTGAATGCAATAAATTAACAAGCATGCAATGTTATAATTATTAACATAGTTAGTTAAATATTTATTTTGGATTGATTCTTACCTGCAAGTGCTTCATGTACATTGGTCGGTAAGAGCTCTAAGAATGCAAACGGTAGTAGTTGCTGCATGAATACATGGCAGTCGTTGAAACATATCAATCAGGAAACTTTACTTCTGAATCAACCCATTCAAACAATGCATGTTTCACTGCCCCGGATAATCGAAAGTTCAGAATTGGCATCTTCTCGTCCCTTGTGATATGCAATTCTGGTCTTACGCATATGTCGACCAAATCTAACCTTGATTTCATATTTTCTTTTCCCTTTCCCTGCACATTCAATAACGTAATCATAGTGTTATCGAAAAAAATCTTTTCGATGTGTCTCACATCAAGGTTGTGCTGTAGAAGATGATCCTTCCAATATGGTAAGTCCCAAAAGATACTTTGTTTGTGCCAATTGTGGGATTCACCATATCCATCAGGCATGTTTGCTTTAGTATGCCAATTACCCCCTTTTTTACATGTTTCTTGAGCTCTGTAATAATCGATCTGTGCAATCAAATCATTCCCTGAAACATAAACTAGTTGAGGAACACGCACAACTTTGTTCTTCTTGAACATATTCTTATTCCTTCTATACGGATGATTCAAAGGAAGAAACCGGTGGTGACAATCGAACCAACATAGTTTCCTTCATGCTTTAGCTGAAAGGCTTCTGAACGATCCAAACAATATGGACAAGATAACCTTCCATGCGTAGTCCACATATTGAAGTTCTGTTGCTGCAAGTAGTTAAACGTGCGAACACCTATATACCACAACTGATTCAACGCATGAATCAAGGGTTGGAGAAACACATCAAGAGATCGCTTCGGATGGTTAGGACCAGGCACAAGAATACTCTGGAACAAAAATTCTCATTGCATGCACATTTCTGGAGGAAAATTGTATGGCGTTAATATGACAGGTCATAAAGAATATTGTCTCCCAGACATACCAAATGGACTAAATTCATTTGTGCATAACCCAAGATAAACATTTCTCGAGTCATTAGCAAAGTCTGAATGTACCGTTTGAAAGTGTTTCCAAGCTTTTGCATCTGATGGATGCTTAACTTCTCCTTCATTTGTGGTATATTCTGTGTGCCATCTCATTGCCTTTGATGTCCTTTCTGAGTGGTATAACCGCTTCAATCTATCGGTTATAGGTAAGTACCACATACATTGGTATGGGACGCCAGTCCTTCAAGTGGTTGGACGGTAAAGACCATGTCCATTTGGACAGGACCATGGACAGCCCATTTTACTATAATTTAAAATTGGTTGTCAATACTATTTAAAACTCGATTTTGTGGTTTTGCCGGTAAAACTCGATTTTAGCGGTTTTAGCGGTAAAAGTCAATTTTATGGTTTTAAAGCGAAAAGTCTATTTTACGGTTTTGACGGAAAAATTCGATTTTGCAGTTTCAGCGGTAAAACTTGATTTTGCGGATTTGACAATAAAAGTTGATTTTGCGGTTTTGGCGGGAAAACTCAATTTTGCAGCTTTGAGGGAAAAGTAAAATTTACGGTTTTGGTGGGAAAAGTCAATTTTATGGTTTGGCCGTAAAACTCGATTTTCGGTTTTGGCAGAAAAAAATTATTTTGTGGTTTTGACGGAAAAAAATATATTCGGTTTTGGTGGAAAAGTCAAGTTTACGGTTTTGGCGGTAAAACTCAATTTTTTGTTTTGGCCGGAAAAATCAAATTTGTGGTTTTGACGGAAAAATAAAATTCTACGATTTTGGCGGGAAAAGTCATTTTGCGGTTTTGTCTGTAAAACTCGATTTTGCAGCTTTGGCGGAAAAGAAAATTTTATGGTTTTGGCAAAAAATCGATTTTGCGGTTTTTGTGGTAAAACTCGATTTTACGGTTTGGCGGGAAAATTCGTTTTGCGGTTTTGGCGGTAAATTTCGATTTTGTGGTTTTGGCAGGAAAAGTCATTTTTATGGTTTTGGCATTAAAATTCGATTTTGTGGTTTTGGTGGTAAAAGTCGATTTTACGGTTTTGACCGGAAAAATCATTTTGCGGTTTTGGCGGTCAAACTCGATTTTGCGGGTTTAACAGTGAAACTTGATTTTGTGGTTTTGGCTGGAAAACTCGATTTTGTGGTTTTGGGGAAAAATCAATTTTACGATTTTGGCAGAAAAAGTCAGTTTTACGGTTTGACGGGAAAACTCGATTTTACGGTTTTTATAGAAAGATAAGTTTTCCCAGTTTTTGCGAAAACCCCTGATTTTTGTTTTGAAATCGACTAAGTGACAAAAAATGGCATAAAAATCTTCAAATTTATTTAACCCTAGGTTTTTAATAATTTGGGCATGACTAATGTCCATTTGGTCTTGCCCATTTCGACTATCGACAAAATTAGTATAAAGACCATTTAAACCATTTTGGTTTTGGGCCAGACCATGACCGTCCATAATGAATTGAACTGGTCATGTCCATGGATACCTCAACCATTTGACAGCTCTACTCCTCCCAACGACGGATCTACTGGGCCATGGAGCTTTTGCGGCGTCCCTCCTCCGCAAACTACCCTACCAAGGCGTCACAGAGAAAAAGAGAGGTGCCGTCCGATCTGCCGCCATGGAACCTCCCGTCGTTGAAGCACTAACAAAGATCTACAGGGGAAGCCTCCTCAAGACCACCGTACAAGCCAACAACGGAGAAAACCTCCTAAATTGAAACGAAAAAGCGAGACTTTTGGGAGAGAACATGGTCCGCGCTTGAAAATAAGGCACATTTAGATTGAAGCTAAATATTGAGAATGTTTATATAGAAAAAAGGGAAAAGATGGATATGGGGGCACATAGAGATTCAAACCAAAGGTAAGTGGAGCAATATAGCCTTTTAAACCTATAAAATCTATGTTTTGATCAACCCAAACTAAAATATTTGATACTTAACTCGGGCAGCTGCTCAATGTCTATAATATAGCCTGGCCCCTCTTGATTAGATTAAAGGGATGGTGTTGCCTATGGTGATATGCTATTCTCCGGTTAGACGATGATGTAAAATTAATTTAGAAAAGATGTTCCACAATGATTAAAAAAAAAATTTAGTTAGTTACATGGACTCGCGGAGAAAAGGACTGGAGCATACCACCACTCCCATAACCAAAACAACCGCCATAGAAGAAATCAATCCCATGGAAACTAAACAAACCCAAAATCACAAAAAAAAAAAAAAAAAAAAAAAAACAGAACAAAACGAAACCAAGAAAAATAGAACCACAAGATCTACACCAAAATCCAAACTGCAATCTACTACGACCAAGGAATGAAAACAGCAATTGGCTCACCACATCTGATCGAGCCTCCAGGAGAAGAGCAAAACCAAACGACCGTTAAAAACACCAGATACAACTCAACGAAAGATATGACCATGGGGAAAGAAGAGCGACACCAAGAAACCTTAAGGAACGAATTCCAGAGAGCCACACGAAGATGACATGAGCAAGGGAAACGGCAGCCGAGACCCACACTGTAACACCCGTCCTTTCAATCCCAAGTCAACGACCCTTTGATTCCACGAGTCATAGTTCACAACCGCGAACCAAGTAATAAACCAAGGACCAACACGTAAATAACTGAAAAGGGTTTTACTTTATTAATATGAAAAGCCGAGTCTTACAGGAAAACCGAACCAACTGAAATAGCTTAAACGTAAAACGCAAGAATCGCATAAGTCTCAACGATAAAAAGAACAGAAAAGAAAGAAGGTAAATCCCGCTTCCCAAAACGTAACACCACACCGTCCGTCTACCCTTGCAACGCTCCAGGGTTATCTGCAAAACAAACAACGAAGGAGGCCTGAGTAATTGGCTTACACCAATACCCAGTGAGGGCGGATTCTAGGAATGCCACTATCTCTACTTTAATCTAACACAACATCAAGCAAAGAGTCCAAGGTTAATAACACCTTGCACCCACGCCCGAAGGCTCAAACAAACTACATCCACTCGTGCTTTCGCACTCATGGACCCCTTCCTTCGACCTGTAGGCCCACACAAACCTTTTCCTTCTGGCCCGTCGGCCTTCCCTCTTGGGGGGATCGCCAAAACCCCCTTCTGACGATCCAAGGGTCACGTACCCAACCTCTATATACGTGAGCCGCCAAGAAACACCCTTTCGGGGGACCTACTCAGTTCTATCACACATAGCCTTCACATACAATCAACGTTTTCAGTTCAAATGATAACCTAAGGTCTAGGTTTCGTTTTCAGATTAAGCGACAACTTAGTTTCTAGGTTTTCATCCATCATATCAACAAAAAATCCGCTAGAACTACACTACCTATGAAAGACACTATTAAACGAGGATTCGATACTCAATACTGCGAGAGATTAAAGAAAGATCACGTTCGGTCCTCACATTAGTCTAGATCTGACGAACGGGAAGTAGATCTGGGAATCCGGGGGTCTCACCTTAAGAACGAGAAGATCGAAGGGCTCTACACTCAAACGAATCGAGAAGACGGCGACTCGGGGCTCTGGATCGGATTCAGGAGCGAACGGCGGTCTCCGGCAAACTTTCCGGCGGCTCGCGGTGGTTCCGGCCGGCAGCGTGACGGCGGTCCGACGAACGGCGGTCGCTCCGGCGGTGGTCCGGTCGGCAGCGGAGGTCGGTCTCCGGCGGTCGGCGATCGGTGGCTCCGGGATGGTCGGCGGTGGCTGGCTGGCTCGGGGCTTCGGCAGAACTTTGTTGCTTCGGGAAATGTGCAGAAATGAAAGAGCTGCTCCTCTTTTTATAGGGGATTCTGCTAGGGCTTCCAGATCTGACGGGTTGGGCCTTGGGCCTCTGGCCCTTTCCTTCCTTTCCTTTGGGCTCAAGCAAAGCCTTATGGCCCTTTTCCCCTATTTCTTTGGGCTCAAGTAACACTTCTTGGGCCTTTCCTTTGGGCCCAAGTATGGGTATGTTACAATTCTCGCCCACCAATCGGGAATTTGTCCCCGAATTCGACTCGGTAAACAACTCTGGATGGCTCAACTTAAACGGCTGCTCGGGTTCCCAAACATCGTCCTGAATTCCGTCTCTCTCCCAACGAACCAAAACCATCTTGGTTTTCTTCCCGTTGAACTCTGATTCTCGGCGATCCACCACTTGGACTGGTTTACTCGTCACTGACCAGTTACGGTTAACATCTGATGGCGGCTTAGGTAGGATTAGTTCCGGTTCACGAACAACCTTCCGCAGAACAGACACATGGAACACGTTGTGAAAATCAGACAGCTCCTGAGGTAACTCTAACCTATACGCTACCAGACCAACCCTCTCAACAATCACGAATGGTCCCTTATATCTAGGCCTCAACTTTTTCAGCTTGCGGTTAGGATCGTTGCCCCGGAACGTCCTCATCTTAAGATACACTGCATCTCCCACTGCGAACTCCAAATCCTTCCGACGCTTATCTGCATAACTCTTCTGACGGTCATGGGCCTGCTTTAATATTTCTTCGAGCAATTCCACTTGCTCGACTGTTTCTTGAATCATTTCCGGCTCTAAATCACACATCTCCCCCACCTCGGTCCAACATAGGGGTGTCCTGCAAGGCCGTCCATAAAGAGCCTCGTAAGGCGACATCCCGATGCTCGCGTGGTTACTGTTGTTATAGGCAAACTCGACCAAAGGCAGGAACTTAACCCAGTTACCCTCCCAATCCAACACACATGCCCGAAGCATATCTTCCAGCGTTTGGATGGTCCGTTCAGACTGTCCATCGGTCTGCGGGTGGTATGTTGTACTGAGAAGTACCTTCGTACCCATCGCTTTCTGGAACGCTTGCCAGAAGATAGAAGTAAACTTTGGATCTCTATCTGACACAATACTGACTGGCGACCATGCTGCTTCACTATGCATTCCACATACTTCCGAGCGAGGGTCTCAGCCCCGTCTGTCTTCTTAATTGCTAGGAAGTGTGCAGATTTGGTGAGTCGGTCCACAATCACCCAAATCGCATCCTTCTTTCCCGTCGTCCTTGGTAATCCGGTAACGAAGCCATGGTGACCATATCCCATTTCCATTCTGGTATGGGCAACCCTTGCAGTATCCCGCTGGGGACCTTCCTTTCTGCCTTGACCTGCTGGCAGTTCTGGCACTGGGAGATCCATTTTTCCACATCTCTTTTCATACCTTCCCAGTGGTAGTAACACTTCAGAGCGTAGTACATCTTAACGATTCTCGGGTGAATCGAGAACTGAGACTGGTGCGCTTGCCTCAGGATCTCCTTTCTTAATTCTTCCACTTGAGGTACGCATATTCGGTCCTTGAACATTACCGTCCCATTGGCCGCCGTGTGGTACCCGATTACCTGCTTCTCAACCATGGCCAATAGGTTTTGGTCACGCGGTTGGGCTTCTCGGATCCTTCCAAGTAGATCAGCTTGATCCCAAACTCCCAATCCGGTGACGCTTTCAGTGACGTTAGTAACGCACAGCTGTAGTTCTGACAGCGCTGCCGACAATTCCTGCACTTTTCTGTTCTCTGACACGACGATCTTTCTTCTGCTTAAAGCATCAGCTACCTGGTTTGCCTTTCCGGGGTGATACTCGATCTCCAAATTGTAGTCCGCTAGTAGCTCCATCCATCGGCGCTGCCTCAAATTCAACTCTCCTTGCGTGAAGACGTACTTCAAACTCTTGTGATCCGTGAATATCTGCACTTTCTCTCCGTACAGATAAGCACGCCATATCTTCAAGGCGAAGACTTCTGCTGCTAACTCCAAGTCCTGGGTGGGGTAGTTAACCTCGTGCTTCCTCAACTGCCTCGATGCATAGGCGATCACCTTCCCCTCTTGCATCAAGACACACCCAAGTCCAACTCCAGATGCGTCCGTGTAGACTACATACGGTATTCCTGGCCATGGTAGTACTAACACTGGAGTTTGAGTCAACCGTTCCTTTAGTTTCTCAAAGCTCTGGGCACACTTGTCCGTCCATTCGAACTTGACGTCCTTACCGGTCAGGATCGTCAGAGGCTTAGCGATGCTGGCGAATCCCTCCACAAACTTCCTTGTAGTACCCTGCCAATCCCAAGAAACTGCGAACGTCGGTCGCATTCTCCGGCTTTGCCCAATTGGTGATCGAGGTGATCTTTTCCGGATCCAATGCTACACCGGATTCCGAGACCACTTGACCAAGGAATCGAATCTCCCTTTGCCAAAAGCTACACTTACTGAGCTTGGCGAACAACTGCTGCTTCCTGAGGGTATCCATGACAATCCTGAGGTCCCACTCGTGTTGCTCCTTACTCCTCGAGTAGACCAAAATATCGTCGATGAAGACAATAACACACTTGTTCAAGTACGCTCGAAAGACGTCATTCATCATCTTCATAAAGGCTGCTGGCGCATTGGTCAATCCAAACGGCATTACCACGAACTCGTAGTGTCCATAACGTGTTCGGAATGCCGTCTTTTGATGTCCTCCTCCGCTATCCAAATCTGATGGTACCCTGAGGCTAGATCGATCTTCGAGAACCAAGTGGCTCCCTGCAGCTGGTCCAACAGCTCATCGATCCTTGGCAGCGGGTACTTATTCTTGATGGTCACCTTATTCAGTCCTCGGTAATCGATGCAAAGTCGGAAACTCCCATCCTTCTTCTTGACAAACAACATTGGCGCTCCCCACGGCGAACTGCTCGGTCGGACAAATCCTTTCTCCACCAGATCCTCTAGTTGCTTCTTCAACTCCGCCATCTCTGCGGGCGCTAAACGATATGGAGCCCTCGACACGGGTGCCGTTCCGGGCTCTAACTCTATCGTAAAGGCATAATTCCGCTCCTGTGGTGGTCCCGTCAATGGCGCGAATACGTCCTCGTATTCCGCAGCCACTGGAATGCTCTCCAAACTCGGAGCTCATTCTTCCTTAGTCATCGTGATGGTCGCCAAATACGCCTCGTTTCCCTTGCTGATTAACTCCTCGGCTTGGATCATGGATATGACCAATATCCCCTGTCCGCGTTTTCATTCCCTTGAAAATGATCTTTCCCTCTCCTCGAGGGAAAGTGATGGTTGCTCTGGCGCAGTCCATTACGGCCTGATGTTGCACCAACCAGTCCATGCCCAGGATAACCTCATAGCGACCTAGCTCTATCCGTGCTAAGTCTGCCGGTAAGTTGACTCCGTCCACTATCACTGGCACCGCTGCAAAGACCCTGTGCCTGATACCTTCTCTGCCCCGGCGGTTTCTACCTTCATGACTCCGTCGATGAACCTGCCCTTAAAGTTCCAACATTCCGAGAAATGTGGACTCACGAAGCTATGCGTAGCTCCCGTGTCAAACAGGGTGTGGGCGGCTACTCTCCCAATTACAACCGACCCTACACGTTTACTAGTCTAAGCTACGAGACCTTTATCTACAACGACTACAAATAACACACAAGCAGGTAGGATTACGTACCCGCGATCGGCTACACTCCCCTGGGGGCTCCTGCAGCCTACGCCATAAGCCCCGCAACTTGAACTCCCGGTGGTGGCGGTGGCTGTGGCACTACACCGGCTCTGCCCTGCCCTCCTTGCTATGGTGCTGGTGGTACCCCGACTCCTCCTGGCCTTCCTGCTCCTGCCCGGTTAGCCTGATTCGTACAGTTCCTTGCTAGATGTCCCTGGCGATGACATAGGAAGCATGCTAACTGCGGGCACTCCCTCTTGAAATGGCCCATTTGTCCACACTGGAAACAAACCTCCTGCGCCATTTGCTGAAACGGCTGTACGGGCTGTGGCTGCGCTTGCTGTGCTGGTACTGCTGGTGCCGCGACATAGGCCGTGTCCCAACTCCTCTTGACTCCTCTGTTGTGCCCATTCTTCTGCTGCTTCTGCTCTTCCTCCCAGTCGGTCTCAGCATCAGCTGCCTTCTCAATCAGGTCGTTCATGTCGTAGTAATCCCTCTGCTTGCAACGAACCTTGAGCTCGATCTTCAACTCGGTGAGAAACTGACGAATCAGCTCCCGCTCAGTAAAATACCTCCCTGCAAACCTCCTCAAACGGTTTAACTCCTCCCCGTACTGCCGTACACTCCGGTTTCCCTGACAGAGGTTTCGGAACTCCCCCTCCAACCTGTCCATGGTCACTTCCGGGAAGTACTTCCGATTGAACGCCTCGCGAAAATCCACCCATGTCAGCTGACGTCCCTAAGCGCTCTCCTGCACTCCTTTCCACCAAACCAGCGCATCATCCTTGAGATAGGAGGTCGCTATCTCCACATGGAACTCCATCGGGCATCTAGCAGTATCCAAACTCCGCTCCAGCTTCCTCCTCCAGTTGTCCGCTGCAATGGCGTTGACGCCTCCATCGAAGTGATCAATCTGCATCTCCCTCAGATGCTTCAGCATAGTCCAGTAGGTCACTCCTGGCACCGCTCCTGGCACCTGCGGTGGCTGCACAAACCCAAAACCGATCGGAGCGGCTCCTGCTCCTCCTGCAAAAAATCCATCTCCTCCCTGAGAGTTCACAGCTCCTCCCTGAGCGTTCACAGCTCCTCCCGGGGCTCCAGGCGCCCCATTGACGTGCACCGGTACTACTCCAGGTGCAGCTACTCCTACAACACCTCCCGGTGCTCCTCCTACCTCTACGACATTGGCGGCTTGCGCCTGCTGAAGCGCGAGCAGCTCCTGTAGAAGAGCGGCATCCACAGCTACCTGTCCAACTACCAATGCTGCTCCAACTTGGTTTCCAACGACTGGTCCCTGGAGTCCGCGCACACTGGTGGCACTGTTTGTCGATGACGCTGGCACTGGCGCATCCTGATTACGACGAGCTGGCGGGGTTCTTCTCTTAGGCGGCATCTGTTGCAAGAGAAGGACGATTTGAGTCAGTTTAACGGCTGAACACTGAACTCACTTCCGGAGTGTATATAAGGAGGAGATCGGAGTGGTGCTTCTAGTATCTAACTTTTAGAAATCCCCATTTAGAAAGAGTTGGAAACGCTTTGAAAATAACTTTTGAAAACGACTTTGAAATCCGAATATAAAAGTACTACCCTACCTAGCCAGGACAGTACTGGCTAGGTTTTAACCTGGCTCTGATACCAAAATTGTAACACCCGTCTCTTCAATCCCAAGTCAACGACCCTTTGACTCCACGAGTCATAGTTCACAACCGCGAACCAAGTCATAAACCAAGGACCAACGCGTAATAACTGAAAAGGGTTTTACTTTATTAAAATGAAAAGCCGAGTCTTACAGGAAAACCGAACCAACTGAAATAGCTTAAACGTAAAACGGAAGAATCGCATAAGTCTCAACGATAAAAAGAACAGAAAAGAAAGAAGGTAAATCCCGCTTCCCAAAACATAACACCACACCGTCCGTCTACCCCTGCAACGCTCCAGGGTTACCTGCAAAACAAACAACGAAGGAGGCCTGAGTAATTGGCTTACACCAATACCCAGTGAGGGCGGATTCTAGGAATGCCGCTATCTCTACTTTAATCTAACACAACATCAAGCAAAGAGTCCAAGGTTAATAACACCTTGCACCCACGCCCGAAGGCTCAAACAAACTACATCCACTCGTGCTTTCGCACTTATGGACCCCTTCCTTCGACCCGTAGGCCCACACAAACCTTCTCCTTCTGGCCCGTCGGCCTTCCCTCTTGGGGGGCTCGCCAAAACCCCTTTCCGACGATCCAAGGGTCACGTACCCAAACCCTATATACGTGAGCCGCCAAGAAACACCCTTTCGGGGGACCTACTCAGTTCTATCACACATAGCCTTCACATACAATCAACATTTTCAGTTCAAATGATAACCTAACGTCTAGGTTCCGTTTTCAGATTAAGCGACAACTTAGTTTCTAGGTTTTCATCCATCACATCAACACAAATCATCCGCTATAACTACACTACCTATGAAAGACACTATTAAACGAGGATTCAATACTCAATACTGCGAGAGATTAAAGAAAGATCATGTTCGGTCCTCACCTTAGTCTAGATCTGACGAACGGAAAGTAGATCTGGGAATCCGGGGGTCTCACCTTAAGAACGAGAAGATCGAAGGGCTCTACACTCAAACGAATCGAGAAGACGGCGACTCGGGGCTCGGGATCGGATTCAGGAGCGAATTGTTGGGATTGTGTCCTGAAATCACACTTGTACTCACTCCTGTGATAGTTGTGTGTCGAGATCTGACATTCGTATAATACTGGGCGTTTGCAATGCTTTGCTAGAAGCCTCTTGCAATCTGTAGGTTTTACACTTACTGCCAGTATTATATGATCCTATAGGGTCACACACCTAAGCGAACTGGAAGCTACGACATGGGAATGATCATTATGGTAATGATCATACTAATGTGTATTGGATACACATTAATATCGATATTATGGTGTTGTGTCGATCGACACAGCTTGTGTGTCTGTCGACACAGTTCGGATTTTCCGAACAGACTTTTCGGGTTATGGCTTAATTGAGTCTGGCCCGTTAAGCACGTTTAGGTCGAATAAAACTGATTAGTTTCGACCTAAACAAGAGAGCCGTCCAGTTTTCTTGACAGAAACACTAGACACACCAGAACCTTTCGATCCCCATTGATCCGGCACTAGCATCCCGTTTCCAGCGAGCGTGCGTGTGTATCTGGTAGAGGCAAAGCGTTGCGTTGCTCCACTGATCTCGTTCACCATCTCTTCCGCTGCCAAAAGGTAAGAACGAGGTTGGTTCTAAATTTCAATATAACAAACCCTAGATCCATCGGGATCCAACAGTGGTATCAGAGCTTGTTAGGGTTTAGCTATTGAATTTGTTGCAAAATAATTCGAATATTGATGTTGTTGAATTGATTTTTGCATGTTCAAATCGTGTTTTCATATTATATTCTCGGTTTTGTTCCTGTTGAAAAGACGATGAATTGATGAAAACGCACTGTGTCGATCGACACAAAGCGTGTGTCGGTCGACACGCCGCGGCGCAAATATAAAATTTTAGGGTTTGTCGCAGGGTGTCGATCGACACAAAGCGTGTGTCGGTCGACACAGAGCGAAAACTCGCGAATAAAATTTAGGGTTTGTCGCACAGTATCGATCGACGCAAAGCGTGTGTCGGTCGATACAAAGCGAAAATCCGTAAATAATTTTAGGGTTTCGATCTGAGATCGAGTACCCGTAATCGTGCTGCGTCGATCGATACACTGGGTGTGTCGGTCGACACAGGCAATACGATTAGATAGATCGGTTCAATTGGATTGAACTGGTTATCTAGTTCGGTTAATTTTATTAACCAAATTGATTCTGGTTTGGTCATATCGATCGACACACAGTATGTGACAATCGACATGGACCATTAAACCGAACTGGTTCAATTGAATTGAATCGGTTGAGTAAATTCGATCCGGTTTGACCGGTTATCGAAGATCGGTTTAAATCCAGTTGCATCGATCGATGCCAATGGTTGGCGTCGATCGACACAACGTCCGCAGACTTGTTGGTTTGACCACAAATTTGCATGAACCAGAATAATCTAATCCTAAAAGTTTTAGATGAATCTAAACTTAATAAAACTGAATGTTTTAATTAAAATTTGTAATTTCTTAGATATATATTGAATATAAATCAAGATAAGATTAGTTCTTTTCCTCAACTAAATATCAAGTGATCTTGATGTCTTGCCCGATCTTGTCTACTGTCAAGACTCGTGTTGTTGTTGGATATTCTTGGAGTCCTTGATATCCACAACAGCATGAGTAATGCAGGTGATCATTGATAGATTTGCAGTGCAACTATTAGTGATCACAAGACAGAAGAGATTGGTTTTACTTGACTGGGCTGTCAGAAGTTCTGGGCCCAGAGACATCAGAGTGGATTGGACATAGTTTGTCTTATTCACGACCAAGAGTTGTACTGAGTACAATTAGCAATGATTTGCTTACCTAGATAACTAAAGCTTGAGTAACGGCGAGTCGCCCACTCGAATTTCAGTAATCTGAGGATCTTGGCGCATTGTATTCATATGAGGAAACATAGTTTGAATACAATGCGAGTTTTCTTATTAGATAAGAATTCTCATTTCTTGTGCTTTATAACTAAAATCTACCTCTTTTTGAATTACAGCTATGTCTGTCTCAAATCACATCAACACTTTCTCACTAAGATCCGTCCTTGAGAAGGACAAGTTAAATGGATCTAATTTCTTGGAATGGTATCGGAACCTGAGAATAGTTCTCAGGCAAGAGAACAAGGAATATGTCCTTGAAAGAGTTCTCACCGAGAGGCCACGTTCCAATGCTCCGCAGACAGAAAAGAATGCTTGGGATAAGCATTCAGCGGATGTCAAAGATGTTAATTGTCTAATGCTGGTGACTATGAACTCTGAGCTGCAGAAGCAATATGAGAACGTGTTGTCACCCATTGAGATGATTAACAGCCTGAAAGCTTTGTTTCAGGAGCAAGCTCGCACAGAGAGATACCAGACGGTTAAATCTCTCATGGATTGCAAGCTGGCTAAGGACAGTCCAGTAAGTCCTCATGTCCTTAAAATGATGGGTTACATTGATAACCTGGGGAAACTGGACTGTGCCATTAGCCAGGATCTGGCCACTGACATGATTCTGCAGTCTTTGCCGTCGTGTTTTGATCAGTTCATCATGAACTACAACATGCAAAACATGACTAAGACATTGACTGAGTTGCACGGTATGCTGAAGACAGCAGAGCCGAACCTCAAGAAGGCTACTCCCAGTGTCCTGATGGTACAAGGGGGTAAAAGGTTTAAGAAACCTAAGAAGAGTAAGGGTAGGGCCCAGGTTGTCCAGGATGAAAGTCAGGACAAGCCCAAGCCGAAGCCCAAATCCGGGCCTTCTCCTGAGGATAAGTGCAACTACTGCAAGCAGTTGGGGCATTGGAAGAAAGACTGCAAGAAGTTCATGGAAGATTACAAGAAACTGAAGAAGACGTATGATGCGTCTTATTCAGGTATTTATGTTATCGAACTTGGTATTATATCTTCTCGTTCTACTTCGTGGGTATTGGATACCGGCTGCGGTGCTCATATCTGTACTGATGTGCAGGCAATAAGAAACAGTAGGACGCTGAAGAAAGGACAAGTAGAGCTACGGGTCGGGAATGGAGCTAAGGTTGCTGCACTGGCCGTAGGCACCTGCGAGTTGTCCTTACCTTCGGGCATGGTTTTAATTTTGAATAATTGCTACTATGTACCTGCGATTAGCAGAAACATAATTTCAGTTTCCGTTTTGGATTTGGAAGGTTTTGATTTTGCTGTTAAGAATAAAGTTTGTTCTTTTAATCGTGATGGTAATTATTATGGTAGCGCCCCATTAGATAATGAGTTATATGTTTTAAACCAAGAAATGCCTAATTTTAACATAAATACAAAGCGGTTTAAGTCCAATGACAAAAACCCGACTTTCTTATGGCATTGTCGTTTGGGCCATATCAATGAGAAACGCATCCAGAGGCTCCATCGAAATGGACTTCTGGGCTCATTTGATTTTGAATCATGTGAGAAATGCGAGTCTTGTTTGGTGGGCAAAATGGCTAGAGCCCCTTTCAACAAACCAAATGAAAGGGCCAGTGATTTATTGGGCCTTGTTCATACTGATGTATGTGGGCCAATGAGTACTGCTGCCAGAGGAAACTTTAAGTACTTCATTACCTTTACTGATGATTTCAGTAGGTATGGCTATGTCTATTTGATGAGACACAAGTCAGAATCCTTTGATAGATTCAAGGAATTCAAGAATGAAGTACAGAATCAACTTGGCAAAAGTATCAATGTTCTGCGATCGGATCGCGGAGGAGAATACTTAAGCCAAGAGTTCAGCGACTATCTGAGCGAGTGTGGAATTGTTTCACAACTCACTCCTCCTGGAACACCCCAATGGAATGGAGTGTCAGAGAGGAGGAATCGAACCTTGTTGGACATGGTTCGGTCTATGATGAGTCATTCTAATCTTCCATTATCCTTTTGGGGATACGCTCTAGAAACGTCTGCGTTTACACTAAATAGGGTGCCATCTAAATCAGTGGAAAAGACACCACATGAGCTGTGGACTGGGAATGTTCCTAGTCTGTCTTTCCTGAGGATTTGGGGTTGTGAGGCTTTTGTCAAACGTTTAATCTCTGACAAGCTTGCACCCAAATCAGATAAATGCTACTTCGTTGGTTATCCTAAGGAAACCAAGGCATACTACTTTTACAACCAATCTGAGAACAAAGTATTTGTTGCTCGGGACTGTTCTTTTCTTGAGAGGGAGTTTCTCTCTAAGAAAAACAGTGGGAGTAAAGTACATCTTGAAGAAATTCAAGATGCACAGGAGACTGCTCAACCTATTGAGGAAGAGCAGCAGTTGGATCCACAAAGTTATGTGGAACCGGCGCCTGTGGAGCCTGAAGTTCGCAGATCCGGAAGGATCCGTCACGAACCCGAGAGATACTATGGATTTCTCGTAACCAATTCAAATGATCTGATGATCATTGAAGGTGACGAACCAGCGACCTTTGCGGAAGCAATGATGGGCCCGGACTCCGAAAAGTGGCTTGGAGCCTCTAAATCCGAAATGACATCCATGTCAGAAAACCAAGTATGGTCCTTGGTCGATTGACCTAGTGGTGTAAAAGCCATTGAGTGTAAATGGATCTTCAAGAAGAAGATTGACGTGGATGGCAATGTACAGATTTACAAAGCGAGATTGGTGGCTAAAGGTTTCAAACAAATTCATGGTATTGACTATGATGAAACCTATTCCCCAGTAGCTATGCTTAAATCTATTCGGATTCTTCTAGCGATTGCTGCTCATTATGATTATGAGATTTGGCAGATGGATGTCAAAACCGCATTCCTGAATGGTATTCTGGAAGAGGATGTGTACATGACACAGCCTGAAGGTTTTGTCGATCCTAAGAACGCTGGGAAGGTATGCAAACTTCATAAATCCATTTATGGATTGAAGCAAGCATCACGGAGTTGGAATCTTCGTTTTGATGAAGCAGTAAAACAATTCGGTTTCATCAAGAACGAAGAGGAAGCATGTGTATACAAGAAGACAAGTGGGAGCAAAATTGCATTTCTTGTACTGTATGTCGATGACATACTCCTCCTCGGTAATGACGTTCCATTGCTTCAGTCTATTAAGACTTGGCTTGGAAGTTGTTTTTCCATGAAAGACATGGGAGAAGCCGCGTACGTTCTTGGAATCAGAATCTACAGAGATAGAACTAACAGGCTGATTGGATTGTGCCAAGACACTTATATTGATAAGGTGTTGCACAGATTCAGGATGCAAGATTCCAAGAAAGGCTTCATACCAATGTCTCATGGCAAGAGTCTCTGCAAGAAACAGTGTCCGGCGACGCCTGCTGAGCGAGAACGCATGAATAGGATTCCTTATGCCTCTGCAATAGGATCTATTATGTATGCCATGCTCTGCACTCGTCCAGATGTAGCTTACGCGTTAAGCATGACGAGTAGATACCAATCTGATCCAGGTGAAGCTCACTGGACAGCTGTCGAGAATATTCTCAAGTATTTGAGACATACTAAGGATAAGTTCCTTGTGTATGGAGAAAGTGATGAACTTGTGGTGAATGGATTCACCGATGCGAGTTTTCAGACGGACAGAGACGATTTCCGATCACAGTCTGGATATGTCTTCTGTCTAAATGGCGGTGCGGTGAGCTGGAAGAGCTCTAAGCAGAATACCGTAGCTGACTCCACAACGGAAGCTGAATATGTTGCTGCTTCAGAAGCGGCAAAGGAAGCTGTTTGGATCAAGAAGTTCATGACTGAACTTGGTGTGGTTCCTAGTATCTTGGAGCCAGTGGCTTTGTTCTGCGACAACAATGGAGCCATTGCTCAAGCAAAAGAGCCCAGGTCACACCAGAAGTCCAAACACGTTGAGAGGAAATATCATCTGATTCGTGATATTGTCAATAGAGGTGATGTGAAGATCAGCCGAGTTCCGACAAACGAGAATGTCGCTGATCCTCTGACCAAGTCACTCCCAAGGCCTAAGCATGAGAGTCATTCGACTGCTGTAGGCATTAGAGATCTTAAGATGTAATCTTGATTCTAGTGGGAGTTTTGGTTTTTGTTTTAGTTATAATAAGACGCTATTGTAAACATTCTTTTAGAAGTGTTTAATGAAATTTGATTTCAGCATTATTTATTGTGATCTAAATAATGGTCCCAAAATAAGTTTATGACATATTATAGGTCATCAAGTTGAGAACTTGATCATGAAACCCTATAAGTTAATAAATTATTTTGTCCCTAGTCAAGGTTGTAGAATCGGGACACTGACAACCGTTAGAGACTAGATTGTGAGGTGACTGTTGGCGAAGTTTCATGGAGCCAATGATATGATTATCGCAGTCAGTCACATAGATATATGTCAGTGAACATATGATCGGACATGACCCGCTAATGAGAAGTCTACAAGATAGTAATATCTGTGTCATAAGAGGTTCTCATTACGACTATAGAGTATAGTCCTAAGACTTGAGTTCATCATGCTTTCTTGCATATGAATTGGTACATTTTGACTTTGTCAAACGTCGATCCGTAACTGGCGGCTATAACGACACTGTTCAAGTTTATCATGAAGTGTGCGTTGAAACAGGGATGGAACAAGATGGAATTTGTCCCTCCTGTATAACGGGAGATAAATATCTCAGGGCCTATCGAAGATTGAATACTGAGAGAATGTGTGGCCGCACTCAAACGAACTGTAGTTCAGTTGTTTGTAATAGTCAGTATGAGATCAGGAGTTCGATAAACACGATGTTGGCTTAATAAGGATGACACGAATCTTGCCTTATGCCAAATCGAGATATAGAGACAAAAGGATTATAGGAATTGATGATTCCAGTACAAGTGGGAGATTGTTGGGATAGTGTCCTGAAATCACACTTGTACTCACTCCTGTGATAGTTGTGTGTCGAGATCTGACATTCGTATAATACTGGGCGTTTGCAATGCTTTGCTAGAAGCCTCTTGCAATCTGTAGGTTTTACACTTACTGCCAGTATTATATGATCCTATAGGGTCACACACCTAAGCGAACTGGAAGCTACGACATGGGAATGATCATTATGGTAATGATCATATTAATGTGTATTGGATACACATTAATATCGATATTATGGTGTTGTGTCGATCGACACAGCTTGTGTGTCGGTCGACACAGTTCGGATTTTCCGAACAGACTTTTCGGGTTATGGCTTAATTGAGTCTGGCCCGTTAAGCACGTTTAGGTCGAATAAAACTGATTAGTTTCGACCTAAACAAGAGAGCCGTCCAGTTTTCTTGACAGAAACACTAGACACACCAGAACCTTTCGATCCCCATTGATCCGGCACTAGCATCCCGTTTCCAGCGAGCGTGCGTGTGTATCTGGTAGAGGCAAAGCGTTGCGTTGATCCACTGATCTCGTTCACCATCTCTTCCGCTGCCAAAAGGTAAGAACGAGGTTGGTTCTAAATTTCAATATAACAAACCCTAGATCCATCGGGATCCAACACGAACGGCGGTCTCCGGCAAACTTTCCAGCGGCTCGCGGTGGTTCCGGCCGGCGGCGTGACGGCGGTCCGGCGAACGGCGGCCGCTACGGTGGTGGTCCGGCCGGCGGCGGTGGTCGGTCTCCGGCGGTCGGCGATCGGCGGCTCCGGGCTGGTCGGCGGTGGCTGGCTGGCTCGGGGCTTCGGCAGAACTTCGTTGCTTCGGGAAATGAGCAGAAATGAAGGGGTTGCTCCTCTTTTTATAGGGGATTCTGCTAGGGCTTCCAGATCTGACGGGTTGGGCCTTGTGCCTCTGGCCCATTCCTTCCTTTCCTTTGGGCTCAAGCAAAACCTTATAGCCTTTTTCCCTATTTCTTTGGGCTCAAATAACACTTTTTGGACCTTTCCTTTAGGCCCAAATATGGATATGTTACACACACGCACGCCGTGGGCTCGTGAGATGCCACCTCGCAGAAGTCCGTCAATGAGACCATCACCACCACCAACGCAGAGAACTTAGAGGCTGCTGGAGCATTGGTCAATCCAAACGGCATTACCACGAACTCGTAGTGTCCATAACGTGTTCGGAATGCCGTCTTTTTGATGTCCTCCTCCGCTATCCGAATCTGATGGTACCCTGAGGCAAGATCGATCTTCGAGAACCAGGTGGCTCCCTGCAGCTGGTCCAACAGCTCATCGATCCTTGGCAGCGGGTACTTATTCTTGATGGTCACCTTATTCAGTCCTCGGTAATCGATGCAAAGTCGGAAACTCCCATCCTTCTTCTTGACAAACAACATTGGCGCTCCCCACGGCGAACTGCTCGGTCGGACAAATCCTTTCTCCACCAGATCCTCTAGTTGCTTCTTCAACTCCGCCATCTCTGCGGGCGCTAAACGATATGGAGCCCTCGACACGGGTGCCGTTCCGGGCTCTAACTCTATCGTAAAGGCATCATTCCGCTCCTGTGGTGGTCCCGTCAATGGCGCGAATACGTCCTCGTATTCCGCAGCCACTGGAATGCTCTCCAAACTCGGAGCTCATTCTTCCTTAGTCATCGTGATGGTCGCCAAATACGCCTCGTTTCCCTTGCTGATTAACTCCTCGGCTTGGATCATGGATATGACCAATATCCCTTGTCCGCGTTTTCATTCCCTTGAAAATGATCTTTCCCTCTCCTCGAGGGAAAGTGATGGTTGCCCTGGCGCAGTCCATTACGGCCTGATGTTGCACCAACCAGTCCATGCCCAGGATAACCTCATAGCGACCTAGCTCTATCCGTGCTAAGTCTGCCGGTAAGTCGACTCCGTCCACTATCACTGGCACCGCTGCAAAGACCCCTGTGCCTGATACCTTCTCTGCCCCGGCGGTTTCTACCTTCATGACTCCGTCGATGAACCTGCCCTTAAAGTTCCAACATTCCGAGAAATGTGGACTCACGAAGCTATGCGTAGCTCCTGCAGCCTACGCCATAGGTCCCGCAACTTGAACTCCCGGTGGTGGCGGTGGCTGTGGCACTACACCGGCTCTGCCCTGCCCTCCTTGCATGGTTCTGGTGGTACCTCGACTCCTCCTGGCCTTCCTGCTCCTGCCCGGTTAGCCTGATTCGGACAGTTCCTTGCTAGATGTCCCTGGCGATGACATAGGAAGCATGCTAACTGCGGGCACTCCCTCTTGAAATGGCCCATTTGTCCACACTGGAAAGACCCCTCCTGCGCAATTTGCTGAAACGGCTGTACGGGCTGTGGCTGCGCTTGCTGTGCTGGTACTGCTGGTGCCGCGACATAGGCCGTGTCCCAACTCCTCTTGACTCCTCTGTTGTGCCCATTCTTCTGCTGCTTCTGCTCTTCCTCCCAGTCGGTCTCAGCATCAGCTGCCTTCTGATGTCGTAGTAGTCCCTCTGCTTGCAACGAACCTTGAGCTCGATCTTCAACTCGGTGAGAAACTGACGAATCAGCTCCCGCTCAGTAAAATACCTCCCTGCAAACCTCCTCAAACGGTTTAACTCCTCCCCGTACTGCCGTACACTCTGGTTTCCCTGACAGAGGTTTCGGAACTCCCCCCCAACCTGTCCATGGTCACTTCCGGGAAGTACTTCCGATTGAACGCCTCGCGGAAATCCACCCATGTCAGCTGACGTCCCTAAGCACTCTCCTGCACTCCTTTCCACCAAACCAGCGCATCATCCTTGAGATAGGAGGTCGCTATCTCCACATGGAACTCCATCGGGCATCTAGCAGTATCCAAACTCCGCTCCAGCTTCCTCCTCCAGTTGTCCGCTGCAATGGCGTTGACGCCTCCAGCGAAGTGATCCATCTGCTCTCCCTCAGATGCTTCAGCATAGTCCAGTAGGTCACTCCTGGCACCGCTCCTGGCACCTGCGGTGGCTGCACAAACCCAAAACCGATCAGAGCGGCTCCTGCTCCTCCTGCAACAAATCCAGCTCCTCCTGGGGCGTTCACAGCTCCTCCCTGAGCGTTCACAGCTCCTCCCTGAGCGTTCACAGCTCCTCCCGGGACTCCAGGCGCCCCATTGACGTGCACCGGTACTACTCCAGGTGCAGCTACTCCTACAACACCTCCCGGTGCTCCTCCTACCTCTACGACATTGGCGGCTTGCGCCTGCTGAAGCGCGAGCAGCTCCTGTAGAAGAGCGGCATCCACAGCTACCTGTCCAGCTACCAATGCTGCTCCAACTTGGTTTCCAACGACTGGTCCCTGGAGTCCGCGCACACTGGTGGCACTGTTTGTCGATGACGCTGGCACTGGCGCATCCTGATTACGACGAGCTGGCGGGGTTCTTCTCTTAGGCGGCATCTGTTGCAAGAGAAGGACGATTTGAGTCAGTTTAACGGCTGAACACTGAACTCACTTCCGGAGTGTATATAAGGAGGAGATCGGAGTGGTGCTTCTAGTATCTAACTTTTAGAAATCCCCATTTAGAAAGAGTTGGAAACGCTTTGAAAATAACTTTTGAAAACGACTTTGAAATCCGAATATAAAAGTACTACCCTACCTAGCCAGGACAGTACTGGCTAGGTTTTAACCTGGCTCTGATACCAAAATTGTAACACCCGTCTCTTCAATCCCAAGTCAACGACCCTTTGACTCCACGAGTCATAGTTCACAACCGCGAACCAAGTCATAAACCAAGGACCAACGTGTAATAACTGAAAAGGGTTTTACTTTATTAAAATGAAAAGCCGAGTCTTACAGGAAAACTGAACGAACTGAAATAGCTTAAACGTAAAACGGAAGAATCGCATAAGTCTCAACGATAAAAAGAACAGAAAAGAAAGAAGGTAAATCCCGCTTTCCAAAACGTAACACCACACCGTCCGTCTACCCCTGCAACGCTCCAGGGTTACCTGCAAAACAAACAACGAAGGAGGCTTGAGTAATTGGCTTACACCAATACCCAGTGAGGGCGGATTCTAGGAATGCCGCTATCTCTACTTTAATCTAACACAACATCAAGCAAAGAGTCCAAGGTTAATAACACCTTGCACCCACGCCCGAAGGCTCAAACAAACTACATCCACTCGTGCTTTCGCACTCATGGACCCCTTCCTTCGACCCGTAGGCCCACACAAACCTTCTCCTTCTGGCCCGTCGGCCTTCCCTCTTGGGGGGCTCGCCAAAACCCCTTTCCGACGATCCAAGGGTCACGTACCCAAACCCTATATACGTGAGCCGCCAAGAAACACCCTTTCGGGGGACCTACTCAGTTCTATCACACATAGCCTTCACATACAATCAACGTTTTCAGTTCAAATGATAACCTAACGTCTAGGTTCCGTTTTCAGATTAAGCGACAACTTAGTTTCTAGGTTTTCATCCATCACATCAACACAAATCATCCGCTAGAACTACACTACCTATGAAAGACACTATTAAACGAGGATTCGATACTCAATACTGCGAGAGATTAAAGAAAGATCATGTTCGGTCCTCACCTTAGTCTAGATCTGACGAACGGGAAGTAGATCTGGGAATCCGGGGGTCTCACCTTAAGAACGAGAAGATCGAAGGGCTCTACACTCAAACGAATCGAGAAGACGGCGACTCGGGGCTCGGGATCGGATTCAGGAGCGAACGGCGGTCTCCGGCAAACTTTCCAGCGGCTCGCGGTGGTTCCGGCCGGCGAACGGCGGCCGCTACGGTGGTGGTCCGGCCGGCGGCGGTGGTCGGTCTCCGGCGGTCGGCGATCGGCGGCTCCGGGCTGGTCGGCGGTGGCTGGCTGGCTCGGGGCTTCGGCAGAACTTCGTTGCTTCGGGAAATGTGCAGAAATGAAGGGGTTGCTCCTCTTTTTATAGGGGATTCTGCTAGGGCTTCCAGATCTGACGGGTTGGGCCTTGTGCCTCTGGCCCATTCCTTCCTTTCCTTTGGGCTCAAGCAAAACCTTATGGCATTTTTTCCCTATTTCTTTGGGCTCAAATAACACTTTTTGGACCTTTCCTTTAGGCCCAAATATGGATATGTTACACACACGCACGCCGTGGGCCCGTGAGATGCCACCTCGCAGAAGTCCGTCAATGAGACCATCACCACCACCAACGCAGAGAACTTAGATATGAGAAGGAAAAATCGTAAGACATAAGAGTATAAAATCGGGAACCCCTCCAGAACAAGGATCACCGGCCACCGTGGAAACAACATCAAGACAGATTTGAGCTTGATGGTGACTCCTCGATCTAAATGCATGAGAGAGTTTAACATAATTATATACCTATACTTTCTGTTTTAAATTTTAGCACTTTTAAATATATTTCTTTGATTATTTGCAATGTTTCTATTCCCATGTTTACTATAGACATTTTTTTTTCAGTTTTGAAACCATTACTACTCATTTAATTTATTTTCCCAGTTGTGTGGTCGCTATCATCCATGGAGAATATGATCCTTTAAAGATGAACTTGAGATTTGGGCTCTATTCAAAATAAAAATACATTAATCATTATTTCATTTAAAATAATTATAGAATAAGAAGAAAACAGTATAAATATAATTTAGGTCTTTAAAAGAACAGTAATATCTTGAAAGGTAGTTGGTTTTGAAGATAACTGTCAATGTGGATTTCTCTACAAAAAATCATTCATCAAATTTTCATAACTGAAATTTCTAAATAAAGCCTTTTTGTCAAATTTTTTGGTTCTGCATTTAACATTTTTATAAATAATGATATTAAAACACACAATATATATATATATATATATATATATATATATATATATATATATTTCATTCTCATGTGCTCAAACTAGGTTTTGTGATGTTTTCAAACCCAGCCATCCTAGCATGATCTTGCATTTTGAGTGTTTTCTCAATGTTGTAGTCAGCAGCGCCATTCTGAATAAAGCTACGTCATTTTCATTTCATTGGATATATTGGATGTCTACTTCTTAATTTTGCACGAGCTCTTGAGTATAACAGAAATTTTTTGGCGGAATATGTTTCTTCATATCACTATTAATATAATTTTTCCTAAGTTGAGCGACACATGCAGAATTATCTTCGAACAATTTTGTTGGTCTTTTATTAGTGATTATCTCGCCTGCTTCTTGTATATGATGAGTCATGGATCCAATACACATTCTCGACATGGCTCATAAAGCGCAATAGTCCACATGATTTGAAGAAATAGAGACTAAAGTTTGCTTTTGTGAACGCCACGAGATCGCAGTACCTCCCATTGTAAAACATATCCGGTTTTTGATCGAACTTCGTTTTGGATCCGAGAAATTATGCATCTGTAAAATCAACTAGACCAAATGCAGAAATTTGAGGATAAAAATCCCTAGTCAATCGTACATTGGAGATAGTGAATGATATTTTTTTTTATCTCGGTCCATTGTCTATGTGTAGGAGATGAAATATAACTTGCAAGAAAAATAGTAGTACATGCTATACCTGGCTGGTACCATTTTCAAGATACATGAATGTACATAATACTCATAAAAGATTCTTCTGGACCTAATACTTTCTCTTTATCTTCGCAAGGTGGAAATGTATATTTTTCAATATTAAACGATCTATTAACCATTGGAGTAAAAATATTTTCTTATCCATATTAAAGTGTTTTAACATACTCGTGGTGTAATTTGATTGATGCATAAATATATCATCTTGGAAATGCACTATTTGGAGCCTAGCTAAAATTTTATCCTTCTAAGATCTTTCATTTTGAACTCTTCTTTCATATGAAATCTTGCATCATCAACATTCTTTTGAGTTCTAATGAAGTTCATGTCATAAACATAAACAGTAATGATCAAAAATCCGGATGTGGATTTCCTTATATATACGTAAGGACATGTTGGTCCCAGATTTAGAGCTGTAAACTTAAGAACACGAGAAAAATATTTGGGCAATTAAGATTGCCTCTTTTTTTTTGCTTTTCTGATTTATATATAGACTCTTACAAAATGTAATGATGGAGTCTCAACTCCTTACAACGTGAAAGGGAAATGGGGAAGTGGTTTCCTAAACCCAAGGAAGAGCAACAAAACAAATGAAATAAAATAATAACAGAGAACCGGTTTAGTGGTTAATGAACGTAACGTCGCCTTGGTAATCTCGTCCAGTTTGATGCTCTCCTCTCTGGTACAGATCCATCATTACCTCCGTCCCCCAAAATAATATTGTCCTAAAGATTAAATGTAGGAAAGATTTCCTTGAGCTGCACTGGATCCTCCCAAGTCGCATCAACCTCCTGTAAACCTTCCCACAGAACGAGAACTTCCTTAATCTTGGTACCATTACTGTCCCATTCCATGCATTGTAGCACACTAGCAGCTCTTAGTCGCAGAAATACATTCTCGCGCAGTGGTGGTAACATCCCAGACGTTGGTTCCTCCTTTCCAACCCGTTTTTTCAGCAATGAGGCATGAAAAACAAAGTGTACACGAGTACCTCCGGGAAGCTTTAAACAGTAAGCCACATGACCAATTCTGGCTGTGATTTGGAATTGTCCAAAGTACCTTGTGGACAATTTCTGACAACTCCACCGAAAGATGGTGTGTTGGCGATAAGTTTGCAGCCTGAGATACACCCAATCACCTACTTATAAACTAAGATCTTGGTGCTTACCGTCTGCATATTGCTTCATGCGATTATTGGCTGACTTCAAATGGTGCTTTAGACCCTTGAGGACATTATCTCGCTCCAGCATTTGTTCATCGAGCTCTTGAATGGTCGATGTGCCTGCTTCATAACATGGTAATGCAAGTGGATCACAACCATATAGCGATTTGAATGGTGTAATTCCAATGGAAGAGTGGTACGTCGTGTTATACCAAAACTCGGCCCATGGAAGTAAGTAACTCGTTGCTTTGGCCGATGTGGACAAAACAACGCAATAACTGTTCAATGCAGCGATTACAAATACGGGATCCCGATCAGTGACGATTGACCTAGGTATTCCATGAAGTTTGACAATATAATCGGTGTACATTGAAGAAATAGACCTTGCCATATAAGGATGAGAGAAAGGCACGATGTGAGCTGATTTTGACAGTCAATCAACCACCACCAGAATTGAAGTATGATTTTTTGAATGGGAAGTCCATCTATGAATTCCAACGACACATCTTACCAGACCTGGCTCGGTATTGGTAGTGGCTGGAGTAATCCAGCTGGTGCTAAGATCTCGTATTTGGCATGCTGGCAGACATCGCAAGCAGCAACGTAATAGCGGACAATCATGTGCATCGAAGTCCAGTAGAACTGTTGTGAGACTCGCTTAAAAATACACAGAACACCGGAATGACTTTCGGAAGGAGTATCGTGATATTACTGCAGCAGAGAAGTAATTAGCGAGTAGTTGGGAGGAACGACCACGCGATTATTGAAGCATACAGGTTCGTTGCGATCTGCGTATGGTTGACCCGGTGTGTCTGCTGCGAGCTTTGCCAATTTGAGCAGATAAGGATCGATTTTCTGTAGATTTCGGAGCTCAGCCCATAACTCTGACTATGGGCTGGAGATCATACCCAGCCAACTTACTCATCTATTGTTGTAGTTCTGGAGTCAGTATGGGTTGTTCCAGAATGAAACGCACGCTCCTCTTAAATGGTGAAGCGACGTCCCAAGATGTAAGGACGCCAAGTTCTGATTTCCACGACAATTGCGTGCATCTCTCTCGCGTAAGTCGACCAGTTCTTCTTAGCGATTCCCAGAGATCTGCTCTTGTATGCAATTGGTTTCCCCTCTTGCGATACAATGGCTCCAATCCCGTCTCCGGAAGCGTCAATCTGTATCATGAATGGCATGGAAAAGTTGGGAAGCGCCATTGTAGGAGTGGAAGTCATGGCTGATTTCAAGTTCTGGAAAGTTGTCTATGCATCGGTGCTCTACTGAAATTTCCACTTATTCAACAAATTTGTTAGTGGTCTGACGATAATCCCGTAATCCCTAACGAAATTTTTGTAGTACCCGGTGAGGCCTAAGAAACCTCGCAGTTCAGTGATGTTGGTTGGAATTGGCCAGTCAGTCATCACCTGGATTTTTCTTTCATCCACCTTCATGCCTTCTCCGGAGATAATGTGACCGAGATACTCCAATTCTAACTTTATGAACTCATATTTCTTAAGCTTTACAAACAGGCCATTTTCTGTAGAATATCCAAGACTATGCGAACATGATCCAAGTGTTCCTCCGTTGATCAATTGTATATCAATATGTCGTCGAAGAAGACCAGAACGAACTTGCGAAGGAAACTGAGGAAAATCAAGTTCATCAGTTCTTGGAATGTAGATGGGGCATTGCATAACCCAAAAGGCATCACTTGTGGTATCAAAGCATGTTTTGTTTTTGATCCGGACCACTTTGTGGTATCAAAAACATCATATTTTCATCTTCCTTTTTATCAGTATTCTCCTTGAAATAACGATTATCAAGAACCCTCGATGAACGGCTATTTTTGGAATCAATGATCATTGAGATTTATCCAACTATTTTTCCATCTTCTGCTCTGGTTTGTTGATTAGGTTCAGCATCCTTTCATTTTTTACGGATTAACATCGGTAGTTCTTCCATTGTTTTAAAAAAAAAAAAAGTGTTTCACACAATAATAAACAAGCGATGGTTTAATGAGGGAAAGAGCTTGGTCTTGGTATTTGCAGCTGTAGTTGGTTTGAAAATTCTTCCACTACAGGAATCAACATGGAAGGAAGAGAAGCAACTCAACTCAAGTTTTCCTTGATTCAACACGAACCTTGAGGACAAGGTTCTTTCGGATGGCCGAAGTATTGATGAGATAGTAATTGGGTTAACATTAGGCCAACGAACCAGGGCCGGTTTGCAGCATCTAATTGTTCTTTTAGTTATTTCTTTTAAATATATCAGTTATTAATAATGGAGAATGAGTCTTCCCAATTCTTATGAACTTATGGTCCCACTTTTCCCATTTCCTTGTTGTCGAGATGATGATCCCATATTTGCTTCTTGTAACATTTTCCTATTTAAATCAATGAAAACAACAAAAAGAGGTAGTCTAAACTACCCAAAAGAAACCATATGTGTTTTTATGTTCATGGTTCTAGATCAACATTGATGTCCTATAATTGGGACCTATCACGACATATCACATTAATGATAAATCCTTTTTCAACAAAACATTTCTTAAGCGATGATACCACATGCGTCCAGATCGATTGTTTTAATTCATATAATGATTGATGTAATTTTACCAAACAAATGTTCTTGGTTTCTTCTGGAATCTTTGATCCTTCTGTGATTTTTAATCCTCCTGGAATTCTCATACAAATGTCATTGTCTAGTGATCCATATAGGTATGCAGTAACAACATTTACATGGTACATTTTTCTAAATTTTTTTTATATCGTTAGACTCATTAAGTATATGAATATGATTGCATCAATTACCGGGGAATATGTTTCATCATAATCAATTTCTGGTCTTTGAGAAAATCCTTGTGTCACAAGTCGAGCTTTATATCTTGTGATCTCATTATTCTTATTTATTTTCTCAAAGAACCATTTACATCCAATTGGTATTACATATTTAGGTGTAAAAACAACAGTCCAAAAAAAAAATTTTATTATGGGAGAATAATTCATTTCTCATGGTGTCACGTTATTTCTCCCAATCAAGCCTTTTCTGACACTCCGATACGGATCTTGGGTCATGATCATCATCTTCATTATCAATTTCTTTAAAAGAAAGAGAAACCAAACAAGAGAGAGAGAGAGAGAGAGAGAGAGAGAGAGAGAGAGAGAGAGAGAGAGAGAGAGAGAGAGAGAGAGAGAGAGAGAGAGAGAGAGAGAGAGAGAGATAGAGAAGAAGAAGAAGAAGAAGAAGAAGAAGAAGAAGAAGAAGAAGAAGAAGAAGAAGAAGAAGAAGAAGAAGAAGCTCAGATTTTCTTTATTGATGACTTTCCCTGGTGAATTCGGTGATAAAGATTGGTTGCCCGACCTTCACCAGAAAGCAAAGCCTGGAGCATACGACATGTCCCAAGTAAATTCAGTGACAAAGATAGATTACTCAACTTTCCTCAGAGAACGGAACCTGGAAAGAGGATTTCAAAAACACAAACGGCCAGGTTAAACCGCCTCTATTGCCCGAGTCGCATCCTCTACCAACCGAACATGACCAAAATCTAGAGTTACTCGGATTCCCTCGGAAAGGGCCCACTTTCTCCTCCGCTCCTATATTGCACTGTAGAAGAAAAGTCAAAAGCAGTAAGGATAAGCAAAAAAACGACCATAAAGAATTTAAAGGTCAACTTACGCGGTGATTTTCTGATTTGGGAAAGAGAAACGTAAACACCTTTTTGAAGAAAAATGGCGCTTCAAAACAACTGGACAGGAGGGTCGAAGTGCCGTCTCTATGTCTAAAAAATATGGCATATGGACCTAGTTGTGAGAAAAATTCACATATATCTTTTGGGAACCATTTGACAAAGAGAAAACATGACAACCGGTTAACATTTGAGATTCATCTAGAGACTCAAGAGGACGGCGTCTGTCGAAGAAAAATGTCCACATCTAGAAAGCAACCAAAAACAAAGTAGAGTGAAAAGATATTAAGCCTTTGTATCGAGAAGAAAAGAGATGGATGAATGAAAAAGAAGAAGAGAAAGGAAAATTAAAGGCGAAGAAAAAATGGCTACCAAAGCACATTTAAATATGCAAAACACTCGTCTATCTCCCGAAGACACGTGTCCACTCACAAAAGGTTAGAGCTCCGGCGTTTCAGACAATAGTTGAGTTTTCAAGAAAACAAGTGAAAAATCCTCCATACAAGGCCGCTAAGAAACTTTTTCGTTTCTCGCGCTCCATGAACACACCAAATTCAATTCAATAGTAAGATGGGATTTAACGAGAAAAGACAAGATAAAGGGTCATTTGTTTGTCAGATCAAGGTTAGGGCCTATTCAGGACGAAACTAATCTAGTTCGCCACAATTGCAACCTCATTCACCGAGCTAATGGGGGAAAACATTTTGTGCTGGGCTGAGCACCCCCGCCCCCCCCCCCCCCCTCCCTTTATCACTCTTTCCATGAAGAAAGATCGAATATTGAGCGATGGGCTCATGATAATCATTCAAGCGTATCAAGCTCGAGATGTTATTTTACGCTTGAGAATAGTAGGGCAACACGTGCTCGCCGCACTTAGTACCAAAAGATAGAGCTAGTGTTATGATTGCCTACAAACCAACCTCCTCACTCAGGATTTAATGCTACCAAGTAATAACATATGTCGTTAGATTTAAAGGTTAGGTGGACTAGCGAACATTCTTCAGCCGAGATACAAATCCCTGGAATCAAGGAGAAGAAAAGATATAAATACAATAGACATTCTATTCTCGAGATAGAAAGACACTTAAAGAGATATGTTCCCATAAAAGCCTCCGAGCTACATGTTCAGTTTTTCTTTCGACATCTATCATGGCCTTCTTAAGTCCTCTTTTTAATCTCACTTCTTTATCTTGTGAATCTACCAGACTTTTAAGTCCCAATTTCTCCATAATTATTGTCTTATCAGACAAAAGATCTTTGGATACCTCTTCGCCACCTAAAATTCATGTTACTCTCTCTACCACTAAACTCTACCATTGATCTCTACACTACATATTAGTTTAATACCCATGTGATATGTTATCATTCAACATAAGTCGTTTCAAACCTAACGAGAAATCTAAGAAGAAGAAAGTGAAGGATCGTTTAGTGTTAATCCTGATTCAGTTCTTCAGATTAAACAGTCCTAAACATGCAGATCTAGGTTCTCTTGATTAGAAACATAATGGATCTCACCTTTTACCTGTTTATGCAGCGGAAAGAGAAGGTAATGGTCAGAGATCAGCAGAACCACCAAGAGATGGATCCTCCAAAGGCTCACACACGCACACCGGGAATTTGGCTGCTAGACCGAGCAAGAAGGAGGCGCAGAGAGAGGCTATTTGCGGCGCAGAAGGGAAAGGTTGGAGGAGAAAAGACTTGGTTTTAGTTTATAAAACCCTTCTTTATCTCTATTGGGCTTTTAGGCCCAATTCCCTGTCTGATTAAATCCCTTGGATTTAATCAGGCCCTTTAGTCTCTCTAAGCACAGTAAATGCCTAGCACTTTTACCGTACTTCTGCTAAACCGTTCTTTCGTATATTCCCGTTAGCTTAGGCGTGTGACCCATATGGGATCATATAATAAAGGCAATAAGTCCAAGACTTATAGATCATGAGCGGACTCTAGCAAGCCATCATGACCCCCAGTATTATATGACTTATGTCTGATCATTGACATACTCTTACGTTCTAGAGACAGTACAGAGATTACTGGACATAATTCCAACAATCTCCCACTTGAACTGGAATCTCTGTATTCATAATCCTTTTGTCTCAATATCTCGATTAGTCATAAGGCAAGATTAGTGTCATCCTTATAAAGCCTAATCTTGTTTATCGGACTCTGATTTGATACTGACAATCCAAACGACTCGGGACAGTCCGTTTGAGCATGGCCATGCATTTTCCAGTATTCAAATCTCCGATTGGCCTAGAGATATTCGCTCCATTTATATTGGAGGGACAAATTCCGTCTTGTTCCATCACTGTTAACTACTTATTTCATAATGTACCCAAACAAGGTCCTTATAACTATCGCAGAACGACAGCGTTAGACAATGATCAAAGTGCATCAGTCCATGTGCGGTCACATGCATGCGAACTCAGGTCTAAGGATTATACTCTATAGTCGTAGTAAGAATCTCTTATGACACAGATATAAATATCCTGAAGAGTTCTTATAATCGGGTCTTGTCCGGTCGTATGTACCCTACATACACCTATGTACTGACTTTGATGCCGCGCATCTATGACACACTGAGACTTTGTCATAAGTCACATACCAATCTAGTCTCACACGGTTGTTGGTGTTCCAATTTCAACAACCTTCGACTAGGGACAGGATGATATAAAACATCTATCAAATATAGGGTCTCATGATCAAGCTAAATGACTTTGATAACTCAAGATAAAGTCACTTACTTCGATGACCTATAAAATGGTTCATATCATTTTGGAACGATTATTTCATCACAGTTAAAATAATCTTGAAATAATAATTTCATTAAACACCTTAAATGTTTTACAAGAACATATCCAATAACTAAATAAAGCCCTTTAATAACTCCCACTGAAATTAAGACTGCATCTTAATTTCACTTATCCTACAGCAACAGTCCGCGACTCGTGCTTAGGCCTAAGGAGTGGCTTCGTTAATAGATTAGCAACGTTCTCATTCATTGAAACTTGCTGATCTACTTAACATCTCTGTCATTTATCTCACGGAATAGGTTATACCTACCCTCAAGGTGTTTGGACCTCTGATGTGCAGCTAGTCTCATCTATGCTGGGAATCACATCAAGTTCAGTGACGAACTCTTCTTTCCAAACAACCTCTTTCGCCGCTTTCCAAGCTGCGAAATGTTCAGCTTAAGTCATGGAGTCAGCAACAGTGCCTTGCACCGCCAGACAGACACAAGATATAACCGGACTGTGACCGGAAATCATCTTTGTCTGTTGGAAACTTGCCTTTCAGACTCTACTGACTTGTAGCACCTCACTTTCTCCGTAAATCAAGAACTTATCCTTAGTATTCCTCAAATACTTTAGGACATTCTTTACGGCAATCCAGTGATTCTTTGCTGGATTTGACTGGTCTTTACTTGTCTTGTTTAACATTAAAGCAACATCAAACAAGTACGTTTCATGGCATACATGATAGATCCAATTGCCGACGCATATGGGATCTTATCCATGCATTTAAGCTCAGCAGTTATCGTAGGACACTGTGTCTTGCTTAACGTAATGCCATGTGACATTGGCATAAAACCCTTCTTGGAATGCTGAAAACGTGTAGGACTTTGTCGGGATAAGAATCCTGACTTTGTCCTACCAGCTCTTTCGGATCTCTATCTTTAGATCCAAAATCCAAGAACATACGTGGCTTTACCCATGTCAATCATTAGAACCAACTTCCAAGCCAGTCCTTTACCGACTGCAGCATTGGGACGTCATTTCCGAGAATCAGTATGTCATCGACATACAATATGAGAAATGCAACATCGCTCCCACTTATCTATTAGTAAACGCACAGTTCCATTTCGTTCCTGTTCAAGTCAAAACCTTGACTATTTCAACAGAACGAAGATTCCAACTCCGATATGTTTGCTTCCATCCATTAATGGATCAATAAAGCTAACTTACACATAGTGTAATTTTTCGGAGTCCGGGCTCACTTTCGCTTCTTTGAATTTCACAGATTCGTCGCTTTCAATGATCATCAGATCATGCGAACTTTCAATGATCATCAGGTTCAACTAATGACGAGAATTCACTCTCGGATTAGTGACTGATTCTTTTCATATCTGCGAACTTCAGGCTCCACAGGTGTAGATTCTACAGAAATCTGTAAATCCTTCCGCTGCTCTCCCTCAACAGGTTGAGCAACCACCTGTATTTGTCGAATTTCTTCGACTCATACTTTTACTCCCACTGTTCTTCTTAAAAGTAACTTCCCTTCTTAGAAAACAGAATGGACGTAAAAGTAACAAGCCTTGGTTTCCCTAGGACAACCAGTGAAGTAGCACAACTACAAATACTCAGTAAAGACGAATTTGGATCGATTCCAATCCACATTTACGTGGTGTCTTTCAACTGATATTGGTGGAACCTTTTCAGCGTAAACTTAGATATTTCTAGAGCGTTATTCTTAAATAATGTCATGGAAGATTCGTGTGACTCATCTTTAATCATTTCTAATAAGATCTGATTCTTTCTCACAGAAACATCTTCAGGTTTTCAGGAGAAATGAGCTGTGAAACGATTTCACACTCATTCAGATGATCACACAATCAGTGACTTAAGTATTCTCACTCGTGATCTGATCCAGAGTCTTAATACTTCTGTCATTCAGATCCTATACTTCATTCTAGAACTCTTTCGACCATGTCAAAGAATTCCGACTTGTGTCTCATCAAATGAACACAGTCACACTCACTGAAGTAATCAGTAGAGACAATGAAGTACAGGAAATTTTCTCTGGCATTACTGCTCATCGGACCACATACATGAGTATGTTCAATCTCCAATAAGCCTTTGGGCCTTTCTCTAGCTCGGCTAAGATAGGCCCCTTTGTCTTTTGGTCCAGTAAACAGAATTCAAGTCTCATAAGATATCTTATCAAATGAGCCCAACAGTCCATAACTATGGGATTTCTGAATCCGACTTACTCTATGTGACCAAGACTTTTATGCCAAGAAAAATCAGGTTTAATTCATCAGATTTAAACCAATTCGGTATTTATGTTACATTTAGGCACTCTTTGATTTAAGATATAAAACCCATTCCATGAATAGGGTGCTACAATTAATATTTCATTAAGATCAAAAGAACAAAACTTGTCTTTTATCAAAATGAAAAACATTCAAATTCTTACAAGAAAATGAAAGACAACTCTGCTTAAAGCAGATACATTGTAGCAATTACTTAATACAAAACCAAGCCTCAAAGGGATCTATAAGTGAAAACCCTACGGCTGAGGCAGCATCCCAGGCTCCTTCTAGACATGTAGTTCCACTTACCCTTCCTTCAACGTTCTACTGTTGCTTAGGCTCTGCATATTATCACAAATATCAGTGCCACAACCAGTATCCAATACCTTTAAGGTAGAACTTGAAGTGATAACATGAATACCTGAGGAAGTAGTCGCATACATCAACTTCAACTCCTCATCATCTTCCATGAATTTAATGCAATCTCTCTTCCAATGCCCTGTCTCCTTACAGTAGCAGCACTTACCAACGTAAGAGGTATCTGACTCGGGCTCAGAAGACACACGCTTGCCATGATTCAAAATCTGGACAACTTTGCCTTCACCCTTGTCAGCATTAGGTTTATTAAACCTACCCTTCTCATTCATGAGATTATTCAGGGTACTCTTCACGTTTGGCTCAACTGTCTTGAGCATATCATGCAGTTCAGTCAGCGTCTTCGTTAAGCCTTTCTTGATATAGTTCCTTCTGAACTTATCATAGCTTGACGGCAGTGACTGTAGTATGATCTCAGTTGCCAATTCTTGGCTAACTGGATAATCCAGTTTCCTCAGGTTATCAATGTAACCCATCATTTTACTGACATGAGGACTCACTGGATGATCATTTGGTAGCTTGCAGCTAGTGAGAGATTTAACCAACTGGTATCTCTCCACTCTTATCTGCTCCTGAAATTTCAATTTCAGGCTGCTGATCATCTCTATTGGCGACTCCATGTTCTCATATTGCTTCCGCAAGTCTGAGTCCATGGTAGCCAATATCAGACCACGCACATCTACCGCATCATTATAATGCTTATTCCAAGCATCATATACTGCATGAGAAGCATTGGACCCGATCCTCACGGGGAGAGCTCTCTCAAGGACATAGTCCTTTCTCTCCTGTCTGAGAACTAGCCTCAGGTTCCGCGACCAAGTCAAGAAATTTGATCCGTTCAGCTTGTCCATCTCAAGGACAGACCGGATCGAGAAAGTGTTTTGATTGTTTGTGCTAGTCATAACTGAAAATTAAGATAAAAGGATTTTAGTTAATATGTTCAATATGATTAATCTCGCATTATACTTAATATGATTAATCTCGCATTATATTCAATAACATCAGTTACCCTCAATAGAATATAATGATTCCAAGATCCACATACAACTAAGATCAAAGTGGGCCACTGGCCATCACCCAACCTTAGCTTATATCGGTAAGCCCTATGTCGGCTAATTATATACGTGATATAACTCTTGGTTGTGAATCTGGGCCCGAGGCCCAATCCACTCTGATGTCTCAAGGCCCGGGACTCCCGATGGCCCAGTCAAGAAAACCAGACTATACAGTCATGTAATCATTAATGTCTGGGACTCCCAATGACATTTATGAATCACAAACCGTCTTATCCACGCAAAAGTAGACACCCTCACACTGTAAGGCCATGAATACAATTGAATGAGCTTCGACAGCTGACATAGACTGGACAAGACATCCAAGGCTTGATATTATTTGAGGTTTGTAGGTTTATTAAAAATTCATCCCAAAATAGAAGATTACTATTTTGGGAAACTTTCCTTTTTGGGAAACCTACTAATTTTGGAAACTTTTTAAAATTGGAAACTTTCTAAAACTGGAAACTTTCTAACTTTAGAAATTTCTTAAAATCCAAAACATGCAAATCTAGAAACTTCTATTTTAAGAAACTTTCTAATTTCAAAATTTCGGAAACTTTAATTTAAAATCGATTTATAATTATATAAAATAAATTTTAAATTAATTCTGAAGAAAAGACTCAAATAATTGGCCCAATTGTTTTAACTTCTTGGCCCGAGGCCCAAGAATTGGTTCATGTCCAAGACATAACCCAATTGCCCAATTAAATGACATAACCGGTCTGGTTCATTAAAATTGGTCTTAACCAAAATTAATTACTACGATGACCACAATTGTCAACCGGTTATTTACTAAACCGGATTTTCTCAATTTATTTGGTCCAACCAAATCAAATTAGAAAATCCTGGTTTAGGCACAAAATCCAATATTTCGACTTTGGATTTCTTATCCCGGTTTAACCAGAACTTAATAAATTTATTAAGTCTGTTTATTAAACCAAGACGATTAAAATTAATCAAGTTTTTTTTTTAAACCGAGCCATTAACCGAACCGAAACGATTTGATCACGTGAACCGACCACGACCTAGCCGTGATCTTCACGCGATCCCGTTAGCCTCGAACCCTAGCACGCGTTCGATCCATGATCGAGACGGCTGCGGACGGGACGATCGTTCGGGACGGGACGCGCGATCGTCGAGCTCGGGTCGTGGCTTCACGCGATCGCCGAGCGATCGGGACAGCCGGGCCGTATGCGGGACGAGACGCGATCGGGACGATCCAGTCGGCTCTCGGTCACGATATTGGCGCAGGACGGTTGCTGGCTGAGACGCGATCGGGACGGATCACGCTCGCGATCGGGACGGCCGAGTGCCTCACGCGATCGGTCCAGCTTGTGATCGGTTCGACCACGCGACGCGATCCAACGATCGGTCCGTGCGTCTCACGATCCGGATGTGCGGTTCAAACCACAATCCGACGCAACCAATTCATATAGCTTGGTTTGCGATTTTCATTAGTTTGTTTAGGTTTCAATTCTTGTTTCTTAAGTGTTTTGCTCTTATCAGTAGATTGATTCAAAAACACCTTTTAAACAATCCTAAACAAGATTCTAAACAAGAAAAACCACAGAACCAATGGCTCTGATACCACTGAAGGATCGTTTAGTGTTAATTCTGATTCAGTTCTTCAGATTAAACAGTCCTAAACATGCAGATCTAGGTTCTCTTGATTAGAAACATAATGGATCTCACCTTTTACCTGTTTATGCAGCGGAAAGAGAAGGTAATGGTCAGAGATCAGCAGAACCACCAAGAGATGGATCCTCCAAAGGCTCACACACGCACACCGGGAATTTGGCTGCTAGACCGAGCAAGAAGGAGGCGCAGAGAGAGGCTATTTGCGGCGCAGAAGGGAAAGGTTGGAGGAGAAAAGACTTGGTTTTAGTTTATAAAACCCTTCTTTATCTCTATTGGGCTTTTAGGCCCAATTCCCTGTCTGATTAAATCCCTTGGATTTAATCAGGCCCTTTAGTCTCTCTAAGCACAGTAAATGCCTAGCACTTTTACCGTACTTCTGCTAAACCGTTCTTTCGTATATTCCCGTTAGCTTAGGCGTGTGACCCATATGGGATCATATAATAAAGGCAATAAGTCCAAGACTTATAGATCATGAGCGGACTCTAGCAAGCCATCATGACCCCCAGTATTATATGACTTATGTCTGATCATTGACATACTCTTACGTTCTAGAGACAGTACAGAGATTACTGGACATAATTCCAACAGAAAGATTCATAAAATATAAATGTATTTGTAATTATAATAAAACTTCTTGTGATGTAATCATTAGTGTAAGTGTAACGTCCCAACCGCCACTGTCAGTGAGCCTACGCCCACTCTCGGCCCGTGGGCCCACCTCTTTTGATGGTCGGCTCGAAATACTTATTTACTGACTTTGCAATCACCATGCTATATTTTTCGTGTTTTGTCCATACTCGTACGATACCGCAACCGGGAACATCACATATATTTTAACAACTTCAGCTTAAGCACACTCACCTCTAGATTTCTCTTTGGACAAGTGACGGAAAGATAATGCACTTTGGTGACATAAACATCCAAATAAATTATTTGAAGCCTCTCCGCATATAACAAAATTGTGATACTAATCATCCCAATTTAGAGCCGGAGTGTAGAGCTAGGTGTGTGCAGCTCGAAGTTAGCTATAGGTGCAAAGCTTGATGTTACGGAAACAGATAGAAAGCCTTCTTTTTGGGCGATTAACATTGGACAACATTTTGACTTACGTTGACTAGATTTAAGTGTTAAATTTGACCCAAACAATTGCCCCCCAGTCCTTTAGACGAGCTGGCGAGCTCTGAAGGATGAGGAATGATCGAGAAGAACGAAAGTATTTGTTGTTATGCCTCAAGCTTGTGCTGAGCTTTCGTTGGCGAAATGTTTAGTTTGGATGCTCATGTTGTAGAGTCGAGTTATGTTATGGGTATTCGAGAGTTTGAATACTGAGATCGTGAGATTGAGCTATTGTGTTTTGTTTGTTTAGTCTGGCCAGACGTTTTGGTTTAGAGCTCATTGCGATAAGTTTATGCCTTTAGATCAAGGCTCTCTCGAATCGCGAAACTCGTTTAGCTTGTTAGAAAACTGTGAGTTGTGGCGCGTTTGCAGAATGGATACGAGAACTTATCATCAAGTGCGATCTTAAGGAGATTCGTTAATGAGATCTCTTAGTTGTGGAGTTTTCTCCTAGAATTCGTTTGGTGAATTCTTGCTGTGAGGAGTCTCCGAATTTAGAAGTGTATTGTTTCAGCTGTTTTATAGAGTTCGACGTAGCAAAGTCTTTGAGTCTTAGCATGAAATCGAACTGTTGTGAAGTCTTAAGACTTAGTTCGATATTGATCAAATTCTTGTGAAGTCGAGAGACTTAGATATTTGAGGAAGTTCCTGAACTCGAGGATTGAGCTGCCTACGTACCCCGTCAGGGGATCAAGCATATACGTAGTTCGATTATTTTAGCACTTGGAGGTACTCTGGTACTGCGTTTTTAATTTTCGTGAGCTTATAGATGCTGTTGCAAACTAATTTGGTAGATCGGTAGGGGGCTTCCCGTTAGGTCCCTAGTTTCCCAGCATCTAACTCTTTATTTAGTTCACTTTACGTAATACTAAGTCACACATCTTGCTTTCTTTTAGGTCGTGTTGTATTTTTCTAGCGTTGCAGCTACATCTTCTTCGTACTTTGTGTAGTACGTAGCTTTATGCAGGGCGTCATTTAAAGACGTGCAAGGTCGAACTATGAGTTCTTTCTTGAACTCTGATGTGTACTAGTGTCCGTTTTTGAGAGCCGCAATGGCTATTTTTTCTTTTGGGTCTGCGATGCGAGACTTGACCAAAAGGAACATGCCGATGTAAGCTCTGAGGGTTTCCTCGGGTCCTTGCGCTAGGGCCCATAGATCGGCTTCTGAGGTTTGTCTTCAATAAAATCGAGTACTGCTTCAGGAATATCGATACGAGCTGGGTGAAGTTGTCGATCGAATTCCCTTTCAGGCTTGCGAACCACTCCAGTGCGGCACCAGTGAGGTTCTCAGCAAAGATTCTGCAGTAACCTGCCTCTTTTTCCTCATTGTTAAGATGGGCTCTGGAGACTGCTAGTCGGAAGGCTCTAACATGGGCTTTTGGATCCGAGGTTCCCGAGTACTATGGAATTTTGATCTTTCCAGTGTTATGGAGTCGTACGTTAGCGATCTTATCCGTGAACGGAGTTTGACGGGTTTCTTCGATCACTTGATCGATGTATGGAACCGAGCTCGTTGCCATGTGGATTGCGGCTTGGAGGCGCTGGAGCTTAGCGTGGATGACCGCATTCTCCATGTTAGTTTGGTTCCCAAACTTAGGAGGTTTCGTGTTCCGCAGACGCGATTTGTGTAACTCCCGTACCGCGCTCAGGGGAGGCCGAGCTGAGTTAGTTCTAGCTTTCGAGCTCGAAGCAAAAACTGGAGCTCCTAACTGTTGAACTCCTTTTTGCTGGATCAGTTTGCTCGGAAGAGGTCCGGCTGTATAACCCGCTTGGGTAACTCCAGGAGTTTGCGAAGCAGATCAAGCTAAAAGGTTTCGATGTTCAGATATATCTCTTTTGAGATGATCCAAGCGAGCTAGAACAGTTTGCTTCCTAGTTTTGAGATCTGTCTACCAGGATTGCTAGCATCCTCTGGAGTTCTGCCATGTTGTCGTCGACAAGTATTGTCGGACATGGGGATGCTGATCGGGTTAGATCGGTCTAGTGATATATCATGGTTTTTACTTGTTTTAAGCCATGATATAAGTATATAATCGAGCCTTTTGTAGTGTCTTTCGAGTCTTTTCAGGTGTTTATTAGGTACATGAACGTTTGGAGGATTTTAGAAGATATTGGAGTTTATTGGGCAAATTTTGGAGCTAAAGACGTAAGGAGCATATTGCACTATCTCGGAGCGATCAGTGCGTCGTTCGATGCTCTCTTGGTGTCGATCAATGCAGACCTGTGCCAGCGAGTTAATGAAGAATTGGAGATTTGCACTTTTTGCCCAGAAGTTCTAGTATTTACAGAAGAGACCCAAAACGTGTTTAACACTATATAATTAGGTTTTTGGTGTTTTGTTTTGATTACACATTCATACTTTTAGCTAGAGAGAGAGAGCTTGAGGCTGACCATTCCTTGTACTGCTTTTGGCGAAGATTTTGAACCTCTTTGTTATGTACTCTTTTATTTATGCAATCTATTCGTATTATGATTTTTGTTTCATTGATCATGTCTGAGTAGATTCATAGTTAAGTTTAGGGATTCTCATTAGGTATTTCATGACTTGCAGACGCGAGTTGTGTAACTCCCATACCGCGCTCAGGGGAGGCCGAGCTGAGTTAGTTCTAGCTTTCGAGCTCGAAGCAAAAACTGGAGCTCCTAACTGTTGAACTCTTGTTTGCTGGATCAGTTTGCTCGGAAGAGGTCCGGCTGTATAACCCGCTTGGGTAACTCCAGGAGTTTGCGAAGCAGATCAAGCTAAAAGGTTTCGATGTTCAGATATATCTCTTTTGAGATGATCCAAGCGAGCTAGAACAGTTTGCTTCCTAGTTTTGAGATCTGTCTACCAGGATTGCTAGCATCCTCTGGAGTTCTGCCATGTTGTCGTCGACAAGTATTGTCGGACATGGGGATGCTGATCGGGTTGGATCGGTCTAGTGATATATCATGGTTTTTACTTGTTTTAAGCCATGATATAAGTATATAATCGAGCCTTTTGTAGTGTCTTTCGAGTCTTTTCAGGTGTTTATTAGGTACATGAACGTTTGGACGATTTTAGAAGATATTGGAGTTTATTGGGCAAATTTTGGAGCTAAAGACGTAAGGAGCATATTGCACTATCTCGGAGCGATCAGTGCGTCGTTCGATGCTCTCTTGGTGTCGATCAATGCAGACCTATGCCAGCGAGTTAATGAAGAATTGGAGATTTGCACTTTTTGCCCAGAAGTTCTAGTATTTACAGAAGAGACCCAAAACGTGTTTAACACTATATAATTAGGTTTTTGGTGTTTTGTTTTGATTACACATTCATACTTTTAGCTAGAGAGAGAGAGCTTGAGGCTGACCATTCCTTGTACTGCTTTTGGCGAAGATTTTGAACCTCTTTGTTATGTACTCTTTTATTTATGCAATCTATTCGTATTATGATTTTTGTTTCATTGATCATGTCTGAGTAGATTCATAGTTAAGTTTAGGGATTCTCATTAGGTATTTCATGACTTGCTAGATTAATCAACCAGTTAAGGATTCATAACCTGATTAGTTTTTCAACCTGAATTGTGCTTAATCACTAGCTTCTAACTTGATCACTTAGAATCTAGACTTAGGTTTATAAATTGGCACGAAAGTGTGATTTAGAATCTGATCTATTTAGATTGAGCAATTTAATTATCTGCAAAGAAATTTGGTTTAATTGAATTGTGAACTAATCGAACTTGTACTTAAGGCTAGTTTAATCTGTTAGGAATTGCAAAGAAATTTGAATTTCTAGGGTTTAGACTTAGTGAATTCTCGCAACGAAAGTTGGTTAGTTCTACATCCGTGTTTGAGTTCTAGAACGGTGCTTAATTTGATCATGACTGATAATTGTTCTGCTTGACTTGATTTCCTGAGAACTACCTAGACTTAGCGCTTTTAGTATATTGATAAAACAAACCGACTTACTTTCTGATTTAGTTACAGCTATAGTTTAATATTTCTGATTTGCATCGCCTAGCTTAATTCGACATTTTATAATCTATCGTAAGATTTCTTGAGTCTCTGTGGTTTGACCCCTACATACTACATTTGCATGTGCACTTGCAGTGTAACTTTGAGAATTAAACTCTGAGCATATCATCTGGGAAGCTGGAGCTTCATCGGTGGGTCGTTCTTCAGATCGGATCCAAACCCGAGAAATGTTTCTTTCATTCGTCAGCATGCTAGAGCTTGGAGGTGTGGCTCCGGGACTCTGCAGCTGAGATGGGAGGTCGTGAACCGTTAGAATGGGTCTGAGCTGGATCAGGGATAATCCTGATCCGATGCGTTCATTTTGAGCATTCAAGCTCTGTTGATCGTGATCTGTCGTGTTCGAGGATCTGAATGAGTCTGATGAATTTGGATCCATCTTCGTTCTTACGAGACTTAGATCGGGTTCCAGTGTAAGAGAAGTCTATGAATCTTCCCCACAGTCAGCGCCAAAATGTGGATGCTAAAATCCACACTCAAAGATTAGAGTGTTTTTTGTGATTAAGGAAAGATGGGTTAGAATCTCAATGAACCAACAATGTAATAAAGACTTGAATCGACGAATTGGATTTGTATTGATTGAATAATGAATTTACCAGAAGAGAGCAGCTAAAGTACAGGTGTAGCTAGGTAAAAATCGGATGCCTTGATGAATGAAGAAGGAGATCCTTTTATAGCTCTGTTTTCGCAGCTAACTTCCGCAGCTCCCGGTCGCGTGCTCAACGTACTCCACGATTTGCGGGATCTTAACGACTCGATCCACTCCTCGCGCGTGCTAACATTCGGAGATTCCGAGATCCGTTATGACTTAGTCTTGCTTTGTTCTTCGGCTTGGAGATTGATGTCACCAAGATCGAGCTACGGAGCTGTGGAGCTCGTTAACCGGAGCTGCAGAGCCGGAGTGTAGAGCTTGTTAACCGGAGCTGTAGAGCTGGAGTGTAGAGATAGATGTGTGCACCTCGATGTTAGCTATAGGTGTAAAGCTTGATGTTACGAAAACAGATAGAAAACCTTCTTTTTGAGCGATTAACGTTGGATTTAAGTGTTAAATCCGACCCAAACAATAAGTGCTGAATTTTCAAGCCTCTCGATCAAACAATTCAAACAATGTACTACTGAATTGAGAGAGAGTTAAGAATTGTAATTACATCTAATTTTTTTAGACGGGCTGAATCTATATTATTAGTCTATATATCCATGTATGTTATAAACACTATTATTTTGAACAATATTTGTAACGTTCCGACCGCTCCATCCTTGGGTCGCAAGCCCGCTCATTTGGTCCGTGGGCCCACTTTCGTATGGCGGACGAGTTGTTATTTTTGGGAGGCTTTAAAGATTGATTTACTGTCCGTGCAATTATTACACGATTTTCCATATTTTTTTTCCTTACTCGCACGATACCGTGAGTCACATCCCGGGAGGTCACTCATTCTTTGACTATTGCAGCTCAAGTACGCTTAACTCTGGAGTTTTATCTAGATAAGTGACCGAAAAGATAAATGCACTTTGGTGACATAGGTAGCCAAATCAATTCTTTTAAGCCTCTCCGCATATACCACAAACCGGGATGTTACAATTCACCCCTTCTCACATAGCGCAACACCTTCATTGCGCACCAGGATCATTATCATTAACGATGTGACTCCTCACCTGACTCCACACGCGTCCTCGGATTCGGCTCTGATGCCACTTGTAACTCCCCGACCGCCTCCGTCCGTGGGCCCCACGCCCGCTCACTCGGCCCTTGGGCTCACCCTCGTCCGACGGCCGAGTTGTTATTTTTGGGAGGCTTTAAAGACTTGATTTACTGTCCCTGCAATCACCACACGATCTTTCCACGTATTTTTTCTTCACTCGCACAGTACCGTGAGTCACTTCCTGGGATGTCATCCATCTTTTGACTACTCCATCTCAAGCACGCTTAACTCTGGAATTTTATCTGGATAAGTGACGGAAAAACTAAGTGCGCTTTGGTGACATAGATAACACAATCAATTTTTTAAGCCTCCAGTATATACCACAAACCAGGATGTTACAATATTTATCAAAAGATCAAGCAGTCTAGTGATGGGTATTTTATGTTTGACAATTCGATCCATGTCAATGGCACAATGTCGTATTAGTCTTATTAGTTAAAAAAATGGATTTCACTTATCATCCACATCATTAACGTTTTGATGAAAATAGACCACTTTCAAAATGTCATGTATTAGATATAAATTTTTAATATTTTAGGTAATTTATAGCATTACTCAATAAATCATATATAAAAATTATTTATGAAAAATTTTTATAGGAGAATCGACTGTTTTTCCGCTATTTAGAAATTAACACATATTAAAATGAAAAAAAAAAGCTATTTAGAAGTTGACACATCAAATCAACTCCCTTGATCTATTTAATTTTTTTTTCACATCATTGTTTAACTCAATTTTAATATATATAATCATACTAAATTATTTAAATTTAATTTAATTAGCTTAAAATTATTAAAATATAAATATGCAATAAATAAATTCAAATTTAATTTGAAATACATAAATATATAAATACTATACATTATAATATTTAAATACATCTTTCATATTTTATATAAATTAATTGTTATCAATGAATTAAAAATACTAAATCTTCATATAAATGAAAACACCAATTTATAAGATAAAAATAAAAATAACATTGTAATTCTTTAAATAATTATAACAATAAAATTTAAATTCACAACAAAAAAATACAGTAATAAAATTTATATCCAAAGCCAAAAAACTTATAACATATTTTGTACATAAATAAATCTAAAACCACAATTGTTGCCAATCAAGCTCGTTGTTAGTAATTTATAATATGCCGGTCTATCTTTTAATGAAGAATTGTATAATAATTAATTTATGCATATCCTAGTCATATGATGCATTAGTTCTAGATAAATTTTGACTTATTTATTAAAACTTGTATGTAGATTTAGTTTGTGGAAAAAAATCTGCTAGTGTTAATTGATATTTATAAATTAATGATACATATTATTACCATGAGAAAAAATTGGTGTTAAATAATAATTTTCTGTACATGTTTGTTAAACCAAAACCACATATCACAAAACAATATTAAGAAGCATTAAAAAAATTCTACATTGGTTATTTTGGAAATTATATCCTCTAGAATTTTCTATAAAGCGGTACATTTCTGAAGAAAAAAAAGTTACAATTTCCATCGAAAAACAATGAAAATACCAACTGTTAGATCATACACTAAGTCAAAAGTGCCGCGACTGTACTGGCCCATTGATCTTCACTGCCATACAATAAAGTAAGCGATCGTTTTTCGGTTTTGCAAAACAATAAATACATTTTATATATATATATAAAAAATCGTCAATCAAATCAATAATCTTTATTTTATTCATTGTAAATTTTCTCTTTTAAAAAAAAATTTAAATCTTATACATATAATACATAACAAAATTTTCAGTTATCATATATTTTTCTAATTTTACTATATAAAAGGTAATTTTTATTGTTTGTTAAATGGCAGAAGCGACTCCTAAGAAGATTGTGAAAGCAATGATTGTGAAAGAACTCACAATGTCGCATGTAAAAAGTCATCTCCAGGTCATTATATATATACACAATATGATGTCTATAGTTATCACCACATATGAAATTTCATAGTGTGACCTTTAATATTGTCTATGCTGCTGAGTATTAAATCAAATGTATCTGTTGACTACAACAGATGTATAGGAACAAGAAGCACGAAGAGTCAGTACAAGGTACACAAATATAATACGCACCTTAATTAAAAGCAGTATAAATATGTCATTTGCACAGGATCCAATAAGAGTGAGTGCAGAGCAGATATCGTAATTATTTTGTTTTTTTTTTTGAAGGCTAAAAATATATATATATATAGGCTAAAAATATATATATATATATATATATATATATTTTTATTTTAAAAAATGCATAAAATATTTATTTGTTTCATTTCATTCTCGATCTGGTATTGGCTGTATTTATGTTGTAATTCAGAATATCAAATTTGTTTTATATTGTCTCATTGCATAAAATGTTTAAGAAGTTTTTTTATTTTTAAAAAGAATATATGCAATTTATATTTACTTAATATATTTTACAATTAATATTCTACACTAGTTTTTGCTATTGGTTAATTTTTTCTAAATGAAATATTAAATATTATATTTATATAAAATAAAATATTTATTTAAAAAAATGCTTTTAGCAAAAATATTATATAAAATGAGATATAGAACATCAAAAATATGACAAAGGGAGCTAGTAAATATTAAAAATGTTTGAAATTTTTTTAAATTAAAAATATTTTTTTATGAAACGGAAATTTTAGTTATTATGAATATCATGTTTTTATATTTGATTTCCAGTAAAGTTACGGTTATGCGATTTTTAAAGATCAAATTGGAATGAACAATTGAAAAAACATTTTAATACAAAAAATGTTATGTGCAAAAAATACTATAAATAGAACGGTCGAGGTAGTCCAAGTGGTAGCGGGTCTGTGGTGGCAATACACCATCCGGGTTCGACTCCAGGCGGAAACAAAAATGCCTCTTCTGGTCACAACGCGGGTACTGGGCCTTGGCCCAGGGAAAAACCTCCCAGGTGAAGCTGGCCTGCGGCCTAACTGGGCCCAGGGGATTAGTCTGGATCAATTGGTATGGGATCTACCCCTGGATTAACCAAAAAAAAAAAAAATACTATAAATAGTTTCCGTAGGCGTATAGTTATTGTTTTTATGCATAAATATACGCACGTGCAATTCTATAGCAGAAAAGAGAATGGTACGTGAAATGAATCGGCGGCAATCTCAACATCATCTTCGAGACGCTACCAAGTGTATCCAAAATGAGCAAAGGTCCATGCGATTATTAATTAATCTTAATTTCTGATTCATCTAATTGTTTATTTATATATATATATATATATATATATATATTATTAATTAATCTTAATTTCTGATTCATCTAATTGTTTATATATATATATATATATTATATATATATATATATTTTATTAATTAATCTTAATTTCTGATTCATCTAATTGTTTATATATATATATATATATTTATATTATTATTTTTTCTGTTTATGTGTAATGATCTGATTTTTATTTTTTCGAACTAATATGAACTAATGATTACCTTTGCTTTTAATCTCGTGTAGGCTATGCGATATTAAAGAGAATATAAATGCATTTCTGAAACCCAGTAACAAAACTATGAAAGTAAATTTCAACCTATGTGATAATAGAAACTTTCGAATAATTTTGATTGTTTTTAGTTGTAAAATATGATTGTTTATAATTGTTAATCATATGTATGATTGTTTATAATTGTTAATCATAGGGACTAAACGAAATCAGAGACAATGATATTGTTATGCATCCTGCTAATGATGTCGTTGGTGGCGATGGTGCAAATATTCCTTTAAACTCGACAGGAGTTTCGAATAGTGAAGAAAAATTGTCCCTTGAACTCACTCTTGGTCTCGAGTACTAAGAGGACATTGGTTTCTATCCTTTTTAAAAAAAAAGTTTGCTCTTTATTGATGTAATGTTTGTTCCATATGGATGAGAACAATAAAAATGTACAATATATTATAAGATGTTGTTACTAGGTGATTTTTCATCCATTATTTGGCTGAAATACTATTTTATAAACTATTTATGTTTCACCGATAAAAAATGTTATTCAAGCCATGAATGTTTGTGATTTTGGATTATATAATATTTTATTTATAATTTATTGTAAACAAGATTCTCGCTTCATTTAGACTTCATTCTTCTTCTTTGCATTTCCTTCGTCTAAATCATCTGCTAATATCTTCACCGATATCTCTGCCATGTTGGTGAAATCCCCTGAATAGGTTATGAATGTCGACAGTTCCAAATCCACCTTGACCAATATTTTACGGCGAAGTCATTTCATATCATACCAAGGGGTAACCACCATATTGTAAACATAAATAATAAAAATTCAGAGCACTTTGCAATTTTACTATAATAAAGGGACTGTTTGGGGCTACAGAAACCAGCCACATCAGCAAAAAAGCCAACTCACATTTTGCGATTTTTAAAAACAAAAATTTCTAAAAGGATACCAACTCCAACTTTGTGATTTTCAAAATTTAGGTCGCAATTAAAATTTATGTAAAGCAAGAGTTATTGTCGAACGTTCTTTTCTCCCTCAATAACTCTCCTTTTAGAAATGTTGATTTCAGTAACTCAATGCTCCATTTCGTCTTTCCAACATCTATAGAGTGTGCCTCCTCTCCTGTTCGTCTCCTCCTTTACCCATATAATCTTCGCAAAATCAAAATCTCTCCATCTCCCATCTTCTCTCCTCAATAATCAACAATAGAGGTGGTGATGATGATGATGCAAGAGGAATATATTGGACTCCCCTGATACATTTGATTCTAACTTCCGAATAATTTTTCAAATCTTGTGTGATTATACTTAGTAAGTTTTATTTCACTCTACTTGGCACATTTATCTCTCTTCGTTTTGGATATTACACAATAATTTACTTTTGGTAGTGATCTCTAGAATGCCTAAGAAAGTTTATGGGTCAAAACTTTGTACATTTTTCAATTAGGTTGTGAGCAGTTCTTAGGAATATCTCACAAGAGGTTTGTGATGTATTACATATTCATTGGCAATATCGAATTGGGTCAGTTGAGGAAATTATATCTCTCTTTTCTTTTGAAGGAACGTGAGAAAAGCAAGCAAAGAAAACTTAAGCATCTGAAGTTAATTAACGAGGCAGAACCAAAACATTTGCAACAAAGCTTAAGTAGAAATGTTCACAAAAAATGTTAAAGGAGATAGAGGAGAGGAAGCTTAGGTTGTTGCTATGGTTATGATGCTTCATTGACATATAAACTAAAATATGGGTTAGTTGAATGTAGGTAACACCCCAATATTTCATTACATATCGATTGTTGCGTTTATTGGTCATTGATGATAGTGCCTTTTGTAAATTCATATTTGTGGCTATTTCTATGTGTTTATGTATGTATGCGCATATAAATTAAAGAACACATAGAGTTTTTTATCGAGGTTCGGTTTCCCTACATCCCCGGGACCTAGTCCAAAACAAATCCACTAGAACAAGATTGCACATACATTGCATATGGTATTTGATATATCATGGTTTTTCTTGGTTTTCAACCAAGATATAGTTGTTTATATTGAGTCTTTAACCTGGTTTTCGAGTATATTGAGTCTTCTACAGGTAGGCTTGCGTTTGGAGCAAAGAGCGGGATTATAGGACGGTTCTGGTGATTTGTGCAAGGAGCTGAAGTTGGTGTCTCGGCCACGACTGGATGTCGACCGACACTGAATTTGGTGTCGATCGACACTGAGCGCGAGAGAATTTATACGCCGAGTTGAGATAAGTTTTGAAGAATTGCATAAAGACCCCGAAGTTTCCCCAAATTCTAATTTGATCCCAAAATGTGTTTAGCAGTGTTAATTAGGTTTCCAGACTCATTATTCAGTTTCTCTTGTTCTTACTTTATTCTTGCTTTTGGAGAATGAGAGATTTGAGTTGGGGTTGTTCTTCCTACTTGTAACCTTTGAGAGAAGGATTTCGAACCCCTTTACTTTTTCTATTCAGTCTTTCAGTTTTCTATTCATGATGTGTTGCTTGATTGATAATATGTCTGAGTAGTAACCTAGTTAGATTTAGGGATTCTCAATAAGGTTTTATGCATGTTTAGATAACTGATTTATTAGGATTCACAATCATTTTGTTCATCACCTAAGTTGTGCTTAATACTGAACTGATCACGTAGGGTTTAGATCTGAGATAATTGACAATAGCACGAGAGTGTGAGTTATAATCTGAAATAAATTAGTGTGAGCAATTTGACTAGATACAAAGAGATTTGGTTTAGGAGAATTGTGAACCGATAGAACTTGTTCTTAATGCTTGTTTAGAACTCTAGGATTACAAAGAGATTTGGATCACTAGGTTTCTAGATATAGAAACAATCTCAGCGAGAGTTGGATTATTTAGCATTGTGTTTCTAGCTCTTGAACCTGTGTTTAATTTGAATCCGGTTAGTTAAGTATCCGACATTGCATAATTCCCGAGAACTTCCTAAGTCTAGCGCCTTTCTCTTATTGAAAACACTTCCCTGTTTACTTGCTTTAGTTTAATTTGATTGATTTAGCTTAACTTGAGAACATACAATCTATCGTGTGAGCCGTGAGTCCTTGTGGATTCGATACCCTAAGTACTACATTGCATAACCGTGCACTTGCAGTAGAATAGGATAAAACTCTGAGCCTATCAAGTTTTTGGCGCCGTTGCCGGCGACTCAATTGAGTTCGCCGATAGATTTTGTTTTAGAGTTTAGTCTAAGTCGTTTTATTTCTTTTGTTACTGATTTTTCTCGGTTTGGCTTGTTTTGTTGCTGCAGGAATCGATATCCGCATCCAGTGTCGACCAACACTCTCCTTTGTGTCGCCCGACATCCACCTCGAGACAGTGTTTTGAAGTCAGTGTATGCCTAGTCGACATACCCGAAGCAACCAGAGCGAAGAACTTTTGAACCTCAGACTTGAGGAGCTTGCTAAACTAGAGAGAACGAACAGAAAGGGTCAAAGAACAAGAATAATGAACAATTGTTTGATTTTGAGACCAGATGCTAAAGGAGTTCTGGGAGACCAACAGAACAACCCCTACAATGATCAGGGGCAAAGGATTGATGCTGAGGGATGCGTAATCCCTGAACCTGAACAGCCTCAAGGTGAGGGGCAGATGGTCAATGCTGGAGGTAATGGACAGCAACCTAATCCTCCTGCTGCTGAGAGGACTCTTGCTGATTACAACCGACCGTATGAGTTCTATGCTAACCGGTCAGCAATTGTACCTCCTCCTTTCGAAAGGAATGACTTTGAGGTCAAGACCGTCTACTATACACTTATGAGACAGCATCCTTTCCATTGTCTTCCCAATGAGCAACCCATGGACCACATTGAGGACTTTGAAGCCTTCGTCACTGGGATGAGCACGATGGAGTAGGTTATGATTTCATATACCTTAAGCTTTTCCCATACTCTCTTGCTGGAGAATCTGCAGCTTGGCTTACGCAACTTCCACATGGGAAGTTGACTACTTGGGATGCAGTGAAGAGAGAATTCATGCAACATTTCTATGATGATGCTCGCTCAGATCAGCTCAGACAGGATCTTCTGACATTCACTCAGGGACCTACAAAGCCATTTAAGTCTGCTTGGGTGAGGTTTAAGAGGTACCAACGAGATTGTCCTCATCATGGATTCTCTGAAGTTCAGCTGCTGGGCATTTTCTTCAGAGGTGTGGATCTCTGGTACTAGTCTGCGTTATATGCTGCCAGCAATGGCAACTTCAACACAAAGACTCCTGAACAAGCTAGAGTGTTGATTGAGAATTTGGTGAGCAGCAACAGTGCTAAGACTGCAGATCAGAGAAGGAAAGAGTCTGGTGGAAAATTGGATCATCTACAGATGGCTGAGATCCAGAACAAGTTGGATTCTGTTCACAGCCTATTGACTAATAAGAAGCATGTCCATTTTGCTCAGGATGTTGAAGAGTTTGGTCCTGAAGAAGGCTGCACAGAAGAGGATGTGAACTACATTAGTGGTTCTGGATTTCAAGGAAACAGGTTTGGGAATCAGCAGAACAACAAGTTCTTTAATGGTGGACAGAAGACTGCTTTCACAAGCAATCAAAACTCTTCTAGATATGGTCAGAATGCTGGTTACCAAAAGCCTTTTCAGCAGAACAACTCCTATCAGAGGACTTATGGATCATCTTCCTATCAGATACCTCCTGCTACCAATGCTAGTGAGAGTAAGCTGGAAGCTATGATGGAGCAGTTGCTAGAGGGTCAGACAAAGACTGATGTGGATTTTAACAAGAAAATAGATGCTGTCTATACTGATTTGAATGAGAAGTGTGAATTCTTTAATACACATATGAAGCAATTGGATTATCAAGTTGCTCAAACTGCTGGAGCTGTTAAGAGGCAAGCCGGATTCCTTCCTGGAGGCAAAGATACCAACCCCAAGCATCACTGCAATGCCATATCACTGAAAAGTGGGAAGGAGCTGCACACCATCCTTATTAGGTAGATCAGTGATAAGGAAATCGAAGAGATAAAATAATTTGAAGAAGAGTATGAAGCTGCGAAACGAGCGTCGACCGACATTGCCTCTACACGTCGGGCGACACCAAATTTTTCGAGTCCTCATGACGAACGGAAATCGACCGAGATCGATTGTGAGGTCGACGACAAATCAAAATCGATCTATGTAGACCGACACCAAGCTGGTGTCGGTCGACACCAACAACGTACAGACTCTAATGTTACGCAGAAAGCCCCTATAGCTGGTGGGAAAGTGTATAAACCCAAGGTACCTTTCCCGAGAAACCCGAAGCAGCCTAAATTTGAACGGTTCAAGGCTAAATACATGGCTATGCTGAGCAAGCTCACTCTCCCAATGCCATTGATGGATGCTATCAACAACAACCCAGTGTTGAAGAGATGTTTGAAGCAGATGTTGACTTCTGACATGGGAGATGAAGAGAGTTTGATGATGATCACTGAAGTCTGTAGTGCTGTCATCTTAAACAGAGTTCCCGAGAAGCAAAAGGATCCAAGAAGCTTTGTCTTGGACTGTACCATCTTCAGAGATAGATTTGAGAGTTCACTTTGTGATTTGGGTTCAAGTGTCAATCTAATGCCATATTCAGTCGCTAAGCAGATGGGAATGACAGATTTTACACCTACTAGGATCTCCTTGATCCTAGCTGATCACTCCATAAGGATTCCTGAAGGTCTCTTGGAAGGTGTACCGGTGAAGATTGGTGAATTTGTTATCCCAACTGACTTCGTGGTCCTGCAGTACAATGATGAGCCTAAGGACCCTCTTATCCTGGGCAGACCATTCTTGGCTACAGCCGGTGCAATCATTGATGTGAAGAGAGGAAAGAATGGACTGAATGTGGATGATCTGGTGATGAATTTTGACATGGACAAGCTGATGAGACATCCCACCATTGATGGACAGACCTTCTATGTTGATACAATTGAGAATATGGCTGCAGAATTCTTAAATCGAATGCATTCTGTCGACCCTTTGGAGAGAGCTCTAATGAGTTCTAAACATGAGTTGGAGTTGGAAGATGAAGCTGCTACTGGATATTTGAGGCTAATAGACGCTACTGAGCAAGTTATGAACTTGGAAGTGGCTGATGACAACCAGTGTCGACCGACACCACAAGTGAGTCGGTCCACACCAGTTGCGAGAGATTGGAGCGAGGAGAGAGCTCCAAAGATTGAGTTGAAGCAGCTACCTGCAGGCCTCAAGTATGCATTTTTAGGTAAAAACTCCACTTATCCTGTCATTGTCAATGCTGATTTGAATAACGCAGAACTCACTTTGCTGCTAACCAAGTTGCGCAAGCATCGCAAAGCTCTTGGCTATTCTCTTGATGATATTTCATGTATCTCTCCGGACTTGTGCAAGCATAGGATACCCCTTGAGGATGAGAGCATGTCGTCAATTGAGAACCAGAGGCGTTTGAATCCTAACCTGAAGGAGGTTGTGAAGAAGGAGATCATGAAGCTGCTGCAAGCTGGGATTATCTATCCTATCTCGGACAGTGATTGGGTCAGCCCAGTTCATGTGATTCCTAAGAAGGGAGGAGTCACAGTGGTGAAGAATGAAAAGAATGAGCTAATTCCTACGAGGACAATCACTGGTCACCGGATGTGCATAGACTACAGAACTTGAATGCAGCCACCAGAAAAGACCACTTTCCACTCCCTTTCATTGATCAGATGTTGGAAAGGTTGGTGAATCATCCTTACTATTGCTTCTTGGATGGTTATTCTGGTTTCTTTCAGATCCCTATCCACCCAAAGGACCAGGAGAAGACTATATTTACATGTCCTTATGGCACTTTTGCATACCGAAGAATGCCAATCGGACTGTGTAATGCTCCTGCGACGTTTCAGAGGTGCATGATGTCTATCTTCACAGACATGATAGAGGATTTTATGGAGGTCTTCATGGACGATTTCTCTGTCTACGGACCATCTTACCATGCTTGTCTGGATAATCTATGCAAGGTACTAGCTCGCTGTGAGGAAAAGCACCTGATTTTGAATTGGGAGAAATGCCATTTTATGGTCAAGAATGGTATTGTACTTGGGCATAGAATTTCTGAGGCAGGAATTGAGGTAGACAGAACTAAGATTGAAGTGATGACATGACTGCAAGCGCCGGATTCAATCAAGGGAATAAAGAGTTTTCTTGGGCATGCTGGTTTTTACAGGAGATTTATTAAAGATGTGAAGTCTCTGCAAGGATGTGAAGTTCGAATTCACAGATGGGTGTCATGCTGCATTCAAAGAGCTGAAACAAGCCTTGATCTCGGCCCCACCTGTGCAACCACCGGATTGGAGTATTCCTTTTTAGGTAATGTGTGATGCCAGTGACTATGTTGTAGGAGATGTGCTTGGGCAGAAGAAGGACAGGAAGCTCCATGCTATCTATTACGCAAGTAGAACTCTCGATGAAGCTCAAAGAAATTATGCAACCACTGAGAAGGAATTGTTGGCAATTGTGTTTGCATTCGAGAAGTTCCGCCCCTATCTGATTGGATCCAAGGTAGTTGTGCATACTGACCATTCCGCACTTAAGTATCTGATGCAGAAGAAAGATGCTAAGCCAAGACTACTAAGATGGATTTTGTTGCTCCAAGAGTTTGACATATAGGTGAGAGACAAGAAAGGGGTAGAGAATGGTGTTGTTGATCATCTATCACAGATTAGGATTGATGAGGACGTTCCTATAGATGATATTCTACCAGAGGAGAACATCTATAAGGTTGAGACAGGATTTCAGGCAGTTTCTGCGAGTTCACTGCTTTCTACATGGGTTGCAGAGAAGGTGTCGGTCGACACCCAGTTCATGTCGGTCGACACCCGACTCGAAAAAGCGGACGATAATCGATCAACCTCGACACCAATTGGCCGATTAGGCACGATGTCGGTCGACATCAACACCGATGTCGGTCGACACCAGCTGCGATCGCAGGCTGCAATTCTCGACGACGAAGCTGACGCGTTCATAGGTGCAATCGCCCAAGGTTCTCTCTCCACTAGATCTTGGTACGCTGATATAGCCAACTACCTTGCTGCAGATGATGAACCTGAATTGTTTAAAGGCTATGCTAAAAAGAAGTTTCTTAGGGAAATCAGGCGTTATTACTGGGATGAGCCCTACTTGTACAAGCACTGCTCTGATGGTATCTACAGATGTTGCATTGCTGAGTGTGAAGTTGATGATGTGTTATACCACTGCCATGGTTCTGAGTATGCTGTACACTTTGCTACATTCAAGACAGCGTCTAATGTTCTTCAAGCAGCCTTCTGGTGGCCTACAGTGTTCAAGGATGCTCAGTTATTCATCTCTCAGTGTGATGTGTGTCAGAGGAGGGGGAAGATCAGCAAGAGACATGAGATGCCAAGAAACTTCATCCTCGAGGTTGGAGTCTTTGACTGATGGGGCATCGATTTCATGGGTCCATTCCCATCTTCTAATGGGAACCGGTATATATTGGTTGCTGTGGACTATGTGTCCAAGTGGGTTGAAGCGATTGCAAGTCCGACCAACGACTCTTCAATAGTTCTTAAGCTGTTTAAGACTATCATCTTCCCTAGATTTGGAGTGCCTAGGATTGTGATAAGTGATGGTGGCTCTCACTTCATCAACAAAGTTTTTGAGAAGTTGCTTAAGAAGCATGGAGTTAATCATCGTGTGGCTACTCCATATCACCCTCAGACTAGTGGACACGTTGAGGTTTCAAACCGACAGATCAAGGAGATTTTGGAGAAAATGGGAAAGACTAGGAAGGACTGGTCTGCTAAGCTGGATGATGCGTTGTGGGCCTACAGGACTGCGTTTAAGACGCCACTAGGGACTACACCATTCCATCTCATCTATGGGAAAGCCTGTCACCTTCCAGTTGAGCTTGAGCACAAGGCTAGATGGGCTGTCAAACAAATGAACTATGACCTCAAGCCTGCAGTTGAGAGACGGCTGATACAGCTTAATTAGTTAGATGAAATTCGCCACCATGCCTATGAGAACTCAAGGCTGTACAAGGAGCGTACAAAGGCATATCATGATAAGAAGATCATCTCACGCAACTTCGAACCCAATGATCAGGTACTTCTCTACAACTATCGTCTAACATTATTTCCTGTGAAGTTTCGTTCTCGTTGGTTAGGTCCATTCACCGTCAAGGAGGCTAGACCTCACCGAGCTGTTATCCTTATGAATTCCAAAGGCGAGGAGTTCACAGTCAATGGGCAAAGGGTGAAACATTACTGGGCAAAAGCTGAAATTCCGGAAGGCAACATTGTCCATCTGGATAATCCACCCAACGCCTGATCGCATTACGGTCAAGCTATTGACGTTAAACGAGCTCTGAGTGGGAGGCAACCCACTGTAGGTTAGTTTTCTTTTCTTTTGAGTCTTTATCCTTGAGTCTTTTGATTTTTCTGGTTCTTGTGTATTAGAGCGGTGTAGGACAGGTCTGCAGATAGCAGTGTCGGTCGACATCACTATTAATATCGGTAGACACCAAAACTCGAAACACGGATGGAAATCAACCACGCTCGATTACGAGTAAATCGATGTTGACCAAAGGCTAATTTCGCCCGACGTAGCCTGTGTGTCGGTCGACATCGACAGCGACAACAGGTAAGATTTTCGTTTCTCAAATTCCCGGTTACTTATACCTTGTTCTCCCGATCTCGCACTACAATTGCACTGGAGACAGTGCAGCCTAATGATATATCATGGTTTTTACTAGTTTTAGACTATGATATAAGTGTGTTTTAGTGTCTTTTTGTGTTCTTTTAGAGTCTTTTACAGGTATAATCAGGTTTGGAGCATATTTGGTGATTATGGCACTTTTTGGAGATTTTTGGAGTGTTTGGCCGAGAGATAGAGTTCACTGTCCGAAACAGAGGAATGCGTCGATCGTTGCACACTAGCATCGATCGTTGCACCAGCGAGATGGGCCGAAACTCGGCGGTTTATGAAGAGTCAAGATATTGCACTCTGATCCAGAAGTTCCTGATATTTACAAAGAAGTGTTGGAATTGTGTCCAGTAATCTCGGTACTGTCTCTAGAAAGTAAGAGTATGTCAATGATCAGACATAAGTCATATAATACTGGGGGTCATGATGGCTTGCTAGAGTTCGCTCATGATCTATAAGTCTTGGACTTATTGCCTTTATTATATGATCCCATATGGGTCACACGCCTAAGCTAACAGGAAAATGTGTAGGAACGGTTTAGCAGAAGTACGGTAAAAGTGCTAGGCATTTACTGTACTTAGAGAGAATAAAACGGTTTAGGCACTGTGTGTCGATCGATACACAAGGGGTATCGGTCGACACAGTGCGCGAATGCCGTCTAGTTAATTGGTGTTTGGGCCAAATGGCCCAAACGGAATCAGACAAGTTTTATAAGGTAAAACTCGAGTTTCTGAGGAATTAACCCTAATCCCACAGCCGAAATCTCTCTCTCTCTGCGCCGAGCTCCTTGTGGTCTAGCAGCCGTTTTCTGTGATCGCGTGTGTGAACCTTTGGAGGATTCATCCCTCGGTGTTTCTCTGATCTCAGACATACCATCTCTTTCCGCTGCAAACAGGTATAAGGTGAGATCATCATTTGTTTCTATTCCGAGAAGAACCTAGATCGCATGTTTAGGTTGATATGAATCTAAGAATTGAATCAGGATCAACTAAACAATCCTTCAGTGGTATCAGAGCCAATGGTTCTGGTTTTTCTTGTTTAGATTCAATGTTTAGGATTGTTTTCTTGTTTAAAAGTGTTTTGAATCAACTACTGATAAGAGAAACCATTTAAGCAACAAGAATTGAAATCTAAACACACATAAAATTGCAGAAACCAAGCTATATGATTTGGTAGAATGCGATTTCAAGAGGTCTGTATCGACTGCGATCGCATGGATCGATCGATACGATCGCATGGATCGGTCGATACAGTCCATCGGCTAACCCTGTTAACGCGTGAAAGCATCGATCGATGCAGGCTCGATGCAGGTTCGATATTGGTGCATCGACCGATGCGGTTGGTGCACATCGATCGACACGGTTAGGGTTTTGGCTCGGATCCGTGCATGCGTAAGAACATCGATCGATACAGGATCGATGCACGATCGATGCAGGATCGATGCTGAGAGCATCGACCGATGTGGTTGATGGATCGATCGACACGGTTGGTCCATCGATCGACATGGTTGGTTTAAGGCTCGGTTTAATATTTTGATTAAAATTAAACGTCACGGTTTAATAAACAGATTTAATAATTTTATTAAGTCTGGTTAAACCGGGACAAGAAATCCAATGTCGAAAGAATTATTGGATTTAGTGCCTAAACCAGGATTTTCTAATTTGATTTGGTTGGACCAAATAAATTGAGAAAATCCGGTTTAGTAAATAACCGGTTGACAATTGTGGTCATCGTAGTAATTAAAATTTGGTTAGACCAATTTTAATGAACCAGACCGGTTATGTCATTTAATTGGACAATTGGGTCATGTCTTGGACATGGACCAATTCTTGTGCCTCGGGCCAAGAAGTTAAAACAATTGGGCCAATTATTTGAGTCTTTCTTCAGATTAATTTAAAATTTATTTTATAAAGAATATAAATCGATTTTAAATTAAAGTTTCCGATATTTTGAAATTAGAAAGTTTCTTAATTTATAGAAGTTTCTAGATTTGCATGATTCGGATTTTAAGAAATTTCTAAAGTTAGAAAGTTTCCGTTTTTAGAAAGTTTCCAATTTTAGAAAGTTTCCAAAAATAGTAGGTTTCCAAAAATGGAAAGTTTCCCGAAATAGTAATATTCTATTTTGGGAATGAATTTTTAAATAAACCTACGAACCTCAAATAATATCAAGCGTTGGATGTCTTGTCCATTCTATGTCAGCTGTCGAAGCCCATTCAATTGTATTCATGGCCTTACAGTGTGAGGGTGTCTGCTTTTGCGTGGATAAGACGGTTTGTGATTCATAAATGTCATTGGGAGTCCCAGACATTAATGATTACATGACTGTATAGTCTGGTTTTTCTTGACTGGGCCATCGGGAGTCCCGGGCCTTGAGACATCAGAGTGAATTGGGCCTCGGGCCCAGATTCACAACCAAGAGTTATATCACGGATATAATTAGCCGATATAGGGCTTACCGATATAAGCTAAGGTTTGGTGACGGCCAGTGGCCCACTTTAATCTTAGTTATATGTGGATCTTGGAATCATTATATTCTATTGAGGGTAACTTATGTTATTGAATATAATGCGTGATTAATCATATTAAATTTAATACGAGATTAATCATATTGAACATTTTAACTAATAACCTTTTTATCTATATATATTTCAGCTATGACTACTACAAGCACACAAAACTCATTCTCGATCCGGTCTGTTCTCGAAAAGGAGAAGCTGACTGGAACGAACTTCCTGACGTGGTCAAGGAACTTGAGGCTAGTCCTCAAGCAGGAGAAGAAGGATTATGTCCTTCGTGATCCTCTCCCCGAGAGGCCTCCTGCCAATGCCGCCAGGACTCTGCATAATGCTTGGGAAAAGCATTCGTCAGATGAAAATGATGCTTATTGCCTGATGTTGGTGACAATGACTCCTGAGCTGCAAAAACAGTTCGAGAGTGTATTGTCACCCATCGAGATAATGGCAAGCCTGAAATCGCTTTTTCAGGAGCAGGCTAGGACTGAGAGGTTTCAAACAGTTAAGAACCTCTTGGACTGCAAGTTGGCTGCGAATGCGGCAGTGAGTCCTCATGTCTTGAAGATGATGGGTTATCTCGATCATCTTCAGAAACTCGACTGCCCAATCAGCCAGGAACTTGCCTGCGACATCATTCTGCAGTCATTACCTGCAAGCTATGATCAGTTCATTCTGAACTTTAACATGCATGGCTTGAGTAAGACATTGCCTGAGCTTCACGGAATGCTCAAGACTGCGGAGCCCAATTTGAGGAAAACCGCCAAGGACCCAAATGTGCTTATGGTGCAGAAGGGCAAGGGGTTTAAGAAATCCTCTGCTAAGGATAAGGGAAAGGCCAAGGCTGTCCAAGTCGCGGACAAGGACACGCCAAAGCCCAAGCCCAAGTCCAAGGCTGGGCCAACTGACATATGCAGGTTCTGTAAAGAACCAGGACATTGGAGGAGAGAATGTAAGAAATTCCAGGAAGGTCTAAAGGAATTGAAGAAGAAGACTTTTGAGACTTCTTCAACAGGTATTTTTGTTATAGAAGTTAATACAACTACTTCTGATAATACCTCATGGGTAATGGATACTGGTTGTGGGGCTCATATTTGTACTAATATGCAGGCACTCAGCAACAGTAGAAGGCTGAAGCAAGGACAAGTGGAGCTACGAGTTGGGAATGGAGCGAAAGTTCCAGCACTAGCTGTAGGCACTTACTTGTTGTCTTTACCTTCGGGATTGATTTTAGAACTGAATAATTGTTATTTTGTACCTGCTATAAGCAGAAATATTATTTCAATTTCTTTGTTGGATTTGGAAGGTTATGATTTTTCAGTTAAGAATAAATTATGTTCCTTCAATCGCAACAATTTGTTCTATGGTTCTGCCCCTCTTATGAATGGGCTTTACATACTCGATCAATCCGCGCCAATTTATAACATTAATACCAAACGGTTCAAACCTAATGAGGAGAACCGAACGTTTCTATGGCATTGTCGTTTAGGGCACATCAGCGAGAAACGCATCAAGAGGCTCCATTCGAATGGACTTCTTGGCTCATTTGACTTTGAGTCATGTGAGAAATGCGAATCCTGCATGATGGGCAAAATGACACGGGCCCCCTTTAATAAACCTAACGAGAGGGCCAGTGACGTATTGGGCCTGATACACACTGATGTGTGTGGCCCAATGTCCACAAATGCAAGAGGAAACTATCAGTACTTCATTACCTTTACTGATGATTTCAGTAGGTATGGATATGTTTATTTAATGAAACATAAGTCTGAATCTTTTGAGAAGTTCAGAGAATTCCAAAATGAAGTACAGAACCAACTTGGCAAAAGCATTAAGGCTCTTCGGTCCGACCGAGGAGGAGAATACTTAAGCCAAGAATTCAGTGATCATCTGAGAGAGTGTGGGATCGTATCCCAACTCACTCCTCCTGGAACACCTCAATGGAATGGTGTGTCTGAAAGGAGAAATCGGACCTTATTGGATATGGTTCGATCTATGATGAGTCACACAGACCTTCCAATATCCCTTTGGGGATATGCTCTGCTAACAGCAGTGTTCACTCTAAACAGAGCGCCATCGAAAGCAGTAGCAAAGACACCATATGAATTATGGACTGGAGAAGCTCCAGTGCTGTCTTTTCTCAGAATTTGGGGTTGTGAAGCCTATGTCAAGAGATTGATCTCAGACAAGCTTACACCAAAATCTGACAAATGCTACTTCATTGGTTATCCACGGGAAACCAAGGCTTATTACTTCTATCTACGTTCCGAGAACAAGATCTTTGTTGCCCGGGATTGTAACTTTCTTGAGAGGGAGTTTCTCTCTAAGAAAGACAGTGGGAGTAAGGTACTGCTTGAAGAAATTCAAGATGAACAGGATACTGCTCAACCTAATGAGGAAGAGCAGCAGGAGGACCTACAAGAAATTGTAGAGCCTGAACCTGTAGTACCTGAAGTTCGAAGATCCGGGAGGATCCGTCACGAACCTGAGAGATATCAAGGATTCCTCGTGACTGACTGTCATGATCTTTTGATCATTGATGGTGATGAACCATCGAACTTCAATCAAGCCATGATGGGCCCAGATTCCTCTAAATGGCGCAAGGCCACTGATTCCGAAATGGACTCCATGTCGGTCAACCAAGTGTTTTCGTTGGTTGACTTACCCGCTGGTGTAAAAGCCATCGAGTGCAAATGGATCTTCAAGAAGAAGATTGACGTGGATGGAAATGTCCAGATTTATAAAGCCAGGTTGGTGGCAAAAGGTTTCAGACAAGTTCACGGTGTGGATTAAGATGAAACCTATTCACCAGTGGCTATGATGAAATCTATTCGGATTCTACTAGCAACTGCAGCTTTTCATGATTATGAAATTTGGCAGATGGACGTGAAAACCGCCTTCCTGAATGGTATTCTGGAAGAGGATGTGTATATGACACAACCTGACGGTTACATAGATCCAAAGAATGCTGGAAAAGTATGCAAGCTTCATAAATCCATTTATGGATTGAAGCAAGCATCGAGGAGCTGGAATCTTCGTTTTGATGAAGCGATCAAGCAATTTGACTTCATCAGAAACGAAGAAGAACAATGCGTGTATAAGAAATCTAGTGGGAGCAAGATTGTATTTCTTATTCTGTATGTCGATGACATACTGCTTCTCGGAAACGACGTTCCAATGCTAAAGTCGGTAAAGGACTGGCTTGGAAGTTGTTTTTCCATGAAAGACATGGGTGAAGCCGCATACGTTCTTGGAATCAGGATCTACCGGGATAGATCTAGAAGGCTGATAGGCTTGTGTCAAGATTCATACATTGACAAAGTCCTACAAAGATTCAGCATGAAGGATTCCAAGAAGGGCTTCACGCCAATGGTACATGGCACAACGCTAAGCAAGAAGCAGAGCCCTACGACGGCTGCTGAGCTTGAGCGCATGAAGAATATTCCTTATGCATCTGCAATAGGATCTGTCATGTATGCCATGATCTGTACTCGTCCTGATGTTGCTTATGCATTGAGCATGACGAGTAGATACCAGTCAAATCCAGGTGAAAACCATTGGATTGCCGTAAAGAATATCTTGAAGTATCTAAGACATACTAAGGATAAGTTCTTAGTGTACGGTGGAAGTGATGTGCTTAAAGTCAGTGGATTCACGGACGCAAGTTTCCAGACAGACCAAGATGATTTCCGGTCACAGTCCGGTTATATCTTTTGTCTGAATGGCGGTGCAATCAGTTGGAGAAGCTCCAAGCAAGACACCGTTGCTGATTCCACTACAGAAGCTGAATATATCGCCGCCTCAGAAGCTGCGAAGGAAGCTGTTTGGATACGAAAGTTCATTATTGAACTAGGTGTGATACCAGATGCGGCTGAGCCTCTGGCACTGTTTTGTGACAACAATGGTGCTATAGCTCAGGCAAAGGAACCAAGATCACACCAGAAATCCAAGCATGTTCTAAGAAGATTTCACTTGATACGTGACATCATTAATAGAAAGGAAGTCAAGATCAGCCGAGTTCAGACAGATGATAACGTCGCTGATCCGTTGACAAAGCCACTCCCAAGGCCTAAGCTCGAGTTTCTGACTGAAGCTGTAGGCATTAGAGACATAGAAATGTAATCTAAATTTGAGTGGGAGTTTTGAGGGCTTTTATTTAGTTATTTGATATGTTCTTGTAAAACATTCTTATGTTTAATGAAATTATTATTTCAAGATTATTTTAACTGTGATGAAATAACCGTTCCAAAGTGATATGAACCATTTTATAGGTCATCGAAGTAAATGACTTGATCTTGAGTCATCGAAGTCATTTAGCTTGATCATGAGACCCTATATTTGATAGATGTTTATATCATCCCGTCCCTAGTCGAAGGTTGTTGAAATTGGAACACCAACAACCGTGTGAGACTGGATTGGTACGTGACTTATGACAAAGTCTCAGTGTGTCATAGATGCGCGGCATCAAAGTCAGTACATAGGTGTATGTTTGGGAACATACGACCGGACAAGACCCGCTTATAAGAACTCTTCAGGATATTTATATCTGTGTCATAAGAGATTCTTACTACGACTATAGAGTATAGTCCTTAGACCTGAGTTCGCATGCATGTGACTGCACATGGACTGATGCACTTTGATCATTGTCTAACGCTATCGTTCTGCGATAGTTATAAGGACCTTGTTTGGGTACATTATGAAATGAATAGTTTACAGTGATGGAACAAGACGGAATTTGTCCCTCCAATATAAATGGAGTGAATATCTCTAGGCCAATCGGAGATTTGAATACTGGAAAATGCATGGCCATGCTCAAACGGACTGTCCCGAGTCGTTTGGATTGTCAGTATCAAATCAGAGTCCGATGAACAAGATTAGGCTTTATAAGGATGACACCAATCTTGCCTTATGACTAATCGAGATATTGTGACAAAAGGATTATGAATACAGAGATTCCAGTACAAGTGGGAGATTGTTGGAATTGTGTCCAGTAATCTCGGTATTGTCTCTAGAAAGTAAGAGTATGTCAATGATCAGACATAAGTCATATAATACTGGGGGTCATGATGGCTTGCTAGAGTCCGCTCATGATCTATAAGTCTTGGACTTATTGCCTTTATTATATGATCCCATATGGGTCACACGCCTAAGCTAACAGGAAAATGTGTAGGAACGGTTTAGCAGAAGTACGGTAAAAGTGCTAGGCATTTACTGTACTTAGAGAGAATAAAACGGTTTAGGCACTGTGTGTCGATCGATACACAAGGGGTATCGGTCGACACAGTGCGCGAATGCCGTCTAGTTAATTGGTGTTTGGGCCAAATGGCCCAAACGGAATCAGACAAGTTTTATAAGGTAAAACTCGAGTTTCTGAGGAATTAACCCTAATCCCACAGCCGAAATCTCTCTCTCTCTGCGCCGAGCTCCTTGTGGTCTAGCAGCCGTTTTCTGTGATCGCGTGTGTGAACCTTTGGAGGATTCATCCCTCGGTGTTTCTCTGATCTCAGACATACCATCTCTTTCCGCTGCAAACAGGTATAAGGTGAGATCATCATTTGTTTCTATTCCGAGAAGAACCTAGATCGCATGTTTAGGTTGATATGAATCTAAGAATTGAATCAGGATCAACTAAACAATCCTTCAAGAAGCCCCTGGCCGAGATTAGACCTATATAATTAAGTTTTTGGTGTTTTATTTACTAACGCTTTCATAATTAAGAGCAGAGGATTTTTAGAGCTTTTGGGGCTGATCTGAACCTTTTACTTCATCTGTATTTGGAGAAGATTTCGAACCCCTTTTATTCTTTATCTTCTATGCAATTTATTCATCATATGATTATGTTTTCATTATCTATGTCTGAGTAGATTCCTTGTTAGGTTTAGGGTTTCTCACATAGGATTTCATGACTTGCTAGACTTGTTTAATTCAGTTAAGGATTCATAACTATATCTGTTCTTCAATCTAATTGTGCTTAAAGCTAGTTCTAACCTGATCAATTAGAATCTAGATCTTAGGTTGCTAAATACGTCACGGAAGTGGGGTTTAGGAATCTGAACTAATTAGGTTGAGCAATTAAACTTCTCGCAAACGAAAGTTTGGTTTAGGATAATTGTGAACATATCAAACTTGGAATTAATGCTAGTTTAATCTGTTACTTCTCGCAAACGAAAGTTTGGTTTGCTGCACTTAGACTTAGAGAATTATCGCAAAGGAATTTGGTTAATTCTATATCTGTGTTTTGAGTTCTAGAACTGTGCTTAATTAGATCCTTGCTGAATGAACTGTCTGCTTGTCTGATTTCCTGAGAACGCCCTAGACTTAGCGCTCTTAATAACTTGTTTTCACAACCAACAATCTCTGCTTTCTGTTTACTTTCTCGCATTGCTTTTAATTCAATCACATTGCTTTCCTCCTAGTTAATTTCCTGTTCTTGAGCTATTGAATACCAGAGTCCCTGTGGATTCGATACCTATATACTACAACTACTGAACTGTGCACTTGCAGTTAGATATAGGATTAAAACTCGACCCTATCAAGTTTTTGGCACCGTTGCCGGGGACTCTTTGAGTCTTCGATAGCTTCGAGCTTAGGTTTTTACTAGGATTTTCGTTTTTATTTTTTTTTTATTTTTTTTTTTTTTTGCTGATTTGTTTTTCTGTTTTCTCTGATTTCGCATTGCATCGATCGACGCCCTTCTTGCATCGATCGTTGCACTTCGCAGAATCACCAAGAAGACTAAGAGATCATCAGGACGATGTGTCGGAATGATATTTTCAGCTCCGGGATTGACAGTTCACAGATAGCTGGGTTGAAGAACCAAGTTGACTCTCTGCATAGCCTTCTACTTGGAAAGTATGCACAAGAAGCTAACCATTGCGTTGAAAGAACTGGATTCTATAGTCACGGATCTGCTTTTCAGAAACCCTTTACAAGGAACTGTGGCGTTTCTTCTTACCAAGCACCGCCTGCACCTGCACATAAGAGCAGATTGGAAATCATGATGGAGCAGTATCTTGAGACACAACAACAGATTGATATGTCCTTCAACTCAAAGATAGATGCGTTGTATGAAGACTTGAATGAGAAGTTCGAATCTTTGAGCACACATATGGAGGAGCTGGATATCAAAATTCAACGAACAGATGCAGCAATAGAGAGGCAGAATGAAGCTAAGAGAGCTGAACGGAAGCTGCACATCAATGCTGTGAGCATAAGGGATGAGATTGACTTGCTGGAAGAAGAAGAGAGCATAATCTCGGATTTTCTGGATAAATATTGTCTGCCTGATACATGCATCGATCGACACCCCCTCATTGACGATCGACACGCAGTTCTGACGGCAATTTCGAGTTCTTGCGACAAACAGAATCGCCTTGCATCGATCGATGCACATAGTGCAACGATCGACACAGAACGCAGACATGACCAGAAGCCTGCAACAGTCCCAGAACGAGTCTATAAGCCCCCTGTGCCGTATCCTAAGGTCTATAAGCTGTCTAAACAGAAGCTAGAAGTGGCTAACTGCGTGGGAATGATAGAGAAGAAGCTGATTCAGATTACAGAAAAGCTTCCAGACCCAGGAGCCTTTGTTTTAGACTGTTCAATCTCTAAGGACAGATTCAAACGTTCTCTGTGTGATTTAGGAGCTGATGTGAATCTCATGCCATACTTTGTGGCTGTGAGATTAGGACTGATGGATTTCCAGCCTACTAGGATCTCTCTTATCCTAGTTGATCGATCAAAGAGGTATCCAGAAGGAGTTCTTGAGGATGTTAATGTCAGAGTTGGGAACTACTTGATTCCAACGGATTTTGTGGTGCTGAAATATGAGATTGAGCCTGGTGATCCTCTACTACTTGGTAGATCCTTCTTAGCTACTGCTGGAGCTGTGATTAATGTGAAACAAGGACTGATTGATCTCCAGTTGGGAGATAAGCCTTTGAAGTTCAAGATGATAAGCTGCACAAATCCACCATTGATGGACAGAGCATCAGTGTTGAGGTGGAACCAGAGGTTCCAATTGCAGAAGAGAAGATGGCAGTTCATTCTGAGCTTGCTCTAACATCTTCGGTGCCTGCAACTGCTAATAAGCAGAAAGCTCATGATATCTCATTTCCACCAAAGGTAAGGCATAAATCACCAAAGCTCAAACCTCCTAATCCATTGACTTTGAATGCAGGAAAACGCAGAATCCCGCCCAACCTACGCTTCCACCCTAACCCTTCTCGTTCGTTCCTTGGAAGATCTCATGATACGAATGCCTATACACCTCCTTGGATGAAGAGACATTCACAGAGACACTCAAAGTCTCTGTTGAAACCGCCATGAGTTCGATCTCTTTCTGATAGGTCAAGCTATTGACCTTAAACAAGCGTTGGGTGGGAGGCAACCCACCATTGGGTACTGGTGTTTTTCTACTTAATTTTTGGTGTTTTTGTTAGGATTTTACGTTTGTTTTTGTTTCTGGTGAGTTTATGATTGCAGGTCTCGGACAGATTCGCAGTGCGTCGATCGACGCACTTCTGTGTCGATCGTCACAACACGATCGGAATCGCATTGCAGCGATCGTTGCGGTCCTGAGCAACGATCGACCATACACAAAAATCGCCAAGCAACGGTCGATGCACTTAGTTCAACGATCGATGCCTGAGCGACAGAGGTAACCCGACAGAACTCAACAGAACTTTAACAATTTTTATTTCTTTTTACCGATCCTTCGCTTGACACTACTGGGGACAGTGTGTCTTAAGTGTGGGGGAGGTGCTACTGACGTTTATCTTTCTGTTTTCTTAAGAGTCAGTCCATTTTTTCAAAATTTTTTGTTTTATTGAGTCAAAATTGTTTAAGTAAGAAACTATGATTTTCTGAGAAGATTTACAAGACTTGCAGGAACTTAAGTAACCATTGGGATGAAGTTGCAGGATCTATCTCTGACTATTAGAAAACTCAGACACGGATCAACCTACTGGGAACACCCACATCACTTCAGGTATCAGAGGATCCTTTTACTGACTTCACCCTAATACTGACTTAGATTTCTCACCTAAGGGCTTGGTATACTTTGTGTCGGATTCCCTGTTAGTTCTGACACAGCCTGTCAACCTATCCTATTTAGTTCCCTTCTCCCCTTCTATAAAGTAAAAAAAAAAAGAGATAATAAACTGAGGATGAGTTAGTAACTCCGAAGTGGTCATGGGAATGGTAGCTAAAACTCTCATATCCTGTGCATCCATGGAATGTGTCCAAAGTACACCCCATAACGGGAAGAACACTGATAAAAAAAAAATGATACCCAATGTGGGAAAAATCAGTTGTTAAAGAAGGGAAAAGAGAAGAAAGGGACTAGAGAAAGATAGTATGGTGGTCTAGAGCTGATAAGGTAAGAATCCATGTGCCCTTTGATCGATACTCCTTAGGTGAGACCGCACTTAAATACTTGCAGAAGTCAGTAGGGAGAATTTGAATGCTTGAATGTGATTGTGGAGTTTACTTAGGACAGTTGCTAAGTGTGGGGGAAGTACATGTTGGTCTTGATATCCTGTGATTGATTCTTTCAGTGGTTTACTAAGGGGAATCTGAGTATTGTAGCTTCTAGGATGAAATGAGTTTCTGAAAAGTTTTCAAACCTCTTCACCATGCTTTAGTTCTCTGTTTTGCTTGAGGGCAAGCAAAGGCTAAGTGTGGGGGAATTGATATATCATGGTTTTTACTAGTTTTAGACCATGATATAAGTGTGTTTTAGTGTCTTTTGTGTTCTTTTAGAGTCTTTTACAGGTATAATCAGGTTTGGAGCATATTTGGTGATTATGGCACTTTTTGGAGATTTTTGGAGTGTTTGGCCGAGAGATAGAGTTCACTGTCCGAAACAGAGGAATGCGTCGATCGTTGCACACTAGCATCGATCGTTGCACCAGCGAGATGGGCCGAAACTCGGCGGTTTATGAAGAGTCAAGATATTGCACTCTGATCCAGAAGTTCTTGATATTTACAAAGAAGCCCCTGGCCGAGATTGATATACTTGTATTTTCATGCATTTAGGCTAATGTTAGGATCATCTTTTACTTCTTTTTAGTTTCCTTTAGCTTCATTTCTTTGGTCATTGGTGTGTTTAGAGTATAGGATCATCTAGAGCTAGGTTTAGGCATTCTAGGCTTGCATTTGGAGTGTTTCCTATGTTTTGTAGGTTCTTGGAGTTGCTAAGGATGTTTGGAAGAGTTTGGAGGCCAAAGGAGTGATTGCAAGTGAAATGGTGATGAAGGACCAAACCGATGAGCTTGAAAGATTGAGTCATATGAAGATATTATGTTGACTTTTAGCTCTGGGATTCTGAATAAAAATCATGGTAAATTGAGTTAGCTTTCTAATGGAGGTGGTTTGAAGTCATTCGAAGCTCTATGGAAAGAGTTATGCCTGATTTACTGGATGCATCTCAACACAGTCTTCATATCGGGTTGCATATCGGCCAGCCAACCGATACGACCTCTCGGATTAATTTTTGTGCATCCATATCGGTTGGCATATCGGTTCAGCCAACCGATATGCTCCTTCGACAGAAAATCCGAGAGCTCGTATCGGTCGGCGTATCGGTCCAGCCGACCGATATCGTCCCCAGATTTTCACTTGGATCCGGGTCAACACCCGGTTTGTTCCGGGTTGACCTGGCTCGCACCCTAATGACTATTTAAGCCAAAAATCTATTTCTATTTGGATATTAATCTTTATTTTATGTTCTAAACACTTTGGGAAGAACAAGTTTGATTTTTTTGATTAATCTAAGTACTTCTTTGGTGATTTTTGTTTCAATCTTCCTACTTACTCTAATCTCCTATGATCAACACTATATCTATGGATTTTGTTGTTCGTAGAATGATTAGTGAGTAGTCCCCTTTTGAGCTTTTGGGTTAGGAAGATTTGAGTGATTAGGGGTTGAATCTCGATGTCTAGGGCTTAGAATTTAATTGATCATTTCTCATTAGATGTTCTTAATGCTAGATTAGGCCTAGCTATCCTTGATCTAGAACCTTGGGATTTTATTACACATAAAGTGTTCGATGAAATGCTAGCTAGAATTTAATGAGAGCTTTACATTCTTATCCAATGACAATTGATGTGTAAGGTGTTTAGTAGCTAAAGGACTTGTGTTAAATGCGTGCTTGCTTGTTATTAGCCAACGAGAGTTGATGTTTAATGCTTGATTAGCATAGGGTTAATGACATGAGAATGTATTGACTTGAATTGGTGTTCCTAAGCTAAAGGATTAGCATTTTAATGTTGTGTTTGACATCTTGATTCAATGCCTAGTTGCTTAGATCAAATTTCCTATACCCAAGAGCTTGATCTTTAATCATCTATTGAATTATCTTGTTTGTTCTCTCTTACTTGACTCTATGGCTTGATATTGTCAATTGCACTTAGGATATTAGAATTTCAACTCGAATTGGTATTGCTTGACTCTAGAGATTTAGTTTGTGCTTATTGGTTTTATCCGTCCCAAAAAGGTTCGATACCTCAAAGCTACATCGATAAGCTTGAGGAATTGGTACCTCAAAGGATTGTAAAATCCTTGTTATCAGAGATTAGACCTATATAATTAAGTTTTTGGTGTTTTATTTACTAACGCTTTCATAATTAAGAGCAGAGGATTTTTAGAGCTTTTGGGGCTGATCTGAACCTTTTACTTCATCTGTATTTGGAGAAGATTTCGAACCCCTTTTATTCTTTATCTTCTATGCAATTTATTCATCATATGATTATGTTTTCATTATCTATGTCTGAGTAGATTCCTTGTTAGGTTTAGGGTTTCTCACATAGGATTTCATGACTTGCTAGACTTGTTTAATTCAGTTAAGGATTCATAACTATATCTGTTCTTCAATCTAATTGTGCTTAAAGCTAGTTCTAACCCGATCAATTAGAATCTAGATCTTAGGTTGCTAAATACGTCACGGAAGTGGGGTTTAGGAATCTGAACTAATTAGGTTGAGCAATTAAACTTCTCGCAAACGAAATTTTGGTTTAGGATAATTGTGAACATATCAAACTTGGAATTAATGCTAGTTTAATCTGTTACTTCTCGCAAACGAAAGTTTGGTTTGCTGCACTTAGACTTAGAGAATTATCGCAAAGGAATTTGGTTAATTCTATATCTGTGTTTTGAGTTCTAGAACTGTGCTTAATTAGATCCTTGCTGAATGAACTGTCTGCTTGTCTGATTTCCTGAGAACGCCCTAGACTTAGCGCTCTTAATAACTTGTTTTCACAACCAACAATCTATGCTTTCTGTTTACTTTCTCGCATTGCTTTTAATTCAATCACATTGCTTTCCTCCTAGTTAATTTCATGTTCTTGAGCTATTGAATACCAGAGTCCCTGTGGATTCGATACCTATCTACTACAACTACTGAACTGTGCACTTGCAGTTAGATATAGGATTAAAACTCGACCCTATCACCTAAGTGTGGGGGAGGTGGCTACTGACATTGTGTTTTGTTTTCTTAGAGTCAGTCCCTTGTTTTCAGTTGTTTTCAAAATTGTTTTATTGAGTCAAAATGTGTATGAAACTATGATTTTTCGAGGAAAGTTTTCGCTGGAACAGGAACTAAGTGACCATTGGACAGACTTGCAGTAATTCTACGACTATTAGAAAACCCCAAACAGATCAGCCTACCAAGGACACCCATATCTAACCAGGTATTCAGAGGATCCATCACTAGCCTCATCTTTAAACTTGACTTTAATTTCTTCCTTAGGGGCTTGAAATCTCTGGATCGGATTCCTCCGATGTATTTAACACAGCATGTGATCCTGTTTGAGTATGGTTCTTGATTTTCCCCTCCCTTGAAAGTAAAAATAAAAACAAAAAAAAGAGAGATTAAAACCGAGGATAAGCTAGTAGCTTCGAAGTGGTCACGGGAGTGGTAGAGACCCCTATTACCTCCTGTGTATCCATGGAAAGATCCAAAGTTACACCTCGAATAAAAAGGGAAGAGCATTGATAAAAAAAATGATACCCAGTGGGGAAAAATCAGTTGCTAAGGGAGAAAGGGAAAAGAAAGGAACCAGAAACAGACAGTTTGGTGGTCAGTACTGAATGAGTTGAGTCCATGTGTTCTCAAATCAATACTCCCTTTGTAAGCTGCAGTTAATTATATACAGAGGTTAGTGTGGTGAACTTGAATATCCTAACTTGATTGTGGAGTTTACATGGGACAGTTGCTAAATGTGGGGGAAGTATATTGTGGTCTTGACATCTACAGGAAAGTTTTCAGTGGCTTACTAAGTGAATGTGAATGCGAAAGTTCCTAGGAAAAAATGAGTTTTTGAGTTTTCAAACCTCTTTCTTATGCTTTAGTTCTTTCACTTGCTTGAGGGCAAGCAAGAGCTAAGTGTGGGGGAGTTGATATATCATGGTTTTTCTAGGTTTTTAACCATGATATAGTTGTGTATATTGAGTCTTTAATATGGTTTTTCGAGTCTATTGAGTCTTCTACAGGTAGGCTTGCGTTTGGAGCAAAGAGCGGGATTATAGGACGTTTCTGGTGATTTGTGCAAGGAGCTGAAGTTGGTGTCTCGGCCACGACTGGATGTCGACCGACACTGACTTTGGTGTCGATCGACACTAAGCGCGAGAGAAGTTATACACCGAGTTGAGATAAGTTTTGAAGAATTGCATAAAGACCCCTAAGTTTCCCCTAATTTTAATATGACCCCAAAACGTGTTTAGCAGTGTTAATTAGGTTTCCAGACTCATTATTCAGTTTATCTTGTTCTTACTTTGTTCTTGCTTTTGGAGATTGGGAGATTTGAGTTGGGGCTGTTCTTGCTACTTGTAACCTTTGAGAGAAGGATTTCGAATCCCTTTATTTTATCTATTCAGTCTTTCAGTTTTCTATGCATTATGTGTTGCTTGATTGATAATATGTATGAGTAGTAACCTAGTTAGATTTAGGGATTCTCAATAAGGTTTTATGCATGTTTAGATAACTGATTTATTAGGATTCACAATATGTTTGTTCATTACCTAAGTTGTGCTTAATACTGAATTTTGGACTGATCACCTAGGGTTTAGATCTGAGATAATTGACAATAGCACGAGAGTGTGAGTTATAATCTGAAATAACTTAGTGTGAGCAATTTGACTAGATACAAAGAGATTTGGTTTAGGAGAATTGTGAACCGATAGAATCTGTTCTTAATGCTTGTTTAGAACTCTAGGATTACAAAGAGATTTGGATCACTAGGTTGCTAGATATAGAAACAATCTCAGCGAGAGTTGGATTGTTTAGCATTGTGTTTCTAGTTCTTTAACCTGTGTTTAATCTGAATCCGGTTAGTTAAGTATCCGATATTTATAAGTCTGGCGCCTTTCTCTTATTGAAAACACTTCCCTGTTTACTTGCTTTAGTTTACTGTCTTCTTTTGATTGATTTAGCTTAACTTGAGAACATACAATCTATCGTGTGAGCCGTGAGTCCTTGTGGATTCGATACCCTAAGTACTACATTGCATAAATGTGCACTTGCAGTAGAATAGGATAAAACTCTGAGCCTATCAGTATCCAACACAACAGTGCCTACCATTTTTTCTAGATGGATACACTATGGAACGATACCTCTACAAAGTCTACCGTCGACTACAATCGATACAACACCATCTACGCGATGTGATTGTACTCCATAGCTGAAACCACCAGTAGATCTACTAATCTACAAGGTGGGGCAACGCCACACAGCTCGTGTGCATCTCTCCATAAAAACCTAGACGCGTGCACATGATTGTCTACATGCCTAAGTATTTATAACCACGTCCTTAAACTCTAATGACCCTCAAAGTCATGTGGGCTTCAAGGCCCATGAGCTTTATGCGTTTCTCCAACTCCACACGTCTCTTGATGTATCAGCCCACTGCTATCCATCAAGCCTCCGTAAGATGAGATGATTTTGATTCCAATTGACATACCTCGTCTTGCTCACCAATTCTCAGGTTATCAGCTACCTGATCCAGCTTCTAATGTCCTCATAATGACTAAGTTTCTACATAACATTATGTGTACTGTCTCTGTATCCATGATGTCCTTGTATCTAGGTTTCATCTGTCACCATAGCTGCAATACGTCTTGTTCCAGCAGCAGACTCTGATAAATTCGTAGCGGCATACTCTAATAAGCCAGTCATCAATACATCTTCAATCTCTCCCTTGATGACTGAGTTTTAGAATCCAAACACACACTCTGATAGATTCAAAATATCTAGCATCTTCATTCTCTCCCTTTTTAACTTAGTTTGATACTCAAGTAAAATGTTCTCTGTCGACAGCACTCCATGTTTCAGAATCAAAAACAAAGAACTATCCCATGATTTCAGCTTCTTTTGCATCAGAGAACTCTCCCATGATTTCAGCTTCTTGTACATCAGAGAACTCTCCTATGATTTCAGCTTCTTGTACATAGATTTTCTCCCCCTGCTTGTGTGAATAACTAAGTGAAAAACACTTTCATGATGATCAATTCACTGTGGTAAGAACCAAATCTCCCCATGTTTGGATGTTGACACTTATTTACATGTTTTTCTCGGTGTAACCCATTCCTCTCTATGAACCTTAACCTTGATCATTCCCTTGTCATACCAAAATGCAAACACCTCGTGTTCCATACAAAAATATTTCCATCTTAGTTGTAGTTTATCATCATCCAAGAACAACGAACGAATATTGATCTTCAATACCACTGTTTCCAGTGATCACTTCCATCTTACATCTCTAAAATCCTTTACAGCTCAAGTAAAGGCGTATACTTTACGTCATTGACGATTCATCAATTCTTATGAATCTTGAAACTCTTGTCTCCATCAAGTTCATCATTCGATTTTTTTTCTTTAAACTGCCTTTTATGCCACTCCACCAGAGTCACTAGCTTCTTGTTCTCTTACATCATCAAAATTGACATGAACCCGGCGACCTGATTTCTGCCCCTGTCACTGAAATCCCCCAAAGACATTTCTCCAACCTATAGTCTTATCTCTGATCGGATCAGAATTAATCAAACGCACTCTCACTCTACAGCTTGTTTCACAAATTCAGAACTCTCTCTATACTTTGTCTGTTGATCTCTTCAGAATTTTGTTCAGGTTTTTGATGATCTACAAGAGAGTTATCTGTAGCGAGCTAGGTAATATTAAGTTATATGGGCTACCAACCTAAAACCAATTGGTGATAAGTGGAGTGACCCATATCCCTATATATTAAATGAGATCCCTTCCAATTACCGATGTGTGACATTATGTCCTAATACGCCCCCTCGAGATAATGGCTCTTTGACCATTAATCTCGGAATGTTCAGGCTTGGATCGACGACACCAATTTGGGAATGGCTTGTCGATGGATGGACCAACTTTGGGTCGGATCGGGTTGGACTGGTGTGGATCGGGCTCTGATACCATATTAAGTTATATGGACTTCCAACCTAAAACTAATTGGTGATAAGTGGAGTGACCCATATCCCTTATATATTAAGTGAGATCCCTTCCAATTACCGATGTGGGATATTATGTCCTAATAGGTAACACCTTCTGTGAACGAGCTCTGTAAAGTATTGTTTGTGCTTCCATTGCCGACAAATCAACAGTTGAAGAACTCAAATCATCAGGATAGTTTGCTATTCCGTTGGACCAAGAGGAAACTTCTGGTTCGCAATTTTGAGTCTGATTTGGTGACTTTTATGCTTCAACTTATTCTTTACAGATCATTGCTCTCCTTCATTAATCACTGCAAAACCATTATCTCAGTAGCGTAGAACTTTGGTGCAGCTTAGATACTCCCTTCATGTGCTTGACTTAATCTGATTTATCCAGATCTTTACGCAACACACATTCTACCAAACCAATGACCAGATACATCACAAGAACCTCTGTGTAACTACCTGATGTAACTAACATGCTTATGGTCTATCTTCTGATAAATACTCAATTTTACTCGAAACACCTCATTATCGTCTTCTCATAGTTCTTATTCAACATCATTGAATTCCTAAGTATTGCAGCTCAAATCAACGAGAACTGTGAATCTCTGAATTTTTAACATTTAGTCACTTCATTTCTATCTTTGCACACGTCTATCTCTTGGAGCACAACTGCCTGCACTTGTGACATTCAGACCCATTCCTTGTTCTTTCCATGGTATGATGATGCTTATTACTCCACCTGAAGCAAGGGCTTTTTGCTATGCCTTGTTCATTCAACAGTCTTGTGGCTTCTCTTCAAACATGAAAACGGAAATAAGACTAAGACCTGTAACAAGAACATCCTTGCATACCTGAGAGTGGCTTTTCTGTGAACTTTCAAATCTTGGTTCTTAGTAATGTTGAATCTTAGAAACAGCTGACCCATCATCAACAAGATATTGTCGCCAATAAAATCATGATCTGAGCCTGTCGTGCGCACAGAAATAGCTTATTTCTGATGCAGTAGATGTTCTATGATCAATTGAAAAATTGATGACAGTGCCCAACAGCTTCAGACTAGAACATATATACTCTTCAAACTTATGCCGTCCTAAAAGGACTGTCTCAACTTCAACAAAACGTCTACCTTTCGTTCAAGCTGCACAAGAAGATCGGCGAATATTTCATAACGGGCTTTCTGCTCAACCAGGAGAGGCTCGTCAAAGGAAGCTCGTTGCGTCGAGAAACCAGATGGATAGCTTCTGACCGTAGGCGTTCGACCTCGCGACGCTCATCACCATTCGCACCTTCAAGGTCTCCAAATCTTTTCTCGAGGTCCGCAACACTCTGCTTCGCAAGCACAAAGGCAGATGCAGATATCTCAGCTTCCTTAAGCCGACCGCGAGCAACCTCCAACTCACGAACTGAACCACCCAACCCGTCGACCTGTTCTCGGAGAACGCCGCCCGCCAGCTCGGAATGCCTCAGCTCGAAAGCAGTAGCCGACTACAAAAGAAACACACAAAGGAAGCAGAAGAGAAAACGAGGAACGATCAGCCAAATACGTGGTCCAACAAAATGTCAAAAAGAACCAACAAACTTACATTAACAACACAATGACTGAAATCTTCCTGAAGATCGGCCATGAGCATCTCGTCAATAGGAATCAACTTCCGTGGAGGCTTCATCGCGATTAGCTGAAGAAGTTTGGCACAAGACCGTTTATCATCCGAAAAGGGAGTCGCCCCAGTATGATGATACGACCAGGAAAAATCCATCGGATCAGGCTCCCGGACACCCAATTCCCTCCCTGCATGATCCTCCTCAGCCACCCCAGAGCGCAAAACGTCGGAAGCCTCAAAACTAACATGTCCCCCTCAGGAAGCAAGGGCCCCGTTCCCAGAGCACCAGAATCAGGAATGGACACTTGAACAGGCTCGACCTCCCGATCCCGACCGAGGTCAAGTTCAACCTCTTCACTCCGGTCTACAAACGACCGTGTAACAACTTGCTCCGCAACAACAGGACTCGTCTCTAAATCAATAACAGGCGGACCCCCTGCAATCGAGCCAAGCTCTCCAGAGGAACAACTCGCAACAGGACAATCACGGTCGTCATTCAAAACCTTACGACGTTTCCCATGAAGACGAGGAGACAGAGATACACTGGCCGGACGACCAGAAGACACCGATCCCAAAAATTCTGACAAAGCAATCAAAAAATCAGAAGGTGGACGCAACGCCGCAACCTCAAAAAAAAAGGAGGATGGAGGAAGGATCCATACCTGAAACAATTTTATGAAAACAAGCCCGAACCCTCAAATCAAAACGAGCTTTGCTCTCTTTATCCTTCCTCGAAGGCCAGGATATCGGAAGATGGGCCTTCATCTTCGTTAAGTTCTCAGAGAAATCCGTAGTCCATAAACCAAAAGGGGAGCGGTCTGCAGAACAAATAAATAAATACAAAGACGAGCCACGTAAACAACAGCAAAACACCCAAATAGAAAAGAAGAACGAACGAGAAAGATAACTTCTAGGATCAGTATTCCAAGCCGAAAAGAAGACCCTATTCACATCGAACGTCAACGCGTTGTTAATTCGCGCAAAGAAATAGCCGTCCTACCAACGGTCCGTTTTGTCCGGAGGATCGGAAACAATCTTCAGACAATGCCTAGGCAAAAGCTTCGAATAAAAAGTCTTGGCGGTCCCTCGATTAACCACTGTCGACGTCAACCTACAAAAGAAACCGGTGGGCATCTCAAAACCATCATCAGCCGCCATAATCAAAGCGCCCACCATGTTACGAATGGCGCCCGGACAAAGCTGAGAGATAGCTATCTTCCTCGCCTCGCAGTATTCAACCAAGAGCCTCGGAAGGGGGAACAACAGATGACACTCAGAGAATAAACTCTCATTCAAACAAACCCACCCAGGAGGAGCATGTCAGGGCCTCTCTCCCGGAGACGGCAGACGATAATCAAGACCAGGAATACGGATACGGTCCTGCAAAATGGAATCCAGGGAATCTTGCTTGCAGATCGACGGAGGAATTGGCCGAGCAACCACCTTCCTTCGCGAATCTCCATCGCCAGTCATAACCTCTTTCTTTTTCGGCTTCTTCTTCTTTCATGCCTTCAGAACTGCCGATTGTGAACGACTAGCAGAAGCAGAAGCGCTAGCCCCCGAAGTACCATCCCCGGTCTCAGCCAAATCATCGCCCTCACGCTCGCGACCCGATGTATCCGCACCGATACCCGAATCATGTTCACTCCCTTCGCCTCGCTCAACATCGGCGGAAGAACCCAAGTTTTCCTCCTCCGAAAGTGGATGAAGAGAAAAATAAGAAAACGGCTGACACGCAACGGGTTTCTTCATCATCGGATTACCTCGGAACGGACGAAGTATCCAGCCACCCCGAGAAAGAAAGTACTCCTCTACGTCACGAGAAAGCCTAAATCGCACATAATCCACCCCTTGCGAAGCAGAAGAATCCGAATCGCTGCTGTTGGAAGATAAATAAAAAGCCACTCCTGCTCGCATACTTACTCAGGAGATCTGAAGAAAAATCAAAAAACACTAGCAACAGAGAGAGAAGGCGTAAGATTGCAGAGGAAAAAGCGCGGAAGCCAAGGAGACGAAAAATAAAAGTAATAAATGAATATCGCATCAATTCAAAAGTCGCATATCCGTGAAGACGCGTTGTTTCCACTAAAGGTGAGATCCAAACCAAAAGCTGAAGCGACCTAACAAGATTTCCGCCTGACTTAAATTCTTGAAGAAATTCGCCGACCTCAACCTCATAGCTCGACGAACTGAGGGGGGGGGCTAATTTTTGGATATGGGTTTAGCACCCATCCAAAGCCCCTTGTAAATCTTGTCTAAATCAATCACATTCGATGTCGGCCCAAGAAGACAAGCCCGCTAAGGAGTCAACGGCCCAAAGAGAAGTCAGCGCACAAGCACTATGAATAGGACCTTTCACTCTTCATTTGGAACACATTTTAACTTGCGAGAGCCTGAGCTACTTTTATAAAGCTCTGACCTCAAGCATTTCTTAGTGAGCACGTCATTCGACGGACTCACAACTCGTACCTTGTTGTTCATAGCTCGCTTCGGCCTTAAGATCAATAAAGAACAATTTCGACCTCACTTTTAATTCATATCTCACCTCGTAGTTCGGACATTTCAGATCGTAGCCCGTAATATTGACTAGTTCGAATTTCCGTAACAACAGTGACTCCTATTTTTTATACACATATGAGACATAATATAAATAGCTTAAATCCAAACACGGAATTGCTAGCGTTGTTATCCATCAACCAACGGAAATGCACTGAATATAGAAAAAAATCAGATGTTTAAGAAAGCTTAGCATACCACTTTATATCATCACTTTTTTTTTTCTAACACTGGATTCAATCTCATTGATCCCCTCTTGAGCAATCACAATGTTTGGTGGTTCGATAGTAGAAAAACAAAAAGGGAAGAGAAGAACAAGAAGGAAAAACATAGATACCACTAGGTACCATAACGAAACATAGAGGTCAAGACACTCTAAAGCTAGGTAGTAGTTTCCAAGGTAGCTTGAGGTCAATATGGTAGATTTAATGCATGAGACTGGACAAGTGTATGGTGTTACTGCATGGCTTCTGATGCTAGCAGGTGGTGTAGCCAGAACGGGCCTCCCTTCGCGATGTATGATTGGTATTTGTGGTAGTTCGTGACACTTCTTGATATATGATCAGCGCTTTTGTTATGTTCATCTACCACATGCTCCATGCTCCAGTTTTGAAAGCCCTACAAACCTCTCTGGATACTGGTTATGAAATTGTAGCATAGAGGAAAATGGGATGGATGCATCAAAGCTTCCCGTGCCCCTTCCAGGTTTGATTCAAAGATCACTTGTTTAAAGTGCATGGACTGGAGGCTTGACGTAGCCCAATAAATCACCTGCAGCTCGCATTCAATTTCCGACTGTAAATTGGAGAAAGAGCAGCTTCCATGAACTAAGGCATAGCCATTGTGGCCTCTTAAGATCCACGATGCACCACTGTTTAATAAGCAGCCAGCCCAAGATGTTGCTATATTGCATTTAAGCCTTCCCACAGACGGTTTGATCCAAGGTGATATCGTACCACTGGGGTTGGTCATGCCGTCTGGTTGCTTTGGCTGATGGACACTAAACCATAGTTCAGCTTCTTCGATAGCTCTTTTTATTGTGGCTTCATGACTGAGACCTATTCATTCAAAAGCTAGCGCATTTCACGCTTTCCATTTGTGCCAAAGAACCCATGGAAGTGACCTTGCATATCTACCTTCCTGCGACGTTTTGTTGATCTCATAGACCATCAGATGTATATTTAGAAAAACAGAGTTTCGTGAAAAAACCTGACGAGGGCATATGAAGTTGTACTCTGTTCCAAACAGCTTGAACAAAGTTGCATAGGAATAAAAGACGGTTGATGTTTTCTAAGACAGAGCCACAAAGGGGACATGTTGTGTCCAGTAGAATTACTCTTGATCGTAATCTGTCTCTTACAGGGAGTGCTGATATACCATGGATTTTACCGGTTTTAACCATGGTATATGCCTTATTTATCGAGTCTTATGTTATGTTTTGGAGTCTATTTAGTATGTTTACAGGTTTAGACATGTTTGGATCATAATTGGAGTTATTGGAGCATTCTGGAGCATTTTGGAGATTTTACCCGAGAGACAGAGTTCACTGCCCATATTTGACGCTTGCAACGATCGGCACACTATTAGCATCGATCGTTGCATAGCGTGACCAAGCATTCTCGCGAGCGTTAATGAAGAATGAAGATTAATGCACTAAAGCCCAGATATTTACACAGAAGCCCAAAACGTGTTTTAGCTATTATATAAGGGTTTTTAAGCCATTGTTTAGGCTAAGCTTTTCTTACGTTAAGTTTTACTCAGAGAGAGTTGAGGGGCTGATCCTGATCTCGGAAGAGACTTGATTTTGAACCCCAGTTCTTATTTGATTATATGATATTTGGTTTTCTACTTATGATATCTTCTGTCTCGATGAATAAGTCTGAGTAGATCACATGTTAGGTTGAAGGATTCTCATTAGGGATTTCAGAGAATTATAGTTTAATTAATCTGTAGAGATTCATATCTGCTAGTTCTTTATCTAAGTTGTTCTTAATGCTAAATCTGAAGTAGCTAATCAGAGTTATGATGTTAGGTTGATTAATTCAGCGGAAGTTGGTTAATTTAACTGGAAAGAACCTAGATAAGCAATTAAACTATTCGCAAACGAAAGTTTGGTTTAGGATAATTGTGAACATATCAAACTTGGAATTAATGCTGGTTTAATCTGTTAGTTCTCGCAAACGAAAGTTTGGTTTGCTGCACTTAGACTTAGAGAATTATCGCAAAGGAATTTGGTTAATTCTATATCAGTGTTTGAGTTCTAGAACAGTTATTGATTAGATCTAGATAGATTGATTGCTTGCGTTCCTGATTTCCTGAGAACTCCTGAAACCTAACGCTTCGCCTTCTTGCTTACCAACTCACTTGATTTACTTTGCTATTTCGTTTACTGTTTTCACATCTGCTTCGCTTAATTTAATTTGAACTACTAATAATCTATTGTGTGACTGAGAGTCCTTGTGGGATTCGATACCTTATATACTACGATTGCATTAACTGTGCACTTGCAGTAGAATAGGGAAAAAACTAGGCCTATCAAGTTTTTGGCACCGTTGCCGGGGACTCTTTGAGTTCACCGATAGATTTAGTATTAGGATTTAGACTAAGCATTCTTTTTAATTTTCTTGTTTACTTACGTTCTTGTTTCTTTGGTATTGCAGGAGTCGCATTGCATCGATCGACACGGTCATGTGTGTCGATCGACACTTGTTCGTAACTGCATCGATCGTTGCTCACCTCGCATCGATCGACACAAGGCGAGAACAGCGATGCTGAGATCTGAGACGTTCAATAGGTTCCGCGCCATGGAGCCTGTGATTTTGATTCGCGGTGAAAACGGCATTTTACGAGACCAAGAGGGTCACATATGCAACGCAAAAGGTCAGAAAATAGATGGGGAAGGAAACCCCATCTTACCAGATTACCATGTATTGGTTGGGCAAGTAGCTGAGATGCAGAATAAGATAGATGACATCCACGACATCTTACTTAGGGAGAGACAGTTCCGAGCAGAGGCAAAAACTGATAAATTTGCAGAGGTACACTATATGGCTGGAGCCGACTCTTATGGACATACATTGGGACATCAGCAGAGACAAGGTTCTAGGCATGCTCAAGGATCAAGAGACCATAATTATACTTCCTATCTGGCACCTCCTACACAAAGGAGCAAACTAGAGATGATGATAGAACAATCAATTGAAAAGCAACAGCAGAACACAGCTTCTTTCAGCTCGAAGCTAGAGAACCTGTACACTAATTTGAATGAGAAATTTGAATCCTTGAACACTCGTATGAAGCAGCTGGACACACAGATGGATCAAGTTTCAAGTTCTACCCCAAGGAAGGATTCTCAAGAAGCTCATGCCAGCAACATTCCCATTCAGGATGACACACAGATGGATCATGGATCATGTCTAGCAGTTAAGGCCGTGGAATTTGTGGAAGACAGAGGGGGATTTGATGTTGAATTACCTGAGTTTGAAAGCTTCGATGCACCTGACTCAACAGAGATTGACATGGATCTCTTGACTTGGATAGTTCAGATTGAAGCGGGACCAAGCCAAGGAGAGAAATTTGAGTCTGAGATGGCTGGAATGGACCGAGAAGCGGATAAACCCGAGACTGTAGTTGAAACCCGAGCTGAGACGACAGCATCGATCGTTGCATCACATGCACCGATCGTTGCACCCCGAAAGGAACCAGTTTCGCTCATATCTCAAGGACCTGCTAAGGAAAGAACCTACACACCTCCATTACCATTCCCGAAAGCTCTCGTTAAGTCTAAAGATGTGGTTCAGTGCACAATGGTAGTTGACAAGAAGATGGTGGTTCCACAAGAGCCTATTCTAACATCTTCAAAGCCTAAAACTACTCATAAACAGAAGGCTCCGAACATCAAATCTTTGCCAAAGGTAAAGCGTAAATCCTCTAAGTTTAAACCTCCTGACTCCACTGTTTTGAATGCAGGAAAGAGCGTTAAAACACCCAAGTGTCAATCTCACCCTACATTCCTCCCGACGTTCCTTGGACGACATCATGCTGCTACTGCTTACACACCACCGTGGATGATAAGGCATTCACAGAGACACTCAAAGTCTCTGTTGAAACCTCCATGATTGCGACCTCATTTCCAAAAGTCAAGCTAATGACTTTAAACAAGCGCTGAGTGGGAGGCAACCCACTATTAGGTTCGCTTTTGTTTTTCGTTTTGATTTGGTATTTTTAATTTTTTCCTGTTTAAGTGTGTTCAGATGCGTGAGAAACAGACAGAATCGCACTGCATCGATCGACACATCTAGTGCATCGGTCGATGCAGTCGCGATTTGGGGTTTACCGATTCAATTGCGGTTCAGACATCGGTTATCTCAATAACCGCGAGCAATAATCGCCTTGCATCGATCGACACCCTTGGGCATCGATCGACGCAGGGCGACGACAGGTAAGTAATCTGCAACTTCTCGGTTTGTTCAAATTAGATTATTTTCTCACCAATCCTAAGCTTGATCACACTGGGGACAGTGTGGTTTAAGCGTGGGGGAGGAAGCTACTGACGCACGCTTTTGTTTTCTTAGTTTTTCAAATTTGTTTTATTGAGTCAAAACTTGTATGAAACTATGATTTTTCGAGGAAAATTTTCGCTTGAACAGGAACTAAGTGACCATTGGACAGACTTGCAGAGCCTCTATGACTGTTAGAAAACCCAGACACGGATCAACCTACTGAGGACACCCACATCACTTCAGGTATCAGGGGATCCTTTTACTGACTTCAACCTTAATACTGACTTAGATTTCTCACCTAAGGGCTTGGTATACTTTGTGTCGGATTCCCTTGTTAGTTCTGACACAGCCTGTCAACCTATCCTATTTAGTTCCCTTCTCCCCTTCCATAAAATAAAAAAAAAAAAGATAATAAACTGAGGATGAGTTAGTAACTCCGAAGTGGTCATGGGAATAGTAGCAAACACTATTATCTCCTGTGCGATCCATGGAATGTGTCCAAAGTACACCCCATAACGGGAAGAACACTGATAAAAAAAAAAAAATGATACCCAGTGGGGAAAAATCAGTTGTTAAGGAAGGGAAAGAGAAGAAAGGGACTAGAGAAAGATAGTATGGTGGTCTAGAGCTGATAAGGTAAGAATCCATGTGCCCTTTGATCGATACTCCTTAGGTGAGACCGCACTTAAATACTTGCAGAAGTCAGTAGGGTGAATTTGAATGCTTGAATGTGATTGTGGAGTTTACTTAGGACAGTTGCTAAGTGTGGGGGAAGTACATTGTGGTCTTGAGTTCTGCAGGAAAGTTTTCAGTGGATTACTAAGTGAATGTGAATGCGAAAGTTCCTAGGACGAAATGAGTTTCTGTGTTTTCAAACTTCTTCTCTTATACATTGGTTCTTTACTTGCTTGAGGACAAGCAAGAGCTAAGTGTGGGGGAGTTGATATACCATGGATTTTACCGGTTTTAACCATGGTATATGCCTTATTTATCGAGTCTTATGTTATGTTTTGGAGTCTTTTTAGTATGTTTACAGGTTTAGACACGTTTGGAGCATAATTGGAGTTATTGGAGCATTCTGGAGCATTTTGGAGATTTTACCCGAGAGACAGAGTTCACTGCCCATATTTGACGCTTGCAACGATCGGCACACTATTAGCATCGATCGTTGCATAGTGTGACCAAGCATTCTCGCTAGCGTTAATGAAGAATGAGGATTAATGCACTAAAGCCCAGAAAGCCCAGATATTTACACAGAAGCCCAAAACGTGTTTTAGCTATTATATAAGGGTTTTTAAGCCATTGTTTAGGCTAAGCTTTTCTTACGTTAAGTTTTACTCAGAGAGAGTTGAGGGGTTGATCCTGATCTCGGAAGAGACTTGATTTTGAACCCCAGTTCTTATTTGATTATATGATATTTGGTTTTCTACTTATGATATCTTCTGTCTCGATGAATATGTCTGAGTAGATCACCTGTTAGGTTGAAGGATTCTCATTAGGGATTTCAGAGAATTATAGTTTAATTAATCTGTAAAGATTCATATCTGCTAGTTCTTTATCTAAGTTGTTCTTAATGCTAAATCTGAAGTAGCTAATCAGAGTTATGATGTTAGGTTGATTAATTCAGCGGAAGTTGGTTAATTTAACTGGAAAGAACCTAGATAAGCAATTAAACTATTCGCAAACGAAAGTTTGGTTTAGGATAATTGTGAACATATCAAACTTGGAATTAATGCTGGTTTAATCTGTTAGTTCTCGCAAACGAAAGTTTGGTTTGCTACACTTAGACTTAGAGAATTATCGCAAAGGAATTTGGTTAATTCTATATCAGTGTTTGAGTTCTAGAACAGTTATTGATTAGATCTAGATAGATTGATTGCTTGCGTTCCTGATTTCCTGAGAACTCCTGAAACCTAACGCTTCGCCTTCTTGCTCACAAACTCGCCTGCTACTGATTTACTTTTCTGCTCTGCTTTTAGTTTAATCACCTTTGCTTTCTCCTAGTTTAATCTTTTCTGTTCTTAATCTATCGTTGACCGGAGTCCCTGTGGATTCGATACCCTAAGTACTACAACTACATCACTGTGCACTTGGAGTTAGAATAGGGTTAAAACTACACCTATCAAGTGCACCAGAGAGAACTTTCCAGAGGAAATTTCGGATCTTCAGAGCAATTTTAACCTTCCAAATGGCTCGCCACAATTGTTTTTCGATTGGAGTAACAGTATTTGTTGGTTGGTCACTACAAGAAAAATGGTTATTCTTAGCACACGATAAATGCTATTATATATGATTGATAGCGTTTTTGAAATGGCTATGTCTGTCCCAGCTATAATAGGTCGACCATATATGATAGCGTTTTTCGTCTATGATATAATATCGTTCACTATAATAACAATATTTTCTTCTTGCTGTTACTGGATGTAGTTTATGATAGCTTTAGTTTTGGCTGCTATACATACGTTGTTTATAGCATTGTCAAATTGCTTTAATAAATATTATATCAAATATATTTGTAAATTATATAAAAATTTGAAATTTTAATTCAAAAATTGATTTTCATTAATAATCAAAAAATCTTTTATACAAACATCATAATATACACATATCTAAAATTCCTAATATATTTCTAACATTGTTCTATAGTTTCTTGTAGTTTCTTCAGTCTCAGGTTCATTTTAAGCCTCTCTTTTTGAATATCGTCGGTCCATATTATCTGATGGCGATATCCCCTCTGTTCTTTTAGTTTCTTTAAATTTCCCAATTTATTTTACCTACAGAAAACCAAGGCAAAACTTGCTAAGAAACAACAAGAATCAAAAAAAGATAACCAAAGGAAGAAACTTACAAACTCATAGACATTGTTGAGTGTCCAATATTACTTGATCAGTACTTGATAACATGGTGGCGTAACCACAATTCATACATGATCATGTGAAATGCGCATCGATTTTAATTGGTGGTGAGTTCCATTGAAAATGCTTCTGCACCTGCAAAACAACAAGACCAATCAGCTTCTTGGTATACAAAATATTGAAGAAAAGTGTTAAAGATATCTCTTTACCTTGACTAAGTTGTTATGAAACGACACAAACTCTGCTTGTGGTATATTCTTGAGGATCTGATTGAGGTTATAGACATCTCGCTCTCTGAGTACAACATCAAATATCGTTCTAATGAGTATTAAGAACACTTACCAGGAATAGAACCGTAATGGATGGATTCAGTAATACGAGCACTGTTGACTTGAGAACCACCGGCATATGCAGAACTTAATCATGTAGAATCTCTTCTAATATGGCATCAAGTTCAAAATAAACGAAGTTGCAAAACGCTTTTCCACATGGAGAAGGTATCTTCTCGTCCTCTTCAGACCATCACTAGTGAAACTGCATTTTAATGGTGGAGTTTTGCTGACTCCACTTTGTCTTTCTGCAACATATTTAAACTCAAAATAGTACATCAAAGAAGAAGACACCATACTTGGTTTTATTACATCAAAGAAGAGACCATACTGAGATTTTACCAAAGCTATCACCCATGTTGAGTTTTAGTTTCTTGATAGAGTTCATATCTTCAGACAAAAGCTTTCTCTTGTTAGATCGAGAGAGTAGAGGTTCCTCAACTGTTTGATAACGAAAAGTCAGATTAAACTCGGAAGTCAAGAGATTCAAAAGTCAAAACCACATGGTGTAGCAAAAGTTCGCACATACATGAACACTTATCTTTCAACTTCTTGTTTCTGATTAGACCAAGATCGTTTCCGGTTATGTCCTGAGGATCAGAGTGTGCTCCTGGAAAATCAATTATGTATCAACAAGGAATAATAATAACTGATTAAAAGAGTTTAATTGTTTGACCAAAAAAAAGAGTTTAATTCGAGCCCCAAGATTTGCTCAACTTTAAAGAAACTCACTTTTGGTACCAACTTTAGAGAGCTTGCCGTCGACGAGGAGAGCACTGGTTTCGTCTTTCCCAGTAGACAAGCTTTTAGCTGAGAAAAAAGCGAGCAGAGACTTCCACGTCACACAAGAAGCGATTAAATCAATATCTCTGCTTATGAAGTGACCATTGAGCTTTACCGTCGATGGTTCGAGCCCAAACGCTGCGACTATGGACTTAAAGTCCAGCTTCTCATCTTTCCAAACAACCCAGTCGACAATCTTCAAAGTACTTGAAGAAGCATTTTTACAAATACCAGAATCGCAATCGAAATAGATTCTTAATACAGTTTAAGATCTATACCATAAGAACCCTAACAAGTTAAATTTCAAGCGACTTTATTCCTGAAACAAATCTAAATTTCCAATATGAGAAAAGGAAAAACGAAAACCTAATTTTGCAAATCGAAAACCTTAAAATCCGAAAATCAAAGACAAAAAGTAACATCGATGGAGAAATAAGGAGAAGTAACAAACCAAGATGCAGTCGTCTTTAACCATGTGGGCTATTATCTGCGACTCGAGAGAGAGCCACCGCCTCTTCAACCTCGAAAGATTTGCCATCGGAGCTCTTCAACACGATCTTCTTCGGCATCTTTGTTGGGAAACAGAGAAATATTTGAGAGAGAGAGGAAAACGAAACCCTAAATAAAAAAGGATCTCAAGCATTTGTTGATGAGATTACTGTGAAATTGGATTGGTTAATCCCAATTTCAATCTGGAAGAAACCAGAGACGAGGGTGAGAGATAGCCAGAAGAGAGTAATGAAGTCCTCTTTCCTAGGGATTTGTCTCCATAAAGAATGAATAAGAGAGAGGATAAAAATTTTGAGGGAAAATTTACAAGTATTTGGCGCTCAAAAAAAAAATTGGGCTCCAAAGTTAAATTTTACTTCTGCTCAATAAAATTTCGGTTTAGCATTTTTCAAATGCTATTATACAGTACCAAAATCCAAAATATTTTCTATAATAACACTTACAAAAACCGTGCTATTGTAATGTGCTATTTGAAGGGAATTTCTAGCAGATCCTAATCCAATTAGGCAATCTTGGTCTGAATTCCAAGCCTAGGATCTAAGGTTCATGTAACTGAATCTATGGGATCTCAGAATTACCTGGTGATTAGCAGCGGAAGATTTGCAGATAATCGAGATCACGAAGCACCTCAAACGCTGTGCCTCTACTGGTATCCACACGCACACAAACTGAACAGGAGGGATGCTAGTGCCTATAGAGATCGAATCTCCTCAGAGGTTTCTTTTCTAGTTCTGGTGGCTGTGAATTAGGTTAGAATCGAGTTTAGGTCGACCATATATCTTATATATGTCGACTTAAACCACAACAGAATTAACCAACGATTAAACCGAATTAATCTGGTAATCCGCGAGTTGTGTCGACACTGTGTCGATCGACACTGCCCAGAAACTTGCTATTGAATGCATATCAAATATGCATTCACCCGATCATTACATTAATGATCAACCTCATATACAACGTCCAGTTTGCTTAGGTGTGTGACCCTGTAGGATCATATAACACTAGCAATGAGTTCTCAACTCACTGATCATAAGTGGCTTCTAGCAAAGCATTATGACTTCCCAGTGTCATATGATTGTCTCATCTCGACAGTACGACTTTCACTCAAGAGCAAGTACAATAGATTTCAGGACATTCCCAACAATCTCCCACTTGTACTGGAATCATCTATTCTATAATCCCTTCGTCACTATATCTCGATTTGGCATAAGGCAAGATCTGTGTCACCCTTATTTAGCCAAGATCATGTTCATCGAACTCCGATTTATACTGACAAGACAAACGACTGACAATCACCTCGTTTGAGTGTGGCCACACATTTCTCAGTATCAAATCTTCGATGGGCCCTGAGATATTTATCTCCTGTTATATAGGAGGGACAAATCCCATCTTGTTCCATCCCTGTTTCTTCACACGTTTCATGATACGCCCAATCAATGCCTTTATAGTCACCAGTTACGGTTGACGTTTGACAAGGTTAAAGCGGACCAATTCACATGTAAGAAAACATGATGAACTCAGGTCTAAGGGCTATCCTTTATAGTCGTAATGAAAACTCTCATGACACTTATATAACTATCTCGTAGAGTTCTCATCAGTGGGTCATGTCCGATCCTGTGTTCTCCAACACATATCTATGTGATTGACTTTAATACTCTTATTAATGACTCCATGAAACTTAGTCATCAGTCACCTCACATACTAGTCTCACGTGGTTGTTAATGTCCCATTTTAACAACCTTGACCAGGGACCAACATAATTTATGTCATTTATTATCTATAGGGTTTCATGATCAAGTCACATACTTGATGACCTATAAAATGTCATAAATTACTTTAGGACTATTATTTAATAACCATTATTAAATAATACAGATGTCAGATATTAATAACATAATCAAATTATGCTTTCACGAACATCATATCATAACTAAAATTAACATCAACAACTCCCACTAAAATTAAGATCACATCTTAAGACATCTAATGCCTTTAGCAGTAGTCTGACCCTCATTCGCTCTTGCTCAGCGTGTGTCGAAAGACACTGCGTCTTGCTAAGAGTAATACCAAGAGTCATTTTCACAAAGCCCTTCTTGGAATCATGCATACTGGACCCGTGTAAGACCTTATTACCATAAGTATCTTGACACAATCCAATTAGCTTGTCCAATCTATCTCCATAGATTCTTATTCCAAGAATGTACATGGTTTCTCCCATTTTTTTTAATGGAAAAACAACTTTCGAGTCAAGTCTTAACAGACTGAAACAATGAAATTTCATTTCCAAGAAGTAGTATGTTGTCGACATACACTACTAGAAATGCAACTGCGCTCCCACTAGTCCTCTTGTAAACACACGGTTCCTCTTCGTTCCTGACGAAGTCAAACACTTTGACTGCTTCATCAAAACGAAGATTCCAACTCCAAGATGCTTGCTTATCTTCCTAGCTTCATTAGGATCAATGAAAACTTCAGGTTGTGTCATGTACACATCCTTTTTCCAGAATTCCATTAAGGAAAACTGTTTTCACATCCATCTGCCAGTCATTATAATGAGTGGCGGTTGCTAGGAGAATCCGAATGGACATAAGCACGGTGTCTGGGATTAGGTTTCTTCACAGTTAATACCATGAATTTACTTGAAACCTTTTGCCACCAACCTAGCTTTGTACATCTGAATATAACCATCCATGTCAACTTTCTTCTTGAAAATCCATTTACTCACAATGGCTTCTACACCATCGGGTAAATCAACCCAAGTCATACTTGGTTCTGTGACATGGATCCCATTTCAGATTCAGCGGCTTTCAGCCACTTTCGGAGTCAAGGCCCACCATTGCTACTTCAAAATTTGCAGGCCCGTCACTTTCAATGATCATAGATCATGGCAATTGGTTACGAGAAATCCACATTTCTCGGGTTCGTGACGGATTCTTATGGATCTGCGAGCTTCAGTTTTCTGTAAAAGTCGCGCACACATATCTTATATGTATACTTTTACCACGACCTAATTAACCAAGATTTAAACCGTAGTTAATTAAGTCATAAACCAAAATCAATATTTGGTTCGCGATCTGTGTCGATCGATGCAACTTTTGTGTCGATCGACACTTCTTCAGAAACTCACCATATAAATGTATATTGAATATACATTCATCAGATCCTTTATAAACTTTAGGCACCACATGTGCAGGTTCTACAACTCTTTGTAGATCCAATATGCTGCTCTTCCTCATCAGGTTGAGCAGTCTCCTGTGATTTTCGAATTTCTTCGAGTTGTACTTTTACTCCCACTGTTCTTCTTGGAAAGAAAGTCTTTCATAAGAAAACATAGTTCCGAGCAACAAACAATTTGTTCTCGAACTGGTTGTAAAAGTAACATGCCTTGGTTTCGTTAGGACAACGAATGAAGTAGTACTTATCAGATTTGGGTGTGAGCTTATCAGAGATTAAACGTTTATATAAGCCTCACAACCCCAAATCTTCACGAGATACAAATTAGGAATATTTACAGTCCACATCTCATGTGGTGTCTCTGTAACTGATTTTGATGGAAACCTATTTATTGTAAACGCAGACGTTTCTAGAGCGTATTCTTAGAAGGATAATGGAAGATCTAAGTGACTCATCATTGATCGAACCATATCTAATAAAGTCCGATTCAGGAGGAGTGAATTGTGAAACACTTTCACAATCTCTCAGATGATCACTAAATTCTTGACTTAAGTATTCACCTCCATGATCTCATCGTAGAGTTTTGATACCTTTGCCAAATTGATTATGTACTTCATTTTGGAACTCTTTGAACCTTTCAAAGATTCTGACTTATGTCTTATAAATAAGACATAACCGTACCTACTGAAATATCAGTAAAGGTAATGAAGTACTGAAATTTTCCTCTAGCACTAGTTCTCATCGGCCCATATACATCTGTATGTATAAAGCCCAATAAGCCTCTGGCCCTTTCATATTGTTCGTTCGCAACCTGTATCGACCGACGCAACGTTTGTGTCGATCGATACTACCTTTGTTGAAAGGAGCCTTCGTCATTTTACCCAATAAACAAGATTCACTTTACTCATTATGATTCATAATCAGATGAGCCCAAAAGCCCATCACTATGGAGCTTCTGAATCTATTTCTCATTTATGTGGCCCAAAACGACAATGCCAGAGAGGAGTTTGATTCGTATCATTTGACTTGAATCTCTTGGTATTAATGTTATAGTTAGGCACATTCTGGTTTAGAACATAAAGTTCATTCTCTAATGGATTGCTACTATAAGATATATCACTGTAATCAAATGAATAACACTTATTCTTAATTTGAAAACTGATGTCCTTCCATATCCAAACAAGGAATAGAAATAATCTTTCTGCTCATAGCAGATACATAGTATCAGTTTTAAGTTCAAAACATGCCATAAAAGAAAACAAATGAAATACTCCTACGGCTAATGCAGCAACTCTTGCTCCATTTCCCACGCGTAGATCCACTTGTCCATTCTCCATAGTCCTACTTTTGCTCAGGCCCTGCACATTTTCACAAAATATGAGTACCACACCTGGTATCTAATACCCAATAAGTGGGACTATAAGAAGTAACATTTACTTCTATAACATAATACTTGAAGAAGAAGTCTCGTACGTCTTCTTCAGCTTCTCATAATCTTCCAAGAATTTATTGCAGTTTCTTTTCAAATGCCCATAACCATTACAATAACAGCACTTAACATCTTCAGAAGGACTGGTTTTAACCTTAGGAGCATGGCCAGACTCGCTTGGATTCACAATCGAGCTCGTCTTGCCATCACCTTTGTTCTTACCAAGTTTCTTAAACTTTTTACCCTTTTGTACCATAAGGACATTTGGGGTATCCTTCTCGATGTTAGGTTCAGCAGTCTTAAGCATCCCATGCAATTCAGTCAACGTCTTCGTCAAGTTGTTCATGTTATAGTTCATAACAAATTGATCATAGCTTGACGGCAGTGACTGCAGAATGATGTCAGCAGCCAACTCTTGGCTAATGGGACAATCCAGTTTCCCCAGGTTATCAATATAACCCATCATCTTAATGACATGAGGACTAACTGGTTCGCCCTTTGGTAGCTTGCACTCAATCAGAGATCTTACCGTCTGGTATCTCTGAGTTCGTGCCTGCTCCTGAAACATACTTTTCAGGCCAGTGATCATCTCTATTGGCGACTCCACGTACTCATATTGCTTCTGCAATTCTGAGTTCATGGTAGCCAACATGAGACAACTCACATCCACCGCATCATTAGAATGCTTATCCCAAGCATCCTTATTTAACTGCCAGGCATTGGCTCGGTACTTCTTGGGGAGAACTTTCTCAAGGACATAGTCCTTTTTCTCTTGTTTGAGAACAATTCTCAAGTTCCGATACCATTCAAGAAAATTTGATAAATTTAACTTGTCCTTCTCAAGGACGGATCGCAGGGAGAAATTGTTACGATGGTTTGTGCTAGACATAGCTGGAAAACAAGGGAGGTTTAGTTATGATGTTCAAGAAATGAGAAGTCTTAACAATTAAGAAAACTCGCATTATATTCAAACAATGTTTCCTCAAATGAATATAATGATCCAAGACCCATACTTCACAAAACTTGAGTGAGCCACTGGCTATCACCCAAATTTAGCTATCTAGGTAAGCAACAACTTTGCTAGTTATATCCAATATAACTCTTGGTTGTGGATCGACATCTCATGCCCAATCCACCTGATGTCTCTGAGCCCAAAACGATTTTGATGGCCCAGTCAAGTAAACCAATCTCTTAAGTCATGTAATTGTTGATACCTTGCACTGCAAGCCTATCAACACGATTACCTCCTGCCTTACTCATGTAATTGTGGACATCTCGCACTGCAAGTCTATCGCACAATGAAACGAGTCTTGACAGTTGACAAGATTGGAAAGACATCAAGTATCACTTGATATTTGATTGAGGAACAGAACCATTTAAAACGTTCAGTTTTATTATGTTTTAATTCTTCTAATTAATTGATTTATCTTGCTTTGGTTTTGTGATTTCAGGTTCCATAACCTAAACCATCGAATCTGATGTCGACCGACACTACTATAGTGTCGATCGATGCAGAATAACCAAAAGCAATCCGCGATAACCGATCAATCCAATTGATCCGGTTTTTGAATACCGGTCGGTGTCGATCGATTCTACATTAGCATCGGTCGATACCAACCTGATCAAACCAATCTCAATTAAACCATTCATAGTGTTCGACCATTGATAACCAAGCTCGATAACCGGTCCAATCCAATTGAACCGATTCATCAATCTCGCGAGGTTTGTGTCGACCGACACAACTATTGTGTCGATCGACACTAGGCGAAACCTAATTTGTTTGGGTTATCCTTCTGTGTCGTCCGACACCGGATTGGTGTCGATCGACACAGGGCGATAAACCCTAATCGTTTTCAAGCAAAAAATCCTAAAACTAGGTTTTCATGAAAACGAATTTTAGCAAGTTTGTATCAATCATACACAGATTCAGATTCAACTAATCTAATCAACATGCTACAGATTCAATGGAACCCTAAAGCTCTGATACCACTGAAGGGAATTTCTAGCAGATCCTAATTCAATTAGGCAATCCTGGTCTGAATTCCAAGCCTAGGATCTAAGGTTCATGTAACTGAATCTATGGGATCTCAGAATTACCTGGTGATTAGCAGCGGAAGATTTGCAGATAATCGAGATCACGAAGCACCTCAAACGCTGTGCCTCTACTGGTATCCACACGCACACAAACTGAACAGGAGGGATGCTAGTGCCTATAGAGATCGAATCTCCTCAGAGGTTTCTTTTCTAGTTCTGGTGGCTGTAAATTAAGTTAGAATCGAGTTTAGGTCGACTATATATCTTATATATGTCGACTTAAACCACAACGGAATTAACCAACGATTAAACCGAATTAATCTGGTAATCCGCGAGTTGTGTCGACCGACACACTCTTTGTGTCGATCGACACTGCCGATCTGTGTCGACCGACACACTTATTGTGTCGATCGACACTGCCCAGAAACTTGCTATTGAATGCATATCAAATATGCATTCACCCGATCATTACATTAATGATCAACCTCATATACAACGTCCAGTTTGCTTAGGTGTGTGACCCTGTAGGATCATATAACACTAGCAATGAGTTCTCAACTCACTGATCATAAGTGGCTTCTAGCAAAGCATTACGACTTCCCAGTGTCATATGATTGTCTCATCTCGACAGTACGACTTTCACTCAAGAGCAAGTACAATAGATTTCAGGACATTCCCAACACTATTAATATCCAATTTTTTTGTAGTGTGTTCTCTAGATCATTCAAAGTTTCCAACAACTTGTAACCACTACACGAGGTGTAGGTTTCCGCTTTTGTAAAGCCCCAAACATCTTGGTCTGGTTTGTGAATTGCATGAGTGATTTTGATCATGAATGTCGCATCTTCATCAGTGAAGGTTTGATGGACCTTATGCACATCTCAAAAGTTCGTGTTTGGGATCAGTAAGTTTGATACCTTTTATGTGAGGTCAATAACGCTTCCAGTTCGATACAGGGGAGGACGAGGTATTGTATCAAGAATCCAATTGTGTGCCAACACATTCGTATCGGAGCCATTGTCGATGGACCTAAGTAATCCATGTTTGAGTACCTCATGGCCGTGGAGGATACTTCTCCAAGCAAAGGATGGTCTCGTCCCCACCCCACAGTCTAAGAAGGACCCATTCTAGAAATAACGAGATTTAAGGATCCGAACTACCAGCGAGTCCGGGTTATTCCATATCCTTCAAGCCTCTTTGCCTAGAAGAGCTTGGTTGAATCTGCCAATGTGAAAGCCAAGACCGCCTTCCTCTTTGTTACGACATAGTTTTTGCCAGGCTATCTATGGGATTTTTCTCATGTTGTTGCCGCTGCTCCACCAGAATTCTATCATATCACTGGTGAGTTTATCACACAAGTCTTTAGAGAGCTTAAAGACTGACATAGCATATGTCGGCAGAGCAAGACAAATTAATTTCAATAATATTTCTTTGCCACCTTACGACAGAGCTTTCAAAAACCAACCTTTCAATCTGCCTTGTAGTTTATCCGTGATGAAACTAAGAAGCTCAGATTTGGATCCTCCAAAATATTTTGGGTGCCCCAAATATGTTCCATCTCCACCCTCTCTCTCTATCGTCATGAAGCGTTTTAGTTCTATCAAAACCTTGTCTAACTTATGTTCAAAAGTCTTTTCTCAGCCAATGTCAGCAAGCGATTGAGATACAATCTTCTACCAATGGTTTTAATGATCTTGATGTGAATAACTCCCAACTTCAGTTAGTTCGAGCTGTTTGACTTAAGCTTGCCCCACGTTTCCTATGACTTGAAATGCCAGAAATGTCTTACATATTTGAAAATAAGAATGTTAATATGGGTACACTCACCCTATTTAAATCAATCCCTATTTAAACCCATATCCTTTTAGACTCATTTAGTTTCTAAGGTATATTGAAGTAACCCATATAGATCCATGTATATTACTCTAACCCATTTAGAAACATTTAGACCCATATTGTAGACTATGAGTAATAGTTTTATTATATATATATATATATATATATATATATATATATATTTCTAGTTATTTTGATGTAAATGATACATTGTCATAATATGTTTTAATTATCCTTTTGTTTTTCTAACTAACATCAAATATATTTTATATAAAATATCAAATTCGAGAAAACATAATTCCATATTTTCCTGCCAAAACGAAATTCTACATGTTCCCGCCAAACATGATTTTTTTGTTTTCGTGCCAAAAATGTGTTTTCGTTTTCCGCAAAAAATATGATTTCATATTTTTGCCAAAACGTAATTCTAGGTTTTTTTGCCGAAAATATAATTTATATTTTCTACCAAAAACGTGAATCCGTGTTTTCTAGCCAAAACGTGAATCCGTCTTTTCCCGCAAAAAAATTGAATTCGTATTTTCCCGCACAAAACTTGAATCCGTATTTTTCCACAAAAACTTGAATCCGTGTCCCCCCCCCCCCAAATATGTGAATATGCATTTTTCCGCGAAAAACCCGTTTCTGCATTTTTCTGTCAAAAATATGATTCAACGTTTTTCCGCCTGAAAAGTGATTCTATGTTTTCCGCCAAAAACGTATTCCATGTTTTCCCGTCAAAAATGTGAGTCCGTGTTTTCCCGTTAAAAACATGATTATGTGTTTCCCGGCAAAAATTAATTCTATGATTTTCTACAAAATTAAAATTAACCTTATTTCGAGTTATTGTATTTTTAGTTAAATAAACTGATAAAGTTGTTTTTTATTTAATATAATTTTAAATATTAATTTTTTGATAATGTAACAAAGCATAATTATGTTAATACTTAATAGGATTCCTATTTATTTAATATTGAAACTCTATTAATAAATGAGTTTTAATATGATAGTCAATTTAAACTGACTAAGAAATATCTGATAAATGTGTTTAAATAGACATTTATTTTAATACATACTCATTAAAAACACATTAAACAAAAGTTCATATTAACATCTAGTTGAAAGGATTTAAATAGAAAGAAACGACATAGAGCATCATAGGCTGATTCAATCACCAATTAGGAATGAATAGTTAGCAACTAACTCCATTAATAATGAATACAATTATTTTTCAAAACAGCCAGAAAGTGAAACCAAATATTTATCGTCATTGCAGAAATCATTGAGGAAGAACCTATCGGGCTGCTATTAGCCAAACACATTAGACATTGTAGCCATTCTACTCAAACATCTTGGATTCTTATTGTCCGCTAACACTCTTCCAAAACCAGGAAACTCCATGTTAGTTGTTGAAAGCGGATTACTGCAGCTTAAGCCTTTTTCAAAGTGCTTTTGAATTGAGATTTGGGTAAATTTTTATTTCTCAAGATATAAAAGACGATTACAAAAATGAGATAATGTGACAAAGCACAAGCAAAATAAACTAAGTAACAAAGCATAAACAAGAACACGTTTAGATTTTCCTTTTATCTTTATCAAGTATAGCTTAACTTTCTTAATTTTCATCTATCTACCATAATCTGAAGATTTTTGGAGTGAACACTTTCAATTTCTTTATATCAAAGCCTCAAAGGTGAAGATGTATTGATGACTGGCTTATTAGAGTCTGCCGCTATGAATCTATCATAGTCTGCTGCTGGAACAAGACGTATTGCAGCTATGGTGACAGATAAAACCTAGATACAAGGACATCATGGATACAGAGACAGTACACATAATGTTATGCAGAAACTGAGTCATTATGAAGACATTAGAAGCTCGATCAGGCAGCTAATAACCTGAGAACTGGTGAACAAGACGAGGTATGTCAATTGGAATCAAAATCATCTCATCTTACGGAGGCTTGATGGATAGCAGTGGGCTGATACATCAAGAGACGTGTGGAGTTGGAGAAACGCATAAAGCTCACGGGCCTGGAAGCCCACATGACTTGAGGGTCATTAGGGTTTAAGGACGTGGTTATAAATACTTAGGCGTGTAGACAATCATGTGCACGCATCTAGGTTTTTATGGAGAGATGCACACGAGCTGTGTGGCGTCGCCCCACCTTGTAGATTAGTAGATCTACTGGTGGTTTCAGCTATGGAGTACAATCACATCGGGTAGATGGTGTTGTATCGATTGTAGTCGACGGTAGACTTTGTAGAGGTACTGTTCCATAGTGTTTCCATCTAGAAAAAAATGGTAGGCACTGTTGTGTTGGATACCATATGCAATGTATGTGCAATCTTGTTCTAGTGGATTTGTTCTGGACTAGGTCCTGGGGATGTAAGGAAACCGAAACTCGATAAAAAAACTCTATATATTCTTTACTTTATATGCGCATACATACACAAACACATAGACATAGCCACAAATATGAATTTACAATTGGTATCAGAGCTTAACCCGTTAGAGGTTATGCTTATTTTCGGGTAGAAGATCCTGGATGTGTGGCTAGATTGGTTAAAGCAATTAAGATATCATATTCGTTCGGAGTTTGTTTTGGGAATTGTTCTGAGTGTGTCTCAGTGGAACAAGGTTTTTGGTGTTGGCATGAGTTTCTGAATCCGTGTCAACTGGAAGTGGGTCTGATGAGATACGAAAGTTTGAGGTCTTTTGGTTTAAAGAAAAAGGGGAGCATTGTTTGTCATCTCTTCTCGCATAGAAAGAAGCCGTGTATCGCAAAGTAGGGTTTTTAACTTTGTGGGCCATTTTGCAAATGGACTATATTATTACCAATGGGCCATAAGTTTCAATCAAACCCAATCCACAACATAAAAAAAAAAAGAATCTGATAGCTATGGCGAGAATTTGACATGACGCGGTGAAGACGATGTCGTTGGAAGCTGTCAAAGGAAAAGCAATTTTTGACTTGATATTGTGGTTTCTGGAAACAGCGAAAGCCTTGTCGGAGAGAACTATTGAGTTAAAGGAAGTAGCATCAATGAAAGTTAAAACTGGTCCTCTTTGCCATGAGATTATGATGATTATCAGTATGTTGTCTCGATTGAGAGGAGCCTTGAGAATTTGGGAAGATGCGTGAGGATGATTTTGTGGGAATCAACATGAATGTTGCTATCACCAAAGAAGGAACATGTGTTATCTTGAGCCTGTTATTGTCTGGGAAGACAGAAGCAGAAAGGCAGAAGCGATTTCGTGTGGTGAAAATCTTTAGCTGCTCGAATATTACAGCAACAGATGGATCTAGAATCTCAGAATATCGTTGCCAAGAACATGCGTGTGAAAGAAAGAAAATTGGGCGGTGTAGAGCCTGAACTAAATCAGATCATTGTAAGGAGGTAAGGATAATCTGATGCAGGAAGAAGCTTGCATAGCTGAAGAATATATGTTGAATTTCTCTTAGTTGTATTATGGTTTTGGTCATAAAGACATATGCTGGATTTGGAGGACGTTAATCTCTGGTGGCCCTCAAGGCTGACCAGAATTGTCAAAAAGTCCTCTTATTTTTTATTTATTTTTCTAACATAAAAAGTATGGTTAATTTTGTTTTTACCCTTATCATTTTCAAAAAATTTCAACCCAACCTGTCTAAACCCACCCACCCGAATCCAACTTAATTGATCCTCTTCTCTTCTTCTTCTAGCTACCTTCGCTCCTTTTCTTTATGCAATTTCAGTTTCCAAAGTTCAATCTTCAACGGATCAAACCCGGAGTTAATAATCCCTATAAATCGCGTCTCTCGCTCTCCCTCTCCCCGACTCTCATATCATCCTCTTCCTCTCTTTCATAGATCTGTGTCAAACAAATAAACCTTACCCTAGATCGCGATCGGAAACGGCAGCTCCTCGTCGGCGAGGCTTTTCACGGAGACAGCTACTTCTCTCCGGTACTCTTCAGGTGTTGTTTTCGGTGATTAAAACGGGTCTGTTTAGATATCTTTAGGTAGTTTTCCGTAGCTTGGATGATTTTAATTAGTCACGATTCATGGATTTGATTGTCTTTGCTGTTTAGTTGATTCTTTGCGATAAGGTTAATATCTTTGGTTTCAAGTTCTCGTGGAACCCCTGTAATTCATAAAATCCTAGAAACAATCTTTATTCCAGAGTGATCTTTCTTATGATTCCTTGGATATATTTTGATTTCCATGATCTTTTACAATCTGATGAGCGTAGATGATCAATTTGTCAATGGAATGCGAATAATCTGCTTCGGTATCTGGATTCTTGTTGATTTGGATGCCTTTTAGGAACTTTTCATCGGACAGGAAAAATAAGAAAAAAAAATTGAGTCTAACAGAAATTTTACGTTTCCTGATTCTTCTAAATTAATGTTTTGTAGAGGCTTTATTTCTTTACTTTTTTCGTGTTTTGGTTAACTTTTCTAATTCTTCTTGTCATGATTGGGTAATAAGTTTTGATCTTCTGATGTATCTTTGTCTCAGTAGTGAGCTTCATTCACGATTTGGTAGTATGTTCTCATTTTACTAAAATCACCTGGGGTGTTTGTAGATGATATGTTGCCTTATTACACAAGAGAGTCCTGATATGTTTTGTAAATAATTTGATAGCTTTTTGGTTCTTTAGATATTTACCTGAGGAGAACTTGGTGCACGAGAACGAACCAAACAATTCGACCAAGATCATGCAGAAGATGCAAGAGTGTGGACAACCTCGAGTGATATAGTGCAAGAGATGGATTTTGGCTTTGTTTATTATTACGAAATTTGTGCCATTTAATCTTTTTGAATCAGAGAGAGGGAAGTAATCATAGGCTGAAGAGAGAAAAGAAAGAGACAAGAACCAAGTCAAGAAAGAATGTGGTTGCAAATTGGTATATGTTGGATAAGAATATGATTCTTATTGGGTTTTTTGTAGAAGAAAGAGGCTTTCATAGTTTTATTTATCTTAGATATAATTAACATAGCTAGAACAATTCTTTTGAAATTTTTTTACGTTGAATACAACTAGCACAACTGGTCCAACTCTTTAGCAGGAAAATAATTTGGTACAACTAGCACGACTAGAATAACTTTTTGGCAGGAATAAATGTGCAAAATGAGCAAAACGTGTAAAATGTGCGCCGTCATAAGAATTTTTTTTTTTTAACAAAGAGTTGTATTAGTTGTCCAGTTGTACCAAATTAATTTTTGTTAACAAAGAATCGTACTTTTGTAAATTTAGTTTATAATTAGTAATACCATAGTTTATATTTTTGTATTTTAGTTGTACTTATTAAATTAAGTAAATAAACTAGATTTATAATAATATCATATCATAACATCTTGAAAACATTATGTTAATCATTTTTCATATTAATAATCTAAGGATTTCAATACTAACCTTAAAAGTATAAGGTGTATTATCCAAAAATATGATGTTTATGCAACAAATAATAAAAATGATATTTTTTAATTACTACAGATGTGTAAATATATTTACTAACGTTTTAGTGATGCTTTAAAACTAACATCGGAATTGTATTTATCCAAAAATAAATTTTTACGTTTTTGTTTTAACAAAGAGTTGTACCAGTTGTACCAAGCCTATAAGAATTGCAAAATCATATCAAACTCCATGCAGTCATACAAGGTCTTATACAAACACAAACAACAAAACCCAACAGAAATCAACTTTGAGAATTTTCATGATTCTTTTTCTTTCTTCGAGGTTCTCCAATGGATGAGGATCTAATCACTTGGTTTATCCTTTTCTTTTGTTTAATGTCTGGAGGTAAGAAACATTGGGTTAGTATCTCATTAGACAAAAAACTCCTACATTTATCTTTGTTAACTTCCATTAGTATCCTAAAACATATTCATCATCCAAATATATGATGGCCTTTTGCAACCCAATATCAATGGAAAGTAATTCAGCAGAAGCTTCGTTACAGCTTCATCTACCATAATTTTCTTGCGTATTCTATCAACCAATCGAGAATAAGTGACATCCTCCAAAGTTCTTCCCATCACAAACTTGAAATATGACGGTCTTTTCGATTCTATCGCACTTCATCTCCCTTTGAGTAGTATCTCCTATAATCAAGAATGTGCTACGAATATTATCCATTGTCCTCTGGAAAAAAAAGAACAATAAACAATATTAAAACATATTAGTTGTACTAGTCGTATTAGTCAGACCATTTGTACCAGTCATATCAGTTGTACTAGTCATACCAATTCTACCAGCCGATGGTAATTAATAGTGGGAAAAGATAGTGGGACCCAATGGAAAGTGAGGGTGAGTGGGACTGGGTGGGATGGGCCAACGGGGTTTTGGCTCTCTTACCCCTATGTTGCCAAAGAAAATCCATAATGCCCCTCATTAATCTACAATACCCCTCTCATTAAAAGGGGGGTGGTTGTTTACTGTTGTGCCCTTAATGAATTGTTTTTTAAAATCAAGTAAATATTTAATTTAGGTAAATGGGTTGGTACTTGGGTCGGTATGCTTGACCCGAAATCGAAATTGAATTTCAAACTGAAACCGAAATTGAAATCGATTGGGCAAATTGAATTTCAAATCGAAACCGAAATCAAAATCGATTGGGCAAATTGTTTCAAATCGAAACTGAAACCAAAATCGAAATCTCAATCTCTCATTTTTGCTCTGTCGGATTCTCGTCGGATTCACCTCCAGAGCTTGGGAAACGTCGCTCTTCGCCGGATCTTCGCCGTGTACGTCTCAATTCGCCGCGGCGTTTCAAATTGGAGAAAATTGCTCTAAACGATTTGATGCACATTCCCATTTTAAATAATGTTTCTGGGTAGTATGTTGACCCTAATATAACTAAGTAAAACCAGGTAACACTAGGACGTGTTGTTTAACCAGTTCCATTGTCAAGAGAACTAGAACTGTCTCACGCAAAATAAAAAGAAAACAGAGAGAGCATTCAACATAAACCAAGAGAGCAAAACATTAACAAAAAGAGTATTCAACATAACATAAACCGAAAGAGAGCATTCAACATAAACAGAAAGAGTTTTCAACATAAACAGAGAGTGATACTAAAAAAACAGAACATGGTTGCAACTAAGAACATGAAAGAGTTTATCAGTTGACCAGAAAAACCGTAAAGTTTTCATCAACCATTCTACAGAAAAACGCTACCTCCAGGATCCAGAAACACTTATCGCACAACTCATCACCCTTTGGCTCCACAAACTTAAACCCCCACCCCCACCAAGGATCGATTTTGGAACAGTTGCAGTGCGAGATCAAATGTGGCTCATTTTGATCTCGTTTAACAATTATGCAATCAGGCAGCGCCCTTCCTCCCCACCCCTTTCCAGGCAGCATAGGCAGTTTGCTGCTAAGCTGATTTGCACGTTCTCGAGTAAGGTGATGATTACCGAACAGACCTTCCTCCCAATCGTCCCTGAAGAGGTTGCTCATCATCCCGTAGATGTACTCGCTGACGAAGTTTCCTTTATCTGCAGCCGCCTTGATTTGCTCGAGTCCTTCAACCCGCTTATTCTCGAAAAAGAGGTTAGAGATGCCTTTAAGGCTGACGGCGGTTGGATTCCCTTCGTCGTAGCACCTTCTGTGAAACTTCTTCCAGTCAAAACCTGGAGACCAAACATAAGGATTCATCTCCATTAGATTAACAGAGGCAAAGAACGAGGCTCCCGTAGTGATAGCATTAAGGCGAGTGCATGTGATTCTCGAGTGACGGAGATCCTGCATGTCTTCTTCGCCCACACGAACCATTATTTTCCTTATGATATCCTCCGGCAATCCGAGCAGATCGAACGGTGTCTGTTCCTGTTCCTGTTCCCTCCGCCTTCTCGTAACAGACCTCGTTTCGTAGCGCGGCTGGTTGGGACGATGCCACGGCCAGTACACATGTGCGTTACGCATTTCTCTTCTTCGCGACCGTCTCCTGTTTTCCTTCATACTTTGCCGTGATCTTCTTTCAGAGAGATTCGAGTTCGTTCCTTCGGAAGAAAGAAAAGACAGTTTTTTCTTCTAGGGAAGTGGTGTGGAAATGTGGAAATGATGATGAGAGCAGTTGTGTTTGAGAAATAAAAGATCTTTTTTAGACCGGACGCGACTGTTTGATTTTCCCCACGCAGACCTATGTAATACTTAGATTTACTCTAAAGATTTTGTGTGTAATACTAGTATAACTATTTAATCATTATAATAACTATTTAATGAATTGTATATTTAAATATAATGAATCATATACTTAAACATTAGTCCTTAAATTATATGTTTTAGAAAGAATAAGTTAATATAATTGTATTCAAAATGGGACTCTATGAATCATATTCACTTTCTATTTACCAAACTTTTCCTTGTGTTTTAAGAAACTCTTTCTAATTGAGAAGTGAAAGTTGGCGTGAAAGTTACTGAAAAATAATATTCAAACAAAAAAATGTACGAGGCAATGAGATTCATATGGTAGATAAATAAAACAAAATGTCATACTAGAAACAATAACTTTTATTTGGTGTAATACTAATTTAACTGTGAACCAAATATTTGAATATTTGGTTTAACTAGTAACTAGGCATTACTATGTGTGATATTTTAAAACTTTTAATTTATTTTTTTAAATAATAAAAATTATCCAGGCGAGAAAACCAATTTTTTGGCGCCAAAATGAAATGATTCGACTTCCTCTCTTCCTTATTTATAGCTCTCTCTCTCTCTCTCTCTCTCTTCTCTCTCTCTCTCTCTCTCTCTCTCTCTCTCTCTCTCTCTCTCTCTCTCTCTCTCTCTCTCTCTCTCTCTCTCTCTCTCTCTCTCTCTCTCTCTCTCTCTCTCTCTCTCTCTCTCTCTCTCTCTCTCTCTCTCTCTCTCTCTCTCTCTCTCTCTCTCTCTCTCTCTCTCTCTCTCTCGAAAAGATTAACTCGATTAAAAAGCTACGTGGAACGTTGAAAAGACAATTTCCGATTGATTGATTAGGCTTAAGTGGCATATTGTTTAACAAGATTGATTGATTAGGCATAAATGTATTATTATAAAATTTTGAATGAGATACATATTATTTTACAATCCAAACAAAGGGGGTCTAGCAAATAAAGTTCCAAATACAAAACAATATTATCCCATGACCGTCTCCTCCAGAGTGAGACTCATATTACCTACCTGAGGCTATCCTAGCAAACAAACAACACACAGTATCACAAACAAAACACAGTACAACCAAGTTATTTTAGTTATCCTAATATTACTTAGCTAGTTATCCTAGTATTACTTACCTAGTATTACTTACCTAGTTATCCTAGTTATCCTAGTATTACTTAGCTAGTTATCCTATTATTACTTACCTAGTTATCTTAGTTATCCTAGTTATCCTAGTATTACTTAGCTAGTTATCCTCTTAAGACTTGTGTTCTTGTTTGTTAATTTTTGTTACACTTATTTATGCTAGAACAAAAACACAAAATAGTCTTATAATAGTTCATCAAAGTCTTACAATACCATAACAAAGTCTTCAAACTACAATCAAACTCACATAGTGATTACAAATTCTTTACTTTTACCAAACAGAAGATGATAGATGATCAAGAAAGTCAAACAAATACACAAAACAACAGTCACCATGAACTTCAAATTGGTCTTACGTATCTCGGATTTGCACACCACCACCTCCTCTTTCAAGTTTTCGACAATGTCTTTAAGATCATTAACTTCCACCATAAATTCTCTTATGTCAATCATCATGTCTTGAACCTCTTCATACATCCCATCCTCTACCCATTTGAACAAGTGACCATCCTACATTTCACTTACAATAATCACTATGAAGCTAACAAAATCACAAATCAATACTAAGCCTATGTCCAAAACAATGTTACCTCTCGGCTAAAAGTACAACGAAAATAAGGACGTCCGGGATTTTCTTTCGATTTTGATGTGTAAATCGCAAGTTCGCTTCCACACACACAATTTTTGGGAAAACCTCTTCTACCATTGAATCCATAGTAAAATGAGTTAGAACTGATTTCCTCCTACACTCAAAGATATTCAATTACACAATTAATCATTGTTGTTTATAAAATTCATCCAAACAAACAACATTCATAATCGTATTTTGAGTCTGTTTTCGGGATGAACAAAATAGAACTTACGGATTGAGATGACTCTGAGATATGGGTTTTGTTCTTGCTATTCTTCAATCGATTGTCGGATTGATTTCCCATCTGCTGAGACTCGGAATTTCGCTAGGGTTTGTTCTTCGATTTCACGCTTTTTCTTTCTTCTGGGCTTTGATCTGATCTGTTTGGGTCAATGGCTCGTATTTTAACGAATCGATTTTGAAATTTTTTTACCCAGGTAGAATCCGGTTACATGGGGCTGGGTTGAAGGAGACCGGATTTCACCCAGGTATAAGTTGTAATTTCATACCCTTCACTCGGTTTATAAGTAATTTACCATTTTCTAGATTTAATTTAAATGAAAACGAAATTGATCTTATAACGGGTCATGGGAGATTACTTTCTGTGTACGGAGGGGCATGAGAGACGATTTCTCATGGGCCAACATTCATTTTTTATTTATTTAATCAAATATTTCATTAAGGTTAGAATAGGTATTTCATGTTATTGGAGGCCACATGAGATTAAAAAAGCTATGGTAGAATTTTTTTTGCCATTAAGGTCCACATGAGACTAAGATCCGGATTTGGATTAGACTCAAAAGGGCAACGAAGAAAGAGAGAATTTGGGTTCTCTTTATTCATGATTCATGATTTAATGACAGAAGATAAGAGATCAAAGGCAGGACGAGTCAATATATGGGTTCTTAGAAGAATTGTGGGGAAGATATTTTCGACTCTGTTTTCATCATCAAAAAGAGGCAAGTTGCAAGTTGAAGTCGCCAGTGATTTCGGAAAAAAAAAGTCGTGATCTCTAGAAATCATATATGAGGTTTTGTGTTTATCCTCAAAAAAAATCAGAATAAGATCATCTTCTCGGGATGTTACAAGTTTCAACAATGGCGATATCATTAGAAAATTCAAGGATATGGTTGAAAATTCATGATCGAGAGGGAAAGAAGCTCAGGGTTCAATAGCTTAAAGCAATGAAGAGTTATGGGATATATTATGTGAATAAGAGGGTCAGAAGCTACAAGACGTGCTGAGGTTACAGAAACTTATCGGAGTCACATTAATTTCTGGTTCATCATTGATTTGAGAAGGAAGGGGTTCGTATCAGTTCTTAACAAAAAAAAACATAAGATGAAAATGATATTTTGTCTTTCTGAAGCCTACATGGAGGTGTTCTTTATAACGTCAAGAGAGGGTGTCTCTGGTTCAATTTCTTTTGATGGGAAGTTGAATTTGAGAACTGACAAGGTTGTTACTTAAAGAAGATGACAGAACCGTTTCAGGCTTGATTTTGCAATCAGAAAATGGCAGAGATGAAAGTTGGACGTGCACCAGACTTGATTGGTTGAAAGAAGCTTAAGTTGAAGTTTGTGAGCTAGTCATATCAGTAAGCCTTCCATATCTGATATAAGGAGAAAAGTCTCAAATCAAAAGTTCACTTTTGGTTCAAGGAAGACATATGTTTCTAGTATTGATTCAGAACTATCAGAATCAGAAATGGCTCTTCGATTCTCTATGTACAAGACTTAGATGCATTTGGCTTGCATCCGATACAAATCACAAGAGAATTCTTATGAAGAAGCTAGAGAAGAGCATATGATGATTATGGAATCTAAGGAAGAAAGGCAAGTGTTATAGCTGAGAATTCATGGTGATGCAAGGTGAATGGAGGTTTCAAATGGCAACAAACATGGATTTCTGACGATGAAAGCTTGTGTACCATCTTTACTTTGTTGTGGTGTTCTGGGAATTAATGAGAGGCTGATGCGTCAGGGATTGTTCAGCTTATTTTCTCAACAGAAACCAAAGACTGATCTAGGTGAAGAGAAGCTACGTTTTAAGACCTAAGACCTGATTCAACGGCAAAATCTGGTGGATTGCATCATATTGTATGTGATGATGAGTTTACTATCAGAAACTCGTTTTTTGATTACATAGCAGCTAAGAAGAGTCTTAAGTATATCATGGGTAGTTGATATGGATACGGTTAAAGGCAAAACACATGGTTGTTTTCGCAAATGAAATTACACAGTCAAGACAGGATGACTGGAGATGAGGAATGTGTTGTCTTATACTATTGGAAAAATAGAAGTGTCGCCATTAGAGAACGACATCATGCTATCTCTACTGAAGACTAAATCAGAATGGATGTGGATGGTGGTAAATATATGTAGGCAATCAAAATGCCTTTCGTGGTTATGTTGGTTATATGTTAATATTGAAATCAAGCACCAGAGTGGGTGAGAGTTTCAGTGTCTGAAGCAAGCTTTTGAATTTAATGATCCTCCTGAAGTTGATATAAAATGAAAGGTCTCATCATTGAAAGGCTGTGCCTAGTTCTTATGGCTTAGGTCACAGTTGGTCTATAAGTGTGGTATAAAAATAATAAGCTGTCGGAAACTGGAAGTATCCACCTACAAAAGTTGGTTATGATTCGAAGAAGATATGAATTCAAATGTTAACCCATGGACATGGAAATCAGCATTGCCTCAGCAGTTCTCATAGTACAAATCATCTAAGGGATGAAACTGAAACTGGTTTTAGAGATAATGTAATTGGTAATACCTATTGAGCGCTCTGGTTTAGAAGTCGGTGGTTTCTCTCTCAAAGAAGTTGCATGATTGAGTTTATCAGAAAAAGCTGCAAGTTTGTAACAATAAGAAAAACTACTGGTTTCTGATTATGGGATGATAATCAAAAGGAAGTTGCGGGTTTCTGATTATCCTGAAGAATTAATGTAACAATGAAGGTTTCAGTATAAGACTTTGGTTTTGGTGATAAGTTCATGGTAGAAAACAAGAGAAGAGAACCTGAAGTTGAGGTCGGTGAGGGAGCGGGAAGAGCGTTATGTTGGGAAGCTTATTGTTCTTAATAAAGTGATTGCTGTTCTTGATACATACCGATTGCTAGTTCAAGAGGGCATTCATGTTCCTTCCGCGTTGATTGCTCAGTTGGAGCTGGACGAGCCTTTGCTTCGTCAAGAAGTTAGCGCGTTGAAGCCTGTTGCTCTTGACTCTCGTGACGCGCTTGTTGTGCCCTTTTCCATTGATAGTGCTATTATTGATGGAGTGGCGGGCATGGGCAAGGTGAGCGCTCCTTCTGTTGAGGCTGCGGCTACTCTTGAGGAGTCGGGCTTTTTAGATTGATTACGCGTTTGCATTTTGTGTTTTGTTATGGAGGTGCCCGGCTCTCGGCCTTATTCCTCCCTCTTCTTTTTTTTGTAGTGGACTTGATTGGTTGCTTACCGTATGTAAACACTTATCATGTGACTGTTTGTTGCATCGTGATCTAGTTTTTCTGCTCGAAAAATGTCTTAATTCACCTCGGGGATTTTTCCTTTAGTTCTCGAGGTTTTGCCGTTCCTCTTTATTGCTCTTCAAAACTTGTCTTTGCATTGAAGGTTGCGTTGGTAACCGTTGTGCTGCTTTGAAGACCGTTCCCTTTTTTATTATAAATGTCCCCTTGCTCCTTTTGTTTTGTCGATTGGACTCATGTTCTGGTTTGTTCACTATCGCGTTCGGGTAGACCCCTGCCGTAAGGCTGTCAGTCGACGTTTCTGTCCAATAGTCTCGATGCTTAGGCGTATTCCAGGAGCCTTTCTTGTTCATTGTCTTTGTAGTTGTGAGGGTGATTTTGATGTGTTTCTGATTTTAGTAACGAGTCGGGGTCAGGCTGGTTCTCTTTCCTTTTTGGGAAGAGAGGCGTGGTCGTTGTCAGACTGTCCAGGAGATCCATGGGATTAATTCTTGAGGCCCGGTTGTCGTAGTGGGGTCGGTGTTTACCCCAGCTTGGACTGCTTTGGTCAGGTGCCTTCGCTTGGATCCTCCGTTTTCCTGAGGGCGGCCTTGCAGGGAACAAACGTTTGACGCGGCGCTTGTAGTGCGATTTTTCGTTTGTTCGTTGTTGCTGTGATTTTTTTTTTGTATATGTTTACTCTTGTAATGGGGACGTGAATCCTTGTTCGAGCGAGACCGTCTTTGAAGAAATCGACTTCCTTTGTTTTTTTTATTGTAATTTCGACAAGAATAGTATTGAAGGGAAGGGAGATTCATCGTTGTCTTCCTCATATTTCTTTTATGTTGTTTGTGAGTCGTTTCTCGGCTTTGGGAGAGATCAAATTTTAGGTGCGAGTACGTGCCCGGCTTATCCTGTTTTTAATTTTCTCGAATAGAAACAATGCTCGCCCATTTATACACAGATGTTTGTGAGTGCGAGCTTAGGCTCGGCTTATCGCATCATCTGTCAAGTTACCTAGGCGCGAGTACGTGCTCGTCTTATCCTGTGGAGTCCCTGGACATAGTTGTGCGAAGGAGGTTCGGCTTACAAAACTTTTCCTAGAGGCTCGTGCGGGGTCCGGGCCCGACTTACAAAAACGTGACACAATATATCACTGTGCATGGGACACGTGTTTATTTGATCGATCATTTGGCCAGAATATCGATAGTTAGTTGTTAGGGGGTTAAGTAGTGCAAAATTGCATGAACATTTTTGGTATTTATAAAAAGATAAGGATGACTAGGCCTTATAAAGGTTTCCTACGTACTCTCGAATAAGAGATCAAGTCGAGCGTAGTTCTTTCTGGTCGCTACAATAATACGAAAGAAAACCTGCTTTTACCTTGGGTGGTTGTGATCCACAACGTCACCTTTCAAAGGGTGCTAGAGTGTTCCGGGCTGATCGACGCGTTCTCTCCGTTCGTCATGAGATTTTTCCTGGCTTTGCTTGTTGCGATTGCATGTTCGGTATGTCCGGGTAGCTCAAATATCTTGGTCGTGGCGCCATTGCGTTTGACGGAGAGCTCTCGCGGTCTTGATGCTCGCGGGGTCCTTCGGAAGGTGAGGTTGACTGAGCTGTTTGGTTCTAGCATGATTTTGATTGCCCTCTGACCGCCGGAACCGAACTCGATGGTAAGTGAGTCATTATGGGTTGTTCCAAAATTTACTTGGTTTTCGGCGGTGGGAGTAGTTTCTTCGACGCTTCCTAATTTTGTTGCGAAAGTCCTGTCTGCTCGTCTTTGCTTGTTGACATCCCGGGAGCGTTCTTGTGTTGATTGTTCCGAACTGTCTGAAGTTGACGATCCTTCATTGGTTGCACGAGTTCGTTCACCTGCTGTGTCGGTCTTGTCGCGATTTTTGCGTCGAGCTCGTTTAGGCTGCATTTCAAAAGTCGTTTCCTGTTTCTCCCACCGTTGATCAAGGGGCTCCGATTGTCCTTCACATATGGGCTGCTCTTTCATTTCTTCCCTTTCGGGAGAGGTCGTTGGCGTGCTTTGATCGGCTGGAGCCGTTGTTTCGCTTTTATATTTGCTGAATAGGAGACTTCGTAAGTGCCGACATTCGGTGGTGTCGTGTCCGGATCGCTGATGGAAGGTACAGAAAAGCCAGTATTGGTTGTCGGTTTGTATGGGCTTGTTTTGTGCCCGGTGTCGTTGGATGACGTTGCGGTAGGTCCCTGGTCTCTTCCTTTTTTCACTGAGGTGCCCTTGCGCGAATTCCTTTGTGTTTTCAGCCAAGGAGAGCTTTTTCATCAGCGAGTCCCTTTTTTCTTCGGTTGCAGCGAAGGCTGACGCTCGGTGGAAGGCATCTTAGAGGGTTCGTGCCCTGTTTGTCATTAGTTCGTAGCGGAGAGGCGACTCATGCCAGAGCTCATATCGTAGTGCTGAGAGCCCTTCTTCACTTGTCGTTGGGGTTCTGGAAGCGGTGGCTTCGAACCTGTTGATATATGACCTAAGAGATTCCTTTGGCCCTTATTTTATGGCCCAGAGGTCGCTGTCTGGAGTTTCTTCTTGGTCAACCGCAGAGTGATGTTCGTGAAAGGAGGTCGTTAGTTGATGATAACTATCACTGGAATGTACTTTCAGAGATAAGAACCAGTCGAGTGCTGCGCCTCCTAGTTTGTCGACGAAGAGTCGGAAGTAACCGACATCGCGTTCTTCTTGGGGGAGTCGCGTTCGCACTAGCGCGGTGTTAAAAGCCGTTAAGTATCGGCGCAGATTTGAAGTTCCTTCGTAGGTTGGCAGCTTGATTCCTTCGAGGTGCCCGACCGGTGTGTTTGTTATTCTTACTGTGAACGGCGTGCTTTGATCTTCTTCGTGGGGTTGGTCGGGGCAGCTGTTGTTGTTTCTGGTCAGTTCGCTGGCCGGATCTTCTAGGGTTTCGACGAGAGGAGAGGGACCTCGGCCCTGGACATTGAGAGCTCTGCTTCCCAGCTCGTAATTATGAGGGGTGTACGCTGTCGTGGTGCTATTGTCATGAGGATCGTTGGGTAGGGCTAACAGTTATACCTCGTTTAACGAGTTTTGTGAGTTCATGTTTTGGATGAGCAGGTTTCGAGAGATGATGTAGCCCTGGAGCGGAAGCTTGAGCGATGGATTGACGTAGGCGCAAGCACTGGCTTAAAAGCTCTCTTACTTGACCGAGATGGATGGATGGATGGATGAGATGAACAACTCACTTGTTCAATGGGCTGATTGACTCTCTCAATCTGTGGTTGAACAACTTATTTGAATCACACAAACAAGTTAATCCAAGGTTTTCTAGAGAATAGGTGAATCACACACTTATTCAAGAGAAGGGGAAATTATTAACAAAGAACACTCTTTGAAGAAACTGAATAATACTTAGTTGATTGATTGAAAGCGTGAATAATACAATGGACTATGCTAAGCTTATATAAGCTATACACAACGGTCATATGACCAAAGATAAAGAAGGAAATCGAAACTTAATGAAAAACTAGCCGTTAGGCTGAATATGGTAAAGATCCAAGCTCTTGATGGTTTCTTTGTATCTAGATGGCTTTAAGGGATAAGTGAGGATCCTTGGGACAGCTTGATTGGCAAACAATTCGTGGCTTTCATTCTTGGAAAGAAGCCGTTGGTGTTTGATCTCTTTCTTCTCCAAAAATGGTAAGTGTGACTTGTTGAAGTTATGGAGAATCTTGTGTGGTCTTGTGCAGCTGAGGACGTCTGGACATGATGGAAAGGAGCTCAATACACTGTAGTTTTGATAGGTAAAGGTTTGGTGCTCAATTGACCTTCCAAATGTGAATGCTTCCATATATGGCAAGTCTGCTGAGCTAGTCGTGATGTCATCCGCTGAGCTAGTTGTGATGCTACATATGGTTAGCTCCTTTCGGTATCTTCTTCTTGTGTCATCTTTTGGGGATGACTCTTCTTAGTGGCATGCTGATGATGAGCTGAGCTAGATGTCTTGACCTTGGTGTCCACTTGAACTAAGATAAGCTCATATGCCTTGTTAGATCTTCTCGGCTCCATAATCTCTTCTCCATGTGTTATGATTCCTCCTGGGTCATATGTCTTCTTAGGATTGATTGTTGGATGTATAATCAATCCTATGCCTGGTTTTGGATCAGAAATCATTGTGGCCATGACTTCTCTTGGTTTCCTTGCGCTGCTTGACGTAGTGGTTGAGTCAGTGATTGAGTCAGTCAGCGCCTGGCCTGGTCTGGTTCTGATGACCGCATCAGAGCTCGGAGTTTGCTCGTATTGGTTCGAGAAGGGTCCTGTCATCTCGGCTTCGTCTTAGAGCGTAAAGAAGTTTATCGTCCCCACAGACGGCGCCAATTGTTGTTACGGAAATTCGACCTAGTCAATATTACGGGTTACGATCTGAAATGTCCAAACTACGAGGTGAGATATGAATTAAAAAGTGAGGTCGAAATTGTTCTTTATTGATCTTAAGGCCGAAGCCGAGCTATGAACAGCAAGGTACGAGGTGTGAGTCCGTCGAATGACGTGCTCACTAAGCAATGCTTGAGGTCGGAGCTTTATAGAAGTAGCTTGGCCTCTCGCAAATTACAATGTGTCCCAAATGAAGAGCGAAGGGTCCTATTTATAGTGCTTGTGCGCTGACTTCTCTTTGGGCCGTTGACTCCTTAGCGGACTTGTCTTCTTGGGCCGACAACGAATTAGATTGATTTAGACAAGATTTTCAAAGGGCTTTGGATGAGTGCTAAACTCATATCCAACAGTCACCAAACAAGAGTCACCAAACAAGGATGTCAGAGCTTGAAGATTTAATATTCCCCTTCTTTATAAAAAAGATATCTAAACTATCTATTTTTTTAGAGTTAGTTTTTTTTTGTCAATATTTTTTTAGAGTTAGTTAATACGCAAATTAGATGAACATGTGACATCATCCACTTTTTCAAGAAATATATCTTTTATATTTGCGAAAAATAAATAACAGAACTCAAAAATTAAAACATATTTGCCATATATTAAAGGATTTTAAAACAAATACAAAAAATTATGACGACTAGAAAACAAACAATAACTAGATACAAAATCAAATTTTAACTAATACATAATCAATAGAATATAACTACAACAAATTGATTAAACAATCCGTATGTAGCATAAGATAACCACTAGTCTATTTATAACTATGCATTTTCGTCTCTAACTAAACTACACACATCGGCACACTAATCTTTTTATGTGGTACTTTTTCCATTAAAAATCCAAGTAATTGGTTAACTAAGGGATAATTACTTACTGCTTAGAAACGTAATGGGCCTAATGGCACCCATCTCACTATTCCAAATTCTACTATATGCGACTAATATTCACTATCTTACAAAAAAAACATATTTCAATCTATACCAACCATTTTTTTATTAGATATTGCAATACACAATCTAACCTTCACAGTTCACCTTTCAGCATGTTGAATTATTAAAAAGTTTACGTACAGAATCTACTTAAAATTGCACATTACAAATAGCTAAAGATAGATCGATATGACTTAAATATGAAGCTTTGCTTCCACAAACACTTAACAAAAATACTAATTTGCAAAAAAAAAACATATAGAGATAAAATTTTAACAAAAGCAATACATATATATGTATTATGACCTTTTGCAGGATGTCCATGGAAGAATGTAATAGCAAAAAAGAAAACACTTAAGATATTGTTGGGTTTAGAGACAAAGAACTTTTAAAATTAAGTTCAATAAAATTCTTATTTATTACTCTAAAAAAGAATTTATGGAATCATACAACACTAGTACTCAATCATAGTTCGCCCTAACTTCGAACCTCTCTGACGCCAAGTTCGAGGTAAGCCGTCAAGCCTCTTCTTCAGTTTTCTCCCCGGCCGACGGTCGATGTCGATGCCGGGAAGGGATTTAAGCCTCCGTTTGCTCTGTTAGCACAGCTCTCTCTTCCCATCTGCCTTCTCCGACGGTTAGCCGGCGCCGCCTTCGTTTTTGGTCCTCCGCTCGCCGCCGTTCTTCTTCGCTCTTCGTCGGTCCTACTTGTCTCGTCTGCTCTCGGCTCGCAGGCCTGCATCCATGGCGTCTTCCTCCATCGCGTGTTCTGACCGGTTTGGACAGGATGGTGGTGATTTCCTAGGTGTGTTGTTCTTCTTCATATCAGGTCGAGCTTGCTGGTGTTATTGCCGATCTATGGTTTGTGTATGTGGTATCGGGTTTCAGTTTCGATTTAGGTTTGTGTTTGTTCCGGTTTTGGGCGTGGTTTAGAGGAGTGGGCTGGTGTGATGTTGTTCCGTTTTTTGGCCTGAGGGCTGTGGATTTTCGTTTTCAGATCTGGATTTGGTGGTTCAAAGTCTAGCTTAGCTTGTTAGCTTGCGGTTCATGGTTCGTTGCGATGTGATTTGTGAGTGCTTTCCAGCCGAGTTTCTTACCGTTTTTTGTTTGATTTCGGTTCTCTTGGTTGGTTTGGCTTAGTTTTCCCTTTTCTTTTGAGATTTGGGTTTGGTATTGGGCTTCTTTTAGGGGTTCTCGAACGCTAGGAGTGCGTTTCGGCCGTACCCGGAAGAATTTGTGGAACTTTCTTAGGTTCCGTCTTGTCGGGTTAGGAAGTCTAGGTTCTTTAGGTCTGTGAGTGTTATCTCTCAGTCGTGTCTCAGGAAGTTGATGTTATCGTTTGGTGGGCCGTGGACAACTTCGGTAACTCTCACTCAAGATTCTTCGTAAGAGCTCGGATGCGCAAGTTTATTTTGTTATGACTATCTTTGGATTTCATCGTTTTGTTGTTGCTTAATTGTAGTTTTTAAGTTGCCCGATGTCTGGGTTTTAGTTGCCTGTTGTGTGGGCTTCAGTTGTCCGGTGTTTTGGACTCTAGTTTCCTAAGGTTAGGACCATGTATTAAACCTTGTTGTTCGGTTTTCATAAATATAATCACTTCAGATGGAAAAAAAAAGGAATCATACAACACTGATTTTACTTTTCAATTACGAAAAACACTCGAGATACAGAAAAAAAGAAAGAGAAAATGTGTGATTCATTTCTCACACCACATTATATGATCTTTAAGATTAAACGGATCAAAAAATTCAAAATCAAAGATGTTAAGAACTGGGAAAAGAAAATAAATAGGTTAAATGAAAGACAAAAAAAAATTTGGTATGAAACACATGTTATAAAAAGCTTAAATAAAATTGAAACAAGAGTGAAGCAATCGTGGCCTAGTGGTTAAGTGGTTAAAGCTTTACACCGGCAGGTACTGGGTTCGAATCTCCAAAGGCGCCCGTTGATGGATTCTCGTAGAACGGAGGTAGTATTATCTGTAAAATTGTCCTTGTAATAGTTCTCATAATCTGTAATATCGTTAAAAAATTGAAACAGGAAAAAAACTCATAAATGACAGATAGATGAAAAAGGAAAGAGAGAATTTATGTTTAGAGAGAGAACAAAATACAAACAAAAGAGACAAATACGGCCGCAAAAAAAAATCAACAAAGCATGCAAGAATAGTTTGACCATAAAAACAAAATTTTTAGAAGCCCAAAAATACAACCATTATTCACAAAAAAAGTAACATCTATTTAACTTTTTTTTACAACAAGATGAAAACATAATCTATCTATCATTCAATCATGCTGGTGGTTCTGGGCCAACATAAAAACTCTCTAACTGTTTGAGACGCGCACGTCGTGCTAGTTTATATGTTGTCTGATTCCTTGTCTGAGGTATATGCTTGAGACTGAAGTTCGAGAAGTACTCCTTCCTTAGTTGAAACTCTTCCAGTGGACTGAGAAAGTTGGCCATTCTTCTGTTTCAGATACCATCTGTACCAATTCCGATCAATCTGTTATAAATGTGATTTGAAACTAAGAGTCTTCATACGTTCCATAGTCCATATTAATGCTTCAAATTCCACATGTAGAGGGGACAAACTTGTTCTAATATTCATTGCTCTCATCATAACATATATATCTCTCTCATTACAACAATACCACCCTTATCTTGAAAAAGTATCTCCTGACTTCCAGGAGCTATCGACAAAACACCATTGTCAATGTTGAACAAAATCATTTCCTCTTGTCTGCGTACTTTCAGAGTTTACCGAACCATCATATATTATAATAGTTTGAGCTTCCCCCCATGTTAATGATTCTGTTTCGGCCCATCTAATTGTGTCTTGTAGGCTTCTGTCAATATGACTGTAGACCATATCATTTCTACTTTTCCAAATGTACAAGATGATTCATGGATAAACATCCTTACTATGATCTGTTAGTACTCTCCAGAACAAGTAATCCATATTCCTATAAATCGATGTCGTTGGAATAGAATTCGGGTTTGATTGAATCTTGAACAGTGCCCAAGTTTGTCTACCTAGTGGGCATTCAAAAAGAACATGATTTGTTGTTTCCTTCATACCACACCAGACACACCGGGTATCACACTTTACCCCTCGCGTGCATAAATTTTTCGTAACTGTTAAACATTCTGAAATTGCTTGCCATATGAAATGTCTTATTTTAGGAGGACATTTTATCTTCCACATAAATGCTTTCAGGTCTTTTATGTTTGGTCCCAGAACCGCATGGGTGTACCATTTTCCGAAAAATCTATCTCTATATTGTAAACTGACTTAACCGTATATCTTCTAGTCTTTGTAAAATACCATCCTAATAAATTTGGTCTTCCCAAACGACTAAACGAAATGCTCATAATTCTTGTCACATCCTCCGGATCAATCACCATCTCTATCAGATCCTTATTCCACACCTAATTCTGCTGACTAATAAGTTGATCCACCGTGTAAAACGTTCGAGTAGTATATACTTTTTTGTATTGCTGGTGTCGGACGATAGGCTGGTATCCAAGGATCGTTCCATATTGAAATGGATGTCCATGTTCCCACCCTCTTAATTAATCCTTTTAAACTAGATATCTAGCTGAACTCATACTCTTCCATCCATATGATGGAGAGTATGATCCTATCAGATCCAGAGCATCCGTATTCCGAAAGTATCTTCCTTTAAAAACCTTTGGGAAGAGAATCTCTGGTTTATCGATTAACCTCCACAGTTGCTTGGCTAAAAAGGATGTATCAGAATCCCTGAAATCGCTAACACCAATGCCACTCTCTTTTTTTTTATCTCTACATAGTATGTCCCAAGCTATCCAATGCATACCCGTACTCGTTCCTCCTGAACTCCACCAAAAGTGAGAAACTGCACTTGTCAATTTTGTCGTCACTGTTCTTGGTAGCTTAAAACATGACATCACATGATCGGTAATGCCGTAGCTACTGATTTTATGAGAACCTCTTTACCACCTCTGGATAGATGCTTAGTTGTCCATACATTAAACCTCCCATGCAATTTTACCTGAAGAAAGCTAAAGATTTGAGTTTTTCCTTGGCTCAAACTCTTTGTGATTCCCAAATAAGATCCCATACCCCCAACCGTATGGATACCCAATATTTATTTTATCTCCTATCTTGTTCCATCGTTTTATCTTATGACAAAATTGTAGTGATGATTTCGCAAAATTAATCTGTTGACATGAGACACCCTCATACTCTTTAATTATTCTCAAAATAGTTTGACATTCTTCCTTATTAGCTTTGAAAAAGAATAAACTATCAGCCGCAAATATCATATGTGAAATAGGAGGACATGATCTGGCCACCTTTAAACCTGTTAAGATTTTTTCCTGTTCCGCTCTATTAATATTTTCTATTAATGCCTATGTGCATAAGATAAATAGATACGGGAGAGTGGATCCCCTTGACGAAGTCCTCATTGTGGAAATATAAGACCATGTGGTTGCCCGTTAATAAGAACCTTATATTGGACTGAAGAAACATAGCTCATTATCTGATCTATCCATTGTGCTGCAAATCACATTTTACCGAGTAGATTCTCAATAAAAGACCATTCAATTCGGTCATAAGCCTTGCTCATATCAATCTTAATTGCCAAAAAGAAAAATTTCATGAGTTATTCCTCCTCAAACCATGGAACATCTCTTAAGCAATAAGAATGTTATCTAAGATCAGCCTCCTTGCAACAAGGCCGATTGTGTGTCCGAAATAATTTTTGGTAAACCCCTTCAAATGCTGGCATAAGACCTTGGAAATGATCGTATACCCTACATTACAGAGACTAATGGGTCTTATTTCTGTCATCCTACCTGGGCGTTCTGTCTTCGGGATAAGACAAATATTTATCATGTTTATCCTTGGATCTAAACTTCCTTCTTATATGAACCTGTGCACCCATTGTACAACATTATTTTTCACAGTCGGCCAAGATTGTTGAAAGAACAATGATGTCATCCCATCCGGACCCGAATATTTCTCTGGGTGCATCATAAACAACGCTTTCTTAACTTCCTCTTCTGAAGCTATAGCCAATAGTTTTTCTTTCATCTGGGATGTAATAGAATGTGGAACTTCTTGCAAGAAGTCTTTAAAATCCACTGGATTTGTGGATGTAAAAATCTCTTTGAAATATTCCACTGCCACCGGTTCCACCTCATTATCCTTAGTTACCCTTTCTCCATTTGAATTATGTAAACCAACTATCATGTTCCTCGCTCGTCGCTATTTCGTCAAAGCAAAAAAAGAATTTTGTATATCTTGAAGAGGTATTTGATGTGTCAGTCACGGCGTAGTACAAGTGGTAGTACAAGACGTGACTAAGGACGTGAGTATGTTTGATTATTGAGATACGAACGAATCTTTATGATGTGATTCGGTTTATTGGTTGTGTGCTGAACTGGATGAAGATCTTGGAGTGAAGATTGCAGCTTGGAGTTGTTTACTTATTCTTTGAATAAGTTTCAAGAAAAAAGGAAAAATTACAAAAAGGTGGAATAGGAAATATCAAAACAAAAATGATATTTTCTATGTCTTTATTTAGGTAAACTTGAGGAGCAAGTTTAGCCTATATAAAGAGGAGAGGCGTGGCCTTATGAAGATGCAAGAGATGAGAGAATAAAAACTCAAGAGGGCTTTTGTATCTTTGGGAAAAGTCTAGGTTCGAGGGGGAGCTTAGCTCAGGTGTTTGATCCTGAAGAATTCTTGTATTGGGTAGAGCGATAGATCAATAGGGTTTGTTCTATTCGTCTGTAATTGGTGGGATTACTTTCTATTCAAGTGAATTCGAAGTCTGGACGAGGTCCCTGGGAGTAGGAAAAACCGAACCCCGTTAACAAACTTTGTGTGTCTTACTTTCTGCTTTTTAAACTGCCTCACCTGCACTTTCAATTGGTATCAGAGCGGGTGCTTGATAGAGATTCAGTCTTGTTTCGAGCAGATCTAAGGTGAGGATCCGAAGGTAGCTCAGGAAGTAGCACAGAGTTCGGTTCGATGGAGTCTCACAAAGAAGGAACGTCTATGACCAGACCACCACGGCTTGATTCTTCAAATTATGGATATTGGAAGATTCGTATGCAAGCTTTCATTAGTGGTCTTGATGAGGATTGTTGGAATTCGATTGAGAATGGTTGGAACCCCCCTATGATGGTTAATGATAAAGGAGTTGAAGTTCTTAAGCCTAGAGATCAATGGAATGCTGAAGAGAAGAAGGCATCAAGTTGCAATTCTAAAACCAAGACTGCAATTTATAATGCAATTGATGCAAGTTACTTCAAGTTGATTTCTCAATGTGTGCCAGCTCAAAAGGCATGGAAAACATTGGAGAACATGTTTGAAGGTACCACAAGTGTTAAGAGGACTAAGCTGGATATGTTAGCATCTAAATTTGAGAATCTAAGGATGGATGAAGGAGAAACCGTGGCTCAATTTAGTGCTAAGTTGTGTGACATATCTAATGAGTCATTCGCTCTTGGAAAGACTTACAAGGACAAGAAGCTTGTGAAGAAGCTAAAGAGATCTCTTCCATCAAAGTTTGAGTCAAAGATCTCTGCTGTTGAAGAAGCCCATAATCTGGATGAGATGGCGTTTGATGAGTTTGTTGGGATACTTCAAGCTTTTGAGTTGAATAAAGCGTATGAAGAACAAGCTCAGAAGAAGGATGTTGATGTTGGAGTTGCTCTACAAGTTTCATCTTCTGAAGATTCTATTGCAATGCTGTCAAGACAATTTTCTAAGTATCTGAAGATGAAGGAAGACAAGAAAAATAAAAGAGAGAAGTTGGACAGCTCATCATCGAAGATACAATGCTATGAATGCCATGGATTTGGTCACTTTAGCCGTGATTGTGCAAATTTACAGCATAATAAGAAGAAGAGGGACGTCAAGGATGATTCTGGAAGTGATTCAGATGATGGTGAAGGAATAAAGAACTTTGTGGCATTCACAACCTTTGAGTCTAGTTGTGCTACGAAGTCTGCAACAGGATCTGCATCAGCGTCTGCGACGGAACCTGCGTCAGCGTCTGCAACAGGGTGTGCAATTGATAGTGACAATGATGAAAGTGATGACGATATTGTAAGTGATGATGATGATTTTTCTGAGAATTACAAAGCCTTGTATGAGCATTGGTGTAAGATGGTTGAGGAGAATGCATCATTGACCAAGGAGAAAGTTAAGCTAGAAGCTGAAGTTGCTGAAGTACGAAAGTATGCAACAGAGAAAGAAGAAGAAGCACAGCAAGCCAGAGCTCAACTTGAAGAGACTCAAAAAGGTGTGAGGATGATGAATAATGGCACAAAGAAGTTGGATCATCTTCTAACCATTGGAAAAAGTGATCGATGTGGTCTTGGATTCAATGGAGAATCTTCAAAAGCTGACTGTGTTTTTGTGTCTGGTGGAAATATGGATGTTGAATCAACAGCTGCTACAAAGACTCTAATTGTTATGGAGTCTGCAACTGGTACGTCGACTAGTACGGCAACTAGTACGAGAGCTGGTACAAGAACTGCTACAACGACTGCAACAAGGAAAATCCCAGAAGTGAAGAGTGCACCTAAACGAATTTGGCGTCCTGTTTGTCACCATTGTGGAGTTGTTGGGCATATTAGGCCAAGATGCTTCAAGTTATTGAAGTAGAAGAAAAGAATGGAGCAAGCTCATAGAGTGAGATTTCATGGTCCTATATGTTGTCATTGTGAAAGTAAAGGACATGTTCAAAGAGCTACTCATGGAAGCACAGGGGTCAAGAAGATTTGGAGGAAGAAAGTTAATCACTTCGGAGATGGTGCAGTAGGATTTCATCCTCAATATGGAGGAGGACGGTTCTTGTGTTAGTTTTTGACCATGATGTGACTCAAGTAAGGGGAGATTGGTGTTGCTAGTTTTGATGATGTTGGATGTTGCTAGTGACGAAGCCTTTGATGCTAGGGTTTTGAGATCACATACATAGTCAAAAAGGGGGAGATTGAAGAGGTATTTGATGTGTCAGTCACGGCGTAGTACAAGTGGTAGTACAAGACGTGAGTATGTTTGATTATTGAGATATGAACTAATCTTTATGATATGATTCAGTTTATTGGTTGTGTGCTGAGCTGGATGAAGATCTTGGAGTGAAGATTGTAGCTTGGAGTTGTTTACTTATTCTTTGAATAAGTTTCAAGAAAAAAGGAAAAGTTACAAAAAGGTGGAATAGGAAATATCAAAACAAAAAGGATATTTTCTATGTCTATATTTAGGTAAACTTGAGGAGCAAATTTAGCCTATATAAAGAGAAGAGGTGTGGCCTTATGAAGATGCAAGAGCTGAGAGAATAAAAACTCAAGAGGGCTTTTGTATCTTTGGAAAAAGTCTAGGTTCTAGGGGGAGCTTAGCTCAGGTGTTTGATCCTGAAGAATTCTTGTATTGGGTAGAGCGATAGATCAATAGGGTTTGTTCTAAACGTCTGTAATTGGTGGGATTACTTTCTATTCAAGTGAATGCGAAGTCTGGACGAGGTCCCGTGGAGTAGGAAAAACCGAACACCGTTAACAAACTTTGTGTGTCTTACTTTCTGCTTTTTAAACTGCCTCACCTGCACTTTCATATCTATCTCTCGATGTATGCCATAAATTTCGAGTTTTCTGCTGCCAAAATATTTCTTCATCTCTATAATTTTCCTTTAATTTTTCCGAGATTTCCATGACCTCCTCCTAAGATCGATTACCATCTCTTTGAACCTCATCTAGAGGTTTTTGTAGTTCATTTATTTTTTCCTTTCCATAAGCTAGATTATTTTTCCTCCATTTTGATAACTCATGCCTACATCCCATAATCTCCTAGACAAAATATGTATGAGATTCTCTTTCTAGTCCATCCCAACCTAATTTTATTGTCTCCATCAGCCCTTTTTGTCCCACCCATCGTTTATCGAATCTAAATTGACCCATTTTCTTCTGAATTTATCTTCAATGATTTCCACAATCGGTCCATGATCTGAGCTTATCATCCTCAAATACTCAACGAACGAGAATGAAAATATTGTGTGTCAATCCTCATTCGCTAATGTCCTATCCAGTTTACATCTAATGATCTGGGTTCCTCTTCGTCCTATCCATGAAAGAGAATCCCCCCAGAATGGAAATTCTATCAAACCGCAATCTCTAACCAAATTATTAAAAGAAACAAAAGTCGAAGCATGTCAAAGTGTCCCTCCCTATTTCTCATGATTACCAGAAATCTCATTAAGATCCCTAATTATGAACCAATGATTTGTTCTAGTCAAACCCATCCTGGTCAATCTTTCCCACACTTGAGGACATAGCTTTTGTACCGGATCTTCATACACAAATAATATTGATTCTCTGTTTCCTTGAATATCCGCCTCTATATCTATAATTATGTTACTACAATATTTGATATCCACATTAAATACTATATATAGTATAGAACCAATCCCCCATTAACTCCTCTTGGCTCCACCGTGTATATCCTGTCATATCCAAAATGACTTACAAAACTACTTGCAAAGCTAAAATCCTGTTTAGTTTCTAAGAGAAACCAGAGTTCTGGTTTATTTTTGTGTCTTATCTCTTACAAATAACTTATCGTCCATTTACTACCTAATCCTTGGCAATTCCAACTTAAAATCCTCATTATAATTGATAAACAAATAATTTGTCTTTATCCAGGTAACTGAGTGGAAAACAATCTCAGTACCATAACTTAGACGTAAATCTAAGCAACACCTTAGCCATTTCCTTCTTTTGTGCTTCCAAATCCTTTTTCCATAACAATTGAATATGTGCACTAGCTTTCTTGTCTTTTGCCTCCCCCTAAAATTTGCAGTAATACCGATACATTTGCAGTAATACCGATTCTTTAAAAACTCTGTCCCAAACAGCCATGTATCTCCTTGAGAAAAGACAAAGTATACTTCCCACTTCCTGGCTAATTTCCCATATACTCTCAGCCATGCCCTCGACCAATCTCCAAAAATCTCTTTGCTCCACCCAAATCATCATAATTCTTACTTTTAGCTTTAGAAATTTCTTCTACCTTACTAGATTTGAATTTGGATTTGTGATCATGGGCATCCTAATAAAGAAGTTGTGAAAAGACCAGCAATTCCAGACAACTATAGCGAAAAACTCAAAACTTGTATGCACTATAATTGTATTCATATAAACCTTCATCCCGTGTTTGACCAAAAAATCATTTGTAATGTAAATTGACGTAAAGAATAGCTTCCTAAAGAATAGCTTCTTTTCAACTATACCATAGTAATAGCAATACATGATAAACATATAGCATTAACAAAGTTTTCCTTTTCACATAAATCCAATTTATCTTTGGGTGACAACTCTAAATTGAGAACCTATATGATATCATTTGCTTAATACCATACCATCTGAACCCAGTCCAAAACGAAAGCTCCTCATGTTTCACTAGCCTTCCACTCATAACATCATTAGTCATTGCCCTTCTAAAAACCATAGTTAAAACCCCACTTGATCATGCATTGCTTATTTTCTATTGCTTTTGGGTCCCCCTTCCATGCACCAAAATACTTCCCAAATGGGACCAAAATTTTACCAATATCACATCTTTGTGTCTTCAAAACCCATAAACCCTTTAACCTCTTTTTAGCATTTGATCTCGTATAAATACATCCAGTCCTCCTGCCTCGCCTGTATACATCATGAACACAAAACAAAAACCATATACAATAAGACCATTGATCCAAATTTTTGTCTTTCTCTATATACCCATAACTTAGTCTACAAAAAAGAATTACAAAATATACAACGACAACCGAGCCAAAAAAAAAACAATCCATCGCTTAATAACTAAATAATCATGACCCTCATCCACATGGCTTACATAACCAACATTACACAAACTTAAGCTAGACATCCAGTCTGCCACCTTTCTTTTGAAAATAAACCCAACCTTAACTATCTGAGATGTTATAACTATATAACCCACAATATCATGTACCAATACCACCCATAATTGTTCCATTCTAATATACTTACCCATACATATCATCCTATATACACTAGTTCCACAATTCCTAGAGAGAACTATAAAACGCTGTCCATTGATGACAGCCAAACATGTAATCTAGTGCCTCTGATCCCATGCATCGCATAACATCTCATAGAAAACCACCACCATACATTCCTAAAATTCCTCAAACTGTTAACCATTGCATAGTGAAACAGAGACTGAATACATTCAGCCATGCCTCTTCTTGATGATGAACGTTGAGACCAAAAATAAGAAAAAAGTAACCAAATAACCTGAAGGCAATGAAATCCCTGCACCAAAAGTTTAGTGTTAGTATGCCATACGATTTGACCTTTAATAGGAGTAGTGTAGTCAAATTATTATGTCTAACAAATAAATACTCCCTTGAATCGTAAACACCATAATGACTGTACCAAAGTAGTATTCATTAACTTAAAATGCAAAACGAGACAAAAGGCTCGTTGGCTCAAAAAACTCTCGTGCAATCTCAGAGAAAGCTTAATTGGCACCTCTAAGAAAATAGACATACTCCAAACATAATTGTAAAGATAAATTGAATGCTAGAAACTCATAACCAAATCTAAATGCTCAAGGCTTATTGACTCAATTACTTAGGACTTTCAGGAAAAAAAGATAAGAGGCCTCTTTAACCCGACGGTCCAACATCATTGTCGTTGTCAGACTTCTCCTCATTGACTTCCTTAGTTTCCTGGTCAGACTGGACCTTCTTCATCTCGTTATCTCCCTTCTGAACTGGCTTCTTCCTCGGTGAAGTTAGTAATTGCACCATCCTTTTTTTTGTTAAAACGTCCCAGCAGTAGAGGAGGACTATTGAAAACCTTCTTTTTTTCCCAATTGCTTCTGGCCCAGAACTTTCTTACCTTCCGCCTTCTCAGACAAACCTTCATCCCCATTGGCTGTCAAACTGTTATCATGTACCTCCTTAGTCCCCTCAATTGTTTCGAAAGAGGGCTGCACCACCTCCTCCTCAATACTAGTTGATCCTTCAAGTTCAGTAACACCTTCCGCCACAATTCGATCCCCTTCTTGAACCTCCATAGGATCTTCCAAGCAGTCATTATCCTTAAATTCGTCACCAATCTCGACACCTTGATCCTTCACTTCAGGATGAAGATTCATTTCCTCAGTGATTTCTTCTGCAAACTTTAATTCCTTCCTCACCTTCTTGTATATATTACCACCTTTACCTACCCCCCCCCCCCCTCCCACAGAAGCATCTGTCAGCCTGCCCTCATTGCCATTCACAGATTCCCCATTCATTGACTTCTTTGCCCGAAAGGCTTCCAACATAAGCCATTCTTGCTCCGTTGTGTGTCATTTTTGTCTCTGCTCGAATCCCAGCCATCTCTAGAACCTCTATTTCTGAAGTTCCTTGCTTGAAAGATGAACCCTCCTTAAACCTCCTTTCCTGCCAATGCGATCCAAAGCATGCCGCCCTTCTCTTGGAATCCCGAGTGATCTCCCTGAATCCTTTCGCCCGTCCCTGGTACCATCACACCCACCTAAAACCAATGCACCTTTGTAGCTCATTGGTTCTGGACCTTCCGGAGGACCCTTTGCCTCTCTATCACTCCTTTTATGATGAACCTCCTCCATTGGTCTCCTCTTCTCATTCTGTGGACAGACTTCTTGGTCATGACACATGCTATAACATATTCTGCAGAAGCCGTGAAGCCTTTCATACCGCAGCTAGACCACAATTTCTTCACCCATCCTAAAATCCACTGAAGATTCAAACACCAATGGTTTGAAGCCATCAAGTACCACTCGAACTTTACCATTATCAATATCCACAATATCCGCTTTGTCTAGACCATCGCCGATACTTTTATAAGTTGGTACCGCCCACTAGTGGAGAAGAATCCCCATGACTTTTACCCATCTAACCAGAGAAACCATCCAGTGGTCAAAATGAAACGGTTCGATTCTAAGGACCTCGACAATATCATCCTCATTTTCAAAATCCAGCTGGAACTTTCTCATTCCTAAATCTGCACCCGCAATCCGCTCCCCATCTTCCAGGTCCTCGGTAAAATGTGGATTAAAGCCTTTGTATCTTGACACTTTGGATTCATGCACCTTCCAATGAAGGTATTGCCATAACGCTTGATAAGCTCTGGGTTATCAAAATGTGGCACCGAAATCTTCAGTCTTTGGGTCGACACTGTCGTCATCTTCCCCTCGATGGTTTGGACACCATGAGATTGTCTTGAGACATAATCGGAAATTGAGAAGAAAACTTTGTTTTGAAAAAAGTTGTAAGAGTGATGCATTTTCCAGTTTCACTATCCATGTTTTTATAGTGTCCACTCTCTAAACAAAGAAAAATCCACCCAAATCCTTGAAATAACTCTAAATGATTCACAATCAAAGCCAATCCCTAATTGCAATCCCATATCCTCCCAACATAAATCTTGATTCTAGGAACATGGAAATATGGACATTTGATCGACTTATTTGATTAAGCCAAATCACATTCAACAGAAAACCGCACACATACACCATATTTTTAGGATCAAAATTGATACTATTGCCTCCTACCCAAAACATACGACTCACACAAAGATCCCAATCAACTTTCCTTACCAAAATAATTGAAATAATTGATAAGAACACCAAAATATCTACCTTAGATATATTCCAAAAGTCACTACAAGTCGAGATCTTGCGGCCCCCAAAATCATCCAAACCATTCAGATACGAATCTCCCATTGCCCAATCTGACCCCTTCTCCATATCCATAATCATTCCACCAGATCGAAACCTCATAAGATCTGAAATCGAATCTCTTCTTTTTTTGTTTCCAAAATATCAATTACCAAATATCGATCCCAATATTTTCCCCAATATTCCACCTTAATTTCCATAAAATCCGAACCGAAATCGTTATCCAAATTATCCAAAAAACCCGCGGATACAAAATCACATGTAACCCTAAGTCGCATTCTTCGTCGTCATGCTATCCATTACTTTTTCAATCTAAACAAACCAAAGTAAACGTTTAATGAATTTTAACATCTATTTAACTTATATAACAAGATATATATAGACTATAAAAACCAAAAAAAAATATTAACTTTAGTTACAAAATAAATATAGTAGAAGTTCCAAAAGAAAAAAAAAAGTAGTCAGGGATTAGTATCCATCCAAAAAAGAAAGTATCACTATTAATAATTATATTAAGGGAATTCGGCCAGAAAAATCCTCAATTTTACACTTATTGCCAAAATAAGCCCAAACTTAGGTTTAGGTCTAGCCAAAAAAATCACGGACTTTTAGTTGACTTTTACAAATAATATCAAAGTTCTCGTTGATTTGCCAATTTAGACACGCCGTTAAAAAAAATTAGCGGACCGTTAAAAAACTTAACGTATCGTTAAAAAAAAATAACGGACCGTCAGTTATATAAACGACGTCGTTTTACATGTCTTCGAAAATAAAAACATGTCATTCCTTGGATTCGAACTCGCGAACTCAAGTTCGCATAAAGAGTCTTTTTGCCACTGAGCTACTAACACTTTCACTAGATTATGTAACAGACTTTCTTTTATTGTATATTGACTAAATATCCTAAAAATCTCTAAAAAATTCAAAAAATCACAAAAATTCAAGAAAATTATGTAAAGTTTAAATTAAACTTATATTTTTCGTTAAAAATAAAATAAAATTTCAAAAAATTCCAAATTTTTTTAAAATTCTAAAAATCTAAAAAATTACAATTAATTGTAACCAAAAATTTAAAATTGAAATTAAAATACCCAAATTTAAAATTAATTGTACCCATGAAATTACAAATATAAAATTTCCAAAAAATTAAAATAAAATCTGAAATTATCAAATTTATATGGTGTTGACGTGTCGTCTTCTTATAGCGTAGTCGTGTTCCTATAGTTTATGAGGAAGGCCCAACTAGATTTTATTATAGCGTAGTCGTGTTCAATTTTGTGGTCGACAATTTCGTATAACAAATACTAAATATAAGTTCGATAAATTATAATTTTCATCACAATGATGAATATAATTTGCACTTATCAAAGTTTAGATCAAATAATTTAAATAAAATAAAAAATTAAAACTACTTTATGTGTGTACAATTGATAATTTAATTTTTAAATTTTTCTTAATTTTTTGGAATTTAAAAAAAAAATAATTTTTTGAATTTAATTTTATTTTAACGAAAAATATAAGTTTAATTTGAACTTTACATAAATTTTTTTAAATTTTTGTATTTTTTGAATTTTTTTAGAGATTTTTTGGATATTCAGTCAATACACAATAAAAGAAAATATGTTACATAATCCAATGAAAGTACTAGTAGATCAGTGGCAACAAGACCATTTATGTGACTTTAAGTTCGCGAGTTCGAATCCAAGGAATGACGTGTTTTTATTTTCGAAGACACATAAAACGACGTCGTATCGACTCTTGTCAAAACGACGTCGTTTAACTAACTGACGGTCTATTAATTTTTTTTAACGGTCCGTTAAGTTTTCTTAACGGCGTGTCTAAATTGGCAAGTCAACGAAAATTTTGGGTTTTAATTGGCAAGTCAACGATAATATTGAAAGTTAATGGTTAAAATCAAATAAGTTTAGTGTTTTTTTGGCGAGGTCCAAAGTTGGAGATCGTTTTGGTAATTCGTGTAAAGTTGGAGATTTTTTTGGTCGAATTCCCATTATATTAATGAAGACAAATAGACAACGAAAAAAAAATGTAAAAAACTAGAACTAAATATAAAAATGTAAAATATAAAGGGTGATTTAAATTAATATATATGAATGATATATTTATTAGGTTTCTGCCAAAGTTAAGTCTGAAATTAGAAAAGTAACAAAGAGAAACAAAATTATCTCACAATTATCCTTACAATTTTATATTAATTACAAGAATGCCATTGAATATATTTATCACCACGGTACTATTCATGCTAAACAACATTATCGTACAATAATAATATACTAATAAAAATATCAGATAATTATAACGTGCTAACAATATTATCTAATATTAATAACATACTAACAATAATTTTTTACATTGTTTTCATGAAATTACCGTTTAAACATGTTAACTGATCATAGAAAAAATCATGTTAAATCAGTTAGTATGACAAAAAAAAATATAATTACCGTGTTAATTCAGTTAGCGTACCATAGTCAAACAGTTATCACGCTAAATAAATTATCACTCTCTCGTCATCATCACGTCCATCTAGCATTTTCTTCTCTTTTCTTCTTCTTCTTATTCTTCTTCTTCTTCTTCTTCTTTCTTTTCTTCTTATTCTTCTTCTTCTTTCTTCTTCTTCTTGTTTTTATTCTTTTTCTCTTCTTCCTTCTTTTTCTACTCTTCTCTTCTTCCTTCTTCTTCTCTTCTCTTCTTCTTCGTGTGAAATATAGGAAAGAGAAAAAAAAAATTGTAATTGTGTTAAATTTTAAGGGTATAATAGATTTTTAAACAATGAATAGTACTCATGAATAGTTTGTCATGAGAGAGAATTAATTTAAGCAACATTCATGCATATGGATTGCAATTTCTCTAATTTTAAAACCGGTTAAGGTCCAAAAAGCTCGACTTGCGATTGAAATCCGAAAAACAGGTGGTACAAAGAGAAAAGTCCAAAGCTGTGTCATCGCCATGCGCCGCTCGAAGGAGCAGTGGTCGCATGCATTTTGCTGCCGACGAAGTTCTCCGGTCATCGTCTAATCGCCGTGTCGCTGCATCAACCGAAGTTGCCGACCAAATCCACCAAACCACCACAAACGCCACATCGATAATAGAACCTTTACATCTTCATCGATATCGCCAGATTCATGCCTTTGAATACCTGCAAAATCCATTTCGGGATTGAATCGCAGAGAGATTGAAGAACCAGACGGGTCCGTTCATCTCGATCGGACCATTGAACCTTCGTCTAGATGTGCATAGCGAGTGGAGAGGAAGAGGGAAAGCAGTCATCGATTTTGTGATAGTATAGCTCCGTGGAAGAGGTCGAAGCCGAGAACACCGGAACTATCCAGTATAATACACCCGAAAAGGATTGGGAAAACAAACGGACAAGAAATCTGGAAATTTATTAAGCGAGATCCAAACAGAGAACAACAAAATTGTTTGGATTCGCCATAACCGAAAAGAAAAACTAGAACGCCAAAAGTAATCCGACCGTCGGCTTGATTAATGCCGCCACCAACGGTTGGAGAAGATAATTGAAATCAAAACTTTGTAGAGAGAGGCGAGAGGTTTCGAGTTGAAGAGAGAGGTTTTTAATTAAAAAGTCATATTCCACCTACATAAGATGATAAAAACTATATAACACTAATGACAATTTTCCAAAAAAAAAAGAAAAGAAAAATGAATAACGTAAAATGACTCAAATTCTACCGTATGCATGCAAAGTAAAAAAGGCGCTCTCTGCTCTTCGTATATCTTACTATTAGTATATTTTATTCATAGAAGAAGAAGTTTAAAAAAAAAAAAAAGAAATCGAAATCTATTATCCATATTTTTTTTCTTGGAAATTGATATGGATCACTTCCCAATTCCATGATGTTTTTTTCGGGTCAATTGTATTTAGTGTATCTTTTTATTTTTTCCTTGCAATTTTATATCTTTCAAAAACTTCTTGCCAATATATATCTTTCTTACTATTTATACGTTAAAAAGACAAAAACACCCTCACCCATCCCATCTATCCTTTTTCTATTTTGTTTATTTTATTTTCTTTATTTTCTTCTTCTTCTCTTTCTTACTTTATCTTTTTTTTACCCTTTATTTTTTTAACGGTGGATAGCATTGCGGATGTGAGATGTTCGGCAATATAAACTACCGGGATGAAGATATAATCGGTCGATGTACCGGAATTCAAAAAAAAAACGGAGTTAATATAAAAGTTTCGAGTGGATAGTCTAGACTAGCTGTCCACAAATATCCATCCACGTGGACAATGCGACGATCATATTACATGTTAGGCGCTTCCCGTGGATAAAAAGCGGACAAATGGAAATATTGATTTTGGATGGATAGTGGGGGCAATAAACCTTGTGTCCACGAATTTACAATCATAGGAACTATTGAACCAAGTACATTATCCACTAGAAACAAAGTTTTTTATGATTCCTAACCACACAAATAAACACCACATGTTAAATGCTTTTTATGGATATGGTGGACAATATCGACTATTCGTAGACACTACCACAATCTCCTCACATACTAGACGGGTCTGATGGACAGAAGGTGACCAAGAGTTTATATTATCGTGAAATGTAATTGGTAAACACAATTTTAAAAGCTCAGACGGACGATGTCGATTATTCGTGGACACTACCACTATTATATCACATAATATAGGTGGTCAAGAGTTCACATTATTGTGATCCGTAGACACAAAACTATGTTGGTTCCACTGTCCATCAAAAAAACAACATTTTATAGACATTAGCTGTCCACAAATATCCATCCACGTGGACAATGCGACGATCATATTACATGTTAGGCGCTTCCCGTGGATAAAAAGCGGACAAAGGGAAATATTGATTTTAGGTGGATAGTAGGCGCAACAAATCTTGTGTCCACGGATTCACAATCATGGGAACTATTGAACCAAGTACGTTATCCACTAGAAACAAAGTTTTTTTATGATTCCTAACCACACAAATAAATACCACATGATAAATGCTTTTTTATGAATATGGCGGACAATATCGACTATTCGTAGACACTACCACAATCTCCTCACATACTAGACGGGTCTGATGGACAGAAGGTGACCAAGAGTATATATGATCGTGAAATGTAATTGGTAAACTCAATTTTAAAAGCTCAGACGGACGATGTCGATTATTCGTGGACACTACCACTATTATATCACATAATATTCACTTTTGATGGATAATAGGTGGGCAAGAGTTCACATTATTGTGATTCGTAGACACAAAAAGTATGTTGGTTCTACTGTCCATCGAAAAAAACAATATTTTATGGACACTTTTATCCAAGAAGTTCACATTATTGTGATCCGTGGACACAAAAAGTATGTTGGGGGGCAACTATCCATCGAAAAAGCAACATTTTTTAGACACTGTTAATCCAAAAAATCAAATTAAACATTTAATAGACACTTTTATCCAAAAAGTTCACATTATTATGATCCGTTGACACAAAAAAATATGTTGGAGGACAACTATCCATCGAAAAAGCAACATTTTATGGACACTATTAATCCAAAAAGTAAATTATTGTGATCTATGGACACAAAAGTATATTATTTACATTATTCATCCAATAAACTACATGTTAAATACACTATTTATACGTGAGTACTATTCATGCGTGGATTAAAAAAAAAATTATATAGGAAGCATGATGGGACTTACCATCAACAAGAGAGTACTTTATGTCATAAAGGCGTTTAAGTTTTTTTGACATTGAAATAGTAACAATAAGATACATAATTGCAATGTGATTTTGAAACATACAAAATTGCTATATTTTACAATAAAGATATAGTGGATGTAATTATTCATGTTTCTTTCCACCTAAAACAAGAAAAAGCCATAAAATACAATTTAATGATGTTTAAATACAAATTCTAAAGCTAAAATGCTTATGAAAATGATGATATATTACACTAAAAATACAATGCATCAATAATCAATTATTAAATGATATTATTAGATGATATTATTAGATGAATGAAAAAAACATAAAAATTATAAATAAAAAAATTGTATTAGACCAAAGTTGAGACAAGTTATCTAAACCCATTCGCACTCAATATTATTTAAAAAAATAAATAAATTACGTAGTGTATTATAGATGAAAATGATACCAATAGTATCATGCATGGTGAAAAAATATTAAACTATGTTGATTTTATACAAATATATGAAATTAGAAAAGAGAAGTGATATTTAAAGTAGTAATGAAAGAAATATTTTTTCATTAGTTTAATGTAATTTTGGAAAATGTTAATGAGCAAAAGAATATAGATCTAATAAATTCAAGAACATCAATAATATAATTCATTCAGATATGTTATATTAGTATTTAAAATAAATATAAAATATAATATAGTGTATATGAAAGGATTTTAAAAATTAAAGTGACATCATTAAAAAAAAACTTAAAAAGGAAAACTAACAGTTATATTCTTTTATTTTTAGGTTTGTTTATTATTTAGTTTCTGCAATTTTTATTTAAAATAAAAAAATTAATACGAAGACATTTTATAAAAATTAAGTAAAATGCAAAATTCATCATATTTATTTCTTCTAATTGTACAATATAAATTGTGTATTGCTATCTTTTTCGATTATTAAATTTATTTTGTATAGCATTTTAGAGTACATTTTTTTTTCACATATGATTTTTGTAATAACGGAACAATATGAATATATATATATATTAGTCAGCTGCTTGACAAAAAAAAAGTCAGCTGCAAAAAAAAAAATATATATATATATATATATATACTATATATTAGTCAACCTTGTAATAAAGAAAATAAAACGACGAGTCGGCTAGATATCGATTTAGTTTGTCATGATCATCATTACGACTACAAGTAGGAACCTAGTTTTAGCCATAAAAAGAAGAAGGTAAATGATGAATGCTTTGTTCTCGAACTTTGTCTTCCGTCTTTTAGTGAACTATAATATTAAGCAAAACAAAAGATAATGATTGTTAGAAAGTGGATAATTATCCATCTATAATAGTTTTTTATTTTACTTGGTGTAAAAAATTTCTTGACCGACTTGTTTTTACCTTCATATGAAGTAACTATTTGTCAGTTAAGTTGATTGCTGAGAAAACCATGAGTTGAATCAGAAGTTTCCGTTTATGAAACTAATTCAGATAACTAAAAAAAAAAGCTAAAAAGGAAAAGAAAAGACTTAGAAAGCTAGTGAATCAAATGTGTCCCAGCGCCTCTCTCTCTTCTCTCTCTCATATCCTTCAGAGAGAAAGGGCGATTTCTGGGAGATTTTCCGGTGAGCCGGATTTTTTCCTTTTCTGTCTATATCTTCTCCTTTCGATGGTTCGTTTAGCGACCTCGATCAGATTTCTTTTGGTTTGAATAAATTCGGGATTCTCTTTTCCGATCTGTTGTTCCCGATCATCCTTCGGCTTCTTCGAAGGTTTTGCTCGGTTACTTTTGGGGTGTTTTTCTTTCGGATCCTTGTACCCAATAAACTCCGGTGTTGATTTATAGCGGGCTGATCATTTCCGATATCGGAACCTACCGGTTGTCCGGTCTTTATCGGCTTTATGCCGTTGATCCCGCTTCCTCTCTTTCTTTCGCCGTTCCATCTTTAAGTTGTTTCTGTCTCGCCTCCGCCCTCCGTTCTCCGAGAATAATATCGTTGTCGTTTCCGCCGCTTTGAGGAAAGCATATGGCGGGCCTTGATGAGTTTCTTAATCTCATCTCCGACGGCGTCTCTTCGGGTATGTAGGTTTCCGGCGGTGTCTCAGTTTCGGTTCTTTGGTTGTAGGTGGCTCACGGCGGTTCTGGGTGCGGTTGATCGGCAAATGGATCTTGCTGCCTGAGACGAAGTGGTCCGGCTCGGCTTAGCGGTGTCTCCTCCACGATTGCTAGCTATCCACGGCGGTGCGTCATATCCTGCCACGCGTCCTGCATGCTCATCCGCTCGCGGGGATTGCCATGTTTCATCTTATCTTTTGGATCGAGTTTGATGGGCTCTAACTGGGCCGTTGTTGTTTGTTCGTTATTGGGCTCTAGCCCATTTGTAACTTTACCGCCTTGCTTATAAATCCATCCGGTTGACAAAAAAAAAAAAACTAGTGAATCTTCTGAGCGTTTTAGAAAGAGAGTAAAGAACAAAGGATTTTAATTTCACTAAACTTAATTACAAACTTAAGATAACATTTACAATTTATAATCAGATAAAAAGGATCTAGATTCAGCTTTTCTTATTTTTAATACAGCTGTCTAGATTAATTACCAAAGTCAGGACTGTAAAGCACAAATACGTTGAAAGTTAACGTTGAACAATAATGGCTCTGGTTTTGTCTTCTTCTTCAGTTGTTGTTGATTGTATGATTGGACTCTTCGTATGGGCTTTATGTGTTCTGAGGCTCAAGTGTGTTTACACTAATATCCACCCGTAAACTTGGCGTGGGAAGGTCACCAACACCAAGTTTGGTACTCAAGGCTTCAAACGGTCTTCTTGGTAATGATTTTGTGAAGATATCAGCTAGTTGTTGACCGGCTGGAATGTGTTTGGTTTCTATAAGACCAAGAGCAACTTGTTCTCTAATATAGTGGAAGTCCGTATCAAAGTATTTCGATCGCTTATGTAGTGCGGGATTGGCACTTAGGTATACAGCAGACAGATTATCGCATTCCAGTGTAGTGGCATGAGCTTGAGGAATGCCTAGATCACGCAGAATGAAAGACAACCAAGTAATCTCCCTTGCTGTTGCAGCCAAAGCTTGATATTCAGCTTCTGTCGACGAGCTGGAAATCGTTTCTTGACGTTTTGCAGACCAAGATATCAAGTTTGAGCCAAGGAAGGTGCAGAACCCTGTTGTGGAGCGACGAGCTTCCTTGCATCCAGCCCAGTCACTGTCACAGAAGGCCGAGAGAGACATGTTATCATTCCTCCTGATGGTCAAGCCCATATGAGATGTTCCTTTGACATAACGAAGTATCCTCTTCAAGAGACCAAAGTCAGCTACAGTCGGTGAGTGCATTCTCTGACATACAAAATTAACTGCAAACTGTAGGTCAGGGCGTGTGATCGTCAGATACTGAAGCTTTCCAACAATGCTCTTAGAGTAGGTAAGTTCTTCAAACGGTTCTTCATTCAGGTCTGTTAAATCAAGTGGCAAAGGTGTAGGCATTGCGTTGCATTCAGCCATGGAGGCTTGATACAGAATATCAGTAGCATAGGCCTTTTGGTGAAGAAACAAACCCTGTGAATGCACTTCAATCTCAACCCCGAGAAAGTACTTGGGCTGACCAGGGTCTTTCATGGAGAACTTGGTGTTTAATGACCGTAGAAGAGGTTCCAGAAGCTGTTGATCACTTACAGCAAGTAGTATATCATCAACGTAAAGTAATAAGTATATACTCTTACCTTGATGATGGTAAGTGAAGAGAGAAGAGTCTGACTTGCTGCATTGAAACCCATAGTCCAGCAGGAAATTGCTAAAGGTGTTAAACCAAGCTCTTGGAGCTTGTTTAAGACCATACAAAGCTTTAGTTAAGCGACAGACATGAGAAGGTCTTGACTGATCTTCGAACCCTGGTGGTTGTATCATGAATACAGGTTCCTGCAGCTCACCATGTAAAAAGTCTATAGAGACATCAACTTGTCTTATTAACCAACCTTTAGAAATAGCTATAGTAAGCATGATCCAGATAGTTGCAGTTCGAACTACTAGACTGAAAGTCTCCAAGTAGTCTAGACCTTTTTCTTGTAGAAAACCCTTAGCAACAAGTCTGGCCTTCAGTCTATCAATCTCCCCAGAAGGTTTCAGCTTAGTCTTAAACACCCATTTGCACCCCAATATGTCCATCTCTTCTGTTGTTGGCACCAATGTCCAAGTATTCAGCATGTGAATAATATTTAATTCTTCCATTACATCGTTACACCAGCCTGGATGTTTCATAGCAGATATTATGGTCTTTGGCTCTTCAGTATGGAACTTAGAAGCAAGTAGAGCGTACCTTTTATTTGGTTTGAAGATCCCATCTTTAGCTCTTGTTCTCATAGAGTGATCGTCCACTACTGGTGCTTGAGGAAGTGGACCTACAGGTTGTATAATTACTTCGTCTAACTCCGCAACAGGAGTGGATTCTCCAAATGAGCTGGGGAGTTGGTAGGAGTTTCCACATGAACTCTTCTTCAGCAGGAGACGCTGGTGGAGCATCTGGATGTATTATTTGACCATTGTGTTGAGCAACAGGAAGCTGGACTGCAGGTTGAATAAACGGACGAGGAAGGATCTGAGTGATGTGTTGGCCAGATGTCTTGACAGTTTCATGACTGTGGCGAAGAGAAAACTCACGGACAATAGAACTTTTGTTGAAGTTTTCCGCTAAAGACAACCAAATCTCTCTAGAAGTGGCGATGTTGTGGACTGAATCGAGAACCTCTTCATAGAGAGTACCAAATAGCCAAGACCTGACAAGTTGGTCTGAGCAAAACCAAGCTTCATACGCCGGGTTTGGGATACTAAAAGGGACACCGGCATCGACGATGATAATAGTTGGCTCCGGCTGCGTTACACTGTCGTTGATGAAGCCGACGATTTTCTGACTGGACATCAACGATTTGAACTGGGTTTTCCATAGCAGGTAGTTGCTATCGTTGAGCTTCAGCGTGACAGAGCTGAGCACATGAACGTTGCTTAGGAAAGGATTAGTGGATCCGCCATTGAAAGCACCTGTTAAGGTTATGGAAGCTCTAATACCATAAGCGTTTTAGAAAGAGAGAGTAAAGAACAAAGGATTTTAATTTCACTAAACTTAATTACAAACTTACGATAACATTTACAATTTATAATCAGATAAGAAGGATCTAGATTCAGCTTTTCTTATCCTTAATACAGATATCTAGATTAATCACCAAGGTAGGGACTGTAAAGCACAAATCCGTTGAAAGTTAACGTTGAACAATAATGGCTCTGGTTTTGTCTTCTTCTTCAGCTGTTGTTGACCGTACGATTGGACTTTTCGTATGGGCTTTATGTGTTCTGAAGCCTAAGTGTGTTTACACTAATATCTTCTGTTATGATGGGGGTTGAATACACCGAATCTCTGACAAATTCAAAACAAATTTGGTAGGAAACTTGAACTTTAATGAAATATGGTTCTTTGGCATTGGCTATACATTTCATATGAAACTACATCTCTCAAATGAACACATGAACACATTTAGACGCAGCTACAGCCGCAGGCCTCTTGCATCACAAACGAACATCATACTTATGCCATGCAAAATGCTCTATGCTCTTTGTATATCTTGACTAGTAGTATATTTTATTCAGTGTTCTAAAATACGGTCTGTACGACCGTATATACGGCGTCTACGCTATACAGTGAAGGACTGTACCGTTTTTAGCTATATGGTGAAATAATACGTTTTAGATGATACATCAATTATACAACGTATATACAGTTTATACGGTCGTATATACAGTTTATTCAGCCCTATATACGATATATATACAGGTTTTTGTCAATGCATTTACAGTTTATAAAATAGAAAATTGTATATTTAGAAAAATTTACAATTTCATTTAATATCATTCTACTTGAGTTAATTTTTTAATTTAGTAGTATTTATTGTAGAACTCTGAAATTTTCATCATTTTAATTTAAAAAATATAAAATCTCATTATAATTTAAATACCATCTTTATTTATAATATACTTTCTGTTTTCTATTCACATTTTTAATAATTTAAATTTATAAAATCATAAACTATTCTAGTTATAAATGCATATTTTATTTGACAAATCAATATAAAATAATATATAACATATAATTTTTGTATTTATATATAATTTTTTGAAAAAAATATTCACCGTATATATTCTGCATAAACATCCGTATATATGTATATACGGTATACGGTGATCAACCGTCCGATTAGCGTATAGCTTATTTTAGAACACTGATTTTATTCATAGAGAGAAATTGATACGGGTCACTTCCCAATTCTTTTTGACCTCTCGTCTTTAAAGTAGGCCACACAGCCAGTTTTTTCTACCTCTTCATCGTCGTTCGGCTTTGTTGATTCTTCTCATCTTCTGCATCAGTGCTTTTGTAGAGTTGCTTCCTTGTAAGCCAAGTTACGTCTTTTCTGTGGCTACGATCTACTATATGAACTATGAAGTAGGAACATAACTAACGTTTATTTTTGTTATTATGTTGCAGAAAGATTCTGATTCTGTAACATGGAGAGAGAAGAGAAAACAAGTCTGATTAATCACGTCTTCTCATGGTCAATCGAAAAGATTCTCAATAAAGACATCTTCAAGGAACATATAAGGACGATACCAGACAAGTTTTGGTCCGTGGATGAGTACCTTAAGTGCTTTGTTCCTCATGTACTAGAGGAAACACGAACAGAGTTATTCTCGAGCTTGGGATCTTTGTCGAAAGCTCCCGTCTTTTACATACATTCCGTGGAGGCAAGGACAATCAAAGTATCGAGTAGAAGATCAAACAATCTCAATATATCACTGACGAGAGTTATTGTAAAAGAAAACAGCGCAAATTACGAGCCGAAATGCGGAGATCTCATTGCTCTCACAGAAGCAGCCGGAAGGCCAAGACGCGTCGATGACTTGAACCCACTGGTTCTTGCATATGTATTCTCTGTTCAAGATGAGACAAATTTCTCTGTTCATGCGTCTACATCCATATTCATTGATGAGAGGTGTCCATTTCGTTCCGGTATTGTTCTTATGACTTTAACAACTAACACTCGTATCTGGAAGGCTTTGCACAACGAAAGTGCCAACATGAGTCTCATCAAGAGTGTTCTTCAGGCAAATTCTGCGGTATGTAATAAAAGAGCATTTGCCTTAAGACGCCTTGATATAATAAAAATTTTGGGCCTTTTTTATTTGGTATATTGATCAAATATGTCTTTTTAGGTCGGTCTATTTTTCTTGAGTTTAAATTTTAAACTCTATTATATAAAATGTTTCGTTCTTTTTTTCATTCGCCTTTATTCTTGTATTTCAGGATACAGAGCACTCTGTTTCTTCTAGAAATTTGGGAAATAATGCATTGGATATTATACGCTCAGCTAACTTGAACTCTTCTCAAGAATCTGCAATTTTGGGGGTCTTGGAGGCAAGGAATTTTTGTGACAAGACTAGTGTTAAACTGATCTGGGGACCACCTGGTACTGGGAAGACAAAGACGGTCGCTACTCTTCTCTTTGCCCTTCTCAACCTAAGTTGCAAAACGGTCGTGTGCGCTCCTACAAACACTGCTGTGGTAGAAGTTGCTTCGAGGCTCTTGGCGTTGGTTAATGAATCTTCGTCATCAGAACATTCTACTTACGGCCTGGGAAATATTGTTTTAGTCGGAAACCGAGTCAGAATGGGGATAGACAGCAACAACAATGATCTCCTCGATGTGTTTCTTGATCATCGCATCAGTAAGTTGAGTGAACTGTTACCGTCATTGTCTGGATGGGGACAGAGTTTGACTTCAGTCATAGATTTTCTTGAGAGGGTGGAGTCTAATTACAAGAAATATCTCTTTTTGAGTGAAAGAAGGAAGAAAGAAAGTGAAAACAAGAAAAACATTCTATTAGAATATATGTGTATAATTACATTTCTGACCTTATGATAACTTACTCGTTCTATATAAAGAAGCGAGTACTTCATGTAATAACACACAACAACAATTGAAAACATTTCTAGTCTACTCTTTAGCATGGTATCAGAGCATGCCCTAAAAAAAAAAAATCTTCTTCTTCTCCTATTTCCTGCAACTTCTTCATCGTTCTTAGCTCCTTTTTCTATTTAAACTTCTTTGTCTATTATCTTGCTCTTCCTCTTACGAATCTTTCTACCAATCTTCTTTGGGTTCTTTATACCAAATCTCCAGCTTAACAAATCGTTCTTTATACTATGCTTAAAATTGTGTGTTGGTCCACTTTCTTTGAACTCATTTATGTCGGTTAACTTTGTTTCTTTTATTTTCTATTTGTGTTGATCTACTCTTTCAATCCTCTGTGTCCGTCCATTTTTCTTTGATTCTGAGTTTGTTTGTTTTTTATTTGAGTCGGTCCTCTCTCTAGTCCCAATCTCAAACAATTTTTTTTCCAATCGTTTTTTTCAAGAATCTATTATTTCCAGAGTGATCCTCTTTGAATCTTAATTTTCTTTCTCTTCGCTTGTTATTTTCTCATTACGATCATTACGATCCTAAAAAAAAAAAACATCATTACAATCTTTTATATTTTTTTTCTTTTCGTAGTGGTTCATCATAACCATCATTTTCCTTTCTAAAAGTTGTCGGTCAATTTGGCCACTTTCTCAAAAAGCTGTCAACCTTATTTCTTTTCTTTTAATCATTCTTTTCTTTTCTTGTTTTTTTTTAAATCTTTTTTTTTTTTTTTTAATCATTTGTCCACTTTCACTAAAGTTGTCGGCCAATTTTTTTCCTTTAATCATTTTTTTCCTTTTTTTGCATATTTATTTCTGGTTAATTGTCTTTCATATTTCACGATCTTTAAAAAAAAAAAATCAAAAAAAAAAAATCAAAAAAAAAAAAATAAAAAAAAAAAAAATCAAAAAAAAAAAAAAATCAAAAAAAAAAAATAAATAAATAAAAAAAAATAAATAAAAAAAATGAATACCAATCTTGTACCTGCGACAGTGGCTACAGACGCCATCACCTCATCTCCTTACTTCCTATCCTCGTCTGATCATCCTCATCACGTGCTTACATCTATGCTTCTCACCGGTGACAATTACGAGAAGTGGGCAAAACTAGCACGAAATAACCTTATGGCCAAGCACAAACTGGGCTTCATCGACGGAACACTTCCTAAACCTACCTCCGATTCAGCAGACTATCAACGATGGACTCAAACCAACTCGATGATTGTCGGATGGCTTTATGCAAGTCTTGAGCCAAAAGTCCAAAAGGCTATTTCTTTCGTGGATAATGCAAAGATGCTGTGGGATAATTTGAAGGTTCGATATTCAATCGGAAACGCATCTCGAGTTCATCAGATTAAGTCATCAATTGTTGGTTGTACTCAAAATGGACAAGAGGTCGCAGATTATTTTGGAAGGCTAAAGATCATGTGGGACGACTTGGACGATTTTGAACCACTACTAACTTGCTGCTGCAACAACTCGACATGTCCTCAATGGCTTAAGCAGATTCAAAGACGCGATCACGAGCGTATTCATCAATTCCTCATGGGTCTTGATGCTTCTAGGTTTGGGACAATTCGGACAAATATTCTTAGTCGTCTGAATCGTGATGCAGATATCACTCTTGACCATATCTACTCTGAAGTCATCTCGGAGGAGCGTCATCAAACTGTTGTACGCAGCAAAGAAGAAAGAATGGATGCCGTCGGATTCGCCGTTCAGAAAGGAGTATCTGCTATTACCTCGGTTACACGTACAAATAATCAAGGTCCGTGCACTCACTGTGGGAGGACGAATCACAATGTTGATACGTGCTTTCAGCTTCACGGATTGCCAGAGTGGTGGATTGAAAAGAATGGTGATCATAATCGTCGCACTGATTCCTCACGCGGACGGGGTAGATTCTCCACACGAGGCCGTGGAAGAGGACGATTCTCTAATTATCGTGCCAACAACGCACAAGTTGAAACAAATACATCATTACCTGATCTTCCGGGTGTTAGCAAGGAAACTTGGTCTCAAATCGTTAACTTGCTGAAATCCGATTCCTCTTCTTCTTCGTCACATGACAAATTGTCCGGTAAGCCTAGTTGTGTTGATTTTCTGCTAGATTCAGGCGCATCACATCATATGACAGGTGATGTTGATCTACTGTGTGATATTCATGAGATTCCTCGAAGCATTATTGTTCTTCCAAATGGAAAACATACATACGCGTCTCGAGAAGGAAATCTCAAACTTGGAAATTTGGTTTGCTTAAAGCGTGTACTATTTGTCCCGGATCTCTCTTGCACATTAATCTCACTAGCTCGTCTATTACGTGAACACTCTTGTTTTGCTATGTTCACTGACAAAGTGTGCGTGATACAGGACCGCACTTCGAAGACGGTGATTGGAGCCGCTGAAGAGAGGAACGGGGTTTATCATTTTCGAAGAGGCGTTTCAGTGAGTGTGAATCGAGTGAAGCATTTAGAAAGCAAGAATTTGTGGCACTTACGTTTGGGACATCCATCCAAGAAAGTTCTATCATATTTTCTATCTACTCTAGACGGGTTTGATTCCTCTACTAATGATGTTATGGATTTTTGTGATGTTTGTGTTCAAGCAAAACAAACAAGAGCAAGTTTTTCGGAGAGCATTAATAAAGCAGACGATTGTTTCTCATTGATACATTGTGACATTTGGGGGCCTTATAAACTTGCTTCATCTTGTGGAGCTCATTACTTTCTCACTATAGTCGATGACCACTCACGTGCTGTATGGACTTATCTCCTCCTTGCCAAAAGCGAGGTTGCTACTCTCATCAAACAATTCATCGCGATGGCCTCTCGTCAGTTTAACAAAACCGTTCGAGTCGTGCGAAGCGATAATGGCAATGAATTCCTTAGTCTGCGTTCCTTCTTTGTTGAACAAGGGATATTACACCAAACTTCATGTGTTTACACTCCACAACAAAACGGTCGGGTGGAACGTAAACATCGACACATACTAAATGTAGCTCGGTCCCTGTTATTTCAAGCCAACTTGCCTACAAGATTTTGGGGTGAGAGCGTTTTGACTGCTGCTTATCTAATTAATCGCACTCCGACTCCACTACTGCAAGGAAAGACACCTTTTGAGATTCTTCATTCTTCTCCTCCATCTTATGACCACTTACGAGTCTTTGGGAGTCTTTGCTTTGCTAAACGTCACTCGGCACACAAAGACAAATTTGATCCTCGTAGTAGACGTTGTGCTTTCATGGGTTATCCTCACGCTCAAAAAGGCTGGAGAGTGTTCGATATTGAAGCTCAAGATTTTTTTGTTACTCGTGACGTTATCTTCCGTGAAGATGAGTTTCCATTTGCTGACTCTTCTCTCACCGATGTGGATTCTTCTGCGCCGCCTCCTGCTCCTCATTCATCTGACATACCACATGATGATGTGTTCATTTCCCCTTCTACTCTACCAAACATTGAAGACAGGGGGAGTTCGCCGTCATCATCATCTTCTCCTGAACTATTGTTGACTGATACTAGTATCAATCACGATCAATCTATTGCTAACGAAGGGACTCCTTCACGCATGGCTGATCCATCCCCTCTTGATCTTGGAGTTGAACCACTTGGACGTGGACTCCGTGAGAAGAAACGATCAGTTTTACTTGAGCCTTATGTCACTTACTCCGCTCGTTCTATGATAAACCCTACCTCTCTTCTCAACGGTCTCTCATCATCGTCTTCAGGTAAATGTTCTTATCCTCTCGCTAACTTTGTCACTTGTGATAGATTCAGCTATGACCATCAAAGGTTTCTCGCTGCTGTGACTATGTTCGACGAACCAGTCACTTATAAGCAAGCATTTCAAATAAAAGAATGGCGAAAAGCTATGCGCGCAGAAATTGATGCTTTGGAATTGAACGAAACGTGGACACTTGCAACATTGCCACCGGGTACAAAAGCTCTAGGCTCAAAGTGGTTTTTTCGTCTCAAGTTCAATTCTGATGGTACATTGGAACGACATAAAGCTCGCCTTGTCGCGCTTGGAAACCATCAGAAGGAAGGTGTCGATTTCCTGGAAACATTTGCTCCAGTCGCTAAGATGGAGACTATTCGTGTTCTCCTCAGTGTAGCTGCTGTTAAAAGTTGGGAACTTCATCAAATGGATGTTCACAACGCCTTTTTACATGGTGATCTTGATGAGGTTATCTACATGAAACCACCTCCGGGTTTTCACAATAGTGATCCGTCTCTTGTATGCAAGCTGAAGAAGTCAATCTACGGCTTACGACAAGCTCCTCGGTGTTGGTTCTCCAAGCTTTCTACAGCTCTTCTGGACTACGGATTTATTCGTTCTCACAAAGATAATTCTCTCTTCGCTTACACACATGGATCGGTGGTTCTACATGTTCTCGTTTATGTTGATGATCTGGTGATTTGTGGGAATGATTCTGGAGTTATTAGCTCGTTTAAAGCATATCTTAGCAGATGTTTCAAGATGAAGGATCTTGGCAAGTTGAAATACTTTCTTGGCATTGAGGTAGCAAGAGGCTCTGATGGTATATTCCTTTCTCAACGGAAATATTGTCTTGATATTATTGATGAATGCGGTCTCTCTGGAGCTCGTCCAGTTGATACACCACTCGAACAGAACCATAAGCTCTTGTCTTCAAAGAGTAAGCCTTTCTCGACTCCAGACCAGTATCGCCGGCTTATTGGTAGATTGGTTTACCTCACTCACACAAAACCAGAAATCAGTTATGCGGTTAGCATACTTGCTCAGTTTATGCAAACTCCTCTTGAAGATCATTGGGAGTCAGCTCTACGGTTAGTTCGCTATTTGAAGTCATCACCGGGCCAAGGCATTGTCCTTTCCTCATCTTCTCTGCTTCAAGTCAATGCGTATTGTGATTCTGATTACAATTCATGCCCGATTACTCGCCGTTCTCTTACTGGTTACATTGTTATGTTGGGTAGTTCACCGATATCCTGGAAAACTAAGAAGCAATCTCGGGTTTCTCTATCTTCCGCTGAAGCAGAATATCGATCTATGGCAATGACTTGTAAAGAATTGTTGTGGCTGAAGGAAGTTCTCTCGTTTCTTGGTGCGTCCCCTTCTCAACCTATGCGTCTATTTTGTGACAGTCAAGCTGCACTTCACATCGCTGCTAATCCGGTATTTCACGAACGGACTAAACATATCGAAGGAGATTGTCACTTTATTCGCGATGAAATCACTGCAGGAAACATCATAACATCTTATGTTCCTACTCATAATCAACCGGCGGATATTTTCACCAAATCTCTTGGCCGCAATCAATTCCAACATCTTCGGTCCAAGCTGGGCGTTCTAGATTTGCACGCTCCAACTTGAGGGGGAGTATTAGAATATATGTGTATAATTACATTTCTGACCTTATGATAACTTACTCGTTCTATATAAAGAAGCGAGTACTTCATGTAATAACACACAACAACAATTGAAAACATTTCTAGTCTACTCTTTAGCACATTCTTGTATCAGTTGGAGAGTTCGTAAAGAAAATGTTTTATGGCCTTAGCGAAGACTTGAATCACAAGGAAGAAAGTACGAAGAATGAAAAGATTCTTACATTTGGAGACTTTGTCAAGAATGAGTTTCATAACTTAATCCAAGGACTGGATAAGGTTATGGACCATATGGTGGATTTGTACACACACCTGCCAAAGTCTTTTATATCATCTAATGATGTGAAGAATATGATCACAGCCCGTCAAGCTCTTTATCGTGCTAGGTTTTTGCTGCAGGAGAATTCTTCCAAACATGATTTTGAGATTAGAAGCTTCGTATGTGATTGCCTTGAGCCTCTAAGTGTGCTTCCAAAACGTTTTAGGATTCCAACCTTGTTGGAAAACGAGGATGGAATGAGATTTTGCCTGCAAAATGCACACATAATATTCTGCACTGCCTCGGGTGTTGCTCAAATGACTGTTGAAAGGACAGGATCAATAGAACTACTTGTAGTTGACGAGGCAGCTCAACTTAAGGAATGTGAATCAGTTGCTGCATTGCAACTTCAAGGCCTACGACATGTTGTTCTAATAGGAGATGAGCTACAGTTACCAGCAATGGTGCAAAGCGAGGTATCTCTTTTGTCTTATTCTATGTTGATATTCCCACAACCTTGAACATTTTATGCAGCAATCATATAAGCCGTTTTGGACAAACGCAAAGGGAAAGAGTTGTGTTTGGCATTTGCAATATTTTTTTATGAGAAACTCAAACTTGAAATTGCGTTTGAAAGATAGTCTTGTGTAATCCATGCAGGTATGTGAGAAGGCCAAATTTGGGAGAAGCTTGTTTGAGAGATTGGTTTTGCTTGGCCATAACAAACATCTGCTTGATGTTCAATACCGTATGCATCCCTCCATAAGTCTTTTCCCCAACATGGAGTTTTATGATGGGAAGATATCTGATGCTGCGATCGTTAAAGAAAGTAACTATCAAAAGAGGTTTCTCCAAGGAAACATGTTTGGTTCTTTCTCGTTTATTAACGTGGGACTTGGGAAAGAGGAGTTTGGTGATGGACATAGTCCCATGAACATGGTCGAGGTTGCTGTGATTTCTGAAATCATATCCAATCTTTTCAAAGGTATAAAATATTTTACTGACCTCAAGTAATATTTACATGAGTAACTATAGAAAATGACCATATTATACTCAATATTTGCAACATAGTGGCATTTTCGTAAATAAGATTTGTATATTTGTCGTGTGTTTTCCAAAATCATGCATTTTTTTTTTTAATTTGCTGTTTTTTTTAAACAGTGTCATGTGAGACAAAGACGAAGATGAGCGTTGGGATTATTTCACCTTATAAGGGTCAAATTCGAGCAATCGAAGAGAGAACCGGAGATAAGTACAGTTCCTTATTAGGTGATGAGCTTTTCACTTTGAATGTTCGGTCTGTTGATGGGTTTCAAGGAGGAGAAGAAGATGTCATTATCATATCCACCGTCAGAAGTAACGGTAACGGAAAAGTAGGGTTTCTCAGTAACCGTCAAAGAGCTAACGTAGCACTCACTCGTGCAAGGCACTGTTTGTGGGTGATTGGTAACGAGACAACTCTGGCTCTGAGTGATTCGGTTTGGACAAAGCTCGTAAGGGAATCGAAGAGACGTCGATGTTTCTATGATGCTGTTGATGACAAGAACCTAAGAGAAGTCATGAATGATGCTCTGCTTGAGGTCGACATGTCTGATGTGTATTCCAATTTTGGATCTCTTTCGATCAGGAGAGAGAGAAACATGCTTGGTAGCTATTTTATCTCTCGTTAGAGTTTTGTATTTATCTATTTTCGCCCAATGAAACTTTTGTGTGTTTTTTTTTTGAACTTTAACTTTTGTGTTGTTGTGAACTTGGTTAATCTTTTTTTTTTGTCATCGTAAACTTGGTTATCTATGTCTGGATTTTTTTTTAAATCGTTTTTGGTTTCGATATCTCTGACTCTGGGTAGCGAATCAAAATTTATTTATTTATTTTAAATTTTTTTTTTTTGAATCAAAATTTTATTGCTAAAGAAGTATGCAATAATGAAACAGAAATACAGTTTGTTTTTCTTACTTTGTGTGCTGTTTTTGTATTTTGTGTTTGTATTCCATATGAATTTAGAAAAACACTCCCTCTATTTCATATTATAAGAAGTTTAAAGTTTTTGCACATGGATTAAAAAATCATTTAATTTTATTTATTTTCATAACTAAAATATCATTTATTATTTACCTAACCGAATTTGACCAATAATAAAATAATATATAGAATATAAATTGCCAAAAAAAAAACTAATTAATTATACATTGAAAATTGAAAACAACATATATTTTGTAATAAAAAAATCACCAAAACATCATATATTGTGAAAGAGAGTGCGTAATAATTTGTTATCATAGATCTAGATTTTTTTTTTTAAATCATTTGTGTGTATAATAATATCTTTAGATGAAAAAATCTAATTACTTGGATAGTTTTTTACGAGTAAATTACTGTAAAAGTTTTTAATTTTGTATTAAAAATTACGGTAAACAAATATTTTTTCTAGTTATTGTAAAGACTGAGTTTTTCTTTGAAGACTAATTTTTGAGTAAATTTCTAGTTATAGTAAAGACTAAATTTTTCTTTTCGGTTTTCACTATATTTAACTGTTTTTAATTATAGTAAAGACTTATTTCGTCTTAGGTTATCTACCAGTTATCTGATGAATAAAGCAAAATACTTAATCAGCTAATGAACTGGAATGCCATATTCATTGCCTTTTTGTAATTGCTGAGTCAATTATTTTGACAATTCTGGTAACAAGGATTTTGCAATCCTTTGAGGTACCAATTCCTCAAGCTTATCGTATAGCTTTGAGGTATCGAACCTTTTTGGGATGGATAGAGCCAATAGAATGCACCAAACCTCTTGAGTCAAATCACTAAATCAAATTTGGTTCTAACAATCCTAATGAAGACAATTCAAATAGAAGCAAGTAAAAGGCAAGTAAACAAGGTGAATTCTTAACAATCAAAGATAAAGATAAGGTCTAAGGGTTAAGGTCAACGGATTGGTGACTCGGGATGATCTCGGGATGCTAATTTAAACTTTAGAGAAGCTAACCTCCTAGCAAGGAACACAACAAGTTGACTAGCCTAATCTCTTAGTACTAATCTCTTTACCTAATCCTAATCCAAGAACAAACTCTCATTTGTGAATTAAGATCAAGCAAGCATTCAAACAAGTTCCAAATAGCCAACAATCACTCTAAACATCCATTTTCATGAGCTAGAATGTGAAAGTACTATCTAAGCTAAAACTGGCATTTCATCGAACACATGGTGGGCAAGAAATCCTAAACATCCTAATCAACATGATCAAGGCTAACTAGTCATTAAGCACACTTAGATAGAAGAGATTTAAGATAGATTAAACATTAGACATCCCTTAATCATCCCTAATCAAGCCAATCCTACCTAACCCATAAACCCTATGAGAAACTACTCACTAATCATCATGTGATCAACAAAACCCATAGAGATAGTGTTAATCATAGGAGATTAGAGAAAGATGGAAAGATTAAAAGAAGAAATCTCAAAAGACATACTTAGATTAATCAAAGATTCAAACTTGTTCTTACAAAAGGTTTTGAAACAAAACAAGCTTAAGAAACAAATGAAAATAGGTTTTTGGCTTAAATAGTCAATATAGGGCGAACCGGGTCAACCCGGAACAAACCGGATGTTGACCCGGATCCGAAACAGTTTCTGGGAAGCGTATCGGTTTGGTCGGTCGATACACCGACCGATACGAGCTCTCCGATTTTCTGGGAAAGAAGTGTATCGGCCCGCCTGGCCGATATCAAGGCCGATATGATCTCTCTGAGTTTTTGGTCTAGGAAGTGTATCGGCCAGGCTGGCCGATATTCATACTGATATGAGTTCTCCGAGTTTAATCTGAGAGTTTGTATCGGCCACCCCAACCGATATGGTGGCCGATATGCCTTCATGCTGGGTCCTTCTAAGTCCTTTGAGCTCTAGACTCCACTTCCAAACTCACCAATGTTCCTAGACACCTCCAATCACCTGCAAAACACAAGAAACACTCCAAATGCAAGCCTAAAGTGCCTACTCCTAGTCCTAAACAACTCTATACTCTAGATGCAACAATGAGTAAAGAAATGAAGCTAAAGGAAGCTAAAAAGAAGTAAAGCATGATCCTAACAATAGCCTAAATGCATGAAAATACAAGTATATCAATTCTCAAAAACTTAAACCTTGTTTGTCCACAAGCAAGCATAAGACCATCAAAGCAAATTGGGAGAAAGGTTTGAAGGCAGGAGCTCATATCCAAAGACAAAACCGAGATCAACAAGTTCCAATTCGAGTCAACATCACCAAGATGCAACCAAGTAAGGCTTACTCCAAAAATTTAGCCATGCTCATCAAGACAAAACTCTTAGCTCAATTCTCAACCTAGACAAGCATTCCTATCAACTAGCTCTTTAACATTCATTAGGTTTTCAAGTGGATCTTACTCAATGCAAGGTGATCAAACTCATTTGGCAAAGGGACAAGGTTTTGAGATTAAAGTGATCTCAATCAAAGAGGGGTTTACTCCAAAAGCATGAAGGTTCTCTCATAAAGAAGTGAATGAGCTATAGTAAAATGCTAAGAGTTAGAGGCAATTGGTGCATACTAGGTTGATTTCCATCTACCCATGCCCCAATTACTTCTTCTCCTAGTCTAGCCCACTTAAATGGATACTACCCTTGACCAAGGCTATTTTTGCCTCATCCCCTTTTCTCAATCAAACACTTTTCGTACAAACTCCCCAAGGATTAAATAAGACTTTTCAAACAGTGGCAAATCTTTCTTTTTAACTTAGCTCAAATCTTTCTTTAGCAATGGTCTCTTTTCTTCCTTTAAGTTGAGCCTTTGGCTTCTTTTCATTTCAAACTATGAGACACTTTTCTTTTCTATAAACGCATAAGAGCTTTTCTTCTTTTAACACACTTTGCCAACAAACATAAGATCCCAACCAAGATCCCTTTCATTCTTCCCTTTCTTTACTCTCTTCTTCCATTCCCAATTCCTCCCCCAAACTTGGATTCTAGCCTATTGCAAAGCTAAAGGTGATGAGCTTGCACTATATGGAAATTTTCCCTAGTCGCCTCATACTCAACACTTTTTACCTAGCTCATTCAAGAGAAAATAGGCCTACCTCTCAACAAGAGTGTTTATGGTTTGAAAGAAGGGTGGTGAAAGGTGTGGAGTCTATTCAAGCAATCGAGAGTGGTAAAAGGGATAAGAATGCTTGAATATTTTCAGAGTATCCATGAGTTTAGCACACAAGGCATGAGTAAGATAATTAGATGTCATCATTAAAGTTCTCACTTAGGTAGAGCTAGTGTCAATTCAAAGCTTATTTCAGTTTCAAATCAAGTTTCAAAACAAGCAATCCGAGCATGGTTCGTCTTAACTTTCTAGCCTTTCTTGAATTGCAATCTTAGGACAATCAACTAGCTCAAACAACTAGCATACATAACAAGTCATCACTCAATCAGTCTTACAAGGAGATTCAATCATTGCTCCCTATGCATGCGTCCTATATGATGCAACTAGACTCGATCCTATGATGCAAGTGCAACTACATGCTTTCTTTTTGAAATTGTTTTGAAAATTTTCAATTTTTTTTTGTTTTTTTCTATGCCATAAATGAAATGCATGAGACTCAAGTGATAGAAAAGAAAAATAAGATCAAAAGAAACATGATTAGCAACTGGTCTCTCCCCCAAACTTAAATCACACAGTCCCTTGTGTGAAAGAAGCGAGGAGGAAAGACCGAAAACAAACAAAATGCAATGAAAGAAAGGGAAAACGAGCTATGAACAAGGGTGGAGTGTTACCTGGGCGCAGAGGGGCGTATCGGCTTGGCCGACCGATACGCCAGTCGATTTGATGTCTCGGATTAATTCCTAGGAGGTCCGTATCGGCCTGGCCAGCCGATACGGAGGCCGATATGTTTCGTGAATTTCTCTCGGCCACTCTCGCCAGGGTCCGTATCGGCCTGGCCAACCGATATGGAACCCGATACTGACTCCCTGTATCCTTTTCCTTCATTCCCATGGCCTTTACTTAATACCAACGAGTCCGCAACCTCACCTAATGACCAAAACCTGATAAACTCAAAGCAAAACATCAAAAGTAACAAGCAAAAGATTATATGTACAAGGATAAACATGGGAATATCTCCCAAGTGCGCTTTTGTTTAGAGTCGTTAAGCTCGACTTTTGCAAACCGGTTTTTAGGCGGTTGAAGAGTGTGGCCTGCCCTCGAGAGTGATGGATAGGACCTGAGAAGTCAGCTCACTGAGATTGACCGAGTCGCCTTGGAACCTTGGACTGAGCGAAGCCTTTACGACCTTCGGAGGCATCTTTGTCACCATATCCTCAACCTTTTCTTTTGGAGCTTTTTCCGCACCAATGCTCAGCTTCTTCAAAGATTTGGACCCAACATACTCAGTCCTCATGGTCATAGAAGGAGTTCCAATAACTCTATCCACCCCCTCCTTTTGAGCTCGTCCCATGTGCTCACAGAATGATCCATAAGTAGTGGGTTTAGGTTAAACTTCCTTGCCTACATTTGCAAACAGTCTTGCTTCCTCTAACACATCATCTTCATTTGGAGAGAGGATGACACCACAAGTGTGAAGAGATGTGCTCCTCAGAGGATAGCAAGCCTTGGTGTCAACATTATTCAGCACAGCACGTTTCTTCTTGAAGTCCAGACAAGCTCCAGTGGTGTTGAGGAAAGAGGTACCAAGTAAGAGAGGTAGTTGGGTACTCTTCTTCATCTTCATGACAATAAAGTCAGTTGGGATAGTGCACTCACCAATCTTCAGTGGATAGTCCTTGATCAATCCCATTGGAGTTTTTGAGTAAGAGTCTCCAAATGTAATAGAAGATGGGTACCTTTCCATGCTCTTAATCCCAAGAGATTCCACCATGTCAAGAGATATCACACTCACAGTAGAGCCGGAGTCACACAATGCATCGTTAATCTTCAAGTCTCCCAAAGTACAACTGATGGTAAATTTACCCGGATTACCAAGCTTGGGAAGTACCCTTGGTTTTGTTTGGACGGTAGGCGCAATATCTGCAGCAAAAATAGCAGTAGTACTCATCACCTTAGCTGGTGCAACATAAGAAGGCTTAACTACAATGGCCTTCATCTCCTTGAGAGGAACAGGTGCAGCAGGAGGGGGTTCATAACCATAGAGAAGTGCTTCGATTTCATCAACCTCTCTTTCATGGTCTGGTTTCTCATGATCAACAGTAGAGAAGATTGCATTGCAGTAGTCTTTCAGGTTCTTCTCCGGGTTTCCGGGCAAGGTACCGGTAGGTCGAGAAGTGGAAGCATGCGTGTTTTCAACATTGATCAAGCGAGAAGTCAAATGTTGCAGCTCATTCTTTAAGTTCTTTACTTCCAATGCCCCATTTGCTTGTCCTTGGATGAGTTGTTGCATCATTCCCTTTAACTCATTACCCAAACCCAAAGAGGTAGAAGCTTGTGGCTGTTGTTGCCCAAAACCGGGTGGAGGATATTGTTACTTGGGAAAATAACCTTGTTGACCTTGAGGTTGAGGCTGAGAAACAAACCATTGTTGGTTGGTGTAAGGGACAAAAGGCTTTTGTTGTTGAGCTTGTCCTTGAGGTGGAGCTTGGGGATAGACTTGGTCTTGAGGGTTTGCTACATTGGGGTTTCTGTATGAAAAGTTTGGGTGGTTTCTATAGTTGGGGTTGAAGCCTTTGTTGAAACCAACTTGCCCCGCAATGAAGTTAATCTCCTCTTGGGTCATATCTTCTTCCACACTATAGAGGAGGGGCTGAGTATCATCATAGTTTCCCACAAAGCTGATTTGCTTTTGGCTTGAGGAGATCATCTTGTCTATCTTCGCATGTAAGGATTTGATTTCCTTCTCGTACTTCTCATCCGTAGAAGATGATCCTCTATTAGTCCACTCGTAATCCTCATTGTAGTTACCATCGCTTGTAGCTAAATTTTCAATTAACTCCATCGCCTCATCAACTCCCTTGCATAGGAAGTGTCCATTGCTAGAAGAGTCTAGCATCGCCCTCATTCTAGGAAGCACTCCGCGATAGAGGTTACTGAGTAGTGTCTCTTTAGTGAAACCGTGGTGGGGGCACTGAGTAGTTAGCCTATTGAACCTCTCCCAAGCTTCAGCAAAGCTCTCATTGTTGCGTTGCACAAAGCCGGATAGCTCATTGCAAAAACGGGCAGTCCTAGTAGCTGAGAATAACTTCTTCAAGAAAGCCTTCTTAAGGTCTCCCCAAGTGGTAATGGTTCCCGGAGGGATGGTGCTTTCCCAATCCTTAGCTCTATCCGCCAAAGAGAAGAAGAGACGCATCTTCAAACCATCATCAGTTACACCATTAAGCCTTGTAGTAGCACAAATCTTGTCAAATGTATCCAAGTGCTGCAATGGATCCTCAGATGCAAGCCCATGAAACTGGTTGTTTTGCACCATGTTCATCACCATAGCCCGGATCTCGAAGTTGTTGTTGTTGACCGGTGGTGGAATGATCCCTTGCCGGTTTGCATTTGTATCCGGTGCATCTCCATCACCAATGGCCCTAGCTGGCCGTTGTTGCTCTTGCTGCTGTTGTTGATCCTGATTATTATCCATAACCGGCTGCTCAACACTCACAAAGTCTTGTAGAACCTCAACAGTTGGTTCTAACCCAAGTCTCTCTAAGTGAACAGCTCTCTCGCGTGTGCGTCGTTCCTTTGCTAATCTCCTCTCGTGTGCTTTGATGTCCTCAACTCTTGCAACTAAGTTTGTTGTCCCTCGGCTGCGAAAGTTCATACACCTAACATCAAAAAGAGAGAAAGTAGCAAAGTTAGTAACAAAAACTTGAACTAAAAAGGAATAGAAATCGAATTGATATATCCAGAATCCCAAAATGGCAACGGCACCAAATTGATAATAAGGATTTTGTAATCCTTTGAGGTACCAATTCCTCAAGCTTATCGTGTAGCTTTGAGGTATCAAACCTTTTTGGGATGGATAGAGCCAATAAGAATGCACCAAACCTCTTGAGTCAAATCACTAAATCAAATTTGGTTCTAACAATCCTAATGAAGACAATTCAAATAGAAGCAAGTAAAAGGCAAGTAAACAAGGTGAATTCTTAACAATCAAAGATAAAGATAAGGTCTAAGGGTTAAGGTCAACAGATTGGTGACTCGGGATGATCTCGGGATGCTAATTCAAACTTCAGAGAAGCTAACCTCCTAGCAAGGAACACAACAAGTTGACTAGCCTAATCTCTTAGTACTAATCTCTTTACCTAATCCTAATCCAAGAACAAACTCTCATTTGTGAATTAAGATCAAGCAAGCATTCAAACAAGTTCCAAATAGCCAACAATCACTCTAAACATCCATTTTTATGAGCTAGAATGTGAAATTACTATCTAAGCTAAAACTGGCATTTCATCGAACACATAGTGGGTAAGAAATCCTAAACATCCTAATCAACATGATCAAGGCTAACTAGGCATTAAACACACTTAGATAGAAGAGATTTAAAATAGATTAAACATTAGACATCCCTTAATCATCCCTAATCAAGCCAATCCTACCTAACCCATAAACCCTATGAGAAACTACTCACTAATCATCATGTGATCAACAAAACCCATAGAGATAGTGTTAATCATAGGAGATTAGAGAAAGATAGAAAGATTAAAAGAAGAAATCTCAAAAGAAGTACTTAGATTAATCAAAGATTCAAACTTGTTCTTACAAAAGGGTTTTTGAAACAAAAACAAGCTTAAGAAACAAATGAAAATATGTTTTTGGCTTAAATAGTCAATATAGGGCGAACCGGGTCAACCCGGAACAAACCGGATGTTGACCCGGATCCGAAACAGTTTTTGGGAAGCGTATCGGTTTGGTCGGTCGATACACCGACCGATACGAGCTCTCGGATTTTCTGGGCAAGAAGTGTATCGGCCCGCCTGGCCGATATCATGGCCGATATGATCTCTCTGAGTTTTTGGTCGAGGAAGTGTATCGGCCAGGCTGGCCGATATTCATACCGATATGAGTTCTCCGAGTTTAATCCGAGAGTTTGTATCGGCCACCCCAACCGATATGGTGGCCGATATGCCTTCATGCTGGGTCCTTCTAAGTCCTTTGAGCTCTAGACTCCACTTCCAAACTCACCAATGTTCCTAGACACCTCCAATCACCTGCAAAACACAAGAAACACTCCAAATGCAAGCCTAAAGTGCCTACTCCTAGTCCTAAACAACTCTATACTCTAAATGCAACAATGAGTAAAGAAATGAAGCTAAAGGAAGCTAAAAAGAAGTAAAGCATGATCCTAACAATAATCTAAATGCATGAAAATACAAGTATATCAAATTCTAATTAGAAAATAAAATAACTATCTCCCTTTTAGCTTCATTTAATTTAAGATTTTTTACAGAAATTAAAAATAGTTAAAATGTTTAATTTTATTGTTTTTAACTATTGAAATTCAATAGTATATTATTGTTATTTGTTAAATTAGTATTTTTTTCTGTCCCAATATGAATGATGTTTTAGAAGTTTTGTTTCTTCTATTTTATTTGATATAAATCAAATTTATATGCTTATTTAATAGGGTGATTTTTTCAATATTACTTTTGGAGAAAATAATTAAAATCCATAACACTATAATTGGTTAATTAAGAAACTAGCAATATTTTGGTTTTGAAATTTCCATTTATATCCCTCTTTTTTGGACTAAGTTTTTCTTTGAAGATTAAGTTTCGAGTAAATGTCTAGTTATAGTAAAGACTAAGTTTTTCTTTTCAGTTTTCACTATATTTGACTGTTTTTAATTATAGTAAAGACTTATTTCGTCTTAGGTAACCTATATTTGACTGTTTTTAATTATAGTAATCATCTAATGAACTAGAATGCCATATACATTCCCTTTCTGTAATCACTGAGTCAATTATTTTGACAATTCTAATTCGAAAACAAAATCACTACCTCCCTTTTAGCATCATTTAATTTAAGATTTTTTCATAGAAATTAAAAAATAGTTAAAATGTTTAATTTTATTGTTATTTTTTATTGGTTAAAATGTTTTTAATTAAATGTTAAATAACAATATTTATGTAAAAAGTAAACATATTTATAATTTCTTAATTCTAGTGTATTTACTAAAATATTTTATAAAAAAAGATTGAATGAGTATTTATTATTTCTTATTATTTTTACTACTTTAAGTAGGAATAAACTAAATAAATCAATTTTTTTTTGTAATTGGACTTTAATCATTATTGTTTTGTCTATGAAAAAGCTTCCAGACTGTTTTCGAGAGAGTTTTCTAAAACATGTTTAGACTTCCCTTGTTTAGCGCAACTACCCTGCTTATTTCCAAAACATAATAGTTTTTCAAACAAAATCACTTATTTGACTTTGCTCATTCGGGGTTCACCCCTGATTTTAGTCGGTGGGTCAGTAGTTTTCTCGCCTTTCCTCGCAGTGTTTCTTCACCAGAGTCCGCCTCTCCTGCCACTACATTGTGAAGCTGGTCAGTTACTACTCTTGCTTAACCAATCAAAAAGAAAACAATTCTGGTCCAGCTGATACTTGCCTTGTATCCTAAGCTTCTCACCCCTTGTTTTGGTGCCAACTCATCGTTGATATTGTAACACCCCGTCCCTTCGGATCCTAAATCAACGACTCTTTGACTCCACGAGTCATAGTCCACAGAAGCGGACCAAGTCATAAACCGGAACCGACACGTAAATAACTGAAAGGAGTTTACTTTATTGAAATGGAAAACCGAGTCTTACATAAATGAGCCAACTGAAATAGTTTGAAACGTGAAAAGAAAGAATCGCATAAGTCTTATTGAAAACGAAAGAACGAAAAAGAAGAGAAGGAGTTCCCATTCCCAAAACAATGCACCACACCGTCCGTCTACCCCTGCAACACTCCAGGGTTACCTGCAAAACAAACGACGAAGGAGGTCTGAGTAATTGGTTTACACCAATACCCAGTGAGGGCGGATTCTAGGAATACCGCTATCTCTACTTTACACTAACACAACACCAAACACGAGTCCACGGTTAATAACACCTTGCACCCAACGCCCGAAGGCACAAACAACACACTCAACTACGCTACACAGAAAGGCCTCAGGGGGGAAGAAACAGAAGAATGGGGGGGGGGAACAGAAATAGCAACCGAAGCCCGCCATTGGCCCCGGTGCCCAACTCCAACTCCAACTCCAACTTTACCCTTCGGGGAGCTCGCCGAAACTCCCCTTACGACGATACAAGGGACACGTACTCGGTGCAATGTACATGTGCCGTCACCAAACACCCTTTCGGGGGCCCTAAACAGTTCTATCAAGCATAGCCTTCACACACAAGCAACGTTTTCAGTTCAAATGATAACTTAGTGTCTAAGTTCCGTTTTCGGTTTAAGCGAGATCCTAAATTCTAAGTTATTATCAATCACATCAACGCAATTCAACAACTAGATCTACACTACCTAGGAAAGATACTATTAAACGGGGATTCGAGTCCCAACACTGCAGTAGAATAAAGAAAGAGATCACGATCGGTCCTCACCTTAGTCTCAACTGAAGAAGAACGAAGATCAGACAAACTCGGCTACAGATCTGGTGATCCTGCACACAAATCTAGGGTTTTAAACGACAGATCTAAAGAAAAGAGCGGATCTAGGGTTTCTGCCAACAGATCTGGACTAACAACGAAGATACAGTCCAGATCTACGACTTCTATCCATTAGAAGCATAGATCTGAAGCAGATCTGAGCAAAAGAAGAAGATACAGTTCAGATCTACAACTTCTATCCATCAGAAGCATAGATCTGAAGCAGATCTGAGCGAGAGAGAGACACGAAAAGGAAGATACGGTTCAGATCTATGACTTCTATGGATCAGATCTGATCTAGAAGCATAGATCTGAAGCAGATCTAGGGTTTGGAGGAAGAAAACGAAACATATCTGAGATTCGGGATATCTCACCTTAAGAACGCGAAAAACGGATGGCTCTACACTCAAAAGAATCGAGAAGACGACGACTCGGAGTGCGGGATCGGAAGCGGCGGCGATCGGCGGTTTCCGGCGACAATTCCGGCGAGGCTGGCCGGCGGCGGTGGTGCTCCGGGCGGTGGCGGTCGGCGGCTTCCGGCGGTGGTCGGCCGGCGGCTGATCAGCGGCGGGCGGTGGCTGGCCGGCGGTCGTCGGCGGCTCCGGGCTGGTCGGCGGTCGTCGGCTGGCTCGGGATGCGGGCAGAGCTTCGATGTCTCGAACTTTGTGCCAAATGAGAGGGGCTGCTCCTCCTTTTATAGGGAGTGGAGCTAGGGCTTCCCTTTCCCTCGGGTTGGGCCTTGGGCTTCAGGCCCACTCTCTCCTTTCCTTTGGCCTCAAGTAAAGGGTTTTGGGCTTCTCCTCCTATTTCTTTGGGCCCAAGTAATGGGCCAGGAATTGGGCCATTACAATTCTCCCCCACCGACAAGGAATTCGGCCCCGAATTCGGCCCGTTACTTGGTTCCGCAAACAACTCTGGATGGCTCAACTTGAATGGCTGCTCGGGTTCCCAAACATCGTCCTGGATTCCGTCTCTCTCCCAACGAACTAAAACCATCTTGGTCCTCTTTCCGTTGAACTCTGATTCTCGGCGGTCCACGACTTTTACCGGCTTGCTTGTTACTGACCAATTACGGTTGACGTCTGACGGCGGATTAGGTAGAATTAATTCCGGTTCACGAACAACCTTCCGCAAAACAGATATGTGGAACACGTTGTGAAAATCCGACAGCTCATGAGGTAACTCTAATCTATACGCCACAACTCCAACTCTCTCGACAATCACGAACGGTCCCATATACCTAGGCCTCAACTTTTTCAGCTTGCGGTTGGGATCGTTGCCCCGGAATGTCCTCATTTTAAGATACACCGAATCCCCCACGACAAACTCTAAATCTTTACGACGCTTATCGGCATAACTCTTCTGACGGTCGTGGGCCTGCTTTAACCTTTCCTTCAGTAGCTCCACTTGCTCAACTGTTTCCTGGATCATCTCTGGCTCTAGGTCCCGCCTCTCCCCCACCTCGGTCCAACATAGGGGGGTCCTGCAGGGTCGACCATATAGAGCCTCATATGGCGACATCCCTATGCTCTGGTGGTGGCTGTTGTTGTAGGCAAACTCGACCAAGGGCAGGAACTTGACCCAGTTGCCTTCCCAATCCAACACACATGCTCGAAGCATATCCTCCAACGTCTGGATGGTCCGCTCAGACTGTCCATCGGTCTGTGGATGGTATGCGGTACTAAGGAGTACCTTCGTACCCATTTCTTTCTGAAAAGCCTGCCAGAAGATGGAGGTGAACTTAGGATCTCTGTCTGACACAATGCTGACTGGTGCTCCGTGCAACTTCACTATACATTCGACATACTTTCGCGCGAGGGTCTCTGTCCCGTCCGTCTTCTTAATTGCAAGGAAGTGTGCAGACTTGGTGAGTCGGTCCACGATCACCCAAATCGCATCCTTCCTTCCGGTTGTCCTTGGTAGACCGGTGACAAAGTCCATCGTCACCATATCCCATTTCCATTCTGGTATAGGCAACCCCTGAAGCAACCCACTAGGAATTCTTCTTTCCGCTTTAACTTGCTGGCAATTCTGACAATGCGAAATCCACTTAACCACGTCCTTCTTCATGCCTTCCCAGTGATAGTACTGCCTCAAGTTTTGGTACATTTTGTGATTCCCCGGGTGTATCGAGAACTGAGACTGGTGGGCCTGCTTTAGAATCCTCTTCCTCAACTCATGGTTATTAGGCACACAAATTCGGTTTTTGAACATAATCATCCCGTTATCCGCGGTGCGGTACCCAGATACCTCCTTTTCGACCATTGCACACAAGGTTCCATCCTTGGGCTGGGCCTCTTTGATTTTGCCCAATAGGTCGGCCTGCTCAAACACTTCAAGTCAGGCGACGCCGTCCTCCACCGTGGTGGCGTACAGCCGGAGTTCTGCCAAGGCCGTTGACAACTCTTGCACTTCCTTGTTCTCTGATATGACGACTTTTCTTCTGCTTAGAGCGTCAGCTACCTGGTTGGCCTTCCCAGGGTGATACTCAATCTCCAGATCGTAATCTGCTAACAATTCCATCCACCGGCGCTGTCTCAGGTTCAACTCTCCTTGAGTGAAGACGTACTTCAAGCTCTTATGGTCTGTGAATATCTGTACCTTCTCTCCATACAGGTAAGCACGCCATATCTTCAAAGCAAAGACCACTGCTGCTAGTTCCAAGTCATGGGTGGGGTAATTAACCTCATGCTTCCTCAGCTGTCTCGATGCATAGGCGATTACTCGTCCTTCCTGCATTAAGACACACCCCAACCCGACTCCGGATGCGTCCGTGTAGACTACATACGGTATCCCCAGCCGCGGTAGTACTAGCACAGGAGTTTGAGTCAACCGTTCCTTTAGTTGCTCAAAGCTCTGGGCGCATTTCTCTGTCCATTCAAACTTGACGTCCTTTCCGGTCAGGGCCGTCAAAGGTTTAGCGATGCTGGCAAATCCCTCCACGAACTTCCTGTAGTAACCTGCTAATCCCAGGAAGCTGCGAATGTCGGTTGCATTCTCCGGCTTGGCCCACTTGGTGATCGCGGTGATCTTTTCCGGATCCACTGCCACACCGGATGCCGAAATCACGTGGCCGAGGAATCCAACCTCCCTTTGCCAAAAGCTACACTTACTGAGCTTGGCGAACAACTGCTGCTTCCTGAGAGTATCTAGGACTATCCTGAGGTCCCACTCGTGTTGCTCCTTACTTCTCGAGTAGACCAGAATATCGTCAATGAAGACTATTACACACTTGTCCAAGTACTCTCGGAAGACGTCATTCATCATCTTCATGAAGGCTGCTGGCGCATTGGTCAATCCAAACGGCATTACCACGAACTCGTAGTGTCCATAACGGGTCCGGAATGCCGTCTTCTTGATGTCCTCCTCTGCTATCCGGATTTGGTGGTACCCCGAGGCAAGATCGATCTTCGAGAACCAAGAGGCTCCCTGCAGCTGGTCCAACAACTCATCGATCCTTGGCAACGGGTACTTGTTCTTGATGGTCACCTTATTGAGGCCTCGGTAGTCGATGCAAAGTCTGAAACTTCCGTCCTTCTTCTTGACGAACAATACTGGCGCTCCCCACGGTGAACTGCTTGGTCGGACGAATCCTTTCTCCACAAGATCCTCTAGCTGCTTCTTCAACTCTGCCATCTCCGCGGGCGCTAAACGATAGGGAGCCCTCGACACGGGTGCCGTTCCGGGCTCTAACTCTATCGTGAAGGCGTCATTCCGCTCCGGTGGTGGTCCTTTTAATGGCGCGAATACGTCCCCATATTCCGCTGCCACCGGAATGGTTTCCAAGTTCAGAGCCCCATCTTCCTTGGTCATTGAGATGGTCGCCAAGTATGCCTCGCTTCCTCTGCTGATCAACGCCTCTGCTTGAGCCATGGATATGACTGATATCCCTGTTCCCGTCTTCATCCCCCTGAAGACTATCTTTCCTTCTGGCCGAGGGAAGGTGATGGTTGCCTTGGCGCAATCCATTACCGCCTGGTGCTGCACTAACCAATCCAGGCCTAGGATAACCTCATAACGTCCCAACTCTATTCGGGCTAAGTCCGCAGGTAGGTCGAATCCGTCCACCGTCACTGGCACTGCTTCGAAGATCCCTGAGCCTGTTACTTTCTCCGATCCGGCCGTCTCGACCCTCATGATTCCATCGATAAACTTCCCCTTAAAGGTCCACAGTTTCGTGAGCCGTGGGCTCACAAAGCTATGCGTAGCCCCCGTGTCAAACAAGGTGTGGGCGGCTACTCCCCCAACCACAACCGATCCTACACGTTTACTAGGCTAAGCTACAAGACCTTTAACTAACACGACTACACAACAATTCACACAAGAGGTAAGGTTACATACCCGCTATCGGTTCCACTCCTCTGACTGCTCCTGCGACATACGCTTGGGGTCCTCCGGCTTGTCCTCCAGGCCGCGGCGCCGGCAACAATCCAGCTCTCGCTTCCCCTGCTGGCTGCTGCGGTGGCCGTGGCTGTGCTGCAATTCTCCCCATAGGTTGGTTTGGGCATTCTCTCGCCATATGCCCCATTTGTCCACACCTGAAGCACAGGTTCCGCGGACAGTCCCTCTTGAGGTGGCCCATCTGCCCGCACCCATAACACGCCGCCGGGTGCATCTGCTGCTGCGGGTGCCCTGCCATGGGTTGTGCCTGCTGCACTTGCGGTGCCTGCTGCACTGGTTGCGCCTGCACTGCCGGAACCATGGTGTTAGCGACTTCCCAGTTTCGCTTACCATTTCGGTGTTGGGCGCTCTTTTGCTGTCTCTGCTCTTCTTCCCAGTCGGTCTCGGCATCAGCTGCCTTCTCGATCAGGTCGTTGATGTCGTAGTAGTCCCTCTGCTTGCAACGACACTTGAGCTCGATCTTCAATCCAGCGAGGAATTGACGGATCAACTCTCGTTCAGACAGATATCTTCCTGCAAACGTCCTCAAACGGTTGAACTCTTCTCCGTACTCCCGCACACTTCGGGTTCCCTGGCGGAGGGTCCGGAATTCCCCTTCCAACCTATCCATGGTCACCTCCGGGAAGTACTTTCGGTTGAATGCCTCGCGAAAGTCTTCCCATGTCATCTGTCGCCCCTGAGCACTCTCTTGCACTCCTTCCCACCAAACCAATGCATCATCTTTGAGATAGGAGGTTGCTATCTCCACACGAAACTCCCTTGGACACATGGCAGTATCCAAACTCCGCTCCAGCTTCCTCCTCCAGTTGTCTGCTGCAATGGCGCTGACTCCTCCAGCGAAGTGATCCATCTGCATCTCCCTGAGATGCTTCAGCATAGTCCAGTAAGTCACTCCTGGCACCGCTCCTGGCGCCTGCGGTGGCGGTGGTGGGTGGTACTGGTTCACCACGGGGATTGGGTGAACGAACCCAAATCCCACAGGGGCAACTCCTACTCCTCCAGGAACGAAACCAGCTCCTTCTGGTGCGTTCCCGGCTCCTTCTTGGCCATTCAAGACTTCTGCAGGCGCTACTGGCGGCTCGTTACCGTTCCCTGGTAACACTCCTGGAGCTCCCCCTGCCTGAGCGGCATTGGCAGCCTGTGCCTGCTGAAGGGCGAGCAACTCTTGCAGAAGAGCGGCATCCACGGCTACCTGTCCAGCTCCTAATACCGGACCAGCTTGGTTTCCAACAGCCGGCTCCTGGGGCCCACGCACACTGGTGGCGCTGTTTGTCGACGAGGCCGACACTGGTGCGTCCTGGTTACGACGAGCTGGCGGGGTTCTTCTCTTAGGCGGCATCTGTTGCAAAAGAAGGATCATTGAGTCAGTTTAACGGTTGAATTCTGAACTCACTTCCGGAGTATATATAAGGAGGAGATCGGAGTGGCGCTTCAAGAATCTAACTTTGGAAATCCCCATTTAGAAGAAGAGTCGAAAATACTTTGAAAACAACTTTGAAAACGACGTGAAATCCGAATATAAAACACACTACTCTACCCTACCTAGCCAGGGCAGCACTGGCTAGGTCTAACCCGGCTCTGATACCAAAATTGTAACACCCCGTCCCTTCGGATCCTAAATCAATGACTCTTTGACTCCACGAGTCATAGTCCACAGAAGCGGACCAAGTCATAAACCGGAACCGACACGTAAATAACTGAAAGGAGTCTACTTTATTGAAATGGAAAACCGAGTCTTACATAAATGAGCCAACTGAAATAGTTTGAAACGTGAAAAGAAAGAATCGCATAAGTCTTATTGAAAACGAAAGAACGAAAAAGAAGAGAAGGAGTTCCCATTCCCAAAACAATGCACCACACCGTCCGTCTACCCCTGCAACACTCCAGGGTTACCTGCAAAACAAATGACAAAGGAGGCCTGAGTAATTGGTTTACACCAATACCCAGTGAGGGCGGATTCTAGGAATACCGCTATCTCTACTTTACACTAACACAGCACCAAACACGAGTCCACGGTTAATAACACCTTGCACCCAACGCCCGAAGGCACAAACAACACACTCAACTACGCTACACAGAAAGGCCTCAGGGGGGAAGAAACAGAAGAATGGGGGGGGAACAGAAATAGCAACCGAAGCCCGCCATTGGCCCTGGTGCCCAACTCCAACTCCAACTCCAACTTTACCCTTCGGGGAGCTCGCCGAAACTCCCCTTACGACGATACAAGGGACACGTACTCGGTGCAATGTACATGTGCCGTCACCAAACACCCTTTCGGGGGCCCTAAACAGTTCTATCAAGCATAGCCTTCACACACAAGCAACGTTTTCAGTTCAAATGATAACCTAGTGTCTAAGTTCCGTTTTCGGTTTAAGCGAGATCCTAGATTCTAAGTTATTATCAATCACATCAACGCAATTCAACAACTAGATCTACACTACCTAGGAAAGATACTATTAAACGGGGATTCGAGTCCCAACACTGCAGTAGAATAAAGAAAGTGATCACGATCGGTCCTCACCTTAGTCTCAACTGAAGAAGAACGAAGATCAGACAAACTCGGCTACAGATCTGGTGATCCTGCACACAGATCTAGGGTTTTAAACGACAGATCTAAAGAAAAGAGCGGATCTAGGGTTTCTGCCAACAGATCTGGACTAACAACGAAGATACAGTCCAGATCTACGACTTCTATCCATCAGAAGCATAGATCTGAAGCAGATCTGAGCAAAAGAAGAAGATACAGTTCAGATCTACAACTTCTATCCATCAGAAGCATAGATCTGAAGCAGATCTGAGCGAGAGAGAGAGACGAAAAGGAAGATACGGTTCAGATCTATGACTTCTATGGATCAGATCTGATCTAGAAGCATAGATCTGAAGCAGATCTAGGGTTTGGAGGAAGAAAACGAAACAGATCTGAGATTCGGGAAATCTCACCTTAAGAACGCGAAGAACGGATGGCTCTACACTCAAAAGAATCGAGAAGACGACGACTCGGAGTGCGGGATCGGAAGCGGCGGCGATCGGCGGTTTCCGGCGACAATTCCGGCGAGGCTGGCCGGCGGCGGTGGTGCTCCGGGCGGTGGCGGTCGGCGGCTTCCGGCGGTGGTCGGCCGGCGGCTGATCGGCGGCGGGCGGTGGCTGGCCGGCGGTCGTCGGCGGCTCCGGGCTGGTCGGCGGTCGTCGGCTGGCTCGGGATGCGGGCAGAGCTTCAATGTCTCGAACTTTGTGCCAAATGAGAGGGGCTGCTCCTCCTTTTATAGGGAGTGGAGCTAGGGCTTCCCTTTCCCTCGGGTTGGGCCTTGGGCTTCAGGCCCACTCTCTCCTTTCCTTTGGCCTCAAGTAAAGGGTTTTGGGCTTCTCCTCCTATTTCTTTGGGCCCAAGTAATGGGCCAGGAATTGGGCCATTACAGATATGGTTGGAGGAGCTTTTTCAACAGCTTAGCCCTCATCTCCACCGAAGAAAAAACCAGTCTTGGGTGCGAATAATACCACCCCTGAAACATTTTTGTCTCACTTGAGAGTAACTCTTTTGCTTTTTTCTAGTTTGACCTTCTAAAGTTTCATGCGTTCAACTTAACAAGCCAATATGCAAAGAAGACTGTCAGCAACAGAAAAAGTCAAAGCAGTTTCCTCAAGGAACAACTTGACAGTCATATGTCGACTGACCAACCCCAAGGAACAAAGGTTCTGGTCCATAATCATGTATATGTCCAAGAGATCGAACCTGCAAGGGAAGTCAATATGGTCTTGGATAATAAACACAATCATGGGTGTTTTAAATTTCGTTTTGATATCGAAGAAGACCTTCAGAATTTATTGGATATTAGACCCGACCACTTTTCACGATGGATGGTAATACTTCAATGCTAGGAACCGAATGTCCCCCCCTCTTCCCGTCAAAAATCCCCTTTTGGATCCGACTCAAAGGAATCCCACTTCATTACTGGAGAGAAGAAACTCTCCGCAGTTTGGGAGAAGAACTCGAGACTATTTGGCGATTCAACATGAACGGCTAGTTCCCGATGTTTTCTTCCCCTTTGATGCCTCCGGCCTCGGCTGCAAGTGTCAATCGTCCCCCTCCAGCTCCTGATCCACCTGATCTTTCCCTTTTTCCTCCTCTTTCCTCTTCTTCTCCTCTGTCACATAAATCCAACCCCTCTTCTACTGGACCACTTTCAAAGGGTCCTTCTGCACCAGGACCATCCAAATATCTCCTCGACGACAATTTTATCAACCTAGAGTAGGACCAGTGAGGGAAATTAAAGGTTCCCTATCTCGCATAGAAAGGGGTGAACCGTCTCGTGCAGACCAATGACATGGGGCTAAAAAACGAGCTATGTACCACATGCCACAATAATCATTCCACCCAAGGTGAAAAATCGAAGGGGATTTCGGTCTCCTCCACCCCCTCTTCCTTAAGAACACTGAGTTTGAACTGATGTGGGTTGGGAAATCCTATAACAGTTCGTCGACTCCAAGATTTACAAAATGTGAATCTCCAGACATCATATTCTTCATGGAGACAAAAACGCAGATGAGTTTATGCTATCAAAAAAAATAAAAAACCCGGGTTTCTTAACAACTACTTCGTATGCTTTACACGCCTATGGAAAGAGAGTGTCATGCTGGTTATCAGTACCTCCTGCAAAAATTGCATCTACGCAAAAGTTAACTACAAGAATCAATCCTTTGAAGCTTCTTTCGTCTACAGAGATCCAGACCAGACCTAAGAGAAGACAAGGTCGGCAAAAATTAAAAGATTTGACAACCACTTCAGAAAATCCTTGGTTCCTTGCCGGATAATTTAATGAAATTACTCACAATTGTGAAAAATCAGGAGGACCCATAGAGGAGAGGGTACCTTTTGTTGGGGTCAAAATCCCCTTCGACGCAATCAATAGTCCAAAACGGATTGAACAATCAGACTTAGCCGTTTTAGACATAAGCGACACTTCGTATGGACGATGTTCTGTATGAATAACATTTCGCGTAGAGCATACGAAGTCACTTAGCCGAACTTCCAAACAATCAAACTGCTCCGATATATCGCACATATAGGCATATTACTCGATGGAATCAACATGCAATCTAAAACTGCTCGAAAGATAAATTCCGAGTAGGCAAGGCTGCTTGGACAATCCGAGCACATTCATTTGAATTTTCTGAGCAGAAAACACTTCCTAAGTTTTGAGCAGAACACACTCCCTCGTAAATTCTGAGCATAACACTTCCCTTGGATTTTCCGAGCACAACACACTTCCTCAGAAGTTCCGAGCAGAACATACTTCCTCAGAAGTTCCGAGCATAACAAATTTTCGAATCTTCCGAACGGACTTTGCTTAGACTAAGTGCTTCGACACTCGCTGATATCTTCCTCCGAATGCGCGACTATACGCAATTCATCTTCACAATAACGAAATATACATTACTAGTCGTTAACAGAATCGTCGAATAATTTATACGAAATTTGAAATTGGGCCAAACCCACAAGGTCCGTATTCTGTAGACTTTGGGCCGGATTAAGAAGACTTATACTCAATCAGACTCTGATCGTTCCTTTTCAGCCCATTTGAAAGATAAAGTTAAACTGGAAAGATAACTACAAAAACGTAAAGATAAACTCGAAGAAGAAAGGAGGAAGATAAATCCGAGCAATAAGAGGAAAATCCGAACAGAAAGGTAAATCCCAACAGAATGAAATATGCAATAACATGAATATTTCTGGAGATCTTGCAGGCGAATATCCTTTGAACTGACTACCCGCGCCAATATAAGATGAAGTACTTCCTACGATCAAACCATATCGAAAAACCGTAGCAAAATACTTTGACTTTCTTTTAACTCTTACGCTTTGTACTTTGTTTCCGATCAAACTTATCAATAAAATAACTCTCTGGATCTCTTTTCGTGTCGTTTACATTAGAATCTTCTGTTCCATAAAAGGTTACTCTACAAAAGTCGACATTGTGAGTTTTGACTCTCACAGTTTGGCGCCGTGTGTGGGGAATATAATTTTTCTTACACCTAAAAACCACCGATTAGCAGATCCGAAGGGATGACCACCAAAAAAATGGAGACAAAACAAATAACCCACTGGCGAAAAACGCTGCAGCAAACGCAGCCACGTCATACGACACCATGACGGACAACGCTGCAACAGACGCAACTGCAACAGATGCAACAACAGCCGATGTAGGACTGACTAAGTTAGAAGAGATGGTAATAGGACCGGTGCAAAAGATTCAGAATCGGGAGAAGGCGAGCACCGAGACCAACAATATGATCATTGGAGGATCACAACACTGCCGAAACTGATCATAAGAGATCACGACGTAGCAAGGATCATGGTCGATACTTGGAGTTCTGTGGACGTAATCTTCCGTGACATTCTAAGAAGGATGAACATCGGCTTATCCGAAGTGTTCCCATTCCCGAAACCCTTAATGGGATTAACAGGAGACACGATGATGACTCTCGGGACAATCAGGCTACCCGTGCAAGTGGGAGAGTAACCAAAGTTGTCGATTTCTTAATAGCAGACGCTCCAGAAATCTACAATGTGATAATGGGAACTCCTTCGATCAACCGAAAAGGACCGACAAGGAAAAATAAGAAGAAGAGGACGATTAGCCTTGCAAACCGGTAGTATCAGTATGCATAGACAAAGAACATTCAGAGCACTGTGTATATGTGGGAGAAAATCTACACGATGCGATCAAAAAAGGACATAGTCTTATGCCTCAGAAAGATTGTAAACAGCTTCGCCCGGTCCGCAGAGGACGTGCCCGGAATCAGCATGGACATCGCTTGTCACGAGCTGAAAGTGGATCCAATGATCAAACCCTTAAGGCTGAAAAGAAGGAAGTTAGGATCAGATTGAGCTAAATCAGTCAATGACAAAATCAAGCGATTACTCAAAGTTGGTTCAATCATCGAAGTCAAGTACCCGGACTGGCTCGCGAATCCCGTGATGGTAAAGAAACAAGGCGTGCCCTAAAGACAGCTTCCCGCTTTTGCACATCCATATTGGTGGAAGCGACGGCATGAAACAAGCTACTCACATTCATGGACGCATTTTCAGGTTACAATCAGATCATGATGAATCCAGACGATCTGAATAAAACCATATTCGTCCCCGACAGAGGAATCTTAAAGAACGCCGAAACAACATATCAACAGCTAGTGAATAAGATATTCGCAAAGAAACTGGGAAGAAATTTAGAAGTATACATAGACGACATGTTGGTCAAGTCCCTTGGGGAAAAAGACCACGTGGAGCACATGCAAGAATGTTTTGAACAACTAAACAAGCATAACATGAAGCTCAACCCAGCCAAATGCAGGTTCGGAGTCGCGTCTGGAGAGTTTCTTGGTTACCTCAACACTCACCGAGGTATCAAATCAAACCCAAAGAAGATCAATGGCATGATCCAAAGTTCTTCGCCAATGATGAACACGAAGTCCAACGATTAACGAGACGAGTGGCAGCGCTCAACATGTTTATCTCGCGATCAACAAAACAAGTGTTTACCTTTCTACGACACTTTGAGAGGCAGCAAGACGTTTAAGTGGTCGGAGAAATGCGAAGAGGCTTTCCAACAGATGAATAAGTATCTAGCAAATCCACCGGTACTCGCAAAACCGATAGAAGGAGAGCCATTGTTCTTATACACTACCATATCATCTACGACAATAAATGTAGTCCTTATAAGAGAAGATAGAGGTGAACATAAGTCAATCTTATACGTGAGTCAAACAATGACGGATGCGGAAACTCGCTACCCTCAATCGAGAATCTGGTACTCGCGCTAGTAATGTCCGCTCAGAAACTAAGGCCGTATTTCCAATCTCATTCGATCAGAGTTCTAACAACTTTCCCATTGCGGACGATCCTTCATACTCCAAGGCAATCTGAAAGACTATCAAAGTGGGCGAAAGAGCTCAGCGAATTCGATATCGATTACTGATCCAGAACATGCGCAAAGTCGCAAGTACTCGCGGATTTCCTGGTCAAATTACCATATAAAGGGGCAGAAGAGCCAGTAGAGGATTAAGACTGGTTGCTCCACATTGACGGCTCATCGTCGAAATAAGGTTCCATAGCGGGAATCTGCATAACTTCTTCGCCAATTGGTGAAATCATAGAATAGTCTTTCCGTTTAGCTTTTCACACTTCGAACAACGAAGCAGAATATGAGGCCCTGGTTGTCGGGTTAAGGTTAGCTCACGCGCTCAAAATTCAAAGCATACAAGCGTTTTGCGATTCCCAGTTAATCGCAGGCCAGTACAGTGGAGAATATGAAACAAGAGATGATAGAATGGAGGCGTATCTGAAGATCGTTCCTGATCTAGAAAAGCCGCTCAAAAACTTTAAAATGAACTGAATTCCCCATGGAGAAAACACCCCATGCCGCTGCATTAGCATCCCTTGCCTCGACGCCCGAACCCGGTTTGAAGCAGATTATTTCAGTAGAATTCATCAAGCATCCGAGCATATAAAACTTCGGAACCATCAACCTGGTTAATCCTCCCGAAAAAGATGAGAATAATGAAGAAAATCCTCCAATGGAAGAGAACGATGCCGAAGCAGTCACACACTTTGAAGGAGAATACAACTGCGACAAAGAATGGATGGGAGGAATTCATGTATAGATCATGGATGGAAAAATTCCCGAAGATAAATTGCCATCTCGTAAAATCAAAGTGCAGGCTGCTCGTTACATTTTGATGGATGAAAACGTTTATAAGTGGAGTATTTTCGGGCATCTAATGTCTTGCGTCAAAGGAAAATAAGCAATGCGAATCATGGAAGAAGTCCACATTGGTTTGTGCGGAAACCATTTAGGAAGCAGAGATTTAGCGATCAAAATCAAGCGTCACAGCTACTTTAGGCAACAATGGTCAAAGATTGAGAGAAGTTTTCTCGAAAATGCGAAAAGTGCCAGAGACATGCTCCTACTATTAATCAACCAGACAAGCTGCTTTGGTCAATCTCATTACCATATTCTTTCATGGGCTGGTCGATGTATATAGTGTTGGATCTCCTAGGATCTAGGGTTTGTTATATTGAATTTTAACCAACCTCGTTCTTACCTTTCTGGCAGCGGAATGAAGATGGTGAACGAGATCAGTGGAGCAACACAGATGCCTTGCCTCTACCAGATACACACGCACACAAGCTGGAAACGGGATGCTAGTGCCGGATCAACGGGAATCGAATCTCTCTGGTGTTTCTGCCTTTCTCGCTGAGAAAAACTTGACGGCCACCTGTTTAGGTCGACAAACTCGAGTTTTATGCGACCTAAACATGCTTAACGGGCCAGACTTAATTAAGTCTTAATTCGGAAAGCCTTTTCCCGAAACCCAAACTGTGTCGACCGACACACAAGCTGTGTCGATCGACACAACACCATTTTATCGATAATAATGTGTATCGAATACACATTAATATGATCATTGCCATAACGATCATTCCCATGTTGTAGCTTCCAGTTTGCTTAGGTGTGTGACCCTATAGGATCATATAATACTGGCAGTAAGTCTACAACTTACAGATTGCAAGAGGCTTCTAGAAAAACATTGCAACCGCCCAGTATTATACGAATGTCTGATCTCGACACACAACTATCATCAGGAGTGAGTACAAGTGTGATTTCAGGACACTATCCCAACAATCTCCCACTTGTACTGGAATCATCTATTCCTATAATCCTTTTGTCTCTATATCTCGATTTGGCATAAGGCAAGATTGGTGTCATCCTTATTAAGCCAACATCGTGTTTATCGAACTCCTGAACTCATACTGAACATTACAAACAACTGAACTACAGTTCGTTTGAGTGCGGCCACACATTTTTCTCAGTATTAAATCTTCGATAGGCCCTGAGATATTTATCTCCCGTTATACAGGAGGGACAAGTCCCATCCTGTTCCATCCCTGTTTCAACGCACACTTCATGATATACTTGAACAGTGCCGTTATAGTCGCCAGTTACGGGTCGACGTTTGACAAAGTCAAAGTGTACCAATTCATATGCAAGAAAGCATGATGAACTCATGTCTAAGGACTATACTCTATAGTCGTAATGAGAACCTCTTATGACACAGATATAACTATCTTGTAGACTTCTCATTAGCGGGTCATGTCCGATCATATGTTCACTAACATATATCTATGTGACTGACTGCGATAATCATATCATTGGCTCCATGAAACTTAGCCAACAGTCACCTCACAATCTAGTCTCTCGCGGTTGTCAGTGTCCCACTTTGACAGCCTCGACCAGGGACAAAACATTATTTTAGTAACTTATAGGGTTTCATGATCAAGTCCTCAACTTGATGACCTATAATATGTCATAAACTTATTTTGAGACCATTATTTAGATCACAATAAATAATGCTGAAATCAAATTTCATTAAACATTTCCAAAAGAATGTTTACAAGAGCGTCTTATTATAACTAAAACAAAACTAAAACTCCCACTAGAATCAAGATTACATCTTAAGATCTCTAATGCCTACAGCAGTCGTATGACTTTCATGCTTAGGCCTTGGGAGTGACTTGGTAAGAGGATCAGCGACATTCTCGTCTGTCGGAACTCGGCTGATCTTAACATCACCTCTATTGACGATATCACGGATCAGGTGATATCTCCTCTCCACGTGTTTGGACTTCTGGTGTGACCTGGGTTCTTTTGCTTGAGCAATGGCTCCATTGTTGTCACAAAACAAAGCCACTGGCTCCAAGATACTAGGAACCACACCAAGTTCAGTCATGAACTTCTTGATCCAAACAGCTTCCTTTGCCGCTTTTGAAGCAGCAACATATTCAGCTTCCGTAGTGGAATCAGCTACGGTATTCTGCTTAGAGCTCTTCCAGCTCACTGCACCGCCATTTAGACATAAGACATATCCAGATTGTGATCGGAAATCGTCTCTGTCCGTCTGAAAACTCGCATCTGTGAATCCATTCACCACAAGTTCTTCACTTCCTCCATACACTAGGAATTTATCCTTGGTATGTCTCAAATACTTGAGAATATTCTTGACTGCTGTCCAGTGAACTTCACCTGGATCAGATTGGTATCTACTCGTCATGCTTAACGCGTAATCTACATTTGGACGAGTGCAGAGCATGACATACATAATAGATCCTGTTGCAGAAGCATAAGGAATCCTATTCATGCGTTCTCGCTCAGCATGTGTCGCCGGACACTGCTTCTTGCTGAGACTGGTGCCATGAGACATCGGTATGAAGCCTTTCTTGGAATCATGCATCCTGAATCTGTGCAGTACCTTATCAATATAAGTGTCCTGGCACAACCCAATCAGCCTGTTCATTCTATCTCTGTAGATTCTGATTCCAAGAATGTACGCGGCTTCTCCCATGTCTTTCATGGAAAAACAACTTCCGAGCCAAGTCTTAACAGACTGAAGCAACGGAACGTCATTACCGAGGAGGAGTATGTCATCGACATACAGTACAAGAAACGCAATTTTGCTCCCACTAGTCTTCTTGTAAACACATGGTTCCTCTTCGTTCTTGATGAAACCAAATTGTATTACTGCTTCATCAAAACGAAGATTCCAACTCCGTGATGCTTGCTTCAATCCATAAATGGATTTATGAAGCTTGCATACCTTCCCAGCGTTCTTATGATCGACAAAACCTTCAGGCTGTGTCATATACACATCCTCTTCCAGAATACCATTCAGGAATGCGGTTTTGACATCCATTTGCCAAATCTCATAATCATAATGAGTGGCAATTGCTAGAAGAATCCGAATGGATTTAAGCATAGCGACTGGGGAATAGGTTTCATCATAGTCAATACCATGAATTTGCTTGAAACCTTTAGCCACCAACCTCGCTTTGTAAATCTGTACATTGCCATCCACGTCAATCTTCTTCTTGAAGATCCATTTACACTCAATGGCTTTTGCACCATTAGGTAAATCGACCAAGGACCATACTTGGTTTTCTGATATGGATCCCATTTCGGATTTAGAGGCTCCAAGCCACTTTTCGGAGTCCGGGCCCATCATTGCTTCCGCGAAGGTCGCTGGTTCGTCACTATCAATGATCATCAGATCATTTGAATTGGTCACGAGAAATCCATAGTATCTCTCGGGTTCGTGACGGATCCTTCCGGATCTGCTAACTTCAGGCTCCACAGGCGCCGGTTCCACATAACTTTGTGGATCCAACTGCTGCTCTTCCTCAGCAGGTTGAGCAGTCTCCTGTGCATCTCGAATTTCTTCAAGGTGTACTTTACTCCCACTGTTTTTCTTAGAGAGAAACTCCCTCTCAAGAAAAGAACAGTCCCGAGCAACAAATACTTTGTTCTCAGATTGGTTGTAAAAGTAGTATGCCTTGGTTTCCCTAGGATAACCAACGAAGTAGCATTTATCTGATTTGGGTGCAAGCTTGTCAGAGATTAAACGTTTGACATAAGCCTCACAACCCCAAATATTTAGGAAAGACAGAGTAGGAATGTTCCCAGTCCACAATTCATGTGGTGTCTTTTCCACTGATTTAGATGGTACCCTATTTTGTGTAAACGCAGACGTTTCTAGAGCGTATCCCCAAAAGGATAATGGAAGATTTGAATGACTCATCATAGACCGAACCATATCCAATAAGGTTCGATTCCTCCTGCCTGATACTCCATTCCATTGGGGTGTTCCAGGAGGAGTGAGTTGTGAAATAATTCCACACTCGCTCAGATAGTCGCTGAACTCCTGACTCAAGTATTCTCCTCCGCGATCCGACCGCAGAACTTTGATACTTTTGCCAAGTTGGTTCTGTACTTCATTCTTGAATTCCTTGAATCTATCAAAGGATTCTGACTTGTGTCTCATCAAATAGACATAGTCATACCTACTGAAATCATCAATGAAGGTAATGAAGTATTTGTAATTTCCTCTGGCAACAGTACTCATCGGCCCACATACATCAGTATGAACAAGGCCCAATAAATCACTGGCCCTTTCATTTGGTTTGTTGAAAGGGGCTCTAGCCATTTTGCCCATCAAACAAGATTCGCATTTCTCACATGATTGAAAATCAAATGAGCCCAGAAGCCCATTTCGATGGAGCCGTTGGATGCGTTTCTCATTGATATGGCCCAAACGACAATGCCATAAGAAAGTCGGGTTTTCGTCATTGGACTTAAACCGCTTTGTATTTATGTTAAAGACAGGCATTTCTTGGTTTAAAACATATAACCCATTATCTAATGGGGCGCTACCATAATATGTACCATCACGATTAAAAGAACAAACTTTATTCTTAACAGCAAAATCAAAACCTTCCAAATCCAAAACGGAAACTAAAATTATGTTTCTGCTTATCGCAGGTACAAAGTAGCAATTATTTAAAATTAAAACCATGCCCGATGGTAAGGACAACTCGTAGGTGCCTACGGCCAGTGCAGCAACCTTAGCTCCATTCCCGACCTGTAGCTCCACTTGTCATTTCTTCAACGTCCTACTGTTTCTTAATGCCTGCACATCAGTACAAATATGAGCACCGCAGCCGGTATCCAATACCCACGAAGTAGAACTAGAAGACATAACATTAAGTTCGATAACATAAATACCTGAGTCAGACGCATCATACGTCTTCTTCAGCTTCTTGTAATCTTCCATGAACTTCTTGCAGTCTTTCTTCCAATACCCCAACTGCTTGCAGTAGTTGCACTTATCCTCAGGAGAAGGCCCGGATCTGGGTTTCGGCTTGGGCTTGTCATGACTTTCAGTCTGGACAACTTGGGCCTTTCCCTTACCCTTCTTAGGTTTCTTAAACCTTTTACCCCCTTGTACCATCAGTACACTGGGAGTTGCCTTCTTGAGATTCGGCTCTGCTGTCTTCAGCATGCCGTGCAACTCAGTCAATGTCTTAGTCATGTTTTGCATGTTGTAGTTCATGATGAACTGATCAAAACACGACGGCAAAGACTGCAGAATCATGTCAGTGGCTAGCTCCTGGCTAATGGCACAGTCCAGTTTCCCCAGGTTATCAATGTAACCCATCATTTTAAGGACATGAGGACTTACTGGACTGTCCTTAGCCAGCTTGCAATCCATGAGAGATTTAACCGTCTGGTATCTCTCTGTGCGATCTTGCTCCTGAAACAAAGCTTTCAGGCTGTTAATCATCTCAATGGGTGACATCACGTTCTCATATAGCTTCTGCAGCTCAGAGTTCATAGTCACCAGCATTAGACAATTAACGTCTTTGACATCAGCTGAATGCTTATCATAAGCATTCTTTTCTGTCTGCGGGGCATTGGAACGTGGCCTCTCGGGGAGAAATCTTTCAAGGACATATTCCTTGTTCTCCTGCCTGAGAACTATTCTTAGGTTCCGATACCATTCCAAGAAATTAGATCCATTTAACTTGTCCTTCTCAAGGACGGATATCAGTGAGAAAGTGTTGATGTGATTTGAGACAGACATAGCAGTAGTTAAAAAGAGGTAGAGTTTTAGTTATAATGCTCAAGGAAATGAGAATTCTTATCTAATAAGAAAAACTCGCATTGTATTCAAAACTATGTTTCCTCAGATGAATACAATGAACCAAGATCCATACTTCACTAAAATCTGAGTGGGCGACTCGCCATCACCCAAACTTTAGTTATCTAGGTAAGCAAGTCATTGCTAATTGTACCCAGTACAACTCTTGGTCGTGGATAAGACAAACTATGCCTAATCCACTCTGATGTCTCTGGGCCCAGAACTTCTGATGGCCCAGTCAAGTAAAACCAATCTCTTCTGTCTTGTGATCACTGACAGTCGCACTGCAAGTCTGTCAATGACCACCTGCCTTACTCATGTTGCAGTGGATACCAAGGACTCCAAGACTATCCAACAAACGACACGAGTCTTGACAGTAGACGAGATCGGGCAAAACATCAAAATCACTTGATATTTAGTTGAGGAAAAGAATTATTTAATCTTGATGTATATCCAATATACATTCAAGAAGTTATTAATTTATTTTAAAAACATATATTTTTTATTAAGTTTAGATTCATCTATAACTTTTAGGATTAAATTGTTCTGGTATATGAAAATTTGTGGTCCAACCAGATCCTTTGCGAATGCCGTGTCGATCGACGCCAACTATTGGCATCGGTCGATACAACCCAACTTAAACCGGTCTTCGATAACCGGTCAAACCGGATCGAATTTACTTAACCGATTCAATCCAATTGAACCGGTTCGGTTTAATGGTCCATGTCGTTCGTTACACACTGTGTGTCGATCGATATTACCAAACCAGAACCAATTGGTTAATTAAAATTAACCGAGCGAGATAACCAGTTCAATCCAATTGAACCGATCTATCCACTTTGCCTGTGTCAACTGACACACCCAGTGTATCGATCGACACAACAGGATAACGGGTACTCGATCTCAGATCGAAACCATAAAATTATTTGCGAGTTTTCACTCTGTATCGACCGACACATGCTTTGTGTCGATCGACACTCTGCGACAAACCCTAAATATTTTACGCGTTATGCCGCAGCGTGTCGACCGACACACGCTTTGTGTCGATCTACACAATGCGTTTTCAACAATTCTTCGTTTTTTCAACAGGAACAAAACCGAGAATAATATATGAAAACACGATTTCAACAGGCAACTTTCAATTCAACAACATCAAGTTTCGAATTAATTGCATCAGATTCAATATATTGAATTTTAACCAACCTCGTTCTTACCTTTCTGGCAGCGGAATGAAGATGGTGAACGAGATCAGTGGAGCAACGCAGATGCCTTGCCTCTACCAGATACACACGCACACAAGCTGGAAACGGGATGCTAGTGCCGGATCAACGGGAATCGAATCTCTCTGGTGTTTCTGCCTTTCTCGCTGAGAAAAACTTGACGGCCACCTGTTTAGGTCGACAAACTCGAGTTTTATTCGACCTAAACATGCTTAACGGGCCAGACTTAATTAAGTCTTAATTCGGAAAGCCTTTTCCCGAAACCCGAACTGTGTCGACCGACACACAAGCTGTGTCGATCGACACAACACCATTTTATCGATAATAATGTGTATCAAATACACATTAATATGATCATTGCCATAACGATCATTCCCATGTCGTAGCTTCCAGTTTGCTTAGGTGTGTGACCCTATAGGATCATATAATACTGGCAGTAAGTCTACAACTTACAGATTGCAAGAGGCTTCTAGCAAAACATTGCAACCGTCCAGTATTATACGAATGTCTGATCTCGACACACAACTATCATCAGGAGTGAGTACAAGTGTGATTTGAGGACACTATCCCAACATATAGCAGGCCCACTGCACCAATCTAAACAAAAGCAATTCATGCTCGTCCTAACAAACTATTTTTCGAAATGGATTAAAGTCGAATCTTACGCAAGCATCAAAGACACCTAAGTTGAACATTTTGTATGGAAGAATATCATATGCACGCATGGAGTGCCTTACGAAATCGTCACAGACAACGACTCACAGTTCATCTCGACGCGCTTCGAAGTTTTTTGCGAAAAGTGGAAGATACGATTACAAAAATTCACTCCTCGTTATCCTCAAGGTAACGAGCAAGCTGAAGCTGCTAAAAAAACTCCTTGGCGGATTGAAGAAACGACTGAACGAAAATAAGGGACGATGGGCAGACGAGGTAGAAGGAATCCTTTGGTAACATCGGACGACACCCCGACGAGAAATTGGCGAAACACCATTCATACTCATTTACGGAGCGGAATGCATAATCCCAGCCGAGATCGAATTCTCGGGAGTGCGCCGTAGATTTCTCCCTAGGCAAAAGGATTGAATAGTTTGATGCTTCTCGAGAACTAGACCTAATCAACGAACGACGCGATCAAGTGCTAATTCGTATCCAGAACTACCAGCAAGCAACCGTCAAATATTAGAACTCCAACTTCCGAAACTGAAGGTTCCGCGAAGGTGACTGGTCCTATGGAAATTATTTCAAAACATCGCATAACGAAACGTGGGCAAACTGGGAGTAGGCTGGGAAGGACCATAAGGAGTTACGAAAGTGGTTCCCCTAGAGCGTACAAGTTAACCAACATGGACGACGTTAAGGTTCCAATGAGTTCTATCGAAACACATCTGAAGAAATACTATCACTAATCCAAGACTTTCGAACGTCTAAAAAAATAAAAATAAAAAGAAAACGACTTGAACTACGAGATGGCTTGATCCCCGAAAGGGGCATGTAGGTCGCCGATCTTTTGGTCGGATAAGTTTTCCTCCCTCTCAAAGGGGGTGGGTTGGAGTGGGTCCGTATATACCTATACTTCGTATAGTTCCCAGAGGAAAGATTGATTTAGCGTTCGTCTCTTGGTTCTTCAATAGCGTGCCTCTCGGTAGCGTATTGGGTTGTATTCCGAGTTTGGAGGTTAGCGAGATTTTCCCATCTTACGGATCTTTTTTGGTAATAATGATTAAACTCAGCGTGTATAAGAGCGTTCTATCGTATTTTGAATCAAGTTTTGAGTTTGAAGGTTGGCGAGATATACCTGACTTACAGACCTATGATGATCGAGATCAGTGTGCTCACAAGCGTTTAACTTGGTTTTGAGTTGAGTTCGAAGGTTAGCGAGATATACTCAACTTAGGGGCCCATGATTATTAAGACCAGTATGCTCGGAAGCGTCTTACTGTGTTTCGAGTTAAGTTTGAAGGTTAGCGAGATATACTCGACTTATGGACGTATGCTGATTGAGACCAGTGTGCTCGGAAGCATCTAAGTGGGTTTCGAGTTAAGTTTGAAGGTTAGCGAGATATACTCGACTTACAGACCTATGATGATTAAGAACAGTGTGCTCGAAAGCATCTAAATAGGTTTTAAGTTAAGTTCGAAGGTTAGCGATATATACTTGACTTACAGACCTATGATGATTAAGACCAGTGTGATCAAAAGCGTCTAACTGGGTTTCAAAGTTTACTTCGAGTTCCGTACTGGTGCGAGGTATCTCAACTTACATTCTCCTTGTTGATACTAAATTGATATCAATAGATACTAGACCAAGGTGTACTTGGCCGAGACGTCGTTTAGTCCAATGTGTTTAGTTGAGGATAACGAGTTTCTACATCTGTTAGCGTTTATCTGAGGTAGAAGATCGGCTTTTGTTCCCCTTGATCTTCTCTGATAAGAACTCCACTTACTGTTGTAGCTGATACTGGAGTATATAAGAACAGTGCCTCTCCTTATATTGGTTTTGCGAGTACCGGCGGATTTTCTAGATACTTCTTCCGCTGTTGGAAAGCTTCCTCGCATTTCTCCGACCACTCAAACGTTTTCTTGCCTCTAAAGGTGTCGTAGAATGGAAAACACTTGTCTATTGATCGCGATATAAACATTTAGAGTGCTGCTACACATCCCGATAATCGTTGTACTTCGTGTTTCGTTGTTGGCGAAGACATTTGGATCAAGGCGTTGATCTGCTTTGGGTTTTCTTTGATGCTTCGGTGAGTGACGAGGTACCCGAGTAACGTTGATACGTTGCTCCAGATTTCTTTAAGCCAAAGGGCATGACCTTGTAGTAGTAGATTCCTCTGTTAGTGGCGAATACGGTTTTGTCTCGATCGTCTGGATTCATCATGATCTGATTGTAACCTGAAAAAGCGTCCATGAATGTGAGTAGTTTGTTTCCTGCCTTTTCTTCTACTAGTCGATCGATGTGCGTAAGCGGGAAGCTGTCTTTAGGGCACGCCTTGTTTAGGTCCTTGAAGTCAACACAAACTCTCCACTTTCCATTTTTATTCTTTACTTCCACAAGATTTGCAAGCCAATCCGGATACTTGACTTTGATGATTGAACGGACTTTAAGTAATCGCTCGACTTCGTCGTTGACTGCTTTAGCTCGTTCAGATCCTAACTTCCTTCTTTTCTGCCTAAGGGATGATCGTTGGACCTACGTTCAGCTCGTGACAAGGGATGTCCATGCTGATCCCAGGCATGTCCTCTGCGGACCAGGCAAAGCTGTTTACGTTCTATCAGAGGCACAAGACTATGTCCTTTTTGATCGCGTCATCAAGATTTTCTCCCACGTCTACGCAGTGTTCTAGATGGTCATTGTCTATGCACACCGATACTACCGGTTTACAAGGATCATCGTCCTGTGCTTCTTCTTGCTTCTTGTCGGATTTTTCGGTTTTTCCACAACCCCTGGTTCGCTTTTGTCCGCGGTCGCTTCGCTTTCCGGGAGACCTCGACCGTCGGCTTTCTTAGTTTGTGCTCGGTCATGAAACAAGATTGGGATTGATCATGACTTCCCCTTATCGTTGTGACCCCACCGGGTGTTGGGAATTTCAAGGAGAGGTGATATGTTGACGGAACAACTCTCATGGAATTTATCCAAGGAGTTCCCATGATTACGTTGTAGATTGTCAGGGCGTCTGCTACTGAGAACTCGACAACGTTGGTTACCCCTCATGCTTGTACGAATAGCTTAATTGTCCCGAGAGTCATTGTCGTGTCTCCTGTGAATCCCGCTAAGGATTTCGGGAATGGAGACACTTCGGATAAGCCGATGTTCATCCTTCTTAGAATGTTACAGAAGATTACGTCCACGGAACCCCCATTATCGACAAGGATCCTTGCTACGTTGTGATCTTTTATGATCCATTCGATGACGAGAGGATCATTGTGTGGTCGATCGATTCATGCGGTTTTGTACTCCTCAAATGTTATCGTGTCGCTTGGGAACTGAGAGGGAGTGGAGAAGTGAATGCTTGTTCCCGCTCATCGTTGGTAAGATTTGATTGAGGATATTGTGTCTCGCCAGTATAGCGATCCTCCAATGATCATATTGTTGGTAACGGTGCTCACCTTCTCTTGATTTTGAATCTTCCGCACCGGTGCTTCTACCGTCTCTTCTAACTAAGTCAGCACCACGTCGGTTGTTGCGCTTGTTGTGCCTGTTATGACGTTGCTCGTCGTCGTGTTGTGCGCTGCGGTGTTGTTGTTCGTTCCATCGATCGCTAGTTGGTGATCTATCTTGTCTCCATTTCCATCTCCATCGGTGGCCATATCTTCGGATCTGCTAGACTTCTAAGAGAAGTCTGAGAAGTATTTAAGTTGAAAATTAAAATTTAAAAAATTATAAAAAAATAATTTGATACAAATTTTGATTAAAATTACATAAACTTTGGTCAAATTTAAGCATTGAAGATATATTTGGTTCAAAACACCATGTAGTTTGATCTATGTTTCACATATGAAGTTGAATATCTTGTTTTTATTTGTAGGGTTAGATTGAGAGTTTGTGAATTTTCATTCATATTGTTACATTTACATTTAGTGGTTAGTTTGTGACTGTGTTTAACGATTTTGATGTTTATTATAAGTTTTCTATATAATATGATGGTATTTAAGTAGTAATTATTAGATTTAGGGTTTCTCAGACTTCCATGTAAATCTGATTCATGTATTTAGACTTCTCATGAAGTCTTATTTTAGACTGCATATGAAATCATATTTCAGACTACATATGAAATCTGAAATTTGAAAGTTTTTGAAAATTTTCAACAAAAACTTTTAAAAAAAGAAAGAAATTTCTGCCTGGAAATTTTAAAATTCTCTATCAATTCAGAAGTTCCTTCTCAGACTGCATAAGAAGCCTAATACCGGATATTGTACAATTTTCAATTGTTAAAAATCTGGCGGTAAAATTTTCCTCTAATTTCTCTCCACCTATCTAAACCTAATCTTGTACACACATATAACAGCAAAAACAAAAATCATCACATTCTTCCTTCTCTTACAGTCTCTCTTTCTCTCTCTTTTGTAAAACCTCTTTCAAATTTCTCACCCAAAAATGTTCTCAAGCTTATTCTCTCATCTAAGTTCTTATGTATGTGATTCATAGCTGATTCTATTTCAGCTTATGGAGTTCATGGAAAGGGTATCAAACAATCCTTTATTAATAATTTCTTGGAGACTTGGTCACTAATGTTAGAGCTCTGTGTTCTTGCTTTTTCAGGTGCTTGGTTTAAGGTTGAGCCATATGACTCTCCAAAGAAGCTGGAATTAGGGCTTTTTATGCTGCTAATGGCTTCTAAAACTTCAGTGAAGTACAAGGAACACGAAGTCTGAGAGTCTTATATCATACTACAACTGAAGTCTGAGAGTCTAATATCAGACTACAACCGAAGTTTGAGAGTTTCTCAAACTTTCAGGTAAATCTGGTTCAAGTATTTAGACTTCTCATGAAGTCTTATTTCGGACTGCATATAAAGTCTGAAATTTGAAAGTTTTTGAAAATTTTCATACGAAAACTTTTTAAAAAGGCGGGAAATTTTCCCCTCGATTCAAAAGTTCCATCCCATACTGCATATAAGTCTGATACCAGAGATTTTACAACCCTGCAATTTTCATTTGTTAAAAACCCTGCAAAATTTCCCTCTGATTGCTCTTCACATATCTAAACATAATCTTCTATAAAGTCATTTTCACACATGCAACAAAAAAAAAAAAATTCTCTCTTTTTTGTGAGCAAAACCCTTACGTGGGTTGATTTGGTTTATTTACAAGTTCCTCTTAATTAACAGAACTTTCGATTGATAAATCTTTATGCAAACTAATACATAGGTTGATTTGGTGTAGAGGTTGAAGGTTCTTTGGACAAAGAAAGAAAACATAAGAAAAGACAGCTTGATGATACTCTTAAAATGGTGGAGAAAAAGAGACAGATAATTTCCATGGAGGTTCACCATATATCAAGGGTTGTCTATGGTGGGACTTACATTGTAGACATGGCAGACAAAACTGAGGAACGTGATGTGTATGGTGATACAAAGAACAAAAAGCAATCAAAATTCTAATATCAGGCTACAATCAAAGTCTGAGAGTGAAAATTCAACATGAAGTCTGATATTATACTGCTTTTGAAGTCTGAAGTTTGATATTAGATTAGGTGTTTCTCATTTTTGTAGATTTTTACTAGTTATTAGTCTTCTTATTGAACATATTGTATTTTATTAGACTATTGGATGATCAAATCAGAGGAAAGAAGCCTTCTTTGTCTACTATGCTTGTAGAAAAATACAAAGTTGTATAAATTTACTTTTGTCTACTCAAATCAACAAAGAATTTTGTTCATTGAAAGTATACAACATCAGAAAATGGGTCATCTTAACCTTGGAAGAAAAGCAATGAGTTAAGAAAATTGGTTAGAAAACATTAGCCATTAGATTACATACACCAATATATGACAAACTAAAATAACCTTAAATGATGGTGAATTTTCTTACACTTAGGAAAAATAGGTCACCTTAACCTTGGAGAAAAATGCGTCACCTTAACCCTCGAGACCCCAATTTTCTAGGACTTAAGAAAAATGGGTCATTTGTAATATCCAGATTGCCAAAGAAGTCTGATGATATGGTTGTCAGACCTCTACTGTTGTCTGATTCTTATGAGCTAAAAGCTTATAAACTTAACAAGTCCAAATGTCAAGTCCGTTCTCTCATCATCACATTAGCGATCTTATTGAAAAAATCAGCATGTAAATGCTATGTATGTGGTTGTGTAGCTCATCTTAATCCTAAACTGCTTCTTCATTGATACATTGACATGCTTTTGTGTAATCAGTTCAATTATACCAAAGCATTCAATAAACAACCAGCAAATATAATGTGGAGTATAACGTTTACGCGTAGACATCCGGTTCACCAATGAACATGTATGGATTTTTAAATAGATCATCACCCAATACTTGTTTGGTTCGTTCTTCACATATTTTTCATCATGATTCCCCGCATCTTCCTCTCACAACCCATTCACCAAAATTAACAGGTAACTGAACCATTATCTGTAAAAACAAACACGTATAAACCACATTAGAGATCTTATGGGAAAAACCATACTTCTTTGCGAAGTCTCATTCTATTAGCTACATTGTCAATATTATTCAAAAATTGATTAAAAATAATGACTAAACATAAGAATGTAAAACTCACACAAGAGGAACATATACAACTAACACACATTTACAAAAATTAAAATCAACGAACTTAATCAAAAATATACAAAATGTGTTTTTAAAGTTTTTAACATTTCAAACTTCCATAGCAGTGTGATTGTAGTTTACCAGACCTCTATAGCAGTCTGAAAAAAAGAGGGTATTTTTCCAATTGAAATCAAATTGGCAGACAGCGTATGCAGTCTACTTTGTAAATTTTTAACATTTTTGTCAGACAGCTTTTGAAGTCTGAGAACAAAAAGGGGTAGTTTTTGCAATTGACTTTTAATATACTGCTGTCTAACAAAAAGTGTGGGGTATTTTTGGGGTTGACCAAAAAAAATTAGCAGACTTCTATTGCAGTCTGGAAAGATATTCAAATAGCGAGGGAAGTCTGATGAAAAACTTCGCATTTTTGGGGGTATTTCTAGCGTTGATCAAAATTCGGTTTTTCATATTTCTATAGTCATTTGACAAAAATTTTGCATTTCAGACGTTTAGTGTTGTCTGATATGTTTTTCCCTTGTTTTCAGACTTTAGAAGTCTGACATTTTTTCCCTTATTCTGGTCAACATATGAAAAATTTGGTCAATTACTCTTCCTACCCCTTTTATTTCCAGACATCGGATTTCGTCTGACAAAAAGTTAAGATTCGATCAAATTCACCCAAATTGTTTGCCAGACTACATAAAAAGTCTGAATAAAAAAATTAATTCTCAATCAATTGCAAAACTACCCTTCTTATTTAGACTTCTTGGTGAAGTCTGATAATTTTTTTTGTTTTCAAAAGAATTTCTCAAACTTCAATGGAAGTCTGTCAATTCATAGTCAATTGCAAAATCACCCTCTCCTTGACCATCATACTCCATCAGAATTCATGTGAAGTCTGAAATCGCGAAACATATATGAAAATTGGCGGATCTTGTGAAAAATCACCTAAATCTGGTTTTGAGCTCATTTTTACCTTCGCCAAACGCCCATAACTTCTAGTTACACCAATACCCAACAAACCCAACCATTTTTATGCAAGAATAACCAAAATCACAAGAGATCCAAATTTTTAAAATTTTAAAACGTTAATTAGAGAGTTTTTTTGGATGAAAATGAAGAGAAAATAGGAGAATATAAGGTTGTGACTCTAATATAGAGCTTTAATGGCTCGAAATTGGTTGTGTGAGGCATTAGGAGCTCAAATTTGGTTGTTAATGGTGATTGAGTGAACTGGAGAAGATGACAGTTTCGTAATTAAGTTATATCTGAAAGGTTTTTTGTCTTTTGGTAAAAACATCGGACTTCATAAAAAATCTGACGATGGCATTATCGTGAATACCCGAATTATTAAGGGGATATATTAACGAAGGAGAAAAAGGATAAAAGTGAGGGTAGTTTTAGAGTTGACTTTATTTGTACTTAATATTATCCCGAAATATAAAAAAATTACATAGTGTATTAGATGAAAATAATACCAATAATATCATATATGATGAAAAATGTTAAAATATGTTGATTTCATACAAAGATATGAAAATTAGAAAAGAGAAACCACAATTGGAATGGTAATAAAAAATATAAGTATTCATTGGTGTAATGTATTTTTGGAAACTGTTTATGAGAAAAAATAAAAATCTAACAAATTCAAAACATCGATTACATAATTTATTCTTATACTATTTAAAAAAAAATAAATATAACATAATATATATGAAAGGATTGTAAAATTTAAAGTGACATGATTTAATAAAATCTGAAAAATAAACATACACAAAAATTAACAGTTATATTATTTTATTTTTAGGTTTGTTTACATTTTTAATTGCTGCAATTTTTATTTAAAAGAAAAAATTAATACGAAGATCCTTTATAAAAAAAAATTAGAGAAATGCAAAATCCCATAATATTTTTTTCTTATAATTGTACAATCATTTGAATACGAAGTGTGTATTTTCTATATTTTTAGGTTAATAAATTTATTTTGTGTAGGATTTTAGAATATTATTTTTCTTGACATATTATTTTTTGTAATAAAGAAAATAAAATGACAAGTCGGCTAGAGATCGATTTTTTTTGTCGGCAACTATTTTTATTGATAAAGCCAATTGGCAAGTGTTACAGAGTAAACGAAAATAATACATGGGTTTACAACAAATGGAAGTTGAGCCCAATTTTCCGATCCGATCAACTCGAGGGGAAGGAGTAGAGACCACATGTCGGATGACTCTCGGACATGCGTCATCAACAGCTGAGCTCCGCCATGCACACCGACTCCGAAAAAATTCGCGGTTCACCGGCGCCGACGGATGACCACGAATTATATCGAATTACTCTACCGAATTATTTCTGGGGCCAAGATTCACTGGAAATGGGTTGGAAATACCGAGATGAGAACAACTTCGCCGCTTCAGTCGCCACAACTTCGCAGATATTCTAAGATGCACCAGGCCCAATATAGACCAATCTGAAGGCTCTGAGCATCGAATTGACTATGGCATGCCGCAAATACGTGCGTAGGAGACATCAGCTCAAGAGAATTTATCCACCGGACTAGAAGCAAGAGGAGCATGAGCGACTTTCAAATCCGGCGTGTAGGAAATCGTTAAGGGTTATTATAACCGGATAAAGAGTCTGGAACAACTCGAAAGAAAAAACCCAGCAGTAACACCGGAATCAAAGTCGCCAGAACGGCGAAGAAGCCTAAAAACTAGATCGGAACAGATCTGATTTTTATTAAGTAAAACACCACAACAAATATAGATAGCAAAACTAACTCAACCGTTGGTCCGGCAGGAATTGACGGTCGGAGCTAAGCAACGATCGGATACTTTAGAGAGAAGTTAGAGAAAATATGAAGAGAGAGAAGGAATTGTTCAGATATCGGTCAGTTTTTCATGATCATTATTATGACGATTAGAAGTAGGCACATAGTTTTAGACTTTTAGCCAAAAAAAAGAGAGGCAAATGATGAATGCTTTGTTCCCGACCTTTGTTCTTCCGTCTTTTAGTGAACTAATATCATGCAAAACCAAAGATACACTACAAGAAAACATCGAATTAGCGAAAACATGCGACTTATTTGCTACTGTTTTGCGACCAAATAAAAACCGTCTCAAATCAGTTGGTATTTTGCGATGGATTATTTTAGTCACAAAAAGTGGCTAATTTGCGACTGTGTATGACTAATAATGTAGTCGCTATAATATAGTCGCCACAAAGTTGCATAATTGTCGCTAAATTGCGACCATTTTGCGACTGAATATTGGATTGCCAAAGTTTTGAAATTATATATTTATATTGAGATCAATGATGAAACCTCCATTGATGCACCCAAAGTATTGAGCTTTTGATGATATATTTAAGTAATGAGTAAACCCTTATATCTAATTGCTTGTTGATTTACCTATGTGTCAGATTTATCAATAGATCGGTACATGCATATATATGTTAATCAGCCGATCAAAACATGTTTATTTATTTTATTATATGTCCTTCTTATGGTGTTTAAAAGTAGTAATTAAAAGTTAAACCTTACAGACTTTAATTTCTCAGTAATTCATATGTGATTGATTAAGATCTATCTACAATATTTGATCCTTGTTTTGTTAGATATCAATCGATCTTTGAAGTTTAACCTTGTTTTCTTGTGATTTCACATAAAGTTTCCATATGTAACATTAGTATAATTTTTAAGAGAGTACTCAACTCAAGCAATGAACTAGCTAGTTTGAAATAGAGGTACTTATATATACACTCGATGGGCCGGGATTAATTACATGCACATATGATATCATGCGTGTAGAATCTACCTAGATATTAGTCAATTCAATTGAAAGTGATCATTCAAGGGTAATTGAGATTTCCTATGAGATTAGCATTTAATGAATCTATATTACACCCTTACTCCTTGTTTAATGTTTAGGGTTTAGGGTTTAAGGTTAAGAGTAACCATAAACCCTAAACACTAAACAAGGAGTAAGAAATATTGTTGTTAATTATGTAAATCCAAATATTATTGTTAAGTAATAATTTAGTAAAAAAGTTGAAAACTTGCTTATGAAATAATTAAAAGAAAATAATTATTTTTTGAAATTGCTACTTATTTGAAACTAATTAGCTACCGAAATGGCCACAAAACTAAAAATTTGGCTAAATAAGCCCGGCATGAGTGCTATTCAAATTGGGCCAAAATATTCAAAAACCCGCCCAATTTTTCGTTGAAGAAGCAAAAAAATTCCCCAAATTATGCCAAGATTGATGAGTTTTCTTTTGATATTCCCGATGAAGAAAGAAGAAACTCGGACGATAGGGTCACACATTTTGGGGGTGTTGTACTGTACTGGGATTTTCATTTATCAGGAACAATTAGGTGTTATTATAGATAATGATCTTCAGTTGTTTTTTCATATGTTTCATGTTAGTTGGGTTTCATTTTTTCTCGATTTCTTTCGAGTTGGGATACGTAAAAGTATATATCCCATGTTTGGTATACCTCCTTTCAAACCTTACTAGGGTTGTCCCTAAACCCTAAGAAATTCATTCACAATCTAGTTCGATCTCTCACAATCTTTGTCGATCTTTCAATTTTTGATGGCCGGTCAATCGAAGAAAGGATTGGGTAGCACCAACAGAGACAACCTCCCTGATTCTTCCTCTTCGAGAGAATCATCCCTGCTTGGGCCTCTCCCGAGTCAATATGCTTTCATTCCGGCGGTCAAGATTATCAGTTGTCGCCACCGCAATTCCACCACTACCCACCGCAAAATTATCCGTGGTACGCCATCTCCTTAATTCTCTCTTTAAATTTTTGAGTATTTGTTTTCAGATATCTGAAGGTATGATGTTGGTGAAGCAGCGTCTAGTAGTGAGGAGTTCCTCCTCTGTTTCTGATGAAACCAACAACGTGAATGGTTTCCCTCTTAAGCCAAATAAACTCTTTATGCAAACGGTAATTTTACTCGATATCTCGGATCTAATGTGCCAAAGGAATCTGTGCGGTTGAGAAACTCCCTCAACCTGAATACCCAAGGTAAATGTCAAGCTCATTGAAATTCGCAAGATGTATGCTTTGTTATCGACCCTGATTTCGGTTCTCTTCGTGTGTTGTCGGATTTCCTTTGAATATTGGAGATTTCAGAGCTAAGGGCACCGAGCATTGTGAGAGTCGAAACTCACACGGTCAAAACTTGTAGAGCAAACTTTTTAGGGAACAAAAACTTTAAAGATAAACCACTAAACTAGTAAACCCAGAGGATTTTTTATTGATGTTAGATCGAAAGGAGTACAAAGGTCGGAAAAGAGAATATAATGAATAAGAATCAGCTAAGAAAACTACTTAAACTCTTAAGTCTAAATGCTAGGATTTTTCGCTCCGCCTTTCTCGTATGACTTCCACCTCCTTATATAACTGCGGCAAGTCGGCTTCGAGAATATTTCCGATATATTTGCGGAAATCTTCCTGTTGTTATCTCTTTCCTTTTTCCGTTAAGATGTACATTTCTATCTCGGATTTTCCTTTTCAGCTCGGAGATATCTCTTTCTTTACTTCTTTGTCTTTATATTCTTTCATCTTTCCGCGGCTTGACATATTTGCCGGATGGGCCGAGGACGGATGATCCAAGTCCATTCATGTACATACTTACTTATTCGGCCCAAAGTCATCGTATGTTTGGGCCTAAGTTCTTATTTCTCTTAACTTGATCTTATCAGCCCAAGTTATAGGCTAAGAAGGTACATGCCGACGTTTCCGAAGGTGGGTTGCGATAGGTTGTGCATATCGGCAAATGTTTGGTTAACCGTTCGGAAAGCTCAGCGAAGTCCAGCTACGAAGTTTGCAAGAGGTGCATTTAGCTCGGAATTCCCAAAGGGATAGACCATGTTTTGAAAAAGAGAAAGGAAAGGTTCGGATCCGCGCCAAGTTGGTTGAGATCAGCTCGACAATCAGTTGGTTCAGCTCGAAAATCCGAGTTGGTTTAGCTCGGAAATGAGTTGGTTCAGCTCGGAAATCCGAGCTGGTTTGGTTCGGTTCCGAGCTGAATCGGCCGTTTCATGTCCGTTTGGTTGTTTCGTTGATCCGCAATCCCTGTTGGAAGGTATGTTTGTCCGAAAGGTCCGTCATATACCAGATGTCGTTTGAAACGTATCCGTTCGAATCCGTTTGATTAATAAGTCGTTCAAATGACGTTGGCGATACTTCATACAACTTGGTTATTCATACGAGACTTCGAACGTCCGATGCGGACATTCGTCTGTATTCGATTGTCTGATCTTGTCTTCGGCTATTGTTTTCGTCGAGGAGGTTTTTGACCCCAACAGTTAGCCTCCCAGCTCGTCAGACTCGAATGCGGTGATGACGAGGTTGTTTTGTTATTTGAGGCGAAAACAACTGTCCGAAAGAACTTCATCTGATGCCATTGTCTTTGCGAATAACGGGCTGTCCGAAGCATTGTCTTTCGGCCGCCATCAACTCTTCCATGCTGAGATATTTCGACATCATGCCTACTCGTGAGCTGCTCCATCTTGATTTGTTCGGGCATGCTTGTGACAATATGATTAAAAGGTAATTATTTCAAAAATCCCATGCCTTGGTGAATTCTATAAGTATTCACTCCTTCATTCTTCATCTTTCATTCCTCTCTCCAAAGAAAATAACCCAAAAGTAACTTCTCTCTCTAACTTCTTCTTAGTTTTTCGTGAGTTTTGTCAAGATTCACAGCTCTGTTCTTGTGAGTTTAGAAGCTTTGGATCTTTTCCAAGTTGGAATTTTTCGCTTCGACGGTATTTATGGTAAATATGGCGGATCGTGAACCGGAACGTGGTCATGCTAATTCGTCCGAAGGAGAGTCTCCTGGGGTTTGGCATGCGACCAGGTCTCGTGCTAGTCGACCTTGTCCCTCAGCCACAGCGGATGCTTCGATCAAGAATGAGTCCGAGGGCGCTTGAGTTAGTCGGGAGGGATTCCTTCGTTATTGGGATTTCCCTCCAGATGCGCTAAAGAAGACTCGTCCGAGAAAAAAAAAATGATTCCTGATCCTGTTGGTTCGACATTATCTTCGGCAAAGTCGGTAGCGAAGCTTCGACGCGATGCTAAGATTCCTGAGAATGTGACGATCAGGATACTGTCTCCTAGCGACCGAGTTGAGTCTCCACCAAAGGGGTATTTCTCGGTGTACGAAATCTTCTTCGAGTCGTGCTTTCTTTGGTTCCAGATTCACGAACTTATCGTCCGTTACGTTCGACGTCATAGATTGGCTTTGACACAAATCACTCCTAGGAGCCTAAGGCATTTGGTATGCATATTGGTCCGTAGTTTCGAATGCGGAGTCGACCTCTGAGTGTTACATCTTCGGAATATGTTGCATGTGGTTCCGATAAAGCGTGGTCCCGAGCATTACCTCAGGCCCTATCTACATCGAGCGGTTATATCGGATTTCGAAAATAAGGATCGTCAATGGAGGCATCATTTCTTCTATGTCTTAATCGACGAGGCGTCCGTTGGAGAAGCTTGTGTTCCTTTGATGATATCGAAATGGGGAAAGCTTGGTAGCGAACTTAGTTGTTTTCGTTGTTCAGATTTTTTTCTTGCCGATCTCCTAATTTTTTTTTCCAGCGAAAGACATCTGCTTGACGTGTCCGCCGCAGTTGATGTCTCTCATTTGGGCGCTTCAGGACGGGGGCACGAATTGGAATCAGCATTTTTCGTTCGATCGTGTTATCCGAGGTAGTCAGATGGATGCGACTCGTCGAGCGGTGAGGACCGATGAGAGAACGGACGCTGATGACGAGCGTCCGGATGATGTTGTTATCCAAGATTATGGTTTGATCTCCCCATGGCTTGAGGAAGGGGTTGAGTTTCCGGAGTTCGATTTTCATGGCTTCGACGATTGGATCGGTCAAGATCCAACGATGGGCGAAGGCATTCATGGAGCTTGTGCCGATGCCGATAATGGTGAGGAGATGAATGTTCCGCAAGTTCCTCTGTCGGAGTCGTCGGATTGGGTCATCGCGCCTGAATCTAGTCGGAGGCCCAGGAAGAGACATGGGAAGGACTTCGAGGTTCCGCAACCCAAAATTCGGCACTGTCTAGTCGTGAAGGCAGTGGTTCCATGTACACCAACGCTGCTGCGGTCGCTAGCTTTTGTGCGGATGTTTGTCATCCGGGAGATCTCCCCACACAATACGAAGATATGATTTGTCGCGAATCCCTTGCTAGCGCTGGGCAGGACATGTTAAGGGTTAGTTCCTCTGCTTTGTCGTAAGGCATGCGATCTTATCCCACTACTTTGCTAATTCGTCTGAGTTTGTTTCAGGCGTGGGCTTCGGCTAATTGTCATGCCGCTGAATCCGAAATGAATCTTCGAGGAATTCGGGACCGCTTCGCAAGGCGTTTTGTTGACAATGCGCGCTTGGTGGAGTCAGTTTCTGCTATAAGAGCTTCTATGGAAGATGGAAGGAACAAATTTGAGACGGCGAGGTTTTCCCTTGATGTTGAGAGGACTGCGGCCTTAGCTGAAGTCGAGGCTTTAAGAGTCCAACTCAACGAGAGAGAGGTTTCCCGTGAGGTCTCTCTCCGGACTGCGGCCGAGAGATGGAAAAGAAGCAAGCTGAAGAGGCAAAATCAATTCGTCGCAGCAAGGAGTAACCTGGATTTGATTGCTGAATTGAGATCCGAGCATCCTCCTGCGTTTAATTCCGAAGAGGCGGATCTAATGTCGAGGATCCGTCCGGGAGAGGGAGACGTCTTTGAATACAACCGGCTGATTGCCGAAGCTAGGGATTGCAGATATGACTTGTGTTTGTTGTTCGATAATCTTCTTAAGGAGGTTGGTCGTCGTACTAGCTTGTCTTTGAATATTTCAACGCCTTCAATCTCTCTCTGTATTTCGAAGTAGAAAATCTTTTAATGTATGACGTTTGATTTGGTTTTTCTGAATGAGTTTGGGATCCGTTTTATAGATCGTATTGGCTTGATCGAAAGTTCGAATTGGTTTGGCTGGGTCCCGAGTTGGTTCAACTTGAAATTTCCAAGCTGGTTCGGCTTGGATTCGAATTGATTTAGCTCGGAATTTCCGAGATGGTTTTGCTCGGACCCTGAGCTGGTTCAGCTTGGAATTTCCGAGCTGGTTTAGCTTGGACCCGAGCTGGTTTATCTCGGAAGCGAGCTGATTCAGATCGGAATTTACGATCTGATTCAGCTCGAAATTTCCGAGCTGGTTTAGCTCGGGAATTTGCGGTGCGCGCCTTTTACAATGTTCAGACCGGTGTGCTTTAGAAGTGTTTTTATCGGGTTTTGTCATAATTAAACCGGTGTGCCCAGAAGCGTTTTACTGGGTTTCGCGGTGATTAGACCAGTGTGCTCGGAGGCGTCTTACTGGGTTTCGAAACCGAGAGATAACAATACGTTTTTCTCTCGCGGACTTGTAATGCACAGACCAGTGTGTTCGGAAGCGTCTTACTGGGTTTTTAGGAGCTTTACGGTTGACTTTGGTACTAGTGCGGGGTCTGTCATCTTATATTCTCAAGTCGGTCGTGTACTCGATAATGACGTTGTCGAGACCAGTGTGTCGTATTCTACTGGGTTTAGATTTTCGATCCCAATTTTCCGCGAGACTCTCGCCTCGCATCTTTCGTTCACTGACAATAAACTGGTATCCGCAGGACTACCTTTCAAAGATACCGAACCAAGATATACTTGGTTAGAACGTCATTTTACCAGTGTGCTGAGTAGCGTCATACTGGGTTTTAGGGTCTATTATCGTCTCCAGTACTGATGCGGCGGATTTGAAGACCTGTCAACAACCCGTATTCGGGATCTTACGCCAACCTCTCGACTTATGTTCCCTTTGCCGATAATAAACATACCTTGGTGGTATTTAAAATTTATATAGCGCGCTTTTATCCGTTTGTTGGATGTATAGAGCCTCAATCCATATAGAGCGTATTGGCTAGTATCCACGATGGATGCATGTGTTTGTCCGCCGCGGCCGTCGACGGACGAGATAAGCTATTGCTAACAACTATGCATGCGTCGTATGCGAATTCTAAGCTACGAAGTTTATATTCTAACTTTGATCTAAGAAAAATAGACTGAAATGAAAAGGAGAAAAAGAGTTTATAATTGTTACCGGATAACTTCAAGGGCGTGGTCAGATAATTGAATTTTTGCAGGTGCGTGGTGCCTCCGGCCAAGATCTGTCGTGTGGAATTTCCGCGGAGCTCGAGAATCCAAGTCGGCTCAGCTCAGAAATTCCGAGCTGGTTTGGCTCAGATCCAAGCTGGTTTAGCATGGGTCCGAGCTGGTTTAGCATGGGTCCGAGCTGGTTCAGCACGGATTTTCCTAGCTGATTTGTCAAGTTTCTAGCTGATTTGCATTGAAATTTCCGATATGGTTCTCTTGAGGTTTTAGTTTCGAGAATTGCTTTAAAAATTTGCGAGATCCGATATGGAAGTATAGATATATACGGACCCACTCTCCCCCTTTTTTGAGAGGGGGGACAGCTGAACCGATCAAGAAGATCGGCTGCCTACGTACCCCTTGCGGGGATCAAGCCGTCCCGTAGTTCAAAATTTTCCGTAATTTTTTTTTTGGGTGTTGTCCATGGTTTCGAGCTCATATACTTCAGGACAAATCTCTCTTGTAATCATGTAAGGTCCTTCCCAGTCCGCTCCGGTGTTCTGAAGCGCCGAGCTTCGCCAGACTCTTCTTAGGACAAGATCTCCTACGGAGAATTCTTGATTGCGATCGTCGGTTCGTCGAGATGGGCAGCTTCTCTCCGTTGTATTTGTCTGATGGCCTGATTCACCGTTCTGGGGATCGTCAGGGATCCGTTGTTCTCATCTTCCCCAAATCGTGCTAATTCAGGAAGGGGTTGGAAACTTGATGCATAGATGATAAGTTGACGGGACCGCCTTCATGGAATTTATCCACGGAATCCCGAGAATCGCTCCATAGATCGTTTGGCGATCTACCACCGTAAACTCGATGACTTTGAAGACTCCTCCAGCGATCATTGGCAGTTCGATATTTCCGAAGGTGGTTATGGGGTCTCCGACAAATCCTGTTAGGGACAATTGGGAAGGTGTCACTTCATTCAAATTTACGTCCATTTTCCTTAGAGTCTCACAGAAGATTAGGTCCACAGAACTTCTGGTGTCGATAAGTATGTGTGGTACACGACGATTCCTGATGATCAACCCTACGACTAGTGGTTGTTTGCCTGGATGGCTGGTCTGCGATATCCGCATATCGTCCAATGTTCTCGTAGGATTTGGATAACGATTTGACGCGCGCTTCCTGATGCTTCTTCTCGGGGTAGCTTTGTCCCGCGACCGTCGAGGATAAGGATCGATGGAAAGCTTTGGTATTGGGCGGTATTGCGGCCTTTCCATGATCATGTTTATCCTTTGTCTGTCGATTGCTTTAGGATCCTCGTTGTTTCCTTTCCTTCGCTTGTTATTGCCTATCGTGGTTTGTCCTTCTTGATGGTTCCGTTCTCGGTTTGATCCATTTGGATCGCCTTTCCTATTTGGCATGTTCCCTGTTTTCCCGTCGTCGAGGTCCTTCAGGGTTATTGCATCTCCCAATTCTCCGGCCACGAGTTTTCCAGCGAGTTTAATGCCCAGTTTGCGATAATCAGCAGTGTTATGGCCGTAAGATAGGTGGTGATCGCAGAATTCCTTTTGGTTGTAAGCGCTGGGGTTCCTTGTCCATGTGTTCCACGAGCTGATCTGGTAGTTATGCGCCCCACCCGTTCTTTCGGGCCGTGAAGTGTTGACTGGCTTTGAAGTCCATTTCTCGCTGCCTTTGCTCGTCGATAGGCTGGTTTCCTTGCTTGATTGCTTTTTAGACTTATATTTCTCAGATAAGACTTTCATCTCTTCTTCGTCAACAATGAAGTCTATCACTCTGTGCAAAGCATCCGCCATCGTCTGCGGCCGGTTTAGTGAGATTTCCTTCCTGAAGTCCGACTCAAACCAAAGTGCCTTCTTCAGTGCGTTGGTACCCACTTTATCGCTAAAACCTTCGATTCTGGTAGCGACTCTTTTGAACTGTTCGATGAATTTCCTCAAACTCTCTGTTTCGCCCTGGCTTAAGCCCACAAGTCGACGTCGGAGGTATCTCTGTCCATGAAAATCGAGTATTGTTTCATAAATTCCTCCGACAGCTGTTGGAAATTTCCGATGGAGTCGCGTTTCAATCTGTAAAACCATTCGAGGGCCGCTATTTTCAGATGTTCTACGAACAAGAGACAAAAGCCGGCATCCTTGTCTTTTTGACTAAGATTTTCTCTTCCCATTGCTATCCGGAAAGCCATCATATGAGCTTTCGGATTAGTCGTTCCGTCGTAGAATGGGACTTTGAGCTTGCCCGGATTGTAAATCCGAGTTCTAGTGATTCGCGCTTTGAATGGCGTTTTATGTGTTTCCTCCAGGACTCGATCAATCTCCGGTGCAGCGCTTGTCGCCTAATGAACCTGAGATCGTACAGTTTTGATTTCCGCAGTTGTCTGAGCTAGCGCATCTCTGAGCTCATCGAGCTCACTTTGTTTGTTGCTTCTTCGCGGCTCGCATGGGTGGGCTCGTTCTGCGTCCTCTTCTTCCAATAATTCGTCTTTGCTTAACTGAGGGATGTATCGGTCCACACTGATCCTTTCCTCCTCGTCTGAGGATATTTCAGTCTAATTGTCATGCGGAATCGAGTCTTCGATATCGCAGCCTTCCGTGGTTTTTGCCATTGCACACTTTCGTCCTCGGATTATGGGAGGAGGATCCGTGAGATTGGATCTAGTCGCCAGGGGAGTTTGTTCGCCCGCGCTTTGCTCGCGGTGTTGCGATGGATTTCTTGCCGTCTCACCGGATGTCGAGAAATCTAGACGCCTCCATTCGGTCGGGGCGAAGTTCACTGTTCGGGTCGTTCGAGCACGGTTTCCAGTCTTCAATCTTTCAACCTGCTCTGTAAGAGTACTATTTGCCTTTTCCTCTTCTTCTGCCCTTTGCCTTAACGCGGCCACCATCTCTTTCAGCTCGGACACTGTCGCGTTGATTGTCGCGTCCGGTGCAGCCGTGTTTGTAACGTCGCCGCTTTCCGAAGTGTTACCAGTGGTAACGTTGTGTGTGTTGTTGCCGATCAGCAGTTGCTGATCTGTCTCGTCTCCGTTTCCAATGGTAGTCATCTCTCGGATCTGTTAATCGGTGGTTTTTAAGTGTCAAAAGTTTCTAATTCCCCTCAGACGGCGCCAAATTGTGAGAGTCGAAACTCATACGGTCAAAACTTGTAGAGCAAACTTTTTAGGGAACATAAACTTTAAAGATAAACCACTAAACTAGTAAACACGGAGGATTTTTTGTTGATGTTAGATCGAAAGGAGTATAAAGGTCGGAAAAGAGAATATAATGAATAAGAATCGGCTAAGAAAACTGCTTAAACTCTTAAGTCTAGATGCTAGGGTTTTTCGCTCCGCCTTTCTCGTATGACTTCCACCTCCTTATATAACTGCGGCAAGTCGGCTTCAAGAATATTTCCACGATATTTGCGGAAATCTTCATGTTGTTATCTCTTTCCTTTTTCCGTTAAGATGTACATTTCTATCTCGGATTTTCCTTTTCAGCTCGGAGATATCTCTTTCTTTACTTCTTTGTCTTTATCTTCTTTCATCTTTCCGCGGCTTGACCTATTTGCCGGATGGGCCGAGGACGGACGATCCGAGTCCATTCATGTACAGACTTACTTATTCGGCCCAAAGTCGTCGTATGTTTGGGCCTAAGTTCTTATTTCTCTTAACTTGATCTTATCAGCCCAAGTTATAGGCTAAGAAGGTACATGCCGACGTTTCCGAAGGTGGGTAGCGATAGGTTGTGCATATCGGCAAATGTTTGGTTAACCATTCGGAAAGCTCAGCGAAGTCCAGCTACGAAGTTTGCAAGAGGTGCATTTAGCTCGGAATTCCCAAAGGGATAGACCCTGTTTTGAAAAACAGAAAGGAAAGGTTCGGATCCGCGCCAAGTTGGTTGAGATCAGCTCGGCAATCAGTTGGTTCAGCTCGTAAATCCGAGCTGGTTTAGCTCGGAAATGAGTTGGCTCGGCTCGGAACTTCCGAGCTGGTTCAGCTCGGAAATCCGAGCTGAATCGGCTGTTTCATGTCTGTTTGATTGTTTCGTTAATCCGCAATCCCTGTTGGAAGGTATTTTTGTCCGAACGGTCCGTCATATACCAGATGTCGTTTGAAACGTATCCGTTCGAATCTGTTTGTTTAATAAGTCATTCAAATGACGTTGGCGATACTTCATACAACTTGGTTATTCATACGAGACTTCGAACATCCGATGCAGACATTCGTCTGTATCCGATTGCCTGATCTTGTCTTCGGCTATTGTTTTCGTCGAGGAAGTTTTTGACCCTAACAAGCACGAGTTCAAGGAAAGAGAAAAAGAAGAGCAAATGGTTTTTTTGTACCATACAGCCCCGAGCAACGCGGTGTAAATGGTTTTGGTCCTGGATTTGTTGGAGTTATCTTATCAGCAGTCGTGACATTAGAAGCTGTGTTTAAAATGGAGCGAGGCGTGTTGAGGCGCTAAGCTGGTGGTTTGAGCATCGAGCCTAGGCGCAGGCTCAGGCGCACCTTTGGTACCTGAGAGACATCTGCAAAACATAAGGTATGGATAGTTATCTTACATGATTCCTAGCTTATACAAATATTATATGTGACTGTAAAACCATCTGAAAAAAAAAGTAGATTCATTTCGTAAAGAGAAATATCCAATCCAAATAGATAATAAAAGCTAAAACAGTAAGTTCAGGGAAATGAAAACAAAGAAATCACCAATGCAAACAAAGTTTTAAAAATCTAGAACAAAGAAATGAAAGCAAAAACAACCAATGCTATTATAGTTTAAAACACAACAAATCCTGTCTCATCATCATCATCATCTGTAAACTCAAAAGCTTCTTCTAGAAACACTTCATCATCATCATCATCTCCTCCAAAATCTTCTTCAATTTCCTCATCATCCTCATCAATCAATGCCATTGGAGATTTCCTTTGAGATGCTCTTGCATTTGAAATGGAGCTCGTGGCTATGTTCTTTCCTCTCTCAGCTCCTTTTGCAGCATGTGTTGAATTTGTTGATGCTCTTGCTTTGTTTCTAGTAAGGTAGCTAGGCTCATTAGCTGCACAAGCTGTTCTTACCACATCCCATGTTAAATCTCCATCATCAAACACGAGATCAGCATACTTATCAGGTAACTCCCCATCCATTTTTCTTACAAGTCACTCATTACTATAATCAATTTCCTTTAGAAGGATGGGATCAATTGTGTCTCTCCTCGAGTAATGGCGAAACAAAGTTCGATTGTACTTAACAAACACCATATCATTCAACCTTTGTTGAGCCAACCTGTTTCTTTTCTTGGTATGGAGTTGTTAGTAAGATAAAACAGTATTTGTAATCTGATTTTGTAATATAAAACATTATTAGTAAGACACTTACATGTTGAAATACACTCCAATTTCTCTCACAACCAGTTGCACTACATGTGAGACTAAGAATCATTATGGAAAAGTCTTTAAGGGCTGGGGTAGATGCTCCATAACAAGACCACCAATCAGGTGCAAATGGTGTAAAAACAGAGTTAAATAGCGTTTTATTTAAGAAACTAACATTGTGAGAATTAACTTATTACCTAGTGATTTTGTTGTCCTTTGTCTTATTGCCATTTGATGACCATCCTGAAGCATTCTTAAAAGCATCCAACTCTTCAAGTATCTTGTCTTGAGTAGCAACATCAGGAACAAACCTTCCAATTGTGTCTTACAAATATTTCACAACCTCTTCACAACTCACATCAGCTGTTTGATTATACTGAAATTCTGGATTTAGAAAATATCGAGCAGCATGCAAAGGGTGGTGGAGTTGAATTTCCCATCGCCTATCAATGATCTCGAATGCATCTTTGTAATCCTCTTTTCTGTTATTGAAGGTCGTAGCAATGACCTCTTTAACTCTGTACATTGCTTCATATATGTACCCCATAGCTGGTCTTTTCTCTCCATCAACCATTCTCAACACCTTAACTAGAGGCCTTGTCAACTTCAACGCATATAAGACGCTTTTCCAGAAATTGTATTGCAAGATAATCTATTTCACTTTCTTTGCTCCTGCTTATTTTGGCCATTTAGCATCACTCCAATCTTGAGAAGTTACCAAAGTCCTTAAGTTTCTCTTCTGCTTGTAATATTGCGCAAGTGTAATGAATGATGTTGCAAAGCGAGTAACTGCTGGTTTGTGCAGATTTCTCTGTTTCATGAACCTCCTCATCATATTCACGAGGGCAGTATGGCTATAAATATAACTATTCATGAAGATACAGCGTTTTATCGCTGTATTCACCTTGCTGATTTTTCCTATATCCTCAAGCATTAGATCTATGCAATGTGATGCACAAGGAGTCCAATACAAATGGCGTCTAGTGGCCATAAGAATCTTCCATGTGATCATCAAAACAAAAAAACAGAGTAGAATCAGATTCAGAACACAAACTCACAATCTGAAAAACAGTAGTGTAAAGCTTAAAGAAAACTTACCAGCTTTCACGTGATTTGAAGCATTGTCAGTTACCACTTGGACAACATTAGATTCACCTACTTCTTCCACCATACGATCAAGCATCTTATTAAGCAGGTGAGCATCCTTGACAACCTCTGAAACATCAACAGATTTTATAAAAGCTGATCCTTTTGGCGAGTTGACAAGGAATTTAATAATATCCATTTGTGCAACAGAATCATGCCACCCATTGATATATCATGGTTTTTACCAGTTTTATGCCATGATATAATTGTGTTTTAGAGTCTTTTTGTGTTCTTTTAGAGTCTTTTACAGGTTTAATCAGGTTTGGAGCATAATTGGAGATATTGGAGCATTTTGGGGATTTTTGGAGTGTTTGGCCGAGAGATTGAGCTGACTGTCCGATTTTGAGATCATGCATCGATCGACACACCTTTGGTGTCGATCGACACACTGGCGAGTTGGGCCGATTCGGCGGTTTAATGAAGATTCAAGATTTCGCACTTTGGCCAAGAAGTTTCCAGTATTTACAAAGAAGCCCCAGCCGAGATTAAGCCTATATAATTAGGATTTTGGTGTTTATTTTACATACGCTTTCATACTTAGAGCTAAGAGATTTTTAGAGCTTTTGGGGCTGATCTAATCCTGTACTTCATCTATTTTGGAGAAGATTTCGAACCCCTTTATCTATTTAAATTCTTATATGCAATCTATTTATTCTATGATTTATGTTTCATTAATCATGTCTGAGTAGATTCATAGTTAGGTTTAGGGTTTCTCATTAAGGATTTCATGACTTGCTAGACTTGTTTAAATCAGTTAAGGATTCACATGAATAGAATGTTCTTCGATCTGAATTGTACTTAATGCTAGTTCTAACCTGATCAATTAGAATCTAGATCTTAGGTTGCTAAATACGACACGAGAGTGTGGTTTAGAATCTGAACTATTTAGGTTGAGCAATTAAACTTCTCGCAAAGGAATTTGGTTTAGTTTAATTGTGAACATATCGAACTTGAAATTAATGCTGGTTTAATCTGTTAGTAATTTCAAAGGAATTTGGATTACTGCACTTAGACTTAGAGAATTCTCGCAAAGAGATTTGGTTCTAGAACTGTGCTTAATTGGATCCTGACTGATTGATTTGTCTGCTTGTCTGATTTCCTGAGAACGCCCTAGACTTAGAGCTTTGAATTGACTGCTTTCACCACCAATCCTGCTATTGGTTTACTTTCCTGCTTTGCTATTTAGTTTACTACAAATTGCTTTCTTCTTAGTTTAAATTCCTACGGTTCTTTATCTATCGAGACCAGAGTCTCTGTGGATTCGATACCATATATACTACAATCACTTAACTGTGCACTTGCAGTAGAATAGGATTAAAACCTGACACCTATCAAGTTTTTGGCGCCGTTGCCGGGGACTCTTAGAGTCTTCGATAGGATCGAATCTAGGGTTTCTACTAGGATTTTTATTTTTGTTTCGTTTTGCTTTTATTTTCTTTCGTTTTAGTTACTAAATTTTTCTTTGTTTTCTCTCTGTCGCAGGTACCGATTTCGCTTTGCGTCGATCGTTGCACCTTTGTGTCGATCGTCACTAGGCGATTCTAAGATTGAATCGATCGTTGCACTGATAGCATCGATCGTTGCTTGACGATTACAGACAGTTTATGCAGACGCGTGAAACTCGAAGTAATCAAAACTTGAACCTCGTTAATCTCGGACTTGACGAACTTGGACGTCTAGAGAGAACTAACAGAAGAGAAAGAAGAGCAAGGATGGTGGTACAGAAGATAATCATTATGCCTGATGCTCAAGGTACCCTGAGGGACCAAGATAACAATCCGTACAATGCTGCTGGGCAGTGGATTGATGCTGCAGGGAATGTAATCCCTGATCCTCCTGAGCAACAGCAACAGGAGCAGAACCAAGGTCAAGGACAGAACAATGGTAGACAGATGGTTGTCCATGAGAGGATTTTAGCTGACTACAACAGACCGGATGAGTTTCATGCAAACCGGTCAGCTTTTGTACTTCCTGGTTTTGAGAGGGATGACTTTGAGATCAAGACCATCTACTACTCGCTGATGAGACAGAATGCTTTCCATGGTCATCCAACGGAGCAGCCTATGGATCACATTGATCAGTTTGATGACATAATCACTGGCATGAAGTATGATGGAGTTTGCCAGGATTATCTGTTTCTCAAGCTCTTTCCATACAGTCTCGCTGGAGACGCTGCTGCATGGCTGAAGCAACTGGCACCTGGTCAGTTTACTACTTGGGCAGCTCTGAAGGGTGAGTTTCTGAGACATTTCTACGATGATGTACGCTCTGATCAGTCCAGACAGGACATTCTGCAATTTTTCCAAGGCCCTGTGGAGCCTTTAAAAGCTGCCTGGATGAGATTCAGGAAGTACCAGCGTGACTGCCCACACCATGGATTCACTGAGGTCACATTGCTAGATATCTTCTTCAGAGGCATAGATCTTCCATATCAGTCTGCGCTGGATAACTCCAGTAATGCAAACTTCAACACCAGGACTCCTGCACAAGCTAAGCAGTTGATTGAGAACTTAGTGAGCGGCAACAGTTGCAAGACTATGGATGAGAGGAGAAAGAAATCTGGTGGAAGTGTAGAGAATTTGGAGATGGCTGATATTAGATCTAGGCTGGACACAGTTTGCAATCTCCTAGCTGGAAAGAAGGCTGTCCACTTTGCTCAAGATGTAGAGGTAATTCAGACTGAGGAGGACACTCAGGAAGAAGATGTGAATTACATTGGAGGATCTGGTTTCCAAGGTAACAAATTTGGTAATCAGCAGGGAAACAGGTTCTTCAATGGAGGACAAAGGAGTGCCTTCACAGGCAATCAGAACTCTTCTAGCTTTGGACAGACTAGTTGTTTTCAGAAACCTTTTGGACAAGGTACTCAGAGAACCTATGGATCTTCATCTTATCAGACTCCTCCTGCAGCCACTGCTCATGAGAGTAAGATGGAGGCAATGATGGAACAGCTGCTGGAGAGTCAGACCAAGATTTCTGTAAACTGCAATAACAAGTTGGATGCTGTCTACGAGGATCTCAATGGAAATGTTGAGTCTCTGAACACTCATATGAAGCAGTTGGATACTCAGGTGAATCAGATTTCCAGTTCTATGAAGGGAAAAGGAGTAGCAGACACTCATATTAAGGCCTGGTCTATGTACATCGATGATGGATCTCACCTAGGTGAAGGATTTGAGCTAAGCACAGCTGAGTTGGTAAAAGAGGTTGAATTTTCAGATTTTGGAGAAAACCTCTCGGGTGAAAACTGTGAAAACAGTGTTGCACCGATCGACACACCCCTAGTGTCGGTCGATGCAGGTCGTGAACAGACAGACTCTCCGAATGCTGATGGTTTTGATGCAGATTTGGAACTTGATCGCTTATTCCCTGGAGTGTCTGAGATTACTCAGGAGGAGATTTATGCACAATTCACTAGACTATATCCCTCAGTATCTGAAGTGATTAAGCAGGAGATTGAAGAGCTTAAGCAGCTAGAGGAGATTGGTGAAGAGTTGGAAGAAATTTCATCTTCTGATGATCCACCTTATCACCCATGTGTGCAGAAGTATTTGAACAAGATGTTGCCTTTGGATGAAGAGCTGAAAGATTGGGTGATTGTAGTCCCTCCGCAGATAAGTAATGTGCTGTTAACCAAGGTTCCCAAGAAGCTGCCTGATCCTGGGATTTTTGTGCTAAGTTGCTCTATCTTTGAGGATAGTTTTAGGAGCTCTCTTTGTGATCTGGGAGCTGCTGGAAGTCTTATGCCATATTCTGTGGCAGAGAAGCTGGGTATGCTGGATTTTTCTCCTACTAGGACCTCTCTTGTCCTAGCTGATCAGTCTATACGAGTTCCAGAAGGACTCCTTGAGGACATCCCGGTGAGAGTTGGAAACTATTTAGTTCCAACAGACTTCTTAGTGCTGAAGTATGACAGTGATCCTGATGACGCGTTGATACTTGGAAGACCATTCTTGGCTACAGCGGGAGCAGTAATAGACGTTAGACACAGTCTGATAGATCTCCACCTGGGAGACGAGCCGCTGCATTTTTAGATGGACAAGCTGCGCAAGCCACTGATAGATGGGCAGACCTTCACCATTATGGATGGAGATGATGAGCAGTCAAGTAACACCACAGTTTTGGATCCTGGAGAGCAGTTTACTCATTCTTTTCTTGGACAGGATCATTCTGATACAGCTTATTCTCCGCCATGGATGAGGAGGCTTGCACAGAGGCAATCAAAGTCTCTGGTAGGATCTCCAGCATACTGATCTTGTTCGTCCGGTCAAGATAATGACCTTAAACAAGCGCTGAGTGGGAGGTAACCCACTGTTAGGTTTAATTGTTTTTCTTTCTTATTTTTGGTGTTTTTGTAGGATTTTTTGTTTTGTTTCTGGTTTTGGTGAGTTTTTGTTTGCAGGTCTCGGACAAATCGCAGTGCGTCGATCGACACACCATTGTGTCGATCGTCACAATACGAAAGAAATCGCATTGCAGCGATCATTGCGGTCCTGAGAAACGATCGACCCACAATGAAAATCGCACAGCAACGGTCGATGCACTTAGTGAAACGATCGATGCCTGAGCGACATATGTAAAATCCGACAGAACTTAACCAATCCTTTAACAAATTTTTCTTTCTTTTTGCCAATCCTTCGCTTGACACTACTGGGGACAGTGTGTCTTAAGTGTGGGGGAGGTTCTACTAACTTCTTTCTTTTTGTTTTCTTAGAGTCAGTTAAATTTTTCAAAAATTTGTTTTATTGAGTCAAAACTTTTAAGTAAGAAACAATGATTTTTTTAGAAGATTAGCAGCACTTGCAGGAACTTAAGTAACCATTGGGATGAAGTTGCAGATTATCTCTGACTATTAGAAAACCCAGACATGGATCAACCTACTGAGAACACCCACATCGCTTCAGGTATCAGAGGATCCTTTTACTGACTTCAACTTAATACTGACTTAGATTTCTCACCTAAGGGCTTGGTATACTTTGTGTCGGATTCCTTTGTTAGTTCTGACACAGCCTGTAAACCTGTCCTATTTAGTTCCCTTCTCCCCTTCCATAAAGTAAAAAAAAAAAAGAGTAATAAACTGAGGATGAGTTAGTAACTCCGAAGTGGTCTCTGAGAGTGGTAGCTACAACTATCATATCCTGTGCATCCATGGAATGTGTCCAAAGTACACCCCAAAGCGGGAAGAACACTGATAAAAAAAATAAAATGATACCCAATGGGGAAAATCAGTTGTTAAGGAAGAGAAAAGAGAAGAAAGGGACTAGAGAAAGATAGTATGGTGGTCTAGAGCTGATAAGGTAAGAGTCCATGTGCCTTTGATCGATACTCCTTAGGTGAGACCGCACTTAAATACTTGCAGAAGTCAGTAGGGAGAATTTGAATGCGTGAATGTGATTGTGGAGTTTACTTAGGACAGTTGCTAAGTGTGGGGGAAGTATATGTTGGTCTTGATGTCTGCAGGTTGATTCTTTCATGTGGTTTACTAAGGGGAATCTGAGTGTTGCTGCTTCTAGGATGAAAAGAGTTTCTGAAGAGTTTTCAAACCTCTTCACTACATTCTAGTTCTCTGTTTTGCTTGAGGGCAAGCAAAGGCTAAGTGTGGGGGAGTTGATATATCATGGTTTTTACCGGTTTTATGCCATGATATAATTGTGTTTTAGAGTCTTTTTGTGTTCTTTTAGAGTCTTTTACAGGTTTAATCAGGTTTGGAGCATAATTGGAGATATTGGAGCATTTTGGGGATTTTTGGAGTGTTTGGCCGAGAGATTGAGCTGACTGTCCGATTTTGAGATCATGCATCGATCGACACACCTTTGGTGTCGATCGACACACTGGCGAGTTGGGCCGATTCGGCGGTTTAATGAAGATTCAAGATTTCGCACTTTGGCCAAGAAGTTTCCAGTATTTACAAAGAAGCCCCAGCCGAGATTAAGCCTATATAATTAGGATTTTGGTGTTTATTTTACATACGCTTTCATACTTAGAGCTAAGAGATTTTTAGAGCTTTTGGGGCTGATCTAATCCTGTACTTCATCTATTTTGGAGAAGATTTCGAACCCCTTTATCTATTTAAATTCTTATATGCAATCTATTTATTCTATGATTTATGTTTCATTAATCATGTCTGAGTAGATTCATAGTTAGGTTTAGGGTTTCTCATTAAGGATTTCATGACTTGCTAGACTTGTTTAAATCAGTTAAGGATTCACATGAATAGAATGTTCTTCGATCTGAATTGTACTTAATGCTAGTTCTAACCTGATCAATTAGAATCTAGATCTTAGGTTGCTAAATACGACACGAGAGTGTGGTTTAGAATCTGAACTATTTAGGTTGAGCAATTAAACTTCTCGCAAAGGAATTTTGTTTAGTTTAATTGTGAACATATCGAACTTGAAATTAATGCTGGTTTAATCTGTTAGTAATTTCAAAGGAATTTGGATTACTGCACTTAGACTTAGAGAATTCTCGCAAAGAGATTTGGTTCTAGAACTGTGCTTAATTGGATCCTGACTGATTGATTTGTCTGCTCGTCTGATTTCCTGAGAACGCCCTAGACTTAGCGCTTTTAATTGACTGCTTTCACCACCAATCCTGCTATTGGTTTACTTTCCTGCTTTGCTATTTAGTTTACTACAAATTGATTTCTTCTTAGTTTAAATTCCTACGGTTCTTTATCTATCGAGACCAGAGTCTCTGTGGATTCGATACCCTATATACTACAATCACTTAACTGTGCACTTGCAGTAGAATAGGATTAAAACCTGACACCTATCACCCATCAGAGCGAATCTAACAGCCTTTACTTGCCTATTCTGCCTCATGTTCCTCCAATATTTTCTTATTTTCGTTGACTTATTTGTTCAGGAAAGTAACTCGCAATTCGTACATTGATGGTCGCCTAAACCCAGTCTCGTATTGACCAACTAACTCACTCAAGTGCAACTTTAAAACTATCGTAAGTAGCTGCATTTAATGGAATTGCCGCATCATAGAACTACTTAGCAATAGCACTATATGCTTTATCCCTAAGCTATTTATCAATCACCCCATATATATTTTCTTTCCAATCTTTTCTTCCTTGCAAGACATCATGAGGTGTTGGAGTAACGAATCTGTCCATTGGACCCTTACGTTTTCTAAGATACGGCTGACCAGAATGTCCGGAACATACCTGACTGTTGTTAGGCTGAGTTTCGACTACATCTTCTTCATAGTCATACTCATCATAATCATGGACTTGTTGGTGCCTCATCTGAATTGTATTTATAACCTCAGCCTTTTTAAGCATAAAAGCTCTGAATTTTTTCTTCACTTCATCTGGAACTTCAGAACATATTATAACATTCTGTAACCTCCAACTAGATGATGTTTGACACGCTGAACTCCACCGTTTGTTACTTTGCTACAAAATTTACACGTCCATGCACCTTGTTTAGCAGGATCAGAAGTAGCATATTTTCTGGCTGGATCAAGTTGCCTTGTAGAGTTTGATTCAGCCATGATGAATCAAACTCTGATGAATAGAGACAGAAGAAAACAGAGACTTAGAAGAGAATAGACTTAGAAGAAAAAAGTTGATATGAAGTTCTGATGAGTGATGAGTAGAATCGTTATATATATTTATAAGAGAATGGTGAAGTTGAAGAGCCAAAAAAAAAAGACAGAACCAAGAAAAGTTGAGAGTTTGTTGGAACTTCTTTTCACGTTTTAGGTCTAGAGAGGTAAAACCGTCATAGAATATTGTGAAATTGTATAGAAAACATAAAAAGGCAACTAATAACAAATTGGTCTAATTTCACTTATAATTAAGGTACAAATTTATTCAGAATTGAATTTTATAGAAAACTTACCTTTTTAATGCAGGCGCGCCTCGGACATAGCCTCGCTCCAAGGGAAGGTGCACGCTCCGGTGAGCCTTTGAGACATAGCCTCGCTCCATCTATACTAGGCGATATCTTCTTAGCCTCACTGTGCCTCGAGTGCGCCTTTTTAAACACAAATTAAAAGGAAAACCATCACATGTCATAACGAAGCTAAAGCAGATTCATTAAAAGCTACGTTTATCCCATTGTGGAGAATTGAAATTCATTTTTCCATGAACCAGTTTGTTACCTTGTATTCTTTTATCGGTATTCTAATTGAATGCGTGAATTGTTGGCTGTAGAGGAGTGGACTGGTGCAGTGCTAGAAAATTGGCAGCTATGGATACCATTTCAGTTCTTATACACAGATTTGTTCCACAAAACTTCCAGGTTTTATATTAAACTCTGTGTTTCTATGTTTAATGTCTTACTCCCTTGTATAATATTTTGATCTTGATGCAACTCCCCATTCTATGTAAATATTTCTTATTGAGTTTTGAGGATGAATCGATTTCTTATATTTGAAATGCAAGTGCTGACTTCAAACGTGGTACCTTTGGCTTTATATGATTCTACTCACAAAGAAGTATATTTTGGTTTATCTAAGGGAAATCATATTTGATCTTTCTCGATTGCTAAATTGCTAAAAAAAAAAAGACTTTTTCACCTCGAAAGAAGTGCTAGAGAGAATCGTAAGGCGATAGGCGTTTCTTCCTAATTCCGTTCCGTCGGCAGCTTGCCGGTGGCCACCAGAGGTCCTAAGTCTTCGTCTAAAGCCGTTATGTCGTCAGATCCACAAGCTAAGAGTCCGGATCCGCCGGATCTGTCCTTCCAGAATCCGTTTGCATCTCCCCCTGCTTCCATCCAGGCTTCAGCTCTGGATGCTTCAACTCGCAATATGTGATTTCCTCGGAAGCTCCTAGTCGAGCCATAGTAAACTCCACAATTCCAGCATCAATTCCATTGATTGGAGCTCCAACTTATGCCGATCGATTTAAAGCATCTCTAAGAAATTTAAGGAAGATTGAATCTCCGGTAGTGATTGAAAATGGTGTGTCGGTGGTTCATACACCATCCTCTATTCTCCTCACGACCTCTAATCAGTGGAGGGATCACATCTTTGCGCAGTTTCATGGTCTCATACCCCCTCCGGCGAAGATTTTCCACGACCTAAATAAGGTGTGGGGGAAATATTGGCAAAATCACAATTAGATCGGTCTCAAGTACTTCATGCTTGATCCTTGTCCCGTGTGCTTCAACCAGAGAATGGCTACTTCAAGTAGGCTACTGGCAAGCTTGGAATTTCTCTTTCACAGTTTCCGTGGTCCCTCGATGCATCCCTTGAGATGTCGTAGCTTAAGTCGGCTCCAACTTAGGTTGTTCTCAAGAATATGCCCCCTCAAATGTACTCCTTGGACGGAATCAGTGTTATTGATAGTGCGATTGGAGAGCCTCTGCACACGGAAAAATCAAAATTGGATCCTTTTCATTTTGGAGATACTAAAGTTAAGGTGGAGATTGGTTTGTTAGCTGAGCCACCTACTACCATTGTCGTGCGGGGTTCTCAAAGGAACTCTGTTAGACTGAGAGTAGAGTATCCTTGTCTTCGTCTGAAATGCGTTAATTGTGAACGGTTTGGACATCTGTTGAATCAGTTCCCACTACCTCTAATGAAGAAGTCAAAGACCTCTATTCAGAAATCGGTATTTGCTGAAACCACTACCAAAATCAGTTTGGATCTCGGGTCGATTGATAAAGGGAAAGCGAAGGTAGAGGAGCCACCAGTTGACGATGCAGGCATGAAAAGTGGGTTCAAATATATAAAGGTTGATAATAGAACTCGGGCTTCAACTGTACCGCCTCCTAAAAAAACTTTGAAAAGGATATTAAGGGAGTCAAGTTCAAGGAACCAGAGATGCAAGAGTCAAGAGCAGTCGGATTATTGGTGGGTGAAAGTTCAAAAAGTGGTTGAATTCTATATCCGAGAAGCGTTCAGAGGACAAATCCTCTTCGAAGATATTGCCAAAGCCTGAGAAACGTTCAGAGGACGATTCTATTTCGAAGGTAATGACACTTGGGAAGGTTATATACACACTATCAGCTCCGGAAAAACTCAAAGTAAACAAAAGCTCTCCGAGGTCAGAGAAAGAGGGACATGATAGAGGCCAAGAGAGTGGATGAGAGTGATAGTCCGTTTGGAAAGTTCCCTCAAGGTTCATCCCATCTAAGTCGAGATTTTTCCTCAATAAAGGTGGTATATCGTAATTAAGTAATGGCGTTACCTTCAACCTTTTGTGTAAATATGAAGGTCTTATGTTGGAATGTAAGAGGCTTAAATAGCCATTCTCTTCAAAGAGCGGTCAGAAGTTGGATTAATAAATCGAAGCCTGTTACTGGCGAAGTTTTGGAGACGCATGTCCAAGAGGACAACGCCAATAATATAGTAGCAGTCACTTTCCCGAGATGGAGGTGGGATAATAATTATATCTCGACGGTTAGATGAAGGATTTGGATAGTATGGGATCCTTCCATTTCGGTTATCATCCTAAAAAAATCCGATCAGCTAATCCTTTGTGTCGTGGCGGATCTGATATCAAAGATTTCGTTCTCTGTCGCATTCATTTATGCCTGCAACACGGAGATTGAACGGAGGGATCTGTGGGCGGAGATATCTGATATCAGTAAAAACTCATCAGGAGATCTAATTAGTTGCTCTTACTCAATGATTTTAACCAGCAATGCAAACAAGCACTCCTCGCTACTTCCCAACGATTTGCCGCTGAGAGGAATAGCAAATTTCAGGGACTGTTTAGAGTCAAATGCGATAGCTGACTTACCATTTAGGGGCTTGTTCCTAACTTGGTACAATAGCAGACCAGACGATCCAATATCGCGAAAGCTGGATCGGGCCTTGGTAAACGAAGAATGGTTGAATATTTTCCCGGAATCGTTTGCGAGATTTGATCCTCCGGGAGATTCGGACCACTCTCCGTGTCTAGTGAGTATATATGCCTGTTCAAGGTCTTCAAAGAATACTTTCAAGTATTTATCTTTTTTGCCTACACATCCTTCGTTTTTAACCATAATCACAGAAGCATGGGAGAAAAGGACGGATGTGGGCTCTAGATTGTTTACTCTCGAGCAGAAAATGAAAGAGGTTAAGCGATGTTGTAGAAGACTGAACAGGGAAGGGTTCGAGAATTTTCAGCAACGAGCGGATGAAGCATACAGGGGATGCCTACATTTCGATCTGTCGAAAGCTTATGATAACTTAAATTGGGAGTTCGTGTTGAATATCCTCAAAACGCTTGATCTACCTCCGATTTTCATGGGTTGGATTAGTCAATGCATAAAAACATCCTTGTATAGTGTAGCCTTCAATGGTGAGTTAATAGGGTTTTTGATGGGAAGAAAGGAGTGCGGCAAGGTGATCCCATCTCGTCTTTTCTCTTTGTCTTAGCGATGGATGTGTTATTCAAAAAACTGGATTTGGGAGCAGTCGACGGTCGCTTCAGGCCTCATCCATTATGTGACGCACCATTGGTAACTCATCTCAGCTTCGCCGATAATGTGCTCTTATTTTTTGATGGATCAGAAGAGTCGTTGACATGGATTCTGGAGATCCTCGACGATTTCAAATCGGTATCAGGCCTCGCTTTGAACAGAGACAAGACTGCATTGTTCCTTGACGGAGCAAATTACGAGTCAGCTATTGAGTTGTCTTCTCGCTTGGGTTTGAAAAACTGTGAGTTTCCAGTAAGATATTTGGGGTTACCGCTTAGCTCAAGGAAGATGAGAACTCAAGATTTTTAACCTCTGATTGACAAGATAAAGATGTGATTCTCGTCTTGGACAGTCATGTTTCTCTTGTTTGCAGGAAGATTACAGCTAATCAGATCCGTCATCTACTTTACGCTCACGTTCTGGGCATCAGTGTTCATTTTACCCAACAAATGCATCGATGAAATTGATAGAATGTGTAGTTCTTTCTTGTGGAAAGAAGCTACACAATCAGCGAGAGGCGCGAAAGTGATTTGGATATCAGTTTGCTCCCCGAAAGAAAACGGCGGTCTCGGACTTAAGAATCTTAAAGCTTGGAATAAGGTATTATGTCTGAAACTTATTTGCCTTTTGTTTGCTTCCGGTGGCTCTCTTTGGGTATCTTGGATGAGGACGAACCGAATTGGGAATTCTAATTTTTGGGACTCAGATACTAATCAAAGCTCGAGCTGGTTGTGGAGAAGTATATGCAAATTGAAACCGTTGGCTCGGCAATTCATTTTTTGCGAGATAGGCTCGGGTTTAACGGCATGGTTCTGGTCCGATGATTGGACGGAATTAGGCCCGCTATTAGAGCTGACTGGGATCAACGGTCCTCGAGTTACAAGGATTCAGCTCGATTGTGTTGTGGCCGACTCTATGATTGACGGGCAATGGAGCGTAATGTCCTCGCGTAGTAGGCATCGGATCGTGTCTTTGTTAAAAAAATTATCGTTCAGTCTCAGGAAGATGATCGCTTCCTTTGCAGAATGGGAGATAGCCCTCCATCTTCGTCCTTCTCTACAGAAAAGGTATGGTGATTTCTGAATCCTATTGGCATCAAAGTTGATTGGTTTGATGTTGTCTGGTTCTCCAAAAGAATCCCAAAACATGCTTTCCTCACTTGGATAGCAGCTCGGGACAGAATGACAACTCGGGACAGGTTAAGGCAACGGGGCATCTCGGTTTCGGATGTTTGCATGTTGTGTAAATACCACCCAGAATCTCGGCAGCATCTATTTTTGATTGCGCTTTCAATTCAGAAATGTGGTCTTTCTTCACCTCTAAGATTAAAGTGGTACCTCTTCTTCTATTTGAAGATGGACTTAGATGGTTGAAAGACCCCAACTCAAATGCAAACATCACCTTCATTCAGTGGCTAGTCTTCCAAGCAGTCATCTATGCGATATGGAGAGAGCAGAATTCTTGCCTACATACCTCAACAGTACGGCAACCGGATAGCTTAATCGCCGAAGTAAAATATCAGATTAAGTACCGCCTCATTCCTCTCTCGAGAGCTCAAAGAGATAATCTTCATGCGGTTTCGCCTTTAAATTCATGGCTTATTCTTTTCTAGTCTTGTTGTATTTCTCGCTTATAATCTCGTCTGTGATGGTTGTAAGTTGTAAGTTTATTTTCCTTGTACTTTTAAATGTAAGGTTAGAAATTAATATATAAAATCAGTTATTAAAAAAAAGAATATTTGATCTTTCTCACAATTTTGTATTTGCAGAGAATTCTACAGAGCTATAATTACTTGATACTGGACGAGATCAAGGATGTGTGCACATCATGTGGTCTCACGGATTACATGTGATTTGACTTAGAAATAGCTTTCATGTGTATGTTTGTATTTTGCTCCCACGTTGTGGACGAATTTTAAACATTAAACATAATATGTTTAGTATAAATTTGGTTTAATTACTTTGGTTTGTAGATTAGTATATTAATTAATATTTAACTATTCTATAATTAGTATATATTGAAATTAATTTATTAAAAGTTTTAGCTACTGTATTAGTCGCTAAACACTCGTAATATAAACACTAAAACAGTAACAAAGCAGTCATAACATAGTCGCTAAAAGTTACGACTGAATAGAGTCCACATAAAAAATAGTCGCAAATTAGTTTTTTTTGGTCGCGTGTCAATCATAAAATTTAACGTCTGATTTGCGATTGCGACCTCTAATAATCAGTCGCAAAACATTCGCTAATTAGAAACCGTTTTGCGGCTGATTATTTTAGCGACGTGCTGTTCAACGACTATATATTTTAATTGCAAATCATTATATGAGTGATTTACGATTATTTATCGACTATTATGGTGGTCGCGAATTCTCTATTTTTTTGTAGCGAATGATTTTTAGAAAAAAAAAAGGTTAAATTATCCATCTAGTAGTTTTTTATTTTTACGTGGTGTAAAAGTTTTCTTGACCGACGTGTTTTTTACCTTGATATGAAGTAACTATTATTACCTCCAAACACTATCGTCCCTTTCTCTCACTCACCAAATATACAAACATATTCCACCTACATTTTTTTTTTACAGCAAAGGGTTAATTTTTATAAAACCCAACAGAACGAAAGTACAGGCCCAATTACAATGTCAGGATTAATTTTAAGGGTAAACCAAATAATGACAAAAAAACTTCCCACATGGGTGACTCGCAGGAGTTTTACCAAACCAAGGTTTTTGGTTTTTGGTATTTATTTGGTTACTAAGATTGGATCAATTGACTTTGTTTTAAAATTGATTAGTGATTCAGTTTAGTTCGAAAAAACCCATATGTATTACAATATACTAAATTTATTTAAAGTATATATACTTTTTAGTTGAAGACTGAACTAAAAAACAGTCGAATTATCTAATAACTACCAATTGCAATATTCCACTCACTGAGAATTGGCACATTCGGATCCGCAAGCGAGTGTTCAACCATCTTGACAAAGAAGTAACCCTTCTGCCAATCATGGACCTAGCTAGACATCTTCCCCATTATCAATTCTAGTTTTGGCCTCAGATTAACCGATACACATGCAGGCCCTTCCGAACTAATGTTCATATGGCCGACATCCTCAAAAAGATTGACAATTAAAGGAATCGAAAGAATTTTCTGAGCTTGAGAAGACCAGTGAAATTCAAAATGGGAGAAATGCTGATTTTCATAAAGAATCTTATATTTCGCACAATAATCCAGTAAAAGACTTGGCAGGAGAAATCAAAGATGAACCAAAGTAAAAAAGGAGGCACAAAAACACGTATAACTAGAGGAGTACGACACATATGCTGAGAAGAAGTACGAAGCATAAAAGACACATCCTCGCATTCAAGCGAAGCTTTCAAACCATCCAAATATTTCACATCAGAAAAAGTCGATAACACACCGAATTTGTTGTCAACCACAACAACACGAGGAAAAACTTCATGTTTGCCCTTAGCATTTTGATCAGCTAGACAAGACAAGAAGGTGCAACCCTCCAAATTATAAGAAGATGATGACGACTGATCAACGGTACCTGATGATGATATTAGCAAGAGTTTAGGAAATATCTAGAGTATCTTGTATATACCATCTCTACGATATGAGTATATCGGGAAAAAAGAAATATGTGTTGTATATATGTAACCTCTTTACATTATTGAATACACAAGAAAATCTCTTCTCAAAATCACAAAGATTTCATGGTATCAGAGCAGAAACTCTTGTGACCTAAAAACAATAAAACTGCGCCGCCGTCGTCGTTAAATCAACGACGGCCGCCGACCAAGAGCCATCGCTGCTATAGAAGCCACCGTCGCTCGTCTACCTGTTTGAAGAAGCGTTGTTGTTTGCGCCGTTAACTCACGATGTCAGGAACAAAAGAAGAACTCGTGGTTGCTAAACCCAACCCGTTGTATGTGCTCAAAGCTTCTGATAATCCAGGAGTTTTAATATCCTCTGTTGTGTTGAAAGAGGATAACTATCCGGAGTGGGCTGCTGAGATGAGGAACTCGCTTCAAGCAAAACAGAAGCTTGCTTTCATCGAAGGATCATTGCCTCGACCGGAAAAAGAACCGGACTTGAGTATGTGGCTTGCTGCAAACTCGATGATAATTGGGTGGATACGTACTGCCATAGACCCGAAGATTCGATCAACGGTGTCGTATGCGTCTGATGCAGAGGCTCTCTGGAAAAATCTGCGTACTCGATTCTCAGTAGGGAATGGAGTTCGTAAACAAGTGCTGAAGGACGAGATAGCCTCCTGTAGACAAAACGGGCAGACTGTCTTGGAGTATTATGGTCGTTTGACGAAGCTGTGGGAAGAGCTGCAGAATTATGTCACGGGGAAAGTTTGTCGTTGTGAAGCTGCAGCTGATATTCTGAAAGAGAAAGAAGACGATCAAGTCCACAAGTTTCTTTTTGGGCTCGATCTTCCTCGCTTCAACAACATACGATCAACAATTACTGGTGAAGATCCTCTGCCTCCGCTCAATCAAGTGTACTCTCGGGTAATAAGAGAGGAGCAGAATCAGAACATAGCTCAGACCCGAGACTTGACGAAGACAGAAGGAATCGGGTTCTCTGTAAAATCAGATTCCTCTCCGCTTGTTGCTGCAGCCTCAGGACAGAAGTTTCGTGATCGATCCAGTCTCTCCTGCACTCACTGTAAGCGACAGGGACACGAGATGTCGGAGTGTTTTCTGATTCACGGATACCCCGATTGGTATTATGAACAGAATCGTGCGAAGGGGACACCGAGTGGAGAAACCAAACCGGTTCAGCGAGGTGGACGACCAACTCGGGGAAGAGGACGAGGTCGTGTGAACAACGCTCGTGCAACGTCGTCTTCCGACGCCGGGAATGATCAGATTGCTCAGCTGATCAGTCTCTTGCAAGCTCAACGACCAACAACTTCTTCGGAAAAATTGTCTGGTAAAACTAAACTTACTGACGTCATTATTGATACAGGGGCGTCGCATCATATGACCGGAGATTTGTCCTTGCTAGTAGACGTTGTTGATATCGTTTCATCACCAGTCAAATTTCCCAATGGGAAAGCACCTCGAGCTACAAAATGTGGCACATTGCCGCTTAGCACTTCTTATATGCTTTGAGATGTTTTATTTGTTCCTGCGTTTGACTGTACACTCATCTCTGTGGCGAAGTTGTTGAAACAGACCGGATGCATTGCTATCTTTACTGATACATTGTGTTTCTTGCAGAACCGTTTTACGAGGACTTTGATTGGAATGGGTGAAGAGCGTGAGGGGGTGTATTATTTTAAGGGCGTCTCAGCTGCTCGTGTTCACGCGTCATCTAAGGAGAAGACTTCTTCTGGAGTGTTGTGGCATCGTAGACTAGGACATCCTTCTGCTAGTGTTTTAATTTCTTTACCGGATTGTGATCAACCCTCTAAAGCTTTTGGGGAGATCAGTAGTTGTGACATTTGTTTTCGTGCTAAACAAACAAGAGAAATTTTTCATGACAGTATTAATAAAGCTTCAGATTGTTTTTCACTTGTGCATGCTGATATTTGGGGACCTTATCGAACTCCATCTACATGTGGAGCTGTGTATTTCTTAATTTTGGTTGATGATTTTTCACGTTCAGTCTGGACATATCTTATGGCAGCAAAGTCCGAAGTGTTTGGATTGGTTCAGAACTTTTGTGCGATGTCGGAACGTCAATTTGGTAAACCTGTGAAATCCTTTCGCAGCGACAATGGTGCGGAGTTTGTAAGCCTTGCATCGTTCTTTCACGAGAATGGTATGCTGCACCAGACTTCGTGTGTTGATACTCCTCAGCAGAATGGGCGAGTTGAGCGAAAACATCGTCACATACTCAACGTCGCTCGCACCTGCCTGTTTCAAAGCAATATGCATGTCATATTCTGGGGAGAGAGCATATTGACAGCAACACATCTGATTAATCGTACACCCTCCTCTGTTCTCAAAGGGAAGACTCCGTACGAGCTACTGTTTGGCTCCCAACCGAAGTATGATATGCTTCACACTTTCGGTTGTTTATGCTACGCACACTTTCGTAGCAGAGACAAGGATAAATTTGGTCCTCGAAGTAGAAAGTGTGTGTTTATGGGATACCCATACGGGAAGAAGGGATGGCGACTCTATGACTTAGAAACTGAGACGTTCTTCGTCAGCCGGGATGTGCGTTTTCAAGGGGACACATTCCCGTTTATGAGCAGTGACCAGCCTCTTGCCTCACACACGACTCCAGAGGTTATTGACACCGACTGGACATTGCCTGTGCATGACACTGTCGCTCCAATATTACTTGATGAAGCAAATATAGAGCCAATTGTGGTAGATACTCCACCAAATGTCGAGCCAGCTTTACCACCATCGGCTGATATTGTTGTTGATGTGGATTTGGAACCTGCAGCTACTATTGAAACAGTTGACTGCTCCGCTCCAATGCCCTATCTAATGGGGCGTGGACACCGTTCTAAGCAGCTGTCTGTGTTACTCAAGGACTATGTCACGTCACACATACACTCTCCTACAACTCACGCTCTCACACCCAGTCTTTCCGATTCAAACTCCTCGTCAACGGTTTCTGGTAAGATACTTTATCCCATCTCTCACTACTTGTCTGATTCTGGTTTTTCAGCAAACCACATAGCCTTTATGGCTGCGGTCCTTGACAGTACAGAACCGAAGTATTTCAAGGATGCAGTACTTGTTAAAGAATGGTGCACAGCTATGCAACAGGAAATCCAGGCTCTTGAAACGAACCACACATGGGATATAACTGACTTACCTCGGGGGGAAAAAGCCATCAACAGTAAATGGGTCTACAAATTAAAGTTCAATTCAGATGAAAGTTTGGAGAGACATAAAGCACGATTGGTAATTTGTGGTAATCGACAACAAGAAGGCACTGACTTTAAGGAAACCTTCGCACTGGTTGCTAAGATTACAACTGTTCGATTTCTTCTCAGTGTGGCAGCTGCGAAAGAGTGGGAAGTCCATCAAATGGACGTTCATAATGCCTTTCTCCATGGTGATCTCAAAGAGGAAGTGCATATGAAGCTTCCACCGGGTTTCAAATCGTCTGATCCATCCAAAGTTTGTCGTCTGCGGAAATCTCTTTATGGACTTAAACAAGCCCCTCGATGTTGGTTCGCTAAACTTTCCACAGCACTTCAACAGTTCGGATTTCAGCAGAGTAAAGAAGATTACTCACTGTTTTCCTACAAGAGAGGTTCTACGATCTTACACATACTTGTGTATGTTGACGATTTTATTATCGCATGAAACAACCATTCAGATATAAATCGGTTCAAGGTACATCTCAACAAGTGTTTTCACATGAAGGATCTTGGCAAATTGAAATATTTTTTGAGAATCGAAGTTTCTCGGGGACAGGATGGCTTCTGCCTTTCACAGAGAAAATATGCCCTCGACATTATATCTGAAGCTGGTCTGTTAGGAGCAAAGCCTGCGGCAGTTCCCATCGAGCTCAATCATAAACTGGCAACAGTTCAGAGTCCAGCTCTCGACAATCCCGAGCAGTATCGACGTCTCGTTGGCCGCTTCATTTACCTGACCATAACACGCCCCGACTTGAGTTACGCAGTTCACATTCTTTCCCAATTCATGAAAGCACCGCTTGTTGCTCATTGGTAAGCAGCTCTTCGTCTGGTTCGCTACTTGAAAGGCTCTCCAGCTCAGGGTGTTCTACTGCGATCAGACAATTCTCTTACGCTTACAGCATATTGCGACTAGGACTGGGCTGCTTGTCCCATCACTCGCCGATCTCTCTCTGCCTATATTGTGTACTTGGGAGACTCCCCAATATCTTGGAAAACCAAGAAACAACAAACGGTGTCTTGCTCATCTGCTGAAGCCGAGTATCGCGCCATGGCTTATACACTTCGCGAAATCAAGTGGTTGAAAGCTCTCTTGAAGACGTTTGGTTATAAACACTCCGCTCCGATCACTCTTCACTGCGACAGCCAAGCAGCGATTCACATAGCTGCAAATCCGGTCTTCCATGAACGTACTAAACACATTAAAGCTGATTGTCATCAAGTCAGAGACGCAGTTCAAGAAGGTCTCATCCGTACTGAACACATATCCACCAAAGATCAAGTCGCGGATCTGTTTACTAAAGCTCTTCCACGACCTACATTTGAGAAATTACTGTCCAAGTTAGGTGTACGAGATTTCGTACCACTTACTTGAGGGGGGATATTAGCAAGAGTTTAGGAAATATCTAGAGTATCTTGTATATATGATCTCTACGATATGAGTATATCGGGAAAAAGGAAATATGTGTTGTATATATGTAACCTCTTTACATTATTGAATACACAAGAAAATCTCTTCTCAAAATCACAAAGATTTCAGATGACATCCAATCATCATCAGCCAATCAGACTATAGGATGGCTCACCAAGCCAGTATACGCCCTTGGAGAGAAACAACTTGATCTCACCAGGGACATAGGTGCACATTTTGGATCATATCTACCAACTATTAGGAGTTAAGCTACGACCCAACCTATTCCAGAAACTTAAGACATCAAGGAGCCAGCACAAAGTGGAAGTGCTTTAATATCCTTTCACATGAGGAAGTTATGCATGTTATAAAACAGAAGACTTCTAAGAAACTCGCTGGAGATCAACTGTTACTTATGGTAGAGCTCAGAACGTACCAGGATGAATCAAGCAATAAAAATACTTGTTTTGAAATCTGGACTCATCAGGGAATCCATGATATTTACAATCAAGCCCATAACAGCTCAGATAAAGAATCTACACAAGTTCTAACCCAATGGTTTCTAGATTTGTCTCATTTGGAAGTTCACGGACTTGATGGACTTCAAGCTTATATTTGGAGACATGGAGGGCATTGCAACATCTCTCTGAGTCAAGGTTATACTCTTTTTTGTTTAGTGTGGTTTTATCCCAAATGGGTTTTCCCACTAAGATATTTAACGAGATAATTTGAGGCCCAACATATTAGCAGAGCAGTATGGCCCATCCGACCAACAAGTCATACACGACCTATTAGCATTTTTTTTCTTTTATATTAATTCTTGTAAGGCTTTAAGCCCATTTCTTTTTAATTTCTCTTAGGGTTTTGAAACTAAAGGCTTATTTAGTCTAGCACTTGTATTTTTCACTTAACGTTTAATTGAAAGAAAACCCTAGAGCTATTTGCTTGTAGTGTGCGGCCGTGAGGAGATTATGTGCGGATTCCCCCTAGAAAATCAGACCAACTCGTCCCTGTTCGAGTTAAACTTCTCATTGATCCATCATCTAGCATCAGAAGAGAGCTCTTCAGTCCAGCTGCTCGTGCTCCATCGTCCTATCTTGTTCGTGGCACCAAAGAGAGCGACCTCAATCCAGCCTTGGTGTCAACCTCAGATGGGTTCATTGTGAGCTTCCCCCTAAGCTTATATCATCTGGTATCAGAGATTAGGCTCTTGAAACCTAACCGGTCGAATTCTAAACCCTATCATCTTTACTTGTCTGCGTTTTTTTGTTTTCTTTTAGTCTACCTTTCAAAAAAAAAAGTGTTTCAATTTTGTTTCTGCTTGATACTTGCTAGTTATTTCCTCTTCATTTATAAAATAAAAAGAGGTGTTGTTAAGGGTTATAATCGCGTTTTACTTGTGAACCGATTTCTTTTGATATTCCTTGGTGTAGATTGTTCTTTTTGTATCACCTATTGCTTGAGTCATGGTTTGTTCTAGTTCATTGTTTAATCATTCCTCATCCTGATATAAAAAATGGAATTAGCTTTGATTGTTCCTTTAATAAGATGTGCATATTGCATTCTCTCGCTAGGTTTGTTACGATTGTTTGCATTGTGACCGAGTTGTGTGGTTTAGGTTTAGCTCATGTTTCTTTCTTTGGTTCATCTTGAATAAATTAAATTAGCTCGTACCTGCAAGGAAAACCAAAAGAATCTATTAGTCATATCTATAATAAAAACCAGCTGCACTAGTACTAATCATCATCGATAGAATTCGATGTCCACTTAACATGTTTGTGTGTAACAATTACTTGCGGTTAGGCTTTGCTTTGGTTTGGTTTAGTTTCTTTATGGCTTTGGTCTGTTTTAATTTAATTATTTTAACTTTATACTTGCATGAAACTAAAGAAGCTGGCTAGTAACGTTAGGTTGTATTATCGATTGTGACCTTTGCTCGTTTTGAGTTTGTTTACGTGACTTCCCTGCCTAGTACTTTGCTTGTGATTACCATTACTATCCTGAGATCATCCTGCCTCATTATTTACTTTGTCTTATGTTGCATCTTCAAAAAAAAATTAATACTAAAAACGGTCCCGTAGCATTGTTACCTTTGTTTTTTTGTCACTTTTCTGTTCTGCTTATTGCTTCTTCCTTCTTTTATTTCTTTTTGCGTTTGATTGTTTTCTGAGTGCGCAGGATCAGGAAGCATGGACTGAGACAATGCAGAACCGGTCGACATGGTGCAGCTGCTTGGAGCCATCCAAGCCGTTGGTGAACGTTTGAGCCTGCTGGAGCAACAACGACTATCATCACTCCACGCTAAGAGAGGAGAAGCCGTGCTTGCCTATCAACAAGAGAGATCAGAAGATGGTCATGCCGCAGATGAGGTGGCGCCCAAGCCACCCGACCATTACCAGCCGCACCACACCACCAGACTAAGACCATCTCGACCTTGGACTCATCTAACTACCAATCTTATAACTTTTGTTTACGACCCATATCTTTTTTAGGAATTGAGGACTATCTTCAATGGGAAGAAGATTTGGAAGACTACTTTCTGGTTATCAAATCCTAAAAAGAGACAAGCCCGCGTATGCCATCCGCACCTTGACCGTAGAAGCTTATCAACGGTGGAAACATGAGGAGAAGTAGCGAGTTCATTACAAGGAACCAGCACGCACTTTGGAAGATATCAAATGGCTCATGTATTGACACTATGTCACGCCTAGGCTGCCACCAAAGGCCCTTCCAAACACAAAGGCCACGTTCGTAGCGGGACGAGTTTCAAATCCAGAACGCGAGCCTAAGCTTAAAGCTACGTCCCAAGGTAATTATTCTGATCTTAAGAGGTTAAATTAATTAACTTGCGACAGGTACAAAGCACAAGGAACGAACTTACAAAATGGTAAAGTGAAAATGGATCAAATACTTAGGATTGACTCGCAAGTTAACGAGGCTCACACTGAATATTGTCAATCTATTTACGAGGATCCCAAAACTTTTTTAATGCACTTGCGCTTGTCCAAAAGTGTTGAGAAGGACGCAGGTCGAACAGAGAAGCAAACGGGCCAAGCCGACGCTCCAACGAAGGCAGCAACACCATCCAACTCTATTCAAGAAAAATTGGATCCAGCAACGACTAAAATGACGGCCTCTAAAGATCTTATAGCCTTTAGCTCACTACAGACCGAGTCCACCCAAGAAGCTGAGAAGAAAAGACTGCAATTAAAACAGGGCCTAACGTTTAAGGAAGATCAAGACACGACCAGCACCATAAGGACAGAGGATGATCCACAGACTGGAGGCTATGCTGAGATCAAGGAAAATCCGTCTGACCCAAATCAGACAGAGAGTATTAGTCAGGTAAGTCATTCTTTAAAACTATTTATCTATACTGATTCCACAGCCGTACTAAAGGACCTACTGAATTTAAAAGAAAATGAGGAATTATAACATGTTTTAAGACCACAACTAGATCTCGATAGGAGTACATGTTCAGCATGTATACCCTTCCCTAAAGAACACCTAATGCGCTTGCTTCTTCCCAAAGGTGTCCATATAATTGCAGGAACCAAAGAGAAGAACCAGAAAGAGGTACCACTTAACCTTGGACGCTGCAAGACCGAGACCACATAATATGATGGTGGAGCAGCTTGTCTGTGGCGCCCAAGACAGATCAAAGGCATGATAGTGAATCACCTACTCAAAGGAGAACCGCTTGATATCTCTTACGCCAATGAGCCTCTGATCCATTAAGGTAAGACCATGGAGTCACAAAACTGCATGAAAGCTAACTCGCTTTCTCTTAGTGCAGGCTATACAGTTTCGAGGTCCAAACCTTTTCAAGAGGGATAGTATGATGAGGAAACCAAGCCATCATCAGCCAAGTAGACTATATGATGGCTCACCAAGCTAGTATATGCCCTTGGAGAGAAGCAGCTTGATCGCACAAGGGATATAGGTGCACGTTTTGGATCATATCTACCAACAAGGAGGAGTTAAGCTACCACCCAACCTGTTCCAGAAACTTAAGCCATCAAGGAGTCATCACAAAGTGGAAGTGCTTTAATAGCCTTTCACATGAGGAAGTTATGCGTGTTACAAAACAGAAGACTTCTAAGGAACTCGCTGGAGACCAACTGCTACTTATGGGAGAGCTCAGAACAGACCAGGATAAATCAAGCAACAAAGAAACTTGCTCTGAAATCTTGACTCATCATGAAATCCAGGATAGTTAGAATCATTCCCATACCAGCTCGGATGAAGAATCTACACAAGTTTTAACCCAATGGTTTATGGACTTGCCTCATATGGAAGCTCACGGACTTGACAGACTTCAAACTTATTTTGGAGACCAGGAGGGCATTGTAACATCTCTCTGGGCCAAGGTTATACTTTTTCCCCTTAGTGTGGTTTAATCCCCAATGGATTTTTCCACTAAGATATTTAACGAGGTAATCCAAGGCCCGACCCATTAGCAGAGAAGTATGGCCAATCCGACCAACAAGCCATACACGACCTATTAGGCTTTTGTCTTTTGTTTTAATTCTTGTGAGGCCTGAAGTACCATTTATTTTTAATTTATCTTAGGGTTTCGAAACTAAAGGGCTATTTAGCCTAGCACTTGTATTTGTTTCACTTAATGTTTAATTGAAAGAAAATCCTATAACTATTTGCTTGTTGTGTGCGGCCGTGAGGAGCTTGTGTGCGGATTCCCCCTTGCAACTCATACCAACTCGTCCATGTTCCTGTTCAACTTCTCATTGATTCATCATCTAGCATCAGCAGAGAGCGACTTCAGTCTAGCTGCTCGTGCTCCATCGTCCTATCTTGTTCGTGGCACCAAGGAGAGCGACCACAGTCCAGCCTTGGCGTCAATCTCAGATCGGTTCATTGTGAGCTTCCCCCGAAGCTTACATCAGTACCAGTGTGATGGGACTCAACTTGATGATGAGCTTATTCGATCACAAGAACATACATGTTAGCGCCTAAGCTGCATGAATGATAAACGCCGCCGCTATTGCGGCTAACAGGATATTCACTAGATTTGGCTCAAATACGACCTACTATAAAATCGGCAAATGACGGAAGAAGGTCTGAAAGTATGAAGAATAAGTATTACAAAATAAAAGCATGAAGAAATAAATAAAAGAAACTCGAAAGAGAAGAGAAGGTACCTAAATTTTTATTTCTGGTAAAGGATGGTAAAAATGAAGGAAACAATCAAGTATTTATGGAAGTCGTGAGAGAGTTATCTCAAAATCACAATAAATAGGATTAAATAAACTATTTCAAGTCGATCTAGCTGTCGCACCAAACAATCGTTTTCTTGCAATTCGCTGAACCTTTTTTAACTTGTCTCACCAAACTGGAAGGGCATACTCCAAACCAAATCTAGACTAATACCTAATTAATCTATGTGGAAGTTCATCTTCAACAATGACTCCAGCAGAATAAACAGAAAAGATATGATTTTCTTGAATTTAGGACTTAAGAAACATTTCAACACACAAAGCATAACTGTCTATATAACTATTTTATTTGGAAGCCGGAACGACGTTGTTTTACGAGTGTTGAAGTTTCGAAAGACATTGCATGCCACGTAAGGAATGAAAGTGCAGGTGAGGCAGTATAATATAGTGCAGAAAGTAAGAGACACAAAGTTTTATGAGTTTCGATTTTTTCTACTCCCCCAATTCCGAATTCACTTGAATAGAAAGTAATCCCACCAATTACAGACGAATAGAACAAACCCTATTGATCTATCGCTCTACCCAATACAAGAATTCTTCAGGATCAAACACTTGAGCTAAGCTCCCCCTAGAACCTAGACTTTTTTCAAAGATACAAAAGCCCTCTTGAGTTTTTATTCTCTCAACTCTTGCATCTTCATAAGGCCACGCCTCTCCTCTTTATATAGGGTGAACTTGCTCCTCAAGTTTACCTAAATAAAGATATAGCAAATATCCTTTTTATTTTGATATTTCCTATTTCACCTTTTTGGAACTTTTCCTTTTTTCTTGAAACTTATTCAAAGAATAAGTAAACAACTCCAAGCTGCAATCTTCACTCCAAGATCTTCATCCAGCTCAGCACACAACCAATAAACCGAATCACATCATAAAGATTCGTTCATATATCATCAATCGAACATATCCACGTCCTGAGTCACGTCTTGTACTACCACTTGTACTACGCCGTGACTGACACATCAAATACCTCTTCAATCTCCCCCTTTTTGACTATGTATGTGATCTCAACAACCCTAGCATCAAAGGCTTCGCCACTAGCAACATCCAACAACATAAAAAACTAGCAACACCAATCTCCCCTTACTTGAGTCACATCATGGTCAAAAACTAACACATGAACCGTCCTCCTCCATATTGAGGATGAAATCCTACTGCACCATCTCCAAAGTGATTAACTTTCTTCCTCCAGATCTTCATGACCCTTGTGCCTCCATGAGTAGCTCTTTGAACATGTCCTTTCCCTTCACAATGACAACATATAGGACCATGAAATCTCACTCCATGAGCTTGCTCCATTCTTCTCTTCTCCTTCAATAACTTGAAGCATCTTGGCCTAATATGTCCAACAACTCCACAATGGTGACAAACAGGACGCCAAATTCGTTTAGGTGCACTCTTCACTTCTGGGGTTTTCCTTGTTGCAGTCGCAGTTCTTGTACCAGCTCTCGTACCAGTTGTCGTACCAGTCGACGTACCAGTTGCAGACTTCATAACAGTGACAGTCTTTGTAGAAGCTGTTGATGCAACATCCAACTTTCCACCAGATACAAAAACACAGTCAGCTTTTGAGGATTCTCCATTGAATCCAAGACCACATCGATCACTTTTGCCAATGGTGAGAAGATGATCCAACTTCTTTGTGCCATTATTCAGCATCCTCACACCTTTTTGAGTCTCTTCAAGTTGAGCTCTGGCTTGCTGTGCTTCTTCTTCTTTCTCTGTTGCATACTTTCGTACTTCAGCAACTTCAGCTTCTAGCTTAACTTTCTCCTTGGTCAATGATGCATTCTCCTCAACCATCTTACACCAATGCTCATACAAGGCTTTGTAATTCTCATCAAAATCATCATCATCACTTACAGGATCGTCATCACTTTCATCATTGTCACTATCAATTGCACACCCTGTTGCAGACGCTGATGCAGGTTCTGTCGCAGACGCTGATGCAGATCCTGTTGCAGACTTCGTAGCACAACTAGACTCAAAGGTTGTGAATGCCACAAAGTTCTTTATTTCTTCACCATCATCTGAATCACTTCCAGAATCATCCTTGACGTTCCTCTTCTTCTTATTATGCTGTAAATTTGCACAATCACGGCTAAAGTGACCAAATCCATGGCATTCATAGCATTGTATCTTCGAAGATGAGCTGTCCAACTTATTTCTTTGATTTTTCTTATCTTCCTTCATCTTCAGATACTTATAAAATTGTCTTGACAGCATTGCCATAGAATCTTCAGAAGATGAAACTTGTAGAGCAACTCCAACATCAACATCCTTCTTGTGAGCTTGTTCTTCATACGCTTTATTCAACTCAAAAGCTTGAAGTATCCCAACAAACTCATCAAACGCCATCTCATCCAGATTATGAGCTTCTTCAACAGCAGAGATCTTTGACTCAAACTTTGATGGAAGAGATCTCTTCAGCTTCTTCACAAGCTTCTTGTCCTTGTAAGTCTTTCCAAGAGCGAATGACTCATTAGATATGTCACACAACTTAGCACTAAATTGAGCCACGGTTTCTCCTTCATCCATCCTTAGATTCTCAAATTTAGATGCTAACATATCCAGCTTAGTCCTCTTGACACTTGTGGTACCTTCAAACATGTTCTCCAATGTTTTCCATGCCTTTTGAGCTGACACACATTGAGAAATCAACTTGAAGTAACTTGCATCAATTGCATTATAAATTGCAGTCTTGGTTTTAGAATTGCAACTTGATGCCTTCTCCTCTTCAGCATTCCATTGATCTCTAGGCTTAAGAACTTCAACTCCTTTATCATTAACCATCATAGGGGGGTTCCAACCATTCTCAATCGAATTCCAACAATCCTCATCAAGACCACTAATGAAAGCTTGCATACGAACCTTCCAATATCCATAATTTGAAGAATCAAGCCGTGGTGGTCTGGTCATAGACGTTCCTTCTTTGTGAGACTCCATCGAACCGAACTCTGTGCTACTTCCTGAGCTACCTTCTGATCCTCACCTTAGATCTGCTCGAAACAAGACTGAATCTCTATCAAGCACCCGCTCTGATACCAATTGAAAGTGCAGGTGAGGCAGTATAATATAGTGCAGAAAGTAAGAGACACAAAGTTTTATGGGTTTCGATTTTTTCTACTCCCCCAATTCCGAATTCACTTGAATAGAAAGTAATCCCACCAATTACAGACGAATAGAACAAACCCTATTGATCTATCGCTCTACCCAATACAAGAATTCTTCAGGATCAAACACCTGAGCTAAGCTCCCCCTAGAACCTAGACTTTTTTCAAAGATACAAAAGCCCTCTTGAGTTTTTATTCTCTCAACTCTTGCATCTTCATAAGGCCACGCCTCTCCTCTTTATATAGGGTGAACTTGCTCCTCAAGTTTACCTAAATAAAGATATAGCAAATATCCTTTTTGTTTTGATATTTCCTATTTCACCTTTTTGGAACTTTTCCTTTTTTCTTGAAACTTATTCAAAGAATAAGTAAACAACTCCAAGCTGCATTCTTCACTCCAAGATCTTCATCCAGCTCAGCACACAACCAATAAACCGAATCACATCATAAAGATTCAAGAATAGTCTTCTAATTCAAAAATATAGAGGAAAGAAAAGTCTTCCTGACATTAGTCTTTGTCTACACTACAATTACCGATCTTGAAGGGGGTATTAAGATTCATGGAGATTACATAAGAAATTGTAAATCAAATCTGTATAAATGATAATTATTAGCATATATTCTCTATAAAGGTTTCTAGCACTTAGAGCTGAGTTCATAATCAAGTCCAACCTGCGAAAAGCTTTGCTTTCTCTTTCAAATTTTGTTATGTTCTTAGGGCTCGACTGGTTCAAACGCGGCGGTAGCGGTTGCGATTGCGAGAGTTTGCGGAAGCGGGCGGTTGCGGTTAGTAGCGTTTGTAAACGTTTTGTACGACTGGTTTAGCAATTGGAAGCGACTGTGTTTGCAGAATATTCTTGACTGGTTGACAAGCGGTTGCGGTTAATAGCGGTTGAATAAAAATATTAAAGTAAAAATAATGTGTTAAATCAAATCAAGCTTGGGATGCTTCTCGAGAAAAAAAATGAATCAATTCCATATCTCAAGAAATTTTGATCTCGGATTCTATGTTGCCATTACAATAGAGCTGAAGTTGGGCGAGTAAGCTGCATGACAACTGTAGAGGACAAGCATATTATGTCGACCAAAATGAGCCACGTGAATTAACCTTTTCAAAGACTTGTTACTGTATCAAACACCCTCTAAACGTGTTGATGAACAAGAAACAAAGATCGAAAAAAGTAAAATTAAAACTGATTCTCAAAGAAAAGTCCAAAATAGATTTTCAAAGAACTAAATGAAAAATTCCAAAACACTAACATAGCTTCTTGTTTGAAAAACACCAAAAGAAAAACGTGAGAAAAAGATCCAGCCATGTCTTCATGTATGATTCTTCTTTAACGAGCATCCCATATCTCTCGCGCTATACAATCTCTAATGATTCATCCTTTTTTAAAGCATCAAGCTTGTTCTTAATTTTATTCCAATTTAGAGTCAATGCATATTGTTTGTTTAATTCCGTGAGAACGTTTTGTTTTCTTTGTTCTGACAAACTTTTGCCTTTACTATGTCCAGCTTGTTTCTCTAGGGTTATTAGTTCTAGTAAAAAACGGGTCATCTCGTTTGACCAATTGATTTTCTGTTCAAAAATAAGTAAACATACAAGTACCAAACATAAGGATGAAACATAAACTTTATAACTCACGCAGAAAAGCATAACAAAAATCAACATAAAATAAAACAACAATTTAACTACTAATAGAACAAAAAAAACTTATGTTTGATTCTTGACCATCTTCTGGTTGTGTAGAGGCCATAATTTCATTGCTTTAGCGTCGTCTGTGGCCGTAGAAATCTTAGGACTATTCTTCTGTGGCTGCAGAAATCTTAGGGTTAATTATATAGAGAATAGGTAGGATATAATAATATATATATGTATATATATATATATATATATATATATTAAGATATTACGGGTGATTTGATATGATATGTATCATGTATGTCATGTAATTTAAAATATATAGTGTTAACGAATAAGATACATATGGGATGTGATAGTTATAGATAATGATATTAGTAGTTATACATACGTGATATGATGATAATAGTTATAGGTAATAATTCTAGAAAATTTTAGAATTATACGTTTTTTTTTTTGTAAACGCAACCGCCTGCAACCGCAAACGCTTGCGGGAAGGAGCTTTTGATTTTTAGCGGTAAGGAGCGATTCCAAGCGGTACAAAGCAGTTATAATGATTGTTTCTAAACGCTATCAACCACAACCGCCCGCAAACGTAGCGTTTGCGGGTGACAGCGGGTGAACCAATCAAGCTCTTAGTGTAAAGATTGAGCTTGAAAAATGCAGCCCAAAGTATAAAAACGAACATTTTTTCTTTTGAGTTTAATTTAACATTACATTCAAGATAAAAGTTTCTACCACTTAGGGCTCGACTGGTTCAAACGCGGCGGTTGCGGTTGCGGTTGCGAGAGTTTGCTGAAGCGGGCGGTTGTGGTTAGTAGCGTTTGTAAACGTTTTGTACGACTGGTTTAACAATTGGAAGCGGCTGTGTTTGAGGAATATTCTTGACTGGTTGACAAGTGGTTGCGGTTAATAGCGGTTGAATGAAAATACTAAAGTAAAAATAATGTGTTAAATCAAATAAGGCTTGGGATGCTTCTCGGAAAAAAATGAATCAATTCCATTTCTCAAGAAAGTTTGATCTCAGATTCTACGTTGCCACTACGATAGAGCTGAAGTTGGGCGAGGAGTTGCAGGACAACTGTAGAGGACAAGCATATTATTTCGACCAAAAGGAGCCACATGAATTAACTTTCCCAAAGACTTGTTATTGTATCAAGCATCCTCTAAACGTGTTGGAGAACAAGAAACATAGATCGAAAAAGTAAAATTAAAATTGATTCTCAAAGAAAAGTCCAAAATAGATTTTCAAAGAACGAAATGAAAAATTCCAAAACACTAACATAGCTTCTTGTTAGAAAAATACCAAAAGAAAAACGTGAGAAAAAGATCCAGCCTTGTCTTCATATACGTTTCTTCTTTAACGAGCATCCCATATCTCTCGCGCTATACCATCTCTAACGATTATTCCTTTTTAAAGCTTCAAGCTTGTTCTTAATTTTATTCCAATTTAGAGTCAACTCATATTGTTTGTTTAATTCCGTGAGAACGTTTTGTTTTCCATGTTCTGACAAATTTTTGCCTTTACATTGTCCAACTTGTTTTTCTAGCGTTATTAGTTCTAGTAAGAAACTGGTCATCTCGTTTGACCAATTGGTTTTCTGTTCAAAAAATAAGTAAACACACAGGTACTAAACATAATTAAGCATGAAACATAAATTGTATAATTCACGCAGAAAAGCATAACAAAAATCAACATCAAAAGAAAACAATAATTTAACTACAAATAGAACAAAAAAAACTTATGTTTGATTCTTGACCATCTTCTGGTTGTGTAGAGGTCATAATTTTACTGCTTTAACGTCGTCTGTGGCCGTAGAAATCTTAAGGCTATTCTTTTGTGGCTGCAAAAATCTTAGGGTTATTATATAGAGAATAGGTAGGATATAATGATATATATATATATATATAAAATAAGATATTACGGGATGTGATAGTTATAGATAATGATATTAGTAGTTATATATACGTGATAGATATGATGATAATAGTTATAGATAATAATTTAAATAGAAAATTTTAGATTTATACGTATTTAAAAAAAAAAAAAATTTATAAACGCAACCGCCCGCAACCGCAAACGCTTGCGAGAAGGAGCTTTTGATTTTTAGCGGTAAGGAGCGATTCCAAGCGATACAAAGCGGTTGTAATGATTGTTTCTAAACGCTATCAACCGCAACCGCCACCCGCAAACGCTACGTTTGCGGGTGGCAGCGGGTGAACCAATCAAGCTCTTAGGATTGTATCTATTTATTATACACCATCTCTTTCTTAATTCAATACAATTATAATATTTGGTACTATACCTTTAAAACAACGTATTTATTAACAAATTTATAACTCAACGACAACTCAACTCCGTGAAGACCTGGCTCATTGACATTGTACCATCTTCAGATTGGGATTGACTAATTGTGAAAGCAGGAGCCTTAGGTAAAGGAATAGTTATAGTCTCACTGCCAAGCCAAACTATTACAGAGCTCATGGTTGGTCTCTTTGTTGCATTTTCTTGAACACACAACAAACCAATCTGGATCAACTTAATGATCTCGTTACTTGGATTCTCTGCCAATAATGGATCAATTATAGTCTCCGGCCTTCCTTCAACCCACCTCTTCCATGCCTGAACCAAAATAAAATACATATTATTCTTACTTTCTACATAGGTTTGAAGATACAAAGGAAGGACCGAAGGACCAAGAAGAATGATGTGTGAAGAAACTTACAAAAGCTGCAATTCCTTCTCCTTCATACCTATTGTTTCTTTCACCACTTATCATCTCAAGAAGTACAACACCGAAGCTATACACATCAGATTTAGCTGATATTTCCCCGCGATTCAGGTATTCAGGAGCCATATATCCACTGCATTTATGCAACTAGTAACATTAGTTGATGTTTAGGATATTTATGTGTCATCAAAGTTGATTGATATGTTCTTACCGGGTTCCAGCTATTCGTTTTGTTTCAGCTCGAGTCTCATCAGTGTCGAACAACCTCGCAGTCCCAAAATCTGCAACTTTGGGGTTCATATCTGCATCTAAAAGGATGTTGCTTGCCTTCAAGTCTCGGTGAATAATCTTCAGCTGAGAATCTTCATGGAGATAAACAAGACATCGAGCAATGCCTTCTATAATTTTGAACCTCATCTCCCATGTAAGAAGGGAACGCTTCTCTTCATCTGCAGATTTAGAAAAAAACATTTTTATTGCTAAGAGTTTCTAAAACCTATCGAAAATGCAGATGTCTTTCTAAGTTCTCACCGAAAATAAAGTGGTCAAGACTTGAGTTGGGGACGAAATAGTAGACAAGAATCTCTTCATCTTCTTCATTACAGAAGCCAAGAAGCTTAACCAGATTCTTATGTTGGAGTCTTGTCAAGAGTGAAACCTCATTCTTAAACTCCATACCTCCTTCTGAACCTCTGGTTAATCTCTTGACCGCTATCTCTTTCCCATTTATACTCATCCCAAACCAAGATCTCAATAAGTCATGATTAGGAAAAATATTATTACTACCTTATGGACCGTACCAAATCCACCTTCACCAAGCTTATTTTCAGACGAAAAGTCATTGGTTGCCATTAAGATCATAGCAAGATCAAACCGTAACATAAATTGACCATCCGAATCACAGTAATCTGCACTACCAACTAAAAGAAAAAGAAATAATTAATTTGTACTTGCTCTCTACATTATACGGTTGACTGAAGCGAGAAATAAATAAATAATTAATCACTTACACTTGATTCTTCTGTTTAATTTTCTTTTCCCTGCATTGACTTTGTAGAAAGCAATAAATACCAAAAGATTAATGAAAGTAAAAACCACAATTATCGCCATAACTCCTCTATATCCTATGCCTCTTCCTGAAATTTTTTAACTCTGTTTTAGTCTGAGAACCTCTTTATCATACTTAAGATTTTGGAAATGATCTAATTCATTTGTTATACCTTTTTGTCTGGTAAACAAATACATTATCAAAAGCACTGTGGAAAGAAAATAGATCCCATCTGAAGAAACAGCTCGGAAGACTAACCTCTCCTCCAATTCTTGTCCGATCCATTCTATAATACGTCACGCATACTCCCAAACATGCCTTGCAATCTTCGGAAGTTATATCGGGTGTGCACTGCATCGGCTTTTTCGGCACTATAGTACTTTTGTACGAAGGAAATTTCAGCTTTTGAGGCAGCCTCGAGGGTCCCATTCACCATCGATGCCCATTGTTGTATGAAAAGGGTCTTGTTTTTAGATGGGCCGATATCATCTGGACTTTTAGATTGAACAGGAGAAATAAGCTCGAAGTTCCCAAAAGTTGAGTGGCTAGCGGATCGTACAAGGCAAGAAACACGGTCTGAATCGTCACTGGTCCAAAGAAACGAATCCGTGCTGCTTAGACAAATCGTTTGTGTTTCCTGAGTCGCTTTTTTGATACAACTCGAACAGACTTCTTCCTCGTAGCCTCTTGCGCAGAGGCCAAGAGCGTAAACTCTGTTGGGATCTTGGCCGAGTGAAACGTAGTAGAATCCGCCGTTAGTGACGACTTTATTAGCAAATGTAGAGAAGAGATTGCGGCAATTCTGAGCGTAAGTGCCGCTAGTGGAGCTTCCGAAACATTCGACGGCATTAACAACTTCGAGGGTTTGAAGGACAAAAAGAAAAGAAGATGAAAGTGTCAGATTTAATGAAAAAGAAATTGCACCCGTTGGAACAGCATAAGTGGTGTTGAAATAGGTGTTGAATATCAAACTAACAAAGTGTTTGATATTTCCATGAAAAGATACGTTGTCACAACATAGAGAGAACATCTTAGAGTCTTCTTACACGAGGGCATGCGTGGATTAAAGAAGAAAAGAAGATGCCCTTTGTCTCTTGATTAGATTAAAGAAGACAAAAAGAATAAAGAGAGTGGAGAAGTCTTAGTGGTCAATTGCAAAGCTTTTGTCTCCTGATCCTTGGTACAAGAGAGAGAAGGCTTCCATTGTTGACTACCCCATCGAAATACACCTGCAAACAAAGAGATTAGAAAAGTTTTTAAGTTAGCAAAAACTTAAGAAACGTTTTGGTTAGAACTTGATTTCATAAATACTTCAAGGTTTTAATCTTTCATCTTTGTGAGAGTGAGAGTTAGAAACCATTGATTACAAGCTAAGGAATTGTCTTAGGCTGTGTATAAATCCAATAGAGAGTGTTGTGAACATCTTGAAAGATTTCTAAGCTATAAAAAAACTCGGTGCGTCGGAGTTTCGAGAACGTTGCCGTGTTCATCTGCTTTTTCAATTGGTATCAGAGCGAGCATCTAAAACAAGTTGTAGCTTTACAACAGGTGAAGATCCTGCGGAAAGATGGACGTAAAGGAGCTGGTGTTTCTACAACGAAATCCTATCCTTGAGAAGGGTAACTACGGTCACTGGAAGATGAAGATGAGAGCACTTATCAGAGGAATCCATGAGGACTCATGGACTGCGGTAGAAACGGGATGGACATCTCCAACAGCAAGAGGTAAAGGTGGACAGGAAGTGGAAAAACCCAAGTCTCTTTGGACAGATGATGAGAAAAGCCTAGCTAAGTACAACGCAAAAGCTTTGTCTGCCATCTTCAACGCCATCAACGAGAATCAGTTCAAGCGTGTTGAATGTTGTGAATCCACGAAAGAGTCATGGGATAAGCTTAAAGTTGCCTATGAAGGAACATCAAATGTAAAAAAAATATCGTCTTGATAAGCTTGCAACAAAGTTTGAGAATATCTGCATGGAAGAAATGGAATCCATAGAAGAGTTCAGCGGAAAGCTAAGTGTAATTGCAAATGAAGCTCAAAACATGGGTAAAAATATAAAGATAAGAAGCTGGTGAAAAAGCTTCTAAGGAGTCTGCCATCCAAGTTTGAGTCCAAGAAAACAGCTATGGGTACTACCTTGGACACGGACAACATTGACTTTGATGAAGTGGTTGGACATCTACAAGCATATGAAATGGAGATTCCTGCAGCTAAGGCAAGCAGCTCAAGAGGAATAGCTTTTGTTTCTAATGAAAGAGATGACGTGCGTGACATCAAAAATGAGATGGGAATGATGTCTAAAAACTTCATCAGAGCTCTTAGAAGATCCGACGAAGGAAGCAAGAAAACTTACTCTCGACCAAAAACCGTAGACAAAGATCGAGAATGGACAAGTGGGAAAAATGACCAACAATGTCATGAGTGTCAAGGCAATGGTCACTTCAAGGCTGAGTGTCCCAACATTAAAAGTGATAGGGTCAAGAATTAATCCCTATTCTAACTGCAAGTGCACAGATATGCAATCGTAGTACAAAGGGTATCGAATCCACAGAGACTCTAGATTCTTGCGATAGATTGTAGAAATTCAGGTTAAGCTAGGTAGCAGTAGAGAAAGCAATAAAGCAAAGCAGAAAAGTAAATAGTTGTTGTAAATCAGAAGGCGAAGGCGTTATGTCAAGGGAGTTCTCAGGAAATCAGGAACATAGGCAACCAATCAATCGGGATCTAATTAAGAACTGTTCTAGAACTAGAATCACAGGATTATAAGAAGCCAACTTTCGTTGCGAATCCTATCTATGTCTAACAACCTAGCAAACCAACTTTCGTTGCGAGTTCTAGAGTTCTAAACAAGCATTAATCACGAGTTCGTTTGTTCACAAATACTCTAAACCAAATTTCTTTGCGAGTAGATCAAATTGCTCATCTAGGTTCTTTCTAGCTAATTAACCAACTGTCGATGCATCAATCAGCCTAACATCAATAATTTAAGTGGCCAATTCAGATCAAGCAATAAGAACAACCCTAGATGAAGAACTAGCAGATATGAATCCCTACAGATTGATCAACCTATAATTCCATGAAATCCCCTGTGAGAATCCCTAAACCTTAACTGGTAAACTACTCAGACATGTTCATCGAAACAGAAGACATCTTGAATAGAAAACCAAATTTCATATAATAGAATAAAGAACTGGGGTTCGAAATCCTCTCTCTTTCAAGAACAAGATCAGCCCCTCCCACTCTCTCAAAGTAAAATAATGCTTAAGTAAAGCGTAGCCTAAACAATGTCTTAAAAATCCTAATATAATGATCTAATCACGGCTGGAGCTTCTTTGTAATTATGAGAAACTTCGGGGCAAAAGTGCAAATTCCAAACTCTTGATAAAACGCCGAGAATTGTCTGTGTCGACCTTGTGTCGATCGATGCACATGTTGTGTCGATCGACACAGGTCTGTAAAATGGGCAGTGAGCTCTTCCTCTCGGGTTAAACCTCCAAAATGCTCCAGAATGCATCATAATGTCCAAATCCGGTCCAAACGTACCTAGACCTTTAAACACACCTAAAATACTCCAAAACATAGTAAATGACTCGATAAAGAAGATATATACCATGATTAAAAGCCCTAAAACCCATGGTATATCAACTCCCCCACACTTAGCTCTTGCTTGCCCTCAAGCAAGTAAAGAACCAAAGTATAAGAAAAGAGGTTTGAAAACTCAGAAACTCATTTCGTCCTAGGAACTTTCGCATTCACATTCACTTAGTAATCCACTGAAAACTTTCCTACAGAACTCAAGACCACAATATACTTCCCCCACACTTAGCAACTGTCCCAAGTAAACTCCACAATCAAGTTAGGACATCCAAATTCACCACACTAGCCTCTGTATACAATTAGGTGTGGTCTCACAGAGGGAGTATCGAATCAAAGGACACATGGACTCAACCTATTCAGCATCTGACCACCAAACTGTCGATTTCTGGTTTCTTTCTTTTCCCTTTCTCCCTTAGCACTGATTTTTCCCCACTGGGTATCATTTTATTTTTTCTATCAATGCTTTTCCCTTTTTATTCAGGGTGTAACTTTGGACATGTTTCCATGGATGCACAGGAGGTAATAGTGGTAGCTACCACTCCCGCGACCACTTCGAAGCTATTAGCTTATCCTCGGTTTTTATTTCTTTTTTTATACTTTCAATGGAGGAGAAAATCAGAAACCATACTTTAGAACATGATCATATGCTGTGCCAAACACATCAAAGGAATCCGACCCAAAGATTACCAAGCCCCTAAGCGAGAAATTAAAGTCAAGATTAAGTGTGAGATTAGTGATGGATCCTCTGAATACCTGGTTAGATATGGGTGTCCTTGTTTAGTTGATCTGTTTGGGGTTTTCTAACAGTCATAGAGGCTCTGCAAGTCTGTCCAATGGTCACTTAGTTCCTGTTCAAGCGGAAAATTTCCTCGAAAAATCATAGTTTCATACAGATTTTGACTCAATAAAACAATTTTGAAAAACAAAGGACTGACTCTAAGAAAACAAAAGCGTGCGTCAGTAGCGACCTCCCCCACACTTAAACTACACTGTCCCCAGTGTAATCAAGCTCAGCATCGGCGAGAAAAAATCAAATTGAAGAACAATCCGAAAAGTTGCAGAATACTTACTTGTTGTCGCTCTGCATCGATCGATGCCACAAGGGTGTCGATCGATGCCACAAGGGTGTCGATCGATGCAAGGCGAATATGCTCGCGGTTATTTAAATAACCGGTGTCTGAACCGTAATCGAATCGGCTAATCCATAAATCGCAACTGTGTCGACCGATGCACTGTGTGTTTCGATCGTTGCAGTGCGATTCTGCCTGTTTCTCACGCCTCTGAACACACAAAAATAGAAAATCAAAAACACCAAATCAAAACGAAAAATGAAAACAAAAACGAACCTAACAGTAGGTTGCCTCCCACTCAGCGCTTGTTTAAAGTCAATAGCTTGACTATGGGAAGGAGATCGGACTCATGGCGGTTTCAACAGAGACTTTGAGTGTCTCCGTGAATGTCTCCTCATCCAAGGTGGCGTATAAACTTTTGGATCATGAGATCTCCCAAGGAAAGAAGGAGTAGAACCAGGGCGGGAGCGAAGCTTGGGTGGGATGCTGCGTTTTCCTGCATTCAAAGTAATGCGGTCAGGAGGTTTAAAATTAGATGATTTATGCCTTACCTTTGGTGGAAATGAGATGTCTGGAGCTTTCTGCTTATGAGCAGTTGCGGGCTCAAAAGATGTTAGAGCATGTTCAGAATGAACAGCCATCTTCTTTTCTCCAATAGGAACCTATGGTTTCTCCTCAACACTGAAGCTATGTCCATCAATGGTGGCTCTCTGCTTCCTATCCATCTTGAACTGCAATGGCTTATCTCCCAGTTGGAGATCAATCAGACCACGTCTCACATCTATCACAGCTCCAGCAGTAGCTAAGAATGATCTTCCAAGTAGTAGAGGATCATAAGGCTCAGTCTCATACTTCAGCACTACAAAGTCCGTTGGAATCAAGTAGTTTCCAACTCTGATAGGTACGTCCTCAAGAACTCCTTCCGGATATCGCTTTGAACGATCAGCTAGGATAAGAGAGATCCTAGTAGGCTGGAATTCCATCATTCCCAATCTCACAGCAACTGAGTACGGCATTAGATTCACACAAGATCCTAAATCACACAGAGAACGCTTGAATCTGTCCTTAGAGATGGAACAGTCTAGCACAAAGGCTCATGGGTCTGGTATCTTCTCTGTGATCTGAATCAGCTTCTTTTCCATCACTTCCATGCAGTTAGCCACTTCTAGCTCCTGTTTAAACAGTTTAGGAACCTTAGGATACGGCACAGAGGGCTTATAGACTCGTTCTTGGATTGTTGCAGGTTTCTGGTCCCGTCTGCGATCTGTGTCGATCGATGCACGAGATGTGTCGATCAACACAAGGCGATTATGTTCAGATCCATCAGACGTATCGGGGATGCATCGATCGACATCGAGAGTGTGTCGATCGACGCATGTCAATCCCATCTCTTATGGTCACAGCATTGATGTACATCTTCTGTTCAGCTTTCCCAGCTTCATTTTGCCTTTGTATTGCTCCAGCTGTTTGTTGAACTCGGACATCTAGCTTTTTCACATGTGTGCTCAAAGATTCAAACTTTCCATTCAGATCTTCATACAATGCATCTATCTTTGAGTTGTAGGACACAGTGATCTGTTGTTGTCCCTCAAGAAACTGCTCCATCATGGTTTCCAATCTGCTCTTATATGCAGGTGCAGGCGGTGCTTGGTAAGAGGAAACACCATAGTTCCTTGAGAAAGAGTTACTCTGTTGCTGGAAGGGTTTCTGAAAAGTAGATTCCTGACTGTAGTATCCATTCCCTCCAACGTAGTTGATCGCTCGCTGCGCATACTTTCCAAGTAGAAGACTATGCAGAGAGTCAACTTTGTTCTTCAACCCAGCTATCTGTGAACTGTCAATCCCTGAGCTGAAAATATCATTCCGACACATCATCCTTACGATCTCTTCTTGGTGCTTCCGCGAAATGTGTCGATCGATGCAGGAAGAGCGTCGATCGATGCAATTCGAAAATGATGTCGATCGACACACAGGACCGTGTCGATCGATGCAAGACGATTCTGTCGAATCTGACCTGCAAAGCAGAGAAAAACAGAAAAAAATAAATCAGTAAAATAAAAAAAAAACGAAAAACCTAGTCTAAACCCTAAGTTCAAATCTATCGAAGACTCAAAAGAGTCCCCGGCAACGGCGCCAAAAACTTGATAGGGTCAAGAATTAATCCCTATTCTAACTGCAAGTGCACAGATATGCAATCGTAGTACAAAGGGTATCGAATCCACAGAGACTCTAGATTCTTGCGATAGATTGTAGAAATTCAGGTTAAGCTAGGTAGCAGTAGAGAAAGTAATAAAGCAAAGCAGAAAAGTAAATAGCTGTTGTAAATCAGAAGGCGAAGGCGTTAGGTCAAGCGAGTTCTCAGGAAATCAGAAACATAGGCAACCAATCAATCGAGATCTAATTAAGAACTGTTTTAGAACTAGAATCGCAGGATTATAATAAGCCAACTTTCGTTGTGAATCTTATCTATGTCTAACAACCTAGCAAACCAACTTTCGTTGCGAGTTCTAGAGTTCTAAACAAGCATTAATCACGAGTTCGTTTGTTCACAATTCCTCTAAACCAAATTTCTTTGCGAGTAGATCAAATTGCTCATCTAGGTTCTTTCTAGCTAATTAACCAACTGTCGTTGCATCAATCAGCCTAACATCAATAATCTAAGTGGCCAATTCAGATCAAGCAATAAGAACAACCCTAGATGAAGAACTAGCAGATATGAATCCCTACAGATTGATCAACCTATAATTCCATGAAATCCCCCGTGAGAATCCCTAAACCTAACTTGTAAACTACTCAGACATGTTCATCGAAACAGAAGACATCTTGAATAGAAAACCAAATATCGTATAATAGAATAAAGAACTGGGGTTCGAAATCCTCTCTCTTTCAAGAACAAGATCAGCCCCTCCCACTCTCTCAAAGTAAAATAATGCTTAAGTAAAGCGTAGCCTAAACAATGGCTTAAAACCCTAATATAATGATTTAATCACGGCTGGGGCTTCTTTGTAATTAGAGAAACTTCGGGGCAAAAGTGCAAATTCCAAACTCCTGATAAAACGCCGAGAATTGTCTGTGTCGACCTTGTGTCGATCGATGCACATGTTGTGTCGATCGACACAGGTCTGTGAAATGGGCAGTGAGCTCTTCCTCTTGGGTTAAACCTCCAAAATGCTCCAGAATGCATCATAATGTCCAAATCCGGTCCAAACGTACCTAGACCTTTAAACACACCTAAAATACTCCAAAACATAGTAAATGACTCGATAAAGAAAATATATACCATGGTTAAAAGCTCTAAAATCCATGGTATATCAAAAAGGTGAGACCTCAAGTGTTTCGGTTGCAAAGGCATAGGACACACAAAGTCAGAATGCATAGGAGGACAAACAAGGAAGGCTAAATCTTACAATAGAATGAGCGAAAGTGATTCTGATGATGAAGATGCTTCAGAAGAAAGGGCAGGATACGTAGCTTTCTTTGCATCTATTGAAGATACCAGTGACTCCTCTGACAGTGAGACAAATGTTGAGACTAAAGAAGACTCATCAGATTCAGAAGCTGAAACCAAAGAAGTGGACCATTCATCTAAGAGTGAAGAAGAAGATGAAGAAGAAGAAGTAGAAGATTTTGAGGTTGATTCTCAAGCTGAGCTTCAAAAACTTTATGAAAGTTGGTTGGTTCTTGGTAAAGAAAAGAGCATAAAACTAGAAGAAAAGATGGATCTTCAAGAGATTAACAAGAGTTTAAGTGAGTTGCTAGTTGTTGAAAGAGACAAAAGTAAATCTCTTGGTCATGATTTATTTGAAACCAGAAAGAGGATTCGCATGCTCAATAGTGGAACTAAAGACCTGGACGAGATTCTCTCAGCTGGAAGAGTTGGAAAGACCACTTTTGGTCTTGGATATCAAGGAGGTGAGACAAGTGGTAAAACACGTTTTGTATGTGGGAACAATACGCATGCTGTTCCAACAACCTTTGGTCATGTAAAAAGTTGAAAGCTGAAGTGAAACAAGGATGCTATTTCTGTGGAAGACTAGGTCATATCAAGTGGCACTGCTACAAATTTGCTGATAAGGTCAAGGAAATGTTGAGCCAAGGGAGGTACTATCTAAATCTAAGAAGAAAATCTCAAGTCTGTATGTTGAAATCGGATTTGTACTGCCATGCACATACCTCTGTTGTTCCTTCATCAAATTCAAAGATGGTCATTGTTCAAGGAAGCACATCGATGTCTGTTGCAACAATGAGGAAGCCGTTGGAACATGTTCGAGAAAAAATCCAGAAAAGTAATCAAAAGTTTCTTGATGAAGTAAGATGTGCAACAAGACAAAAGAAGGTTGCTCAAGATGTAAGGAGGGTACAAAAGGTATGGATCAAGAAAGGTGGTCTATATGATGATGCAACTTGCAAGTCCACATCTGATGAGTTACAAAAGTTTGCGTGTTGTACATGTGAGTGTTCAAAACACATGTCACATGGTCAAGGAAGATCCGGGCAGAAGGAAATCAAAATCTTAAATGGACATCATTGGAGAAGCCAAAAACAAAAGAGATTTTGATCAAGATGGATGTTTCTGAGGGACTGTGAAAAATGTCAAGTTAATTCAAAAGACTCTCATTTGCCTGCTGAGAAACGAAGTCACTGCATTTAACTTCCGTTGGTGGTATATGATTAAGGTTGGTTTTTGATTGAATTATGCCAACCAAGCAGGGGGAGTAGATAGATGGTTGTTTGTGGGAATGCACTTGCTCTTGGAATGCTTGGATTGAAAAAGTAATGCTTGGATTGAAAAATTCAGTCATAAAGGGGGAGAATGAAAGTGTCAGATTTTATGAAAAAGAAATTGCACACGTTGGAACAGCATAATTGGTGTTGGAACAGGTGTCAAATATCAAACTAACAAAGTGTTTGATATTTCCATGAGAAGATACGTTGTCACAACATAGAGAGAGCATCTTAGAGTCTTCTTACACGAGGGCATGCGTGGATTCAAGAAGAAAAGAAGATGCCCTTCGTCTCTTGATTAGATTAAAGAAGCCAAAAGGAATAAAGAGGGTGGAGAAGTCTTAGTGGTCAATTGCAAAGCTTTTGTCTCCTGATCCTTGGTACAAGAGAGAGAGAGGGCTTTCATTGTTACTACTCCATCGAAATACACCTGCAAACAAAGAGAGAAGAAAAGTTTTTAAATTAGCAAAAACTTAAGAAACGTTTTGGTTAGAACTTGATTTCATAAATACTTCAAGGTTTTAAGTGAGAGTTAGAAATCATTGGTCACAAGCTAAGGAATTGTCCTAGACTATGTATAAATCCAATAGAGAGTGTTGTAAACATCTTAAAAGATTTCTAAGCTATAAAAAACTCGGTGCGCCGGAGTTTCGAGAACATTACCGTGTTCATCTGCTTTTTCAGAAGAAGCGAGGAAGATCATCAAAGCAGGGCACTTCCCCATTTTTTTTCTTTTTTTTTCTTATACTTATTAGTTATTGTTAAACAAGTGAATAGTTATCGATTTTAAAAGCTTTGTTATAAAGAGGTGAGAGTAGAAAACGGGCTCAAGTCTAGATCTGCAAATGAATTATTTTCCTAGATAGAAAATGATGGAAACAAGGACCACATACAAAGTCTAGAAAATTACATCTATACTATTAAAAAGAGAAGTACAAAATAGAAATTATCCTTAGTTTTTACTATAATTACAATCATGCCATTTATTTTTATTAATTTTAATATTATTAATTTTAATACTAAATAATTTCGAAAATATGAAATAAAAGAAAATATATTTATGGTTAAGAATCTTAAGATATTTTGGTTAATCATATATTTATTTTTGGAAATGAATTAATTCAAAATTAACTAATCATATTAGTAAATAATATTTATTTACTAAAGTATTTAATCTACAAATATTTAATAGAAATAGAAAATTAACTAATACAATCGAAATCAAAAAATATTTAAGATACAATTATTAGTAATTAAGTTTACATACGTATTTTATATTAATTAGTTAAAAAATTATTATATTTTCAAAATAAAAACAATCTCCCACCTTAAAGTAAACTATTTTTATTATTAATAATAGAGAATATTCTATATATAATTTTATTTATATTAGTTAAAAGCCAGAAAAAAGTAAATCAGTTTTAGAAATTAATTAGTTTTTTACATGTATAGAATTTTTTGACCCAATCATTTCTTTCTGACCCAAATTCACTAAATTTTCAAAATAAGAAAATCGATTTTAGAAATTAATTACAACTAATATTTTTGGAAACATTAACTCAAACAAAATGTAATATTTTTAATTATTATTCTTAATTTTTTGTCATTAAGTTTATCATCATTAATTTTAAAGATACAAAATATATAAACAATAAATCTACACAACATATTCAGTATAAATAATTATTATTACATTCTAATATCTCAGTTTTTCTTTGTATCATGTTAAGAAATTACAAAAGTTCAAAAAGAAAAAGAAAAAGAAAACTAAAACACACAAAAACATATTGTCTACTTAAATAAAATTTTAATTTATTTAATATATTTGTATAACATAATATATGCTAATATAGGTTTTAATTGTTGTCAATATATCATTAGCATTAGTTAAAACTGAGAATTTGGTTCAAAACTTGCGGTCCTACCTCATTAGATCTACCACTGGAGAAGTATATATCAAATAATTAAATTAAAAACCATTAAATTGAGGGTTGTGCGGCTGATGATTTTGGATATGGGGGGTGGGTGATCTTTTATTTTTAGTGAAACGGGTTGCTAGAAACCGCAGTTTATTATAATTAAATTATAAATATTTAACTAATTTTAGTATAAATTTATATAATGAAATATATTAATAAACAGGTTAATAATATATTAATATACATAACAAGTTACTTATTTTGGAATAATAATATATATTCACCACCATATTACACATACGCTTTATATATTTGACTAACTATTGTATAAAGATAAAAATGCTCAAATATTTTAAAAACAACAATAGAATATGTGTTTTAAAAAGAAGATAGATTACTTTTACAAATATAAATCTACATGCTATAAAAAAAATGTGCCCGTCCTTAGCGTTGAACATTATCATTTACAAAGAGAATAAAAAATAAACTTTATAAAACCTATATATATGTTCAACATATTTCAAACATCTAAATTTAGTATTAATAATATGTTATAAAAATATATTATCATTTTCAAATATATTATTTATACACAAAAAATTAATAAACATAAAAATAAAATTATACATGTCGATCGGCGGGTCAAAATCTAGTACGAATTATTTTCCTAGCAGCTTCCGATTTAAAAAGATGGAAATTGGTTAATTTACCCAAAAATCTATTATACAATTAGAAGTTTTATGTTTTTAGAGTGTCCACCTAAGCAAAATAAAAACTATGTATGATTAAAATTTACTTTAAATCTTCACTGAATTTATAAATACATACATTATAGATTATTTTGGCGTATATGTTAGAGGTGAAACCGTGTGGTTTGCATCTAGTGTATTTTTTATCTTTTTCTTGCATTTTTGTATTTTTCAAAAAGTCTTTACGTTTTTGTATCTTTTTTGTAAGTCTCATCTTTAAAATACCATTTTATCCCTCACAGATAGAGAAAAAAAGCAAGACACTTTTTCGGTAGATATGTGTCACATCCTATAAAAACTATCCATTTTTATTATTTTTTTCTTTTCTTTTCGTCACATTCTCTTTCTTACTTTTACATTTATTTCACCCCTCATTTTTTAAATGGTTGATAGGATGAAAAGGTAAATATCATCCAGTGTATCTTTTCATCTTTTTAGTGCACTTATATTAATTTCACCACCCCATTCCGCCAGCTATCATTTTACCTTAAAATTACTTTGCCTAATAGTGGTAGTGTCTCTTGACATTTTGTTCATCTTCCTTAAAGTATCACTGAAGATTGCGTCAACGAAACTTCATCTGTGGACAAGGATTCTCGCTATACTACGATCTTTGATGATTAGTTCGATGACGTGAGGGTCATTGCGCAGACGATCGATTCATGCAATCCAAATATCCTCGAATGTTATTGCGTTGTTCGGGATCTGATAGGGCGCTGACCAATGGGCGCTTCTCCTTGCTTGTTTTTGTTAATCGTTGATCCTCCATGGTTGTCTCGGATAAGCATTGATAGGGGTACCGTGTCATGGCGGTATTGGTTGTCGTTTCTTCTCTTCCGCCTATTATTGCCAATTTCTGTTTTCCCTTCTCGAGGAGTTCGCTTTTGCTCGTCTTGACTCGTCTCGTTGCCTCAATTCGTCTTGTCTGGCCGATCTCTGGTTTCACTCTCGTCGAAGTCTTTAACGACTACTGCGTTACCGAGTTCTCCGGCCACGAGCTTCATTGCTAGTTTAATGCCCAGTCTGCGAAAGTCTGCGGTGTGATGGCCGTACGTTTGGTGATGCTTGCAAAATGCTTTCTCGTTGTACGAGTTAGAGTTCTCTCTCCATGTGTTCTACAGACCTTTTCCTCATCCGGCCGATCCGTTTACTTGTTCGCTCGAGCTGACCTGATAGTTGTGCTATCCGCCCGAACTTTTGTGTCGTGCGTGACTGCTTGTTCTTGAACTTATTTTGTCGTTTCCTGCATTAGCGGGTAGACGGATGTCTTTTCTTGACTGCCACGTCGACTTGTTTCTGGGATAAGACTTTCATTTCTTCCTCGTTGACTATGAAATCTAACGCCTGAAATAAGGTATCCGAAATCGTTTTCAGAAACCTTTCAACACACGAATCATAATTATCTATATACTTATATTACTTGGAAGCGGAACCAACATTGTTTTACGAGTGTTGAAGTCTAGAAAGACATTTTTTTTTACGTAAGGAATAAGGTCAACGAAGCCTTTCACCACGTCGTTTACGTTAAGCAAAATTGAGAGAAGAAACTGTAACACCCCATCCGCCCCTACCAGTGAGTCACCCATCCCTCTCGTCGGGCTCGTGGGCCCCACCCCTGTCCGACGGTCGGTGCGTTATTTTTGGTAGGCCCGACCGACTAATTTTCTGACCCTACATTCACCCCATGACCTTTTCACATGTGTTTTGTCCTCACACACATGCTACCACGAGTCATTTCCCGGAAGGTCACCCATCATGGGACTACTCCAGCCCAAGCACGCTTAACTCTGGAGTTCTTTCAGGCAAGTGACCGGAAAAGGTAAGTGCACTTGGTGATATAGGTAGCCAAATTAATTCATTTAAGCCTTTCTCAAATGGGCCGGGCCATGGCCATTACAAATTCTCCCCCACTTAACGGGAATTCGTCCCCGAATTCCGCAACAACCATAACCCTCAAACCCCAGGATTATCTCCCGAGACAGAATCGGTTTGACTTCCCTGAGCTCTGATACCACTTGTAATACCCGACTCATTGTAACCCTAACTTGCAACTCACGTAACTCCAATAAACTCCAATAAATAACTAAACTGAAACAACTAGTCCAACAATGCAATAAACTGAAATAAAGTCATAAAACAGTGACTAAAACAAATGCTTAAAACAACGATGAAAACACCCAAGCACCCGTCCCAGCTAAGCATCCATCTACTCGGCAGGCTCACCTGAAAAGGGGGAAAGAAAGAGGGGTGAGCAACAGGGGAGTCACTCAGCGAGGTATGGGATGCTAAAAAGCAAGTCCACGGACTCGGTCTGAGATTATGTGCAACCATTGCAGAGGGAGATACAATAGGTATTGAGGCTTTGGATCAAGCAGATTTATTGTGGAGGGTTCGACAAGCCCAAGAAAAGGATGAGGCGTTGTGTAAGCAGATTGAGAAAGAGGTTATTGGTTATCACACTGCAGCGAATGGGACATTTTTATACAGGAACCGAGTATGCTTACCAGATGACGAGCAGCTGAAGAAGGAAATCTTGCAGCAAGCACATCACTCACGGTTCTCTATTCACCCAGGGAATACGAAGATGTATCGGGATCTTAAGCGATACTATCATTGGACTGGTATGAAGAGGGATGTGGCTACATTCGTATCACGTTGTGAGACCTGTTAGTTGGTGAAGATTGAGCATAGGGTGCCTAGTGGATTAATGCAAAGTCTGCCTATGCCACAATGGAAATGGGACATGGTGACTATGGATTTTGTTACTGGACTGCCAACAACGAGTGGGGGAAAGAATGCAATATGGGTTATTGTAGATCGACTCACTAAGTCAACACATTTTCTCGCGATTAAGAAGGCGGATGGGACACCTCAGTTGGCTCAGAGGTATGTTGATGAGATTGTGAGATTGCATGGATCGCCTATCAGCATAGTGTCAGATCGTGATGCAAAATTCACATCTACGTTTTGGCAAGCATTTTAGAGGGCTATGGGGACGAAAGTCCATATGAATACGGCTTATCATCCGCAGACAGACGGTCAGTCAGATAGGACTATTCAGACTAGAGGATATGCTCAGAGCTTGCGTATTGGATTGGGAGGGGAGTTGGTTGCAGTATTTACCACTTGAAGAGTTCGTCTACAACAACAGTTATCACTCGAGCATCGAGATGGCACCATATGAGGCTCTCTACGGTAGGCCTTGTCGTACACCACTATGTTGGACAGAAGTGGGGGAGAGAAGAGACTTGAAACCAGCAATGGTTCATGAAACGATTGAGCAAGTGGAATTGCTCAAGCGACGGCTAAAGGAAACGCATGATCGTCAGAAGAGCTATGCAGATAAGCGCATGAGAGATTTGGAGTTTGAGGTTGGCGACTTGGTATATCTGAAAATGAGGACATTTCAGGGTGGATCGAAGATTCGAAAGTTGAAGAAGCTTAAGCCGAGGTACATGCATGGGACCGTTTCCTATTATTGAGCGGATTGGTACAGTAGTGTATCGGTTGGATCTATCAGTAGAGTTGGCAGGCTTTCACGACGTATTCCATGTGTCAGTGCTGAGGAAAGTGGTCAGAGAGCCAAAGCTCATTTTACAGCTTCCGCCTAGTGATCTTGGTAAAGATCTGTCAGCACCTTGTCGACCAGTTGCGATTTTAGAAAGTCAGGAGAAAGCGATTCAGGGGAAAGCGACTGCGATGGTCAGAGTCTGTTGGGAGAGAGATGGGATTCAGGAGGAAACTTGGGAGCCAGAGGATCATATGAGATCAGATTACCCAGAGTTGTTTGGAGTTGTTAGAGAGCCGTGCCTATACGTGAAGAAACCCTAGGTATCATATGAGATCAAATTACCCTCACTCTCTGGTCCAGCAAGGCCCATTATCTCCAGAAGAAACCCTAGGTATTTTTTTTTATAAATACCTGTCTGTTCTCTCTTTTTCTGCACAGAAATTAAATCCCTAAGCGAAACTCTGCAGAAATCGAGCCGTCGGAGAGAGAAAGTGACGAACCATTGATTCCACAACCATCCGTGTGTAGATCTTCTCGTTGAGCATCGACACGTGTGAAAGGTAACTCCGAAAACCCGATTTCCGATAGGTTTAACCCATGGACGAACCTTAAATCTATCATAACTTTTAAACCGTAATGAATCTCAGCAATCCGAGACCACCACCGGATTCCTCTCGAGGATACAAAGAGAGGATGGCTGTAATTTCTATGATTAACCATAGAAATATTCGGTAGTTAATAATGCTCTATTCACTAGTAAAATGTCTATTTAGTGAATTGGCACGTTATGGACAAAGAATTTAGAAAGACGAATCAAATGTGATTGGCCCAAACATTTGACTCTGTGTTACCGAATATTACTAGGTTTATGTCATTAGCTTGATTTCCATGCATATATTTGAAATGTTTGTGTAGCTGTATTCACTTTGTTGCCTAACAATAATTTGGCCCAACATTGACCCAACCGTGATCCAAAAAACGATCAGGCCGAAAGGAGAATAAGGAAAAACCCAAAAATATCAAGTCATATTTGAAATGGGTTTATTGTAGCTGGACCATACTAGAGCTAATGTTGCCTAACAGCCGGCTAATGAACTGAAAGAGATGTCCATTAAGTCGAAAATCGTAGAGGCTAACTAACAAAACTAAATAAGCTGAAACAAACTCCTAAAGATTAGATCCTTATTTGAGTCAGAAACAAAATAAGATAAAGAGTTATTCAACTCAAACGGGTTTTACCTCTCCTCCACCGGACACTGGACGCGCCCTCACTCGCTCAAGGAATATCCGCCACGCGCCGCCACTTTCGTCACCGGAAACCCACGCGCAGCTGCTGGTACGCCGTCGCTGCCAGTGACCTTTCCGGTAAGCTCCGTCGTGACTCGCCGGTGACTCACTGAGTTGACTCGGTGACTCACTGTGTTGACTTGGTGACTCACTGAGTTGACTCGGTTAACTGGTTTAATTTGGTTTAATCCGGTTAGATGGTTTAAATCAATTTTATCTGGTTGAGGTGGTTTAAATCAATTTCATCTGGTTTAATTGATTAAAATTAATTCGAACCGGTTCAGTTAAATTCATTTGGTTTAATACAATTGGACCGGTTTAGCTGAATTGAATTGGTTTAGGCGGTTAGACTTGGTTTGAATTGGGTGACTTTTCAATTGACCATATCTAGCTCATCCCGTACCCGATTTAAGTCAAACGAAAGCCTATCTCACTCGATTTTTCGCCCTGATTTCAGATTTGGATCCCGTTTAAGCACCAGAAGTCTCCAAATTACTCTTTTACCCCTTTGCTAAGGTGAGGGATATTCCGTAACTCTTCGTTTTCCGTTTTAAGCCTCCAAATATGTAGTTTAGTATCTAAACGTGCTCCGTTTGTTTGCTAAGTCTCTAGGTTGTTTGTTACATTGGAGATAGGATTATAGAGGATTCAACCCATTGTTTTCATTGCCGTTAAACTGCTATTGCTTGTTATATATATGTAAATATAAAAATATAAATATATATAGCGCGTTGTGATGCGAGTAGGTGAGATTACGGGGGTAAAGAGACGGAGTTCTGTACTTGGGCCGTATTGTGTGCGGGGGCACGGCAGCCTAAGTCGATCTGTTGTCGGGGTCCTAAGATCGATAAAGCGTCCTCTGGGCGGTGCGGTGGACACGACGTCCATCACGGAGACTCAGTGGAGTGGTGTGGGCGATCACTTGATTCGCTAGGACTTTGTTTGCTTCTTGGGCACATTAGGTGCCGTGATTGTGCGTGTTTAGGCTAGACTACCTTATTTGGAGTGCTTGGACCGAGTCCGTGGACTTGCGTTTTAGCATCCCATACCTCGCTGAGTGACTCCCCTGTTGCTCACCCCTCTTTCTTTCCCCCTTTTCAGGTGAGCCTGCCGAGTAGATGGATGCTTAGCTGGGACGGGTGCTTGGGTGTTTTCATCGTTGTTTTCTGCATTTGTTTTAGTCACTATTTTATGACTTTATTTCAGTTTATTGCATTGTTGGACTAGTTGTTTCAGTTTAATTATTTATTGGAGTTTATTGGAGTTATGTGAGTTGCAAGTTAGGGTTATAATGAGTCGGGTATTACAGAAACGTCTTTCGTAAATTAAGGCTTGTTATGGTCGAATTCAAAAATATCGAGGAGAAAAGCCGTTGTTACATTAGTGTTTGTCTACACTATAATTACCGATCTTAGAGGGGCGTATTAAGATTCATGGAGATTACTGTAAGAAACTGTAAATCAAAATCTGTATAAATGATAATTATTAGCATATATTCTATTTTTTGTTGTTAAAGTATTAGCATATATTCTCTATAAAGGTTTCTAGAACTTAGGATTGTATCTATTTATTATACTTGTACCTCCTCAATTCAATACAATAATAATATTCGGTACTACTTTTAAAACAACGTATTTGGTAACAAATTTATAACTCAACGAGAACTCAACTCCGTGAAGACCTGACTCATTGACATTGTACCATCTTCAGATTGGGATTGACTCATTGTGAAAGCAGGAGCCTTAGGTAAAGGAATAGTTATAGTCTCACTGCCAAGCCAAACTATTACAGAGCTCATGGTTGGTCTCTTTGTTGCATTTTCTTGAACACACAACAAACCAATCTGGATCAACTTAATGATCTCGTTACTTGGATTCTCTGCCAATATTGGATCAATTATAGTCTCCGGCCTTCCTTCAACCCATCTCTTCCATGCCTGAACCAGAATAAAATACATATTATTTTCTACATAGGTTTGATGATACAAAGAAGAATGATGTGTGAAGAAACTTACAAAAGCTGCAATCCCTTCTCCTTCATAGCTATTGTTTCTTTCACCACTTATCATCTCAAGAAGCACAACACCGAAGCCATACACATCAGATTTAGCTGAGATTTCCCCGCGATTCAGGTATTCGGGAGCCATATATCCACTGCAGTTATGCAACTAATAACATTAATTGATGTTGAGGATATTTATGTGTCTTCAAAGTTGATTGATATGTTCTTACCGGGTTCCAGCTATTCGTTTTGTTTCAGCTCGAGTCACATCAGTGTCGAACAACCTCGCTGTCCCAAAATCTGCAACTTTGGGGTTCATATCTGCATCTAAAAGGATGTTGCTTGCCTTCAAGTCTCGGTGAACAATCTTCAGCTGAGAATCTTCATGGAGATAAACAAGACCTCGAGCAATGCCTTCAATAATTTTGAACCTCACCTCCCATGTAAGAAGCGAACGCTTCTCTTCATCTGCATATTTGATAGAAAAGATTTTATTTGCTAAAAGTTTCTAAAACCTATCGAAAATGCAGATGTCTTTCTAAGTTCTCACCGAAAATAAAGTGGTCAAGACTTGAGTTGGGGACGAATTCGTAGACAAGAATCTCTTCATCTCCTTCATTACAGAAGCCAAGAAGCTTAACCAGATTCTTATGTTGGAGTCTTGTCAAGAGTGAAACCTCATTCTTAAACTCCATGCCTCCTTCTGAACCTCTGGTTAATCTCTTGACCGCTATCTCTTTCCCGTTTATTAATATCCCCTGAAGCAAGTTCTCAAGATTTGTACTCATCCCAAACCAAGATCTCAATAAGTCATTATTAGGAAAAATATTATTACTACCTTATGGACCGTACCAAATCCACCTTGGCCAAGCTTATTTTCAGACGAAAAGTCATTGGTTGCCGTTGAGATCATACCAAGATCAAACTGTAACATAAATTGACCATCCGAATCACAGTAATCTGCACTACCAACTAAAAGGAAAAGAAATAATTTAATCTTACTTGCTCTTTACATCATAAGGTTGACTAAAGCAAGAAACAAGAGATTCACTTACACTTGACTCTTCTGTTTAATTTTCTTCTCCCTGCATTGACTTTGTAGAAACCAATAAATACCAAAAGATTAATGAAAGTAGCAACCAAAATTATTGCGATAACTCCTCTATAACCTATGCTTCTTCCTGAAAAAAATTCAACCCTTTTTAGTCTGAGAACCTCTTTATCATACTTTGGAAATGATCTAACTCATTTGTTTTACCTTTCTTGTCCTGATGAGGTCGAGGAGGTGCAGGAACTCTTGTTACATTCACAAAAGCACTTTGGAAAGGAAATAGATCCCACCTGAAAAAACAGCTCGGAAAACTAACCATTCCTCCTACTCTTCCCCGATACTGTTCTCTAAAATAATTCGCGCAAACTCCCAAACATCGCTTGCAATCATGGGAAGTTATGTCGGGTGTGCATTGCATCAGCATGTAAACATTTGGAAACTCTGTGAACTCGGCTCGTTCCGCACTATAGTACTTATGTACCGAGGAATTTTCAGCTTTTGAGGCAGCCTTGAGGGTGCGATTAACCGCTGGTTCCCACTGTTGCATGAAAAGGTTCATGTCTCTAGATGGCTCGATATGATCTGTACTTATCCCAATAAAAGGCGGACCAAGCTCGAGGTTCCCAAAAGATTGGTTAGAGGAACGTACAAGACAAGAAACGCGGTCTTCACTGTCACTGCCCCAAACGAACGAACCCACGCGGTTTGGACAATTCGTTAGTGTTTCCTGAGCCAAATTTTCGACACAACTTAAACAGGCCTTTGCCTGGTAGCCTCTTGCGCAGAGGCCAAGAGCGTGAACTCTGTTGGGATGTTCGCCGAGTGAAGCGTTATAGAATCCGCCGTTAGTGACGACTTCATTAGCAAGAGAAGAGAAGAGACTGAGGCGATTCTGAGCGTAAGTGTCGTTAAGGGAACTTCCGAAACATTCGACGGCGTTAACAACTTCGAGGGTTTGAAGGATAAGAAGAAGAGAAGAACCGAGGAAGATCATCAAAGCAGGGCATTTCCCCATTTTTTTGTTTTTGTTTTTCTTTTTCTTCTTATACAAGTGAATAGTTAAAAGCTTTGTTATATAAAGGTGAGAGTAGGAAACGGGCTCAACTCTAGATCTACAAATGAATTATTTTCCTAGATGGATAATGATTGAAACAAGAACCACCCAAAAGTCTAGAAAATTGCAAACGAATTATATTCCTAGCAGCTTCCGATTTTAAAAGATGGAAATAGTTTGATTGTGAAAGATGAAAAAGGACCACCCAAAAATCTATCATATAATTAGAGATTTTTTTTTTTAGAGTGTCCACCTAAGCAAAATAAAAACAACTTAAGATTAAAATTTATTGAAAATAATCATTGAATTTATAAATGTATATATATATATATATATTATAGATTATTATGGCGTATATTTTAGGAGTGAAATTGATTTTTATGAAGAGTTTCAAGAAATAATTGAGATTAAGTATACTGAATTGATTAATTTGAAAACCGTGCTATTTAAATGAGATTTGTTTGACCCAATGCTTGGCCAAGTGGTTCGAGTAAACAATTTCGGAGTTATAGACGTAAAAATGCACAAGGCGGTACAAAAAATTTGAGTTTTTCATACGAACCATACAAGCAGAACAAATTAGCTTTGTATCCTGCCCGCAATTAAAGACATATGGGATCTGTTATTTGCCAGTTATCAAACTATAGAGATATCTCCAAATACCTATCACTTCTCACTACTACTATGGCGGCATGTCATGCTTCTGTTTCCATTTTATCTACTAAAACTGCTTATGAACTTCAACTATAATTTCTGGTGAATCTACCAAAACAACTGGTATAGTAAACACTGCAAATTTACTAATCATCAAAGAATGGCGTTTCCCTTTTTTCTTTTCTTTTTTTTCTTATACTTATTCGTTATTGTTAAACAAGTGAATAGTTATCGATTTTAAAAGCTTTGTTATATAGAGGTGAGAGTAGAAAACGGGCTCAGCTCTAGATCTGCAAATGAATTATTTTCCTAGATGGAAAATGATGTTAACGAGGACAACCCAAAAAGTCTAGAAAATTGCAAACGATTTATATTCTCAGCTAGGTAGCACGGAAGCTTCGTCGGATGACCGTTTCCCGCTTCGGAATCGAAGTCGGAATCGGAAGCTTGTGGAAGCTTTCGGAATCTCGCTTCCAAAACGCTTCCAAAAAAACTTTTTAAAAATGCATTGGAAGCTTGCGCTTCCATTTTAAAATCTTGAAGTTAAACATGTAGAGTTATATTTTATATGATTTTTTATTTTTTTTTTAAAATCTTAGAGATAGAGGAAATAAAATCATATACAAAACGTTGAAACTAATAGTAAAATTTGATATTTGTGCATAATAAATTTTATCTTTTTACTTACAAAGAATTTTGTTTATATAAACTATACAAATCATTTGTGAATTACTAGAAGTGATTAATTTAATTATTCTGATAATATTTTCTTTGAAAACTTAGAATTTTTTAGTTATTTTCACAATATATTTTGAGTTCGTCGTATTTGATATAGCTAACTAAAAATGAATAAAATATTTTGAGATTTAATTTTAAATCATATATGTTTTAATTATGGGTTATATTATATTTTTAATATATATATACATATATTTATATATACGCTTCCAACACGTACGCGCTTCCTATATATTTCGGAAAAGTTGCTTCTGCGCTTCCATACGATTCCGCTTCCGCGTACCCGCTTCTGATTTCATGTAACGTAGATTCCTAGCAGCTTCCGATTTTAAAAGATGGAAATAGGTTGATTTTCAAAGATTAAAAGGGACCACCCAAAAATCTATCATATAATTAGAGATTTTTATGTTTATAGAGTGTCCACCTAAGCAAAATAAAAACAAAACAACTTAAGATTAAAATTTATTTAAAATAATCATTGAATTTTTATTATGGCGTATATGTTAGGTATGAAACTGATTTTTATTAAGTGTTGCAAAAAAATAATCGAGATTGAGTACACCAGATTGGTTAATTTGAAAACCATACTAATGAAATTGGGTTGATCCAATGCCTGGCCAAGGAGTTCGAGTAAACAATTTTGTAGTCATGAACGTGAATGCATCAAGACGATACAACAAATTTGAGCTTTTTATACTAGCCTCACAAGCAAAACAAATTAGCATTGTATCATACCGCAATTAAAGACATATAGGATCCGTTATTTATCAGTTATCAAACTATACAGTGATGTCTCCAAAATACTCCTTTGTCACTACTAATATGGCGGCATATCATGTTTCTGTTTCCATTTTTCTATTGAGACTGCTTCTGGAACTTCAGTTGTAATTCCTTGAATCTACCAAAAACAACTGCTATAGTAAACACTGCAAATTTACTGACATCTCCCATAAATGTGCCTCTGCCTAAGCACACCTCATCTACTGGGACCCAACTTCTCAAAATACCTTGGTAGCTCGTACTCGGAAATTATAGGATCGTTCTCTAAAAATCAAACTTCATATATTGTTACTAGTATTGGAAGAACTCGTATCTTGATCACATATGAAGTTTTCCATCATGGGTCTGAGCTCCATAAGGAATTCGTAATCTGCTAATTATGTGGGAAAACATGTCTGTGCAAGCAAATTCAATGTGTGTTAAATCATCTCTAGAGGAAAGGTAAACCGATTGAAATCCACATTAACAACATTGTAAACTTTATGTTAGAGAAATGCATCTGGTATGTTGGTGATGTGATGTTTCACGTTCACCAATGGGAAACTAATCACTCAGCTGCTACACCGGTGTTGGTCTCAATACCCATATGGGTAGGTTGGGTGGCTGGTCTTCTTATCAAGTCTAAAGGGACAAATGATTATACAATCAATTTCACAAATATCCACATTACTCTTGTTAATGTTGAAGTGGATCTTAACTAACCTCTTCCAACTGTTATTGAGATCGAAAGTTGTGATGGTCATATTGTTCCAGTAGAAGTTGGTTACCCTTGGTTGCCACCTACTTGCTCTCACTACAAATAAATCGGCTACATTATTAAAAAAAATGTGTCAACAGCATTCCTATTACAACGGCTTCTAAATTTCCACCTCCTACGACTAAAGTTACTACCTATATAGTAAAGGAGAAGTCGGCCTCTATATATGCTGATAAAGTATAGGTGAATACGGTCTCTAATGATCCAGTCTCACAAATTCAGGATCACACAGCTAAGGATAACACAACACCGATGGAGGTGGAAACAATTAAAGGAACTCCTACTGTAAACATAACTGAAACTACTCTTATGAAAAATGGATTACGTAAGGATTATGCACCGTCATCTAATGTTCGCATGAATGGGTAACCAGTGCAGTTGGCTACGGAGACTATTGGTGTTGATATTCCACTGATACTCGTCCAGCTGGAATTGACAAAGACACGGTCAATTCCATCTCCACTTTTATTGTAATTGTTCCTCTTCTTTCAGAAAATCATTTTACTAATTTGATAACAATAACAATTGAGACTACAAATGAGCTTATTGATAGGTAAGAGAATCAACATGTTGTCACTGATGTGGAAGGTGATGGTGGGATAATTGTGTCATCACTTGTTTTTGAATTAGATAATCAAAGCTGCTTTGAAGGCCTTCTTGTTACCTTTGGAGTCTCAGGTATGGATCATTATGCTGCCCATGCGTTCATTATTGGTCTTCCAACGTTTATCACTCCATCAGGCTCACTGTATCCCCATAGTCCTCTGCATGATCATGATCCTAATTTTACTCCGAAAAAAAGACAAGTCTCACCTTTCAATCAGCGGAAAACAGTCATGTAAAATCTTTAAATGTTGGTTCTGCTAATGCAGGTTTGGGGACTATTAGGCAGGTTCTTCCCCTGGACCTTCTCGATTGAAATAGTATACCTCTTCTTTTGTTTAACCGCTCCATCCTCAAAGAATGGCTCAGGAACACTCTCTATGAGTGTTAAGCAGTTTTTTGGAACGTGTGCGGCCTAAATGATCTGGAAAAGACATTGTTCCTTTTGTCAATTGATTTCGTGCCATCAGCCTTTTTAGTGAAATCTTGGAAAGTCATGTTAAAAATAAAAATTTAAACCAACTAATGAAAAAAAATCCCAAGGAAAGAGTTTTACCTAGAATCATACATCGGATTTGGATAGAAGAATAAGCCTCATTTGGAAGGCTCCTGCTTTGGTCTCGGTTATTCATCAAAGCAATCAATCAATCACTTGTGAAGTCACAATAGACTGCTTAGCTTTGTTTATTTAGACCTCTATTTATGCATTGAATCTCATCAATTAAAGGAATCTCATTTGGATGGAATTGTTAAATCTTCATCAAAACCTACTTTTTTCCTCAAAGACATGGATCTTTCAAGGGGAGTTCAACCAAATCATCCACACGACATAACACTCTTCTCAGGAAATATCTTCATTCTCTTCTATAATGTGTGAACTGAGAGATTGTTTTCTCTAACTTTGGGTCTTTGATTTTCGTTTTCAAGGACCGGTTTTCTCTTGTACTAATAAGCAGCCTGCTTCACCTATTGCGGAGAAATTGGATAGATTTCTTGTCAGTCATAATTGGATATCTTAGTTTCCTTACAATGTTGCAACATTTCAAGTGCCAGAATTTTCGGATCATTTCTCATGTGTTGTAGACCTCAGTTACCAACTACTGCATGCATGTACAAGCATTCACATTTTTTAATGTGGTTGAGGAAGCTTGGCTCCAGAAGGGTATTCTTGGTCTTGACCTATCAAATCTTTTCTGGAAACTATGTCTGGTTAAGAAGGACCTAAAATTCCTAAATGGAGAAAAATTCTCTCAAATCGAAAGGAGAGTCACATAAGTAAATGATTCACTCCAAGATGCTCAGCTGGAGGCTCAAAAAAAAACACATCCTCGGATTCCTTCTAGAGAAAAAGTGACTTTCATGAAAAATGAAAATTCTTAAGAATAATTGAGGAGTTCTACTTCAAACAGAGTTAAGGATAACTAGCTTTAAAATGGTGGTTTTAATACCTTTTTCTTTTACAGATTTTCCAAGAGTTGACTATAACTCTATCAAGTCCTTTTGTCTTCCTTCTTGAATTGTTACTGATGATCCAGTGGCTATGACCTCTCATGCCATCTCTCACTTTAAGTCGATTATGGCACCAGATTATCTTGCTCCATGTACTGTCACATAGTTTTGTAAACCATCAACTTAGTTTCCAATCAAGATTTTACACATGCCTTGCGAGAATATCATGTACAGACAATCTTGAGGGGCTTGCTCAAAAAGCGAGAGTGCTCGTTGCGGATCTAACTCTTAAAATAGTGTTTGAAGGCCCTCCAACAACAAGGCGGTGGGGTTCTTTGCAACCAAACACCTTCCCATATGTACGAATGAGATACAACTTACCTTAAAAACCATACCATAACAGGTATGTAAGATTTTGTACGTTCACAAGTAATAGATATTTTACTAACCTTTGAAAAAAGGGGTGTGCATCATTTCATATAGAATCTTTGGTGGCGTTATCCAAGAAGGAGTTTAGGTTGACTATTCACAGCATACTTCTCTGGTTAGTTAGCTGATTGGTGGTTTTATTGACTCTCATTAACAGCATGAGGTCGGTGAATCCAGAACGTGCAACGCAATTGATGATATCACGGTTTATACCATCTAGAAATGTGGAGAATATATTGTTCTTTTTTGAAGAAAATGAGTAGAAAGATAGGTTAATCAACAAAAGTTGATATTCCACTATACTTATAGCCGAGACGGATATTGTGGTGGTTGGATGTGGGTGTAAAGGTAGTAAATGGCTTACTACTGAAACCATTTAATTCTCACAGTTGTGGTTGGGCATTTAATGCATCTAAGATATCCATATATTTTTTTTTTTGCACGTGGTACCAACACTAAATTTTAAAACATATTACATTATCCTTACATATAACTATAGAGGGAAGGGTGTCCAGCTGCTTGAAAAGGCATGATTAAGGATCGTTGTGAACGTTCCATAGAATAAAATGCATGTTCACTAATAACCGAGACATCTCCAAAATACGACGATTAATGCGGATTTTAACTTTTTACCACATAATCGTTAGCTTGTTGGCGACACTATGTTGAAACACTGTTAGCAATCGTATTCCCCCTGTAATCCAATCCGAATCCACACTCGCACCCGTGGTATTGAGGAGATTTGAAAGTTTTGAAGAACCTATCATAAGGTCTCATAGGCATCCCTCCTTCATATCCTTGAACGATGCACAATCCAACTCCCAACACACGCCGCAAACTCTAAATCATCCCACCAACGCAAGGTCACTAAAATATCAGAGCCCTTGTCAGACCGTCCGAGCATTAAGTGATATGTTCCCGTAGCTAGTACGTTGTAAGAACATGTAGTAAAGCCTCATTGTAAAATGCTAATTGCCCTATTGCAATCGCGTTCCACAAAGCCAATATGTATTCCTTCCATGAGTATTGTTGTTGTATTTCCCACGTCTAGACACCTACCACATGTTAGCGCTATAATCATAGATATTATACCAAACAAAAACCACTGCTAAAAAATATTATGTTACCTTTGAAAGAAAGCCTTGCCCATGCTTCCTATGCGAACATATTCAGCATTGAACATGAAGTGGTCTATGTTGGCCACCTTCAGTACCTTCAGTAAGGGGGCCAACTCATACATTATTTTTTGACGGAACCAATAGACAAGAAATCAACGATGTGTCTTGACCGAGCGACACGTTGGATAACTTCAACTTGGAGTGGTTGTGGGAGTTGAAGCATGATTTCTAAGTCACACTTACTTGAAAATGGATAAAAGTTGATTGATGTAAGAAAATGGCTACTAATCTAACATTATTTATACTAAAGGTGAGGGAAGTGATAGGTGGGGGAAGTGATAAGGCACAAGGGTCGTTCGACCAAGGTGGATGTATGACAAAATGGATTTTATTTAGAGTAAAGTTTGATATGACATGTAATCATAACACAATTACTTACCATATTAATGCCTCTCTTATGAGAAAAAGGAAAATTTATAAGTAGTAATAATTATTGATTGGACTTGAAACCATTAAATTATGTACTAACAAGTAGTAATAATTATTGAGGAGTGTGATAACCACTATGTTAAGGACTAACATGTATCCATAGTTTTTGAGGGGATTTCTAACCATAAGATTATGTTCTTAAAAGTGATTACATATCTTTATTAAGTAAATTGAGATTGCAAAGGTTGGTAGATATGAACGGTCGTTATTGATAAATGAAAGTTAATTAAAATAATAAGAGTCGCATACAAATAATTACCAAGCTGATAATAAAAAAGAGAATTATAAAGCCTGATAACTATGGCCATTCACTGAAGTTATCTTTTACAATATCACAAACCACAAGTGCTTCAATTGTCCAAAAATAATCGTCGCACATATTTGGGTTCTTCTACCCATCCACCCACCAGTACCTCCAGTTATCTATGGTACCACGCTTACATCTGCGGACCTTGTCGAGATCAAGAAGAACCTTGCTTCTCTATAAACAGATCCACGATTTCATCGTCCAAACCCTCATGTCTTACGCGATAATCTTCTAACGGATATTACGTGAAAATTCCAGCATTAACACTAGTCCTCTATTCCCAATCTCTGATGCAACATAGATGACCCGGACCAGCATGGAATAGGTGTAAACGCCAGTATCCCATCTGCATTCCACAGATTTCCTTATCATTGCTTCCCCTGCCTCACGCCGACCATTGTACATGAATTTGGTCATACCTTTGAGGAGAAGGGCTGCATTGTTATTTTCTATGCAAGTGTTTATGAAGTCCTCTGATGGTCGGTAACGGTAGAAGGATATGAGATTGTAGAAGAAATCAACGCTTTTGTAAAAAGGAGGGGTTTGTGCTAAGTCACTTAGTGCATGGCATGTGGATGTTGCCTTAATAAATCTCCAAAATCGTTTTGAAAAGCAACATGTCATCTGGAACTTCAAGAATCTGCATGTTTGGGATTTTTGTGAGCGATTTAAGATCATAGGATTTCGTTTAAGTTAAATAGAAATAATTGGGGTCCAACACGCACGACTCCTTCTTACGAAGGGTTTCAAAGAGAAGACGCAACGGTTATGGGATTGGGTTATCGATGGGTCGCAAAGTAAAGACGCAACGGTTATGGGATCGGGTTATCGAAGGGTCGCAAATAGAAGACGCAACAGTTAATGAATTACAATCCGAGCATTATATGAAATAATTAGACGAAGAGAAGACGCAACCCTTTTAAATTTAATAAACTTAAATGGAAATTATATGGGTTCTAGTTTACACGAGCTCTTCTTCTGGTGGGTCGCCAAGAAAGGACGCATCCCTCCAAGATATGAACGTTTGTATATGATAAATGAACGTTCATGAGTTAAACATAAATAGACACAAATTAAATTGTTTATAGTAAATAAGCATATGAAGTTATTAAAAACGAGCCGAACAACTAAAATAAACTTAGCATCATAACAGTAACAAATAAAACAAAGATGAAACAAACCAAACATATATACTTATATCTTAGTTGTCGGGGTAGACCTAAGGGATTACCAAATTCAACAACCGTGTTAAGCAGATCACAAGAATATTTTGCGCAGATTTGAGGAATCTTGTCATCATTCATCGACCGCATCTCTTCTACAGTATAATTGTTGTTGAGCATATCGAGATACTTGATGATAACTGGTCCGTTGTTTCCTCCGACTTTGTCGCGCGATACATAATCAGCTTCCTTGAACTTCGATGGTTTCATTGGTTTGGTGATATATTTTCCCCGGCCTATCTTGTTCACTAGGTAATACGGCATTGTAGTAATCGTTTGTGAACCCAAAATCTTCGGGGCAGACAGATTTAGGAAAGAGCAGTCATAATCAGGATTCCGAATCTTTACTATATCTCCCCTCTGTGGGTATATGTTCTGGAACGTTTCGTGACTAATAAATCTCATATTAGGGGAGTACAAAATTCACCGCCGCATGTCTCCCCCGGTACTTCATTATTAGGTACTTCAATAACGGGTACTGCATTGAGGGGCACAACATTAAGAGGTACGACATTAACATGTACTGTATTCTGGACCGGCGAATGATAAGAGAGGTCTTCATGTGTTGCACTTGTCGAAGTAGAACACCGTTAAAGGCCTTCATAGGGTATATGGAACTGTGGAGGTTGTATACAAAAAAGTAACAGAAGATGAGTTCATAAATTAACAGTAAATGTTATTGTTGTTAGAAAAAAAAAATCTAATTCAAAAGTTTGAATGTCACCAACCTCTGCAACTTTCCTTCATCTGTCGTAACCTATACATTTTGGCGTTCCCCTCCAACATTACCAGTCTTCTCAATTGGCTCCTTAATGATATCCTCGTCATTGCCGCACAACTGGTTCACTTCTGTTTTGGGGTCCACTGTTAGTTGTTCTGTCCTCAACCTCCTCCAAGATAGTTTCTCCCTCTGCTTCTTCGCCGTCCGCTCATGTGCCAGATATTTTCTCGTCATTACCGGCCTCATCCATGGGCTCATTTACGATTTCCTCGTCATTCATGTGAACTTGTTCACAGCTGTTTTGGGCTCCATCGTCAATGGTTGTGTCCACCGGCTCCAGCACAATTGTAGCAATTGGTTTCTGCAAAATGAATGTTCATATATAGATAAGTGTACGTTAAATAACCTTGATCGTTCACAGATATAATTTAAGTCCATAATGTTCCCAACCCACTATCGGCGTTGGCTTTATCTCCCATGATTTTCTCACTTGCAGTAGTGTCTTCTTTGACCTCCTTCTCCACGATTAAGTTCATTCATAAGCGGTTCATCCTGATGAGATATAGAGGCATAACAATCGCGTTGTTTTAACAATATTAAACCAAAAAATTACCTTATCCAACGGCTCCGTAGTCACCTTATTCTTTTTCGAAGGTCTTCCAGACTTGCGCTTCTTTCAATTTGCAGCCGGCTTCGTAGACTTACCTCTTCCCACTTTCTCCACAGTTCCAGCATGTGTTTTAGGATTGGGCTCCACATCTTCATCCGAAGAGAGCTCTTGGGGGTAAGTAGATGGTGGGTCCTATAAGAATAAAACATCGCAAGTTAAACATGAACTAACTACAAATGTACATTCATAAACGGGTTAAGGGATTCTCAAAACATTCCCAATCAAAAACACAATCGTAAAACCTACCTTATCCGACGGCTTATCTTCTATATTATGATTAGGCTCCAACTCTTCATCTGGAGAATAATATGAGGGTAGGTTAGAAGGCTGCTCCTATCAGAATCAAACATCGCAAGTTTACACATGTATTAAAACCAAATGAACGTTCATATACGAGATAAGTGATTCATAAAAAAATTCTCAATCAAAATATCAAACCGTAACACCTACTTTATCCGACCCCAACACATCTTCATCCACATGGAGCTGTATTGGCGAGTCAGAAACACTTACATGCTCCTCACCCAGCTTCTTCTTCTTCCTAAGAGCCCGGGACTTGCGCTTCTTCGAATTTGAGGCCGGATTCGCAGCCTTAACACTTCCCCTACCTTTACACACATTCGCCACATTTCCAGCACCTGTTTTGGGATTTGGATCGAGAAAATCATCCGAAGATAGCTCTTCGGGTAAGTTAGATGACGGCTCCTATAAGAATCAAACATCACAACTTAGACATGAATTAACTACAAATGTACGTTCATATACTGGTTAAGGGGTCACAAAACAATTATTTGCTGCTTCTTAGCCTTATGTTTCTTACTGGTACCTCCTCGGGACTCTGTTACTCTCGAGGAACGCCTCGTAGGGACAACCGAGCTTCTGCTACCACTTCCACTCGCTCTTTCGAAATGATTTATAATTGGACTGTCGCCCACGGTGGCCTCCTCTATTATAAATTGAACTTTTTCTCTTCTTTTTCCCACTTCCAACAAGGATACCGACCAGCGTCTGGAATTATGTCCTCACTATTCTCCCTCTCTTCGTCCTTTTCCACCATAACTAACTTGTGCTTCTTCAAAAGCGTCTCTACTGTATCCTTTACAATTACCTCCACCTGCAACGACACTCTTCTGCCCACATAGACTGGCTCTTTGCAAAAGCCTCGGCCACAACTTCATCAATCACCGTCTCCCACTCCTTCAGCCACACTTCATCCCTTCTAGAGAAGGTCCTCTTTTCAGCAGGACATGCTTCACCAGCGTCGTCAGCGTCACCTTGCTCTCTTTTTTCCCTTTCCCTTTGGTTGATTCTTCTTACGTTCTTTCTCCACTTTTTTCTTGAGATACTATTCCATGTCCTTGGTTGTCAGCACCCTAAGCTAGGTTCTGTTTCCTCTGAGCCAGGATTTACGAGTGAGTTGTTGGGACGCATTTTCCTCTTTAATAATCGCCTCCAAATAATATATCTTCTCATCCTCTTCCTCCTAATCATCACTCCATTCCCAAGTTTTAGGATCCATTTCTTCATAATCAACATGAAGAATTGAATCAACAGTGAGCTGCAACAAGTAACATAACTTCGTCAATGAACAACGTCTATAACACTCAAACAACTCCTACATTTTGATATATAACTTGACTATGTATATACATTCACATATATATATATATAACTTATATACGTTCATAGCCCGAAATCAAAATGTATATACATGCACACATAGAACTACAATAGGTTTATATGATCATGTATATTCCTATACGTTTACCCACTCAAATGACTTAAGTTTACAAGTTCATATTTATTAATTTTAATTTCATTCATACCTCAGGAAAGCTCTTGACATTCATGACATTTTTGTAGTCGATAGCCTTCTTTTTATACAACCCGTTGCAGGAACGCGGAGTGAAATTTAGCTCAGCAAATGCACTTGAGAGCTTTGCTCGTAGCTCATCGATTGTTTTTAGGGCATGGAGCTGAATTGCTATAGGAAATCTTCGCATGCTTCATTCCCTTCTTTTTGACAATATCTGTGAAGTTTAGCATTGTTAGCTCAAACGCCTTCCATCCATATGGATATGCCAAAAACAATTCCATATCTTTGACAAGTTCAACAGTTTTTTTTACCCATTCCCAATCTGTGTGTCCCAATGCGTTGGGGAAACTGTTTCAAGCCAGAAAAAAAAAACAAATAATGAAATGAGTAATCTTTCAACATTTAAACCTAATTAATATTCACACAACGCACACCAAACAAATAATTTAAATTCAATTTTTACTAAACAATATTGCTCACACTTATGTTGCATTATTTATACGGTTGTTACTCATCAAGGTTCACGGCCTCACTCTTGGCTTCATCTACTCTAGCTTCTGCCGCTTCCGAAGCTGTTTTCTCATACGGATCACATTTAAATCCGATTACTAGAGAAAACTCCCTTATAGAGAACTTGATTGGTTTAGGGCCGAAGAAAAACCAAGTCTTATGTTGTCTCGCACATTGCAGTTGACGTGTACGTAATCCATGTACGAGTTGCCCTGATAATGTGAGCCGCCTCAGAGGTATATTAAATAACTTACCAAAATGCGACTTCATCATTCTCTCCATCACCAACTTGTGATTTTTCCAAGCAAGTGATTTTAAACTAAATAATCAGTTTTTGAGTATGAATGGAGTTTCATCCTTGTTGGATAGTGATTCTGAATGAACCACCTCTCCAGTAACTGACGGTCACATACATCGTCATCATACTCGAACGGCGGGATGCAGTCTTTATCAAGATCCTTTCATATGAGGAACACCCCATAGAAGTCAATTATTTTATAATGAAGTCTTTAAAAAATTCTTTCGACGAAACCTTTTCATTGAAAATAACAAAAACTGAAGCGGAAAACATAAAATGAACCCAATAAGTATCATCGCACATTTTCAGATTAAAAAACTGTGTGCTTTCAATTAGCAATTGAAAACCTAATACTTACTTCAATTTCATCTGATCGAAACCTAGTCGAAAACCCAATCGAACAAAATCGATGTTGAAACCAAATACTTAGTTCGATTTCATGTACCCAAAAACATTTACAAAACCCTCAAGTTCTAGCCCAATTCGGCTAACCAAACCGGCAAACCCTATAAGTCACACCTAAATAAATTGAAACCCAAAATTATTCACAGATTTCGACTTTCTTACCCAAATCAACGACGCCATTGATGTTCTTTCTCATATTCGGTATGGTTATTCAGCTATAATGACTTGTTTTCTTCCGGTGACGATCTCCGAAAAGGTACAGTTCACAGTTCTAATTCTCTCCGACGAACACGCGAGATGTAAATCGTTTCGTTTTACTAAAATTGTTTTTAAATTTTTAAAGTTTATGTTTTTAAAATGGTGAAAACAATTTAAAAACGTAAATAATAAACTGCCCTTTCTCTTAACCCAAGCGCATGACATTTTTTATTTTTAAAAAATATTATTTTTTGTAAATTGTACCCACGTAGGTGAGGGGTCAATTTCACTAGATGTATCTTTACAATGTTTTCCTTGCTATTTTGTATCTTTTGAAAAGTTGTTGCAATTTTGTATCTTTCTTTTACTATTTGTGTGTTAGAAAGACCAAAATACCCTCACCCATCACATCTATCACTATTCCATTATGTTTTTTTTTTCTTTTCTTTATTTTCCTTTTCTTCTCTTTCTTACCTTAACTTTCTTTTTACCCTTCATTTTTTTACGGTGGATAGCATTGCGAAGGTGAGATTTCCGGCAATATAAACTACCGAAATGAAGATATAATCGGTCGGTGTACCGGAATTCAAAAAAAAACGGAGTTAATACAGAAGTTTCGAGTGAATAGTCTAGACTAGCTGTCCGCAATATCCATCCGCGTGGACAATGTGACGATCATGTTACATGCTAGGCGCTTCCCGTGGATTAAAAGCAGACAAAGGGAAATATTGATTTTGGATGGATAGTGGGCGCAACAAACCCTTGTGTCCATGGATTCACAATCATGGGAACTGTTGAACCAAGTACGTTATCCACTAGATACTGAAAATGGAAAAAAAATTATGCTCTCGGTGCTCACCATTCCATGGATAGCTATCCACTTTGTCATCTGTATCTCGAACAAAGTCAGAGTTTATAGTTCATCAAATACAACTGATTTACGGAGGCTTCACAATTTTGTTGTATTACTAAATATAACTAGATATAGATGGTAGGTCTTTCTTATATTTTTACACCGCTTAGTTCTTCTTTCTGTCATGGATTGTACTGTCGATCCATTACTGCTATATGTCGACGGTAACCCTTGATATATCATGGTTTTTACCGGTTTTATGCCATGATATAGTTGTGTTTTTAGTGTCTTTTGTGTTCTTTTAGAGTCTTTTACAGGTATAATCAGGTTTGGAGCTAAATTGGAGATAATGGAGCATTTTGGAGATTTTTGGAGTGTTTGGCCGAGAGATAGAGTTCACTGTCCGAAACAGAGAAAGGTGTCGATCGTTGCATCCTAGCATCGATCGATGCACCAGCGAGATGGGCCAAAACTCGGCGGTTTAGAAGAATCAAGATATTGCACTTTGATCCAGAAGTTCCTGATATTTACAAAGAAGCCCCTGGCCGAGATTAGACCTATATAATAGAGTTTTTAGTGTTTTAATTAGATACGCTTTACAATACGCTTTCATAATTAAGAGCAGAGGATTTTTAGAGCTTTTGGGGCTGATCTGAACCTGTTACATCATCTGTATTTGGAGAAGATTTCGAACCCCTTTAATCTTTTATCTTTTATGCAATCTATTATTTCTATGATTATGTTTTCATCAATCATGTCTGAGTAGATTCCTTGTTAGGTTTAGGGTTTCTCACATAGGATTTCATGACCTGCTAGACTTGTTCAATTTCAGTTAAGGATTCAAATTATATCTGTTCTTCAATTTAATTGTGCTTAAAGCTAGTTCTAACCTGATCAATTAGAATCTAGATCTTAGGTTGCTAAATACGTCACGGAAGTGGGGTTTAGGAATCTGAACTAATTAAATTGGGCAATTAAACTTTGCGCAAACGGAAGTTTGGTTTAGGATAATTGTGAACATATCAAACCTGGAATTAATGCTAGTTTAATCTGTTAGTTCTCGCAAACGAAAGTTTGGTTTGCTGCACTTAGACTTAGAGAATTATCGCAAAGGAATTTGGTTAATTCTATATCTGTGTTTTGAGTTCTAGAACTGTGCTTAATTAGATCCTTGCTGAATGAACTGTCTGCTTGTCTGATTTCCTGAGAACGCCCTAGACCTAGCGCTCTTAATTACTTGTTTTCACAACCAACAATCTCTGCTACTGATTTACTTTCTTGCATTGCTTTTAATTCAAATACATTGCTTTCTTCCTAGTTAAATTCCTGTTCTTGAGCTATTGAACACCGGAGTCTCTGTGGATTTCGATACCCTATATACTACATTGATATTGCTGTGCACTTGCAGTTTAGTATAGGGATTAAAACCTGAGCCTATCAACCCTCTGTCCACGCATACTAGTACCCTGACAAAAATGCAACGAAAAAATTGTAGATTGCCCAAACAAGAACCGAAAGTCTCTTTGTGGTTATGCGGCTATATGGATATGCTGTTCCAGGACGGTTAACATTATAAAGACCACCCACTATAATCAAAGGATACTCCTTTTCGAACCACACCACCTCTCAATTTTAAAAGCTCAGACGGACAATGTCGATTATTCGTGGACACTACCATGATTATATCACATAATATACAATTTTGATGGATAATAGGTGGTCAAGAGTTCACATCGGATTCACAATCGTGGGAACTGTTGAACCAAGTACGTTATCCACTAGACACTGAAAATGGAAAAAACTATGCTCTCGGTGCTCACCATTCCATGGATAGCTATCCACTTTGTCATATGTATCTCGAACAAAGTCAGATTTTATAGTTCATCAAATACAACTGCTTTATGGAGGCTTCACAATTTTGTTGTATTACTAAATATAACTAGATATAGATGGTAGGTCTTTCTTATATTTTTACACCGCTTAGTTCTTCTTCATGTCATGGATTGTACTGTCGATCCATTACTGCTATATGTCGATGGTAACCCTCTGTCCACGCATACTAGTACCCTGTTAAAAATGCAACGAAAAAATTGTAGATTGCCCAAACAAGAACCGCAAGTCTCTTCGTGGTTATGCGGCTATATGGATACGCTGTTCCAGGACGGTTAACATTATAAAGACCACCCACTATAATCAAAGGATACTCCTTTTCGAACCACACCACCTCTCAATTTTAAAAGCTCAGACGGACAATGTCGATTATTCGTGGACACTACCACGATTATATCACATAATATATGTTTTTGATGGATAATAGGTGATCAAGAGTTACATTATTGTGATCTGTGGATAGAAAAAAATATGTTGATTCCACTATCCATCGAAAACGCAACATTTTTATGGATTTGTTTATACAAAAAGTTCACATTATTGTAATATGTGAACACAAAAAATATGTTGGTTCCACTATCCATCGAAAAAGCAACACTATTGTAATCCAAAAAGTCAAATTAATGTGATCTACGGACAGAATGTTATGCCACTATCCATACAAAAAAACAAAATGTTATGGCACTATTAATCCGTGTGTACTGTTCATGCGTGAGATTAAAAAAAAAGAAATATAAAAGACATGATGGGACATGAGTGATAAAGGTGTTATAAAGGTGTTTTAGTCTTTTTAATATACAAATAGTAAACAAAAGATACAAGATTGCAATGACTTTTACAAAGATACAAAATTGTAATTATTTTTTTTTAAAATACATTGAGTGCAATAAATTCCGTAGGTGAGTTAGAGAAAATGAGAGACAAGAGCATGGGTGACATTACAGCCATAAATGTTACTTCTTTAGTTCTTTTCATAATACATGTAGAAAATATTGTCAGACTAAATGATATATCATGGTTTTTACCGGTTTTATGCCATGATATAAGTGTGTTTTAGAGTCTTTTTGTGTTCTTTTAGAGTCTATTACAGGTATAATCAGGTTTGGAGCAGAATTGGAGATATTGGAGCATTTTGGGGATTTTTGGAGTGTTTGGCCGAGAGATTGAGCTCACTGTCCAGAAAACAGGACTGCATCGATCGACACACGATTGTGCATCGATCGACACACTAGCGAGATGGGCCGAACTCGGCGGTTTAATGAAGAATGAAGATATTACACTTTGGCCCAGAAGTTTCCAGTATTTACAAAGAAGCCCCAGCCGAGATTTAGCCTATATAATTAGGATTTTGGTGTTTTATTTACTTACGCTTTCATACTTAGAGCTAAGGGATTTTTAGAGCTTTTGGGGCTGATCTGATCCTGTACTTCATATATTTTAGAGAAGATTTCGAACCCCTTTATCTATTTAATTTCTTATATGCAATCTATTAATTCTATGATTTCTGTTTCATTAATCATGTCTGAGTAGATTCATAGTTAGGTTTAGGGTTTCTCATTAAGGATTTCATGACTTGCTAGACTTGTTTAAATCAGTTAAGGATTCACATGAATAGAATGTTCTTCGATCTAAATTGAGTTTAATGCTAGTTCTAACCTGATCAATTAGAATCTAGATCTTAGGTTGCTAAATACGACACGAAAGTGTGGTTTAGAATCTGAACTATTTAGGTTGAGCAATTAAATTATTCGCAAAGGAATTTGGTTTAGTTTAATTGTGAACATATCGAACTTGAAATTAATGCTGGTTTAATCTGTTAGTAATTGTAAAGGAATTTGGATTGCTGCACTTAGACTTAGAGAATTCTTGCAAAGGAATTTGGTTAATTCTATATCCGTGATTTGAGTTCTAGAACTGAGCTTAATTAGATCTTGACTGATTGATTTGTCTGCTTGTCTGACGACCTGAGAACGCCCTAGACTTAGCGCCTTTAATTAACTGCTTTCACCACCGATAATCTTGCTACTTGTTTACTTTCTCGCACTGCTATTTAGTTTACTTCACATTGCTTTATTCTTAGTTTAAATCTCTACAGTTCTTAATCTATCGAAACCGGAGTCTCTGTGGATTCGATACCTTATATACTACGATTGCATAACTGTGCACTTGCAGTAGAATATGATTAATTCTTTACCTATCACTAAATTGCAAACTCAATAAGTGTCAATCACCTATAATTTTCTAAATTTAAAGGGCTGAGGGGAAAAAGAAAAATCTCTTATTATTTATATGATTTTCGCTCACTTCATTCATCTTGTTCCTAACCAAACGCTTGCATTTTTCTTTAGAAAGATTTTAATTTTTGCCCACAAAACAAATCCAGTTCCCTAACTATTTGTATTATTGAGAAATTGTTAATCATATCTACTTGTAGTTTTCTGTGTAGTTTCAGAAACACGTTGTAACATCCGTCTCCCGGCGAATTGGAGACGCGGCATTAGGACGTCCGTTGAACCGGATTCGGTCCAACTGGGACACCAACTTAACTTGTCCCATATCACAGGTGCCTCCTCTGTGTTCAAAAGCACCAATGACGTCACATGACTGTATCGATCCCGCAACCGAACCTGCAAGAAAACGGGGACAAGAAAAGGAAAGAGGCCTGAGTAATTGTTTCAAACACAATTACCCAGTGAAGACGGATTTAAGGAACCCGCGATCTCGGCTTACACTACACAACTACGAAACACATGTACTAAGCTAATAACACCTTGCAATCAGGCCCGAAGGCTTTCACCACGCAATCTACATCCACTCGTGCTTTCACACTCCCGTAGGCCCACACAATCCTTCTTTTCCTTCTTTGGGGGCTCGTCAAACCCCCGACGCCTTCTCAAGGGACACGCACCCCGTACGCATCCCACCACACAAAACCCTTTCGGGGGCCCTACCACAGTTCTAAACAATCATATCCAACAAGCACAAACAACATTTTCGGTTTTAGCGATATCCTAGCAGTTCTACGTTCCACAATCAATCACATCAGACGTCTTACTATCCCTACACTACCTAGGAAAGACGTTATTAACAGAGGACTATCGTCCGGAGTTTAGATAGAGCAAGGGAGATAACCAACGGTCCTCACTTTAGCCAAAGAAGAGGGAAAACGGTAATTTAGAAGCCCCATTAGCCCGAACGGACATCGGATCTGAAAAGAGGATGAGAAATCAAGTGAGATAGGCTTTCGTTTCGTTCGAATTTGGTTTAGGATGGTCAAGTTATGGTCCAACGAAGTTTGGTTGACTAAAGTCAACGGTCAGGTCAAAGTCAACCGGTTGACCCGGTCAACCCTGACCCAGACCCAAACCCAGACTGAACCAGGCCCAAATCCATAACCGGCCCAATTACCTAAACCAGACCCTAACCAAACTAAACCGGAAAATCAAATTGAAATTGGGATTAAACCGGAATTTGAATTGAACCAACTAAACCGGAATTAGAAATTGAATTGGGAAATTAAACCGGCCAGTCAACCTAAACCAAACCGGTCAACACTACCCGGTCAACCCAGTCAACGACCAGTCAACGAGTTGACTCGGTCGCCGGCCGAGTTCACTCAGCGGCGGTCCGGCGGAGGCGACAACGGCTCCGGCGGCGTCGACGGCGGCTCCGGGGTGGCGACGGCGGCACCGGCGGTGCTCTGGCGACTCTCCGGCGGCGACGGCGACGCGTGGCTCCGGCGGCGGCGCGTGGGACTCCGGCGCGTGGCTCCTCCGGCGCGTGTGGATCTCACGCGCCTGTGACTCCTCCGGGGAGTGGCGGCACGTGCGGGCCCGTGCGGCGGCGCGTGGGGCTCGTCTCGGCGGATACGGCTTCGTCTCGTCACGACGGTCAAGGTGGTGGGCTCGGTTTCTCGGGATTTAGGATATTTTTAGAGTTACGAAAAGATCAAAACATTTTTGGGTTGAGAACACAGATCTGGGATTCCGAGATTTACTTGGTGAGAGGGGAGAGAAAGAAAACGTGAATAAGGCTTTTGGATGCTTCGAACGGCTCACAACCTCGATAGAGCTTCGCCGAGAAAAGAGAGAATGAGTTTTAGAGGGGCCTAGGGTTTTAGGAAAAGGGCAAATGGGCTTGGGCTTTCCTCCTATTCTCAATAAAAAAATTCATGGACTGGCGAGGGCCATTTCAAATTCTCCCCTCCCCCTTGAAAAGAATTCGTCCCGAATTCGGAGATGTGCGGTTTTCCCGATCACTTCTGAACTCAAAGGCATTTTTCTGTCCGGGGCGTAGAACTAGCACAATAGGAAGTCTGTTTGGAAGGCACGAGGTAATAGAAGAATAAATATGAATAAGGAAATAGGGCTACATAGTGTTTAAGCAATAGGAATAAAAACCGACTACGCGAAAACCGCGGAAAAACTCAAACGAAAGAAAAACCCCAACATCTAAAAAGAATAAACTACGCCCTACTCCTAGCAACTCCCCAATGCCCCCGACTCTAGCCACTCGATGATCCTGGGGTCCGGTACTCCAAATCTATGTCGCCTCGGTACAACTGGCCTGCCTCACATCCATCCTCCGACGGGTCTTAATACGACTCTGAATCTGTGATGGTAATCACTGGTGGCACTGCTGACTGTCCCGGTACCTGTGCAGCCTGTTGTTGCTGTCTCTGCCCCTGCTCCCAAGCGGCCTGCTGCTGATCAAATCTCTCCTGCACTTGCTCACGAATAATCGGCTGCTCATCCAACCAGGCATAGTCTCTGGCCTCCTGCTCCCGTCATATCCTCTGCTCATCATCCCAGGCCTTCTGTTGTTCCGCCATCACTTGTCGCCTGATAGCCTCATTCCTTTGAATCCTTTCCCTCTCTTGTTGTCTGTAGGCCACGTCCCTCTGATTCCTTTCCACGGCTTCTGCATAACTTGCAGCCATCGCAACCAGACCGTACTCTCCGTACTCTCCACCATCCGTCATCCCCCGATGAATCTCCGGTAACAATCCGTCCATGAACATGGTCATCATGTGGATTGGCGACCTAGGGTAGATGCATCATGCTCTCCAAATGAACAATCTCATGTACTCCTCCACGCTCATACCAACCATCTGGAATGGTCGAGGCACATCCTGAGGAAGCTCATGCGCCTGGGGCCTCGCTGTCGACGCTCCTGGTGTGTCATCCGCCTTCGATATCGCCTCGGGTCCAAAATCCGGATAGGTCGGGTCACGCTAGACTGAAGGTCTCACAGTCATGAAGCACACATGGGCTGGTGGATCGGGATGACTCTCCTCCACTACATGCTCCTTCCCTGGCCTCCTAACTCTGGGTGCATCCGCATATGTCGATGGGGCCACTACGGGCGTCTTCCGGGGTCGACCTCTACCCCTCGCTGGTCTCACAACTGCCTCAACTGGAACTGATGCAGACACAGATCTACCAACTGGGTGTCGGGTGAGTGACTGGGCGGCGCCGGGAATCACAACTGACGCTCCGATCGTAAGACATCTCCTCTGTCGTCTCAAAACACTCATGCGGGTCATAACACGTGTGCGTGAAACACTAATAGGGCTAGGGGCGTACTCGGACCCAGAATCGGAGCTCGAATCGGTGGACATCCTGCATAAAACGAAACTACGTGATGTCACAGCAGGAGATAATCAGCGATGTATATTGGTGTTTGAAAAGGCTTTCGCAACGTAACCATTTTATAAATAAAAAATTTCGCAAACGATTTCGAAAGGATTTGAAAACAGGTTTTTGGGGTAAACAACGAAAGCTGATCTCCCAGGCTAGGACTGGGAGATCTTAACCTAGGCTCTGATACCAAATTGTAACACCCGTCTCCCGGCGAACCGGAGACGCGGCATTAGGACGCCCATTGAACCGGATTCGGTCCAATCGGGACGCCAACTCAACTTGTTCCAGGTCCTAGGCGCCTCCTTCGTGTTCAAAAGCACCAATGGCGTCACATGACTGTATCGATCCCGCAACCGGACCTGCAAGAAAACGGGGACAGGAAAAGGAAAGAGGCCTGAGTAATTGTTTCATACACAATTACCCAGTGAGGGCGAATTTAAGGAACCCGTGATCCCGGCTTACATTACACAACTACGAAACACAAGTCCTAAGCTAATAACACCTTGCAATCAGGCCCGAAGGCTTTCACCACGCAATCTACATCCACTAGTGCTTTCACACTAATGGACCCCTTCTTTCGACCTGTAGGCCCACACAATCCTTCTTTTTCTTCTTTGGGGGCTCGTCAAACCCCCGAAGCCTTCTCAAGGGACACGCACCCCGTACGCGTCCCGCCACACAACACCCTTTCGGGGGCCCTACCACAGTTCTAAACAATCATATCCATCAAGCACAAACAACATTTTCATTTTTAGCGATATCCTAACAGTTATACGTTCCACAATCAATCACATCAGATGTCTTACTATCCCTACACTACCTAGGAAAGACGCTATTAACAGAGGACTATCGTCCGAAGTTGAGATAGAGCAAGGGAGATAACCAATGGTCCTCACTTTAGCCAAATAAGAGGGCAAAACGGTAATTTAGAAGCCCCATTAGCCCAAACGGACATCGGATCTGAAAAGGGGACGAGATATCGAGTGAGATAGGCTTTCGTTTCGTTCGAATCGGGTTTAGGATGGTCAAGTTTTGGTCCAACGAAGTTTGGTTGACTAAAGTCAACGGTCAGGTCAAAGTCGACTGATTGACCCGGTCAACCCAGACCCAAACCCTGACTGAATCAGGCCCAATCCATAATCGGCCCAATTGCCTAAACCAGACCCTAACCAAACTAAACCGGGAAATCAAATTGAAATTGGGATTAAATCGGAATTCGAATTGAACCAACTAAACCGGAATTAGAAATTGAATTGGGAAATTAAACCGACCGGTCAACCTAATGCAAACCGGTCAACACAACCCGGTCAACCCAGTCAACGACCGGTCAACGAGTTGACTCGGTCGCCGGCCGAGTTGACTCAACGGCGGTCCGGCGGCGGCGACGGCGGTCCGGCGGCGGCGACGGCGGCTCCGGCAGTGGTGATGGCGGCTGTGGCGACAGCGGTTTTGGCGGTGCTCCGGCGGCGGCGGTGCTCCGGCAATGGCGGCGCGTGGCACCGGCGACAGCCCGTGGGACTCCGGCGCGTGGCTCCTCCGGCGCGCGTGGATCTCAAGCGCCTGTGACTCCTTCGGCGAGTGGCGGCGCGTGCGGGCGCGTGCGGCGGCGTGTGGGGCTCGTCTTGGCGGCTACGGCTTCGTCTCGTCACGACGGTCACGGTGGTGGGCTCGGTTTCTCGGGATTTGGGATATTTTGAGATTTACGAAAAAATCAAAACGTTTTTGAGTTGAGAACACAAATCTGGGATTCCGAGAGTTAACTGGTGAGAGGGGAGAGAAAGAAAACGTGAATAGGGCTTTTGGATGCTTCGAACAGCTTACAACCTCGAGAGAGTTTCGCCGGGAAAAGAGAGAATGAGTTTTAAAAAAGGAGGACGCTCATATTTATAGGAGGGGGCTAAAGTTTTAGGAAAAGGGCAAATGGGCTTGGGCTTTCCTCTTATTCTCAAAAAAAAAAAAATCGCCAGGGCCATTACACACGTCGTATTTCGTACGTTGAGGTCTCGAAGACATTGCGTCCGCCACTTAAGGGCGATGAAGTGTTTCGACGTGTTCTTTGCGTCATAATATAGAAAAGTCTCTTCCGTGCTCCTTACGTCACTACACAAAAGTCAGTATTTCTAAAAAGTTTTTCCACTGATGAAAACGATATGACAGTAGAAAAGTCTAATCCTTTCTCTACTCTTATTTGATTTCCAAATAAATTTTACAAATCAAGATCTCTTTATATAAAGCAAACACAAAGGTTTTAATAATCAGACGTGAATTGTTAATATAGATGGAAAAGTCCGTTCTCTTCCAGCTCCCTAGTTTTCTTCTCGTCTTTCTCTTGACCATCAATGGCGTTCACACTAACTTCCTCTGCGGCGACGAAACCTTCTCTCCAAATACAACATATGGCGACAACCTCGACACTCTCTTGCGTTCTCTTGCCTCAAACGTTATTGCACAACGCGGTTTCTACAACGCTTCGCTAGGCGGAGTTTATGCTCTTGCTCTCTGTCGGAAACACTACGAGGATCAGTTTTGTCGTCGTTGCGTCGATAGAGTAAGTAGGAATCTGTTAACACAATGCCAAGGCACAACTGAAGCATATCATTGGGATGCTGAAACCGATTCAAACGTGTCTTGTCTTGTACGGTACTCAAATCTCCCAACATTTGGAAAACTAAAGCTTGAGCCACTCGAAAGTATTCCTCACTCGAGTCTTCCCTCTTCGAATCTGACCCGTTTCACCGAAGAGTTTATTGTGATGGCTAATCGAACAATCGAAGTTGCATCCACGGCTGATGAGACTTCAGCATTAAAGTACTATGAAGTCTCAAGTGCAGAGTTTACTGACTTTCCTGAGGTTTATATGTTGATGCAATGCACACCTGATTTATCTTCCGGTGACTGTAAATATTGTTTGAGAGAGAATGTTAGGTACAATCTAGAACAGTACTGGGGAAGAGTCGGGAGCACGATTTCACGTCCTAGTTGTTATTTCCGATGGGATTTATACCCTTTCGTGGGAGCATTCGATAACCTAAAGAGAGTATCTGCCCCTCCTCGACCTTCCCAACCTCCTTCAGAAGATGCTCAGATCAAGAAAGGTACTAAAAATAGATCATCTTTTTTGCTGAAAATGTTGAATTGACTTCACTTGTATAATACTTAACTGTTTGGGGACTCTTCAGGAAGAAATATTCAACCGTGGAGCGTTGTGGTTGCCGTCGTTCCTACAGTCATTAATATTTTCGTGTTTGTTGCTTTCTTAATTGCTTATCGCCAGATGCGGAGGAGGATTTATACTGGAATATACAGTGAGTGTTCTTTTAGGGCTTTTGAGTAAATGTTCAAAAGTTTTGAAGGGAAGTGATTTTATATATGTGCAGAAAACTCGGATTCAGATGGTCAATCTATGAGATTTGATCTTGGCATGATCTTAATCGCAACAGATGAGTTCTCAGCGGAAAATAAACTTGGACAAGGTGGATTTGGATCTGTCTACAAGGTAACAACTTTCATACAAACTTGTAAATATGTTATAAACTTATTTATATGGGTCTCATACCGGTTTCAGGGGATTTTACCGAGCGGACAAGAGATAGCGGTAAAGAGATTAGCTGGAGGGTCAGGACAAGGAGACTTAGAGTTTAAGAATGAGGTCTTACTCTTAACAAGACTCCAACATAGGAATCTGGTTAAGCTTCTTGGATTTTGTAATGAAGGAGATGAAGAGATTCTTGTCTACGAGCATGTTCCTAATTCAAGTCTTGATCATTTTATCTTCGGTAAGCCTTCCCAAGAACGGTTGTAATGTATTTTCATTACAGCACTTATTAGATTCGGACTAAAGAAAAAAACGTATGCTTTGAAAATCTATAGATGAAGACAAACGTTGGCTTCTTACATGGGATGTGAGTGTTGGAATTTCAGATGCATCCATGAGGAAGCTCTGATACCATGTTGGGATTTCACAATCATGACCATGAATCATGTTGAGAAACCTTGAGAGCTTAAGTGAATCCGCAACCAAGTTTAGCTTGATTGTTAGTGGTTCTACATAGCTTTAACATCTAGTTTGAGACTGATTCAACTCTATTTGAGGTTAAACTCAAGAGAAGACCAGAATCAGTAATCTAGATGGTTTTAAGAAGCACTTAGATATTTGAAAACATGACCAGGAGCTTAACAACTAATCAAAAGTGTTTTCTCATAAATCTGGACATGAATCAGTAATTAGCTAGTGTTGTTTCTTAAGAGAGTTCATGAAGGACCAGTTTGTGTTAGCTCTTGATTTAGCTATGGAAGAGCTAATCAAGAGCATAACCAGGCTGCACTAAGGAGCCCTTAACTGTGACATAATCATGAACTCACATTGTGTTTAGAATGAAAGAAAGGAGAAGAATAAGAGAATGAATCTAATTGTTGTTCAATTGATTCTTGTCAATCTGTTATTTTACAAGGGGTTTGCATCTCTTTATATAGAGAGAGCAACACATAAGAAGCCCTAATTGAGCATACAAGTCGAAATATGCTTTTGGGGAGAAGAGGAAATAATTTGAATTCACAAGAAGACAAAAGTGACAGGGGTTTTGTTCTGAAGATTATGTGTTGATGACTGTGTCGGGGACACAATGTCTTGCTCAAGTTCCTGAGGGATCTGTGTTGACGACTGTGTCGGGGACACAATGTCTTGCTCAAGTTCCTGAGGGATCTGTGTTGACGACTGTGTCGGGGACACAATGTCTTGCTCAAGTTCCTGAGGGATCTGTGTTGACGACTGTGTCGGGGACACAATGTACTTCAGAATTCTCTTTAACCTCCATGTCGTCGACACTGCCACTGACACATATATTCCAGACTTCACTTCAGCCTTCTTCATGCCTTCATCTTAGCTTTGGCTAAGTGATTGATGCATCCTGGGCTCTTGTGATCAACCCCATAGCTTCTATCTTTGGAGTGAGTCTCGGCTTTGTCCTCATGACTTCAGCCTCTCCTCCTTCATTTCATCTTCCTCTCTAATACTCCCCCGCAAGCTTGGGCGTCGGGACACCAAAAGGACCAAAGGACAAGCTTGGAGATGCGGGAGCTTGAGAACACCACCGTTTCATCAAGGAGAGAGTCTCGGCTTTGTCTTTATGACTTCAGCCTCTCCTCCTCCTCCTGCTACCTCTCTAACACTTTGTCAAACTCCAAAGCTCATCCAAGGATAGACTTCTAGGCCTTGTCATTGTGACTTCGGCCTTTCCTCCTCCTTGAATGCATCCTCTCTAATACTCCCCCGCAAGCTTGGGCGCCGAGACACTAAAGGACCAGAGGCCAAGCTTGGAGATGCGGGAGCTGTAGGAATTGTTTAGATGATCCTGATTCAATTCACAGATTCATATCACCCTAAACATACAGATCTAGGTTCTCTTGAAATAGAAACATTAGATGATCTCACCTTTTACCTGTTTATGCAGCGGAAGGAGATAGAACAGGTCAGAGATCAGCAGAACCACCAAGGGATGGATCCTCCAAAGGCTCACACACGCACACCGTCAGGAAGAAGGCTGCTAGACCACAAGAGAGGAGGCGCAGAGAGAGAGGAGGCTGGCGCAGGAGGCTGAGAAAAATTAGAGAACTTTTAGGTCAAGTTTTATTCATTAAAACTCCCTTTAGTTCTCATGGGCTTTTGGGCCCAATTCTCAGTTCTAATTAAATCCCATGGATTTAATCAGGCCCTTTAGTCTCTCTTAGTACAGTAAATGCCTAGCACTTTTACCGTACTTCTGCTAAGCCGTTCCTACACATTTTCCTGTTAGCTTAGGCGTGTGACCCATATGGGATCATACAATAAAGGCAATAAGTCCAAGACTTATAGATCATGAGCGGACTCTAGCAAGCCATCATGACCCCCAGCATTGTATGACTTATGTCTGATCATTGACATACTCTTACTTTCTAGAGACAGTACCGAGATTACTGGACACAATTCCAACAATCTCCCACTTGTACTGGAATCTCTGTATTCATAATCCTTTTGTCACAATATCTCGATTAGTCATAAGGCAAGATTAGTGTCATCCTTATAAAGCCTAATCTTGTTCATCGGACTCTGATTCGATACTGACAATCCAAACGACTCGGGACAGTCCGTTTGAGCATGGCCATGCATTTTCCAGTATTCAAATCTCCGATTGGCCTAGAGATATTCACTCCATTTATATTGGAGGGACAAATTCCGTCTTGTTCCATCACTGTAAACTACTCATTTCATAATGTACCCAAACAAGGTCCTTATAACTATCGCAGAACGATAGCGTTAGACAATGATCAAAGTGCATCAGTCCATGTGCAGTCACATGCATGCGAACTCAGGTCTAAGGACTATACTCTATAGTCGTAGTAAGAATCTCTTATGACACAGATATAAATATCCTGAAGAGTTCTTATAAGCGGGTCTTGTCCGGTCGTATGTTCCCCAACATACACCTATGTACTGACTTTGATGCCGCGCATCTATGACACACTAAGACTTTGTCATAAGTCACGTACCAATCCAGTCTCACACGGTTGTTGGTGTTCCAATTTCAACAACCTTCGACTAGGGACAGGATGATATAAACCATCTATCAAATATAGGGTCTTATGACCAAGCTAAATGACTTTGATGACTCAAGATCAAGTCATTTACTTCGATGACCTATAAAATGGTTCATTTCATTTTGGAACGATTATTTCATCACAGTTAAAATAATCTTGAAATAATAATTTCATTAAACATCATTATATGTTTTACAAGAACATATCAATAACTAAATAAAGCCCTTTACTAACTCCCACTGAAATTAAGACTACATCTTAACTTCACTTATCCTACAGCTACAGTCCGTGACTCGTGCTTAGGGCTAAGGAGTGGCTTCGTTAATAGATTAGCAACGTTCTCATTTGTTGAAACTTGCTGATCTATTTAACATCTCTGTCATTTATCTCAAGGTGTTTGGACCTCTGATGTGCAGCTAGTCTCATCTATGCTGGGAATCACATCAAGTTCATTGACGAACTTTTCTTTCCAAACAACCTCTTTCGCCGCTTTCCAAGCTGCGAAATGTTCAGTTTAAGTCATGGAGTCAGCAACAGTGCCTTGCACCGCCAGACAGACACAAGATATAACCGGACTGTGACCGGAAATCATCTTTGTCTGTTGGAAACTTGCCTTTCAGACTCTGCTGACTTGTAGCACATCACTTTCTCCGTAAATCAAGAACTTATCCTTAGTATTCCTCAAATAATTTAGGACATACTTTAGGAAACTTGATTCTTTGCTGGATTTGACTGGTCTTTACTTGTCTTGCTTAACATTAAAGCAACATCAAACAAGTACGTTTCATGGCATACATGATAGATCCAATTACCGAAGCATATGGAATCCTATCCATGCATTTAAGCTCAGCAGTTATCGTAGGATACTGTATCTTGCTTAACGTAATGCCATGTGACATTGGCATAAAACCCTTCTTGGATTGCTCAAAATGTGTAGGACTTTGTCAATTTAAGAATCCTGACTTTGTCCTACCAGCTCTTTTGGATCTCTATCTTTAGATCCAAAATCCAAGAACTACGTGGCTTTACCCATGTCAATCATTAAACCAACTCCCAAGCTAGTCCTTTACCGACTACAGCGTTGGGACGTTATATCCGAGAATCAGTATGTCATCGACATACACTTTTGAGAAATGCAATATCGCTCCCACTAATCTATTAGTAAATACACAGTTCCGCTTCGTTCCTGTTCAAGTCAAAACCTTGACTACTTCAACAGAACGAAGATTCCAACTCCGATATGTTTGCTTCCATCCATGAATGGATCGATGAAGCCAACTTACATAAAATGTAATTCTTCGGAGTCTGGGCTCACTTTCGCTTCCTAGGATTTCGCAGATTCGTCGCTTTCAATGATCATCAGATCATGCGAACATTCAATGATCATCAGGCTGAACTAATGACGAGAATTCACTCTCGGATTAGTGACTGATTCTTTCATATCTGCGAACTTCAGGCTCCACAGGTGTAGATTCTACAGAAATCTGTAAATCCTTCCGCTGCTCTCCCTCAATAGGTTAAGCAGCCTCCTGTATTTCTCGAATTTCTTCGAGTTGTACTTTTACTCCCACTGTTCTTCTTGGAAAGTAACTTCCCTTCTTAGAAAACAGAATGGTCGTAAAAATACTTTTTACTCCCACTGTTCTTCTTGGAAAGTAATTTCCTTCTTAGAAAACAGAATGGTCGTAAAAGTACCGAGCCTTGGTTTCCCTGAGAAAACTTCGAGTTATACTTTTACTCCCACTGTTCTTCTTGGAAAATAACTTCCCTTCTTAGAAAACAGATTGGACGTAAAAGTAACAAGCCTTAGTTTCTCTAGGACAACCAGCGAAGTAGCACAACTACAAATACTCAGTAAAGACAAATTTGGATCGATTCCAATCCACATTAACGTGGTGTCTTTCAACTGATATTTGTGGAACTATTTCAGCGTAAACTTAGATATTTTAGAGCGTTATTCTTAAATAATATCATGGAAGATTCGTGTGATTCATCTTTAATCATTTCTAATAAGATCTGATTCTTTCTCACAGAAACACCTTCAGGTTTTCAGGAGAAATGAGCTGTGAAACGATTTCACACTCATTCAGATGATCACATAATCAATGACTTAAGTATTCTCACTCATGATTTCAATCCAGAGTCTTAATACTTTTGTCATTCAGATCCTATACTTCATTCTGGAACTCTTTCGACCATGTCAAAGAATTCCGACTTGTGTCTCATCAAATGAACACAGTCACACTCACTGAAGTAATCAGTAGAGACAATGAAGTACAGGAAATTTTCTCTGGCATTACTGCTCATTGGGCCACATACATTAGTATGTTCCAGGTCCAATAAGCCTTTGGGCTTTTCTCTAGCTCGGCTAAGATAGGCCCTTTACTTTTGGTCTAGTAAACAGAATTCAAGTCTCATAAGATATTTTATCAAATGAGCCCAACAGTCCATGACTATGGGATTTCTGAATCCGACTTACTCTATGTGACCAAGACTTTATGCCAAGAAAAATCAGGTTTAATTCATCAGATTTAAACCAATTCGGTATTTATGTTACATTTAGGCACTCTTTGGTTTAAGATATAAAACCCATTCCATGAATAGGGTGCTACAATTAATATTTCATTAGGATCAAAAGAACAATACTTGTCTTTTATCAAAATGAAAAACATTCAAATTCTTACAAGAAAATGAAAGACAACTCTGCTTAAAGCAGGTTCATTGTAGTAATTACTTAATACAAAACCAAGCCTAAAAGGGATCTATAAGTGAAAATCCTACGGCTGAGGCAGCTTCCCAAGCTCCTTCCAGATATGTAGTTTCACTTGTCCTTCCTTCAAAGTTCTACTGTTGCCCAGGCTCTGCATATTCTAACAAATATCAGTGCCACAACCAGTATTCAATACCTATAAGGTAGAACTTGAAGTAATAACATGAATACCTGAGGAAGTAGTCTCATACATCAACTTCAACTCTTCATCATCTTCCATGAATTTAATGCAATTTCTCTTCCAATGCCTTGTCTCCTTACAGTAGCAGCACTTACCAACGTAAGAGGTATCTGACTCGGGCTCAGAAGACACACGCTTGCCATGATTCAAAATCTGGACAACTTTGTCTTCACCCTTGTCAGCATTAGGTTTAGTAAACCTACCCTTCTCATTCATGAGATTGTACAGGGTACTCTTCACGTTTGGCTCAACTGTCTTGAGCATATCATGCAGTTCAGTCAGCGTCTTCGTTAAGCCTTTCTTGATATAGTTCCTTCTGAACTTATCATAGCTTGACGGCAGTGACTGCAGAATGATCTCAGTTGCCAATTCATGGCTAACTGGATAATCCAGTTTTCTCAGGTTATCAATACAACCTATCATTTTAGTGACATGAGGACTCACTGGATGATCATTCGGTAGCTTGCAGCTAGTGAGAGACTTAACCAACTGGTATCTCTCCACTCGTATCTGCTCCTGAAATTTCAATTTCAGGCTGCTGATCATCTCTATTGGCGACTCCATGTTCTCATATTGCTCCCGCAAGTCTGAGTCCATGGTGGCCAATATCAGACCACGCACATCTACCGCATCATTATAATGCTTATTCCAAGCATCATATACTGCATGAGAAGCATTGGACCCGATCCTTACGGGGAGAGCTCTCTCAAGGACATAGTCCTTTCTCTCCTGTCTGAGGACTAGCCTCAGGTTCCGCGACCAAGTCAAGAAATTTGATCCGTTCAGCTTGTCCATCTCAAGGACAGACCGGATCGAGAAAGTGTTTTGATTGTTTGTGCTAGTCATAACTGAAATATAAGATAAAAGGATTTTAGTTAATATGTTCAATATGATTAATCTCGTATTATAATTTAATATGATTAATCACGCATTATATTCAATAACATCAGTTACCCTCAATAGAATATAATGATTCCAAGATCCACATATAACTAAGATTAAAGTGGGCCACTGGCCGTCACCCAACCTTAGCTTATATCGGTAAGCCCTATATCGGCTAATTATATCCGTGATATAACTCTTGGTTGTGAATCTGGGCCCGAGGCCCAATCCACTCTGATGTCTCAAGGCCCGGGACTCCCGATGGCCTAGTCAAGAAAACCAGACTATACAGTCATGTAATCATTAATGTCTGGGACTCCCAATGACATTTATGAATCACAAACTGTCTTACCCACGCAAAAACAGACATCCTCACACTGTAAGGCCATGAATGCAATTGAATGGGCTTTGACAGCTGACATAGCCTGGACAAGACATCCAACGCTTGATATTATTTGAGGTTTGTAGGTTTATTAAAATTCATTCCCAAAATAGAAGATTACTATTTCGGGAAACTTTCTATTTTTGGAAACCTACTATTTTAGGAAACTTTCTAAAATTGGAAACTTTCTAAAACCGGAAACTTTCTAACTTTAGAAATTTCTTAAAATCCAAAACCCGCAAATTCAGAAATTTCTATTTTAAGAAACTTTCTAATTTCAAAATCTCGGAAACTTTAATTTAAAATCGACTTTATAATTTTATAAAATAAATTTTAAATTGATCTGAAGAAAGACTCAAATAATTGGCCCAATTGTTTTAACTTCTTGGCCCGAGGCCCAAGAATTGGTCCATGTCCAAGACATGACCCAATTGTCCAATTAATTGACATAACCGGTCTGGTTCATTAAAACTGGTCTAACCAAGTTTTAATTACTACGATGACCACAATTGTCAACCGGTTATTTACTAAACCGGAATTTCTCAATTTATTTGGTCCAACCAAATCAAATTAGAAATTCCTGGTTTAGGCACTAAATCCAATATTTCTTTCGACATTGGATTTCTTATCCCGGTTTAACCAGATTTAATAAAATTATTAAAATCTGTTTATTAAACCAGAACGAGGATTTTAATTAAGTTTTGAACCGTGCCTTGAAACCGAACCGATTTGGTCACGAACCAAAACGAGTTGGTCGTGACCTAGCTTCTCGATCAAGTCACGATCGTCCAGCCGCAAGCCGCACGATCCGAGATCGAGATGACCGGACGGGATGATCGTCGAGATCGGGACAGCCGGGAAGCTCGGGACGGGACGAGGCGATGCACAGCCGGGACGCGATCGATCCTTCGATCGGACGATCCGATCCGCCCGCCTAAGCCCACGATCGGCTCGATCCAACCGGACGACGCAGTCCATGCGATCCTTACGGATCCATGCGACGCTTGCCTCGCGGTCGATCGAACCGGCCATACCTCTCGGCCGTGATCACCAACCGGCCAAGCCGGTCGATCACTCCTTGGCCGATCAACAAAACCCGAGTCATATAGCTCGGCTTTGTGATTTCAAACGTTTGTTCAGGATTCAATTCAGTTTCTTAAGTGTTTTTCTTATCAGTAATGGATTCAAAACACTTCTAAACAGATTAAACATCCTAAACATGAATCTAAAACAAGAAATCCTAAGAACCAATGGCTCTGATACCACTGTAGGAATTGTTTAGATGATCCTGATTCAATTCACAGATTCATATCACCCTAAACATACAGATCTAGGTTCTCTTGAAATAGAAACATTAGATGATCTCACCTTTTACCTGTTTATGCAGCGGAAGGAGATAGAACAGGTCAGAGATCAGCAGAACCACCAAGGGATGGATCCTCCAAAGGCTCACACACGCACACCGTCAGGAAGAAGGCTGCTAGACCACAAGAGAGGAGGCGCAGAGAGAGAGGAGGCTGGCGCAGGAGGCTGAGAAAAATTAGAGAACTTTTAGGTCAAGTTTTATTCATTAAAACTCCCTTTAGTTCTCATGGGCTTTTGGGCCCAATTCTCAGTTCTAATTAAATCCCATGGATTTAATCAGGCCCTTTAGTCTCTCTTAGTACAGTAAATGCCTAGCACTTTTACCGTACTTCTGCTAAGCCGTTCCTACACATTTTCCTGTTAGCTTAGGCGTGTGACCCATATGGGATCATACAATAAAGGCAATAAGTCCAAGACTTATAGATCATGAGCGGACTCTAGCAAGCCATCATGACCCCCAGCATTGTATGACTTATGTCTGATCATTGACATACTCTTACTTTCTAGAGACAGTACCGAGATTACTGGACACAATTCCAACAGGAGCTACCTCATTAAAAACCTCCCTAAGGAAAACCTCATGGGACAAAACCTTAAGGAGGGAAAAAGAGTATAGCCACAACATCCCCTTGATGTAAGCTTTGACATGTTCCTTTGTGTATTGAATGAGCCGGTTCAGTAGGTTGACTTCTCCTTTAGATTGCCTTCTCCATCTTGGATCAAGCTTCTCCATTGGACAGCTTCACCATTGGACCTTCCATGACCTTGCCTCAAGACTTAGTAAAGACTTTAAAAAAAACAGTGAGAGTTTAGGAGTTTAGCCTTTTTGGAGTTGAGGTTTGATCTTCCTTTGGACTTGTTTGGGACTTTGAAACCTTGTGCATATCTCTCTGGATTTTTTTGCACATTCAATCTAAGCCCTTCTTCTTCACACCAACACCCTTGATTTGAGCTGATTCAGCGCCTACCACCAGCTTGCATTTCCTTCTTGGTCTGCTCCACTTAGTGATTTCCGGTTCTAACATCAATCAAGGTGTTGCTGCTTCTGGTTTTGGAGTTCCTTTAGGTTACTCCATTTCTTTGAGGTTTAAAACCTCCCCCGGACTGTTAAGCCTTCATGGAGTCGGAAGAACCTTTGAGATGTGAGTTGATTCATCAGTAGCATAACTGGTTCTAGCTCCTCTTCTTTGGCTGCTCCTTGATGACTTCTCTTGAGACATTAACAGCCTTGATGGGTTGTTCAACTTGTAGCCTTCCTTAAGTATGGACACCTTTTTGGTCTGCTCCATTGTTAGCTTCAGATTAACCACACCATGCCAAGAGCCAATCCTCCATCACTACTCCATCTTAGAGCAGCTTCAAGACTGATCTTCCTAACCATGATGCACACTGAGCCTTGAATCCAAGCTTCCATCACTGCCTCTTCTTGAAACAGCTTCTAGTCTTGATTATCCAAGAAATCAGTGTTGCTTCTCTTGACTAACTTTGTTGTAGCAGCCTCTGGACGCCTCTCTTTCTTAGGTAAGCTCAAGACCAGTGGGTACAGCCACTTAGAAACTGAACTCCAGCCCTTTTGTAAACCGTCCTCACTAGTTGGTTCATCATTCCACCTAAAAACACCAAGAAACACACAATAATCCTCAAAATAACACAGCTTTGATCAGGAGCTATGTACTCTGATTTTTAAGTCATTGTGAGCTAAGGAGCTTCAAGGACAGAACTCAGAGAGAATATGTGAAGTATAGTAACCAGAGAATAAAAGAAAAATACAGAGAATGAGAGAATGAATGCAAGAGAATGAGAGTATAAATGAATGAGAGAATAAATGAGAGAATTTGGATTATAGAGTGAGCCATCAAGAGTCGACTTTGAAGAATCCTTCTTTCAGGATTTTTGTCGAACACCTTGTGGGCGATTTTTCCAAGAGATTTGCGGAAGCTTTGTGAGATAGAAACAAAGTTTTGCTCTTGTTCTTCTCTGAATTTGCAGTCAAGAATCTTGCTGCTCTGATACCATGTTGGAATTTCAGATGCATCCATGAGGAAGCTCTGATACCATGTTGGGATTTCACAATCATGACCATGAATCATGTTGAGAAACCTTGAGAGCTTAAGTGAATCCGCAACCAAGTTTAGCTTGATTGTTAGTGGTTCTACATAGCTTTAACATCTAGTTTGAGACTGATTCAACTCTATTTGAGGTTAAACTCAAGAGAAGACCAGAATCAGTAATCTAGATGGTTTTAAGAAGCACTTAGATATTTGAAAACATGACCAGGAGCTTAACAACTAATCAAAAGTGTTTTCTCATAAATCTGGACATGAATCAGTAATTAGCTAGTGTTGTTTCTTAAGAGAGTTCATGAAGGACCAGTTTGTGTTAGCTCTTGATTTAGCTATGGAAGAGCTAATCAAGAGCATAACCAGGCTGCACTAAGGAGCCCTTAACTGTGACATAATCATGAACTCACATTGTGTTTAGAATGAAAGAAAGGAGAAGAATAAGAGAATGAATCTAATTGTTGTTCAATTGATTCTTGTCAATCTGTTATTTTACAAGGGGTTTGCATCTCTTTATATAGAGAGAGCAACACATAAGAAGCCCTAATTGAGCATACAAGTCGAAATATGCTTTTGGGGAGAAGAGGAAATAATTTGAATTCACAAGAAGACAAAAGTGACAGGGGTTTTGTTCTGAAGATTATGTGTTGACGACTGTGTCGGGGACACAATGTCTTGCTCAAGTTCCTGAGGGATCTGTGTTGACGACTGTGTCGGGGACACAATGTCTTGCTCAAGTTCCTGAGGGATCTGTGTTGACGACTGTGTCGGGGACACAATGTCTTGCTCAAGTTCCTGAGGGATCTGTGTTGACGACTGTGTCGGGGACACAATGTACTTCAGAATTCTCTTTAACCTCCATGTCGTCGACACTGCCACTGACACATATATTCCAGACTTCACTTCAGCCTTCTTCATGCCTTCATCTTAGCTTTGGCTAAGTGATTGATGCATCCTGGGCTCTTGTGATCAACCCCATAGCTTCTATCTTTGGAGTGAGTCTCGGCTTTGTCCTCATGACTTCAGCCTCTCCTCCTTCATTTCATCTTCCTCTCTAATAGTGAGGTGCAAAATTATAGAAGGTGTTGCAAGAGGGCTTCTTTATCTCCATGAAGATTCCCAACTGAGGATTATTCATCGAGACTTAAAGGCCAGTAACATTCTCTTGGACGCTGAGATGAACCCTAAAGTTGCAGACTTTGGGATGGCGAGGCTGTTTAACATGGACGAAACTCGAGGAGAGACGAGCAGAGTAGTTGGAACCTAGTAAGTATGCTCTGTTTTACACATAGGATGCGCTCTGTTACAGAAAATAGATGCTATGCTTTAGAAATGGATGTTCTGTTTCAGACCTAGATGTATCGTATTTGGAAGGGATGCTCTGTTTTCTAACAGAATTTTGTAGACAAGACATATGTTTTTGTTTACATAAAGTTTACAGATTCTTAAAATTAGTATAACCATTAATGTGATTTTGGTTCTTTCAGTGGATATATGGCTCCAGAGTACGTGAGACACGGACAATTCTCAGCTAAATCTGATGTTTACAGCTTCGGTGTTATGCTTTTGGAGATGATAAGTGGTGAAAGAAACAAGAACTTCGAAGCAGAAGGACTTCCAGCTTTTGTAAGCTTCTTGATCACATTTTCTTTCTTGTTTATCTTCTTAACTTCTGTAAAGAAACGTGTAAGAATATTTTGTTTTGTTTCAGGCATGGAAGAGATGGGTCGAAGGAGAACCTGAGAATATAATTGATCCTTACTTAAACGAACATCCGGTAAACGAGATCATAAAGTTGATTCAGATTGGTTTGTTGTGTGTCCAAGAGAATGCAGCAAAGAGACCAACCATGAACTCTGTAATAGTTTGGCTTGCAAGAGACGGTACTTTGACAATTCCTAAACCTACAGAAGCTGCTTTCGTCACTCTCCCTCTCTTGGTGAAACCTGCAAATAGATCTAAAGACAAAGATTCTGCGTTTTCAGTGGATGAGGTGTCGATTACTGTGTTGCATCCTCGGTGAATCCCTTGAGAGTTTCGTGTTATAGAAGTTTCTCAGGACACAAGTTAACCTCATCAGCATTTAAGACAGAAACTATGGTGTTAAGACAGAAAATATTCTTAAACAACTTTATGAGAACATTCTTGTATTCATTAAATTAAATTTATCTTCTGTATATTATAATTGAAAATAATGTATTGTAAATTGGATTAAAATCGTATTCGATTCAAAATTTAGTGTAAAAATTTCAATACCAATCAGCTTATATTAGAATCCGGTTTGGTTGTTTCGGTTTGGATTCAGATGATGATTTCAGTTGGTTAAAATGTCCACCTTCTGGCAGCTTAAACTTATGCTCAAATTCTCCTTGAAGTTTATATCAAAATATGTATCTCTTTGTGAAAGTAAAAAAAAAAAAAAAGTGGTAGGTACAAATGAATCAAAGAATAGAATGAATTAATCTATACAAATCAATGGAAGTTATCTCTATAAAACCTAGAAAAGCTTGCTTGCGAATTCATTGGCCTTAACCTGAGAGATTTTCGATCTCTTTGCAAGATCTCTCAGTTCCGACAAGCTTCTCCCTAGCTTCAACGCAACTTTTGTCTCAAACACTTGTCCGTGCTCTCTCTTCTCTGTTGAGTTCATTGTTTCTTCTAACAGAGAGAAGAAACCTGCGGAGTTTCTATACATCTCGAACACCATTCCCACTTGACCACCATGCTCTAAAGTGTTGACAATCGCAGCCAAAGAGGCACAAGTTAGCGTCAAAATTCCAGCTAAACCAGAATCTTGACCGATAAAAACAGAGCTCACTGCAGAAATTCCGGTCAAAACTGGTCCAGATATAGCCAAGAACCGGTTTAACTTCAAGGCCACGTTACCTAATTTCTCATACTCTTCTGCGTCTCTGCTCTTAACAACATGAGCCACTTCTCTCATCTCCATCTCCAGCTCTTGACTCCACCCGTTTGTAAGACAGTTTTTAGGGTTTCTCTGTTTCTTTTCAGGCCACCAAGTTGCTGGCTTAAACTCTTCCGGAAATTTCTCGAGCATTGTTCCGATTAGAGGAAGAGGGTAAGCTTTGTCTAGAGACAACACTCTCTGTATCGCTTCCTTCACATCTTCTTCGTAGATTTCATCGTTTTCTCTTAGAAGATTATCGATTTCGATTCTCAGCTTCTTGAACAGCCTCGTCGCGTTCCTCTGTTCTTCGGCAAGCTGTGATGGTTGAATCTTGCTCATCAAGGCACCTATACCTGTGGCAGAGGTTAACAATACCGTAGAAGCTATCTTCACGGCTGTTATAGAGTCCCCACCGTGACCGTTAACAGAAGCTATTCCGGCCATCAAAGCCGCGGTGAGAGTGATCATGTTGACGGAATTGAGCAATAGAGAATTCCAATTGTTGCGCTGATCTCCGATGTTCTTGTGCATCTCAATCCTATCCATTACTTCTTCAAGAACCACGTTGAGGCGTGCCCTTTGGATAGAATCAGAGTCTCTCCTCTGTTTCAACGAAAGAGGAACAGTTTCTATCAACCCATTTAGCTCAAAGCTCGGTTCTTTAACCGATAAATTCTGCTTCTTTATCGGTATTTTAGGAACGGAGACGTTAAACTTCGGCAATTTTGGGATGGACACCGCGGCTTTAGGTCTCGTACAGGATGAAAAAGATGAAAGAACTAATCTTGAAACCTGCAATGAGGCCATTGATGTATACAGGAAAGAATGGTAATTTGATTTCTTCTCTCACTTGGTTGAAACCGGTTCTTGATTGGTTTTGTTACGTTTGGTTCCTTAATTTTCCCTGAAGTTTTGTATTTGTGTTTGATGAAGAAGATGATGAAGGGAGAGCTATGATGCTAGCTGTGTATAAATAGGTTTTTTGCTGACAGGCAGAGAAGCATTAAATATGAATAGAAAATTAAAAGGAATTGAATTGACCAAAGAGAGAACGAGAATTGAATTTTGACCAAAGACCAATTATTCTCAGGCGCTGATTGATTCTCCTGTGACGGTTTTGGTCTAAACCGAAAGCCTCTCAATTTTACCCGCCATCCTCGTAGAACAAGTCTTTAATACCTCTAAACCAAACTTAACCAGATCGGTTTGTTTGGAAGGCATTTGCCGGGATTGAACCGGTTCGGTATTGTGTGCTGAATTTTTGAAAGATTTAGACACATACGCTAAAGAGTATAGAGAATCATAAGAGAAGAATTCAAGAAATGGGATCTTTAGCGAGGAAGACTGCAACGATACTTGTCACAACTTCAGCAGCATCCTCTACGAACAAAGCTTTGATCTTTATTTTCTCTTATACTTCTTCTTCTTTGCGGTTTAAAAATGATTAATTTTCACTGGTGGAGTCAAATGATGCTTGAGATGAAAAAAAAAATTGAAAACATGTTTTCACTGGTGAAGTGAAATTAAAAAAATTGAAAACACTTTCATAATTAATAAAAAAAATTCTGTTCTTTGTGTACTATTTTCTTATAGAAACTTATTTAGATTGTTGAGGAAAAATGTTAGGAGGGGGGGGGGGGGGGGGGGGGTTATTATTTGATATTTAAAATTAAAATATTTCTTTTGCAAAAAAAATGTAAAATGAAATCTTTGGAGTAGAAAATTATTTTGAGCATCGTCACGACCAAACAATAAAATAAAAACTTAAATTACCGTATAAACCCTTAAAAATTTTACTAAATATTTGGAAGTCTATGCAGAAGATTTTCAATAAAATTCTTCAAAGTTGATTTGAGTTAGAAATCTATATATTTTTATGCATATTAAAATTAAATTATAGATTTATGAAAAATAATTTTATGAAACCACTTTTTGAATAATCAAAAGACAGTCAATTGTCACATAAGAAAAATAAAATTTGATATAAATAAGTCGTATTTAACAATATGTCTAAATAAAAAATTCTAGGTGTTGAAAAAAAAGTCGAGGGTAAAAGTCTTCGGTAGAAGTCTACTTTTTCATATCAGACCTAGAATGCAATTGAAGGGAGTATTGGACGGAAAAAAATAGGAGGAAAAAATTGAAATACAAATCTATCATAGAAATATGTAGGAGAAGTCTTCAAGCAAAGTGTACTACATCAGTTTTTAACATGGAATCTTTTCCCCTATATAAAGGAGGGACAATTTAAAAACCCTAATTTTGTTAAAAATATCGAAAAAATAATGAAGAACTTGTATTTTTTTGGTGGTGTTAGTAAGTAATTTAATTTCAAGGATATTCAATATTTATCTATTTAAATTGATGAGTTGAAGCTTTTTTTTTGAAATATGTGTTCACCAAAATTTGTCTATTTACATGTTAACTTAGTGATTTTTTCCAGGAATTTTGCATATGAAATTCATCAAACACGAGCAAAGAGGAAGTCTACATGAGAAATCTACTTTAGAAATCTGAAGAGGATGTCTACTCTTCAGAAGTCTTCAACTAGACTTAGATTGAAAATGTCGGGAACTAAATTTATTGGGCGGGACACAAATATTGAATAGAAGTTTACCACATAAATCTCCATAAGAAATCTTCTAATGTAGTCTATTGTATCGAATTTTAATTAGAATTAAGAAAAGTCTTTGATATGAAGTCTATTTTTTAATTTGAATTTGATATATCTATCTTGTGGTTATTTATATCTTAACTGAATTTGATAAATCTATCTTGTGGTTCTTTATATCTTAACTTTATCAGTAGAATTTGTTATATTTATCTAAAAATTTATTTAATTGTAATTTTCTCATATAGAGAACTAGTGATTGCTCATATAAATCATATAATTTCTTCGGCGGATCTAGCAGAAGAAGCTTCGACGCCAACCTCTCAAAAACAATTTTGGACTCCGGGAAGGTATAAAAGTTATCGCTTTGATGGTGACGATAACAATTTGTTTCATAAATGAAAAACACGATTGAAGCTTGCCTGTGTAAAATTTACAATCTGTAAGGTTTCAAAAAGTTTTCCATGAGCTCTTACAATGAAAACAACAAAAGGATTTACTTTAATTCCCAGATTTTCCTGTGTGAGCCACGTTCTTCTATTGATCTACTTTAATTCCCATATTTTCAATTTGACCCACAGTTGGTTTCTTCGTCTCCAGCTCCCTATGATTCCGTAAGATTTATGTGTTTAACTATTTGGTTCCTTTCGACTTTAAATTAGAAAAAACGAAATTTTGTGTGATCTATCTCTATGTTGCTAAGTTTCGGACTTTATATATGTTTTCCAAATTACTAGATAAAGTGAAGATTTTTGGTGTTGTTTTGTGATTGTTTTCTTATGACAACAATCGTCATGATGTTGTAGGAGATCTATAAGGGTCAGAAATGGCGGAGGCTTATGTTTCTGTTGGAAACATTCATCATCTCTATCTTTTGGGGTAGGTTTACAGGACAAATCCATTTAAAAAACTCTCTTGGTAATCAATTCTGTAAACTTAGATCCCATTTCAAGTGTCCTGATTCGCCAATATGTTATCTTTGTTTTCATGAAAGAACCCATCTTCTTACTTTCAATCCAAACTCACAGCTTTCTTCGTTTTAACTAATTATCCTTATATTGTTTCATCCTTCTTCTTTTTTTGGTCAAATATTGTTTCATCCCTATATCATTAGATTCAGTGGTTACAGCTAAGAGTGACAAACTATATGTGGTCGTCTTTTACATGTATTTAAGAATGTTTTGGTGATACAAAGAGATATCTTCAGATATGCACATGAAGCTATGCAGCAGCGAGAAGCAGCCCAGAAGATAGATTTGCAGGCATTGAGAGAAGCTACAGTTACGGAAACATGTGTTCGTTATCTCAGGTATACAATTGAAACTCCTTTTGTTGTTTTCATAGTAAAAGTTCATGGTTTTTTGAGTTTCAGAGTATACTGGATGTCAAGACATTGGCCAAATTAGAAAATTTGCAGGAAGTTGCTCCATCACACGCCCAGCTCCTGTCAGACTATGTTTATGAGGAATGGACATCTAATCTGCTACTTATGTTATGTTTCTATCCTTGAATAACCACCTTCTAATATTGTTTATGTATATTAAATACTTGGAGAAGCCAATTTCAAAGACGGTGTGGATGAAACAAAAGCCGAAACTGAAGTTCTATTCTTCTGCTTCTGCAAAATGCTCTGCAGAATTTGAAAATTTTACAATTTGACCCCTCAATTTTAAAATTAGTCTTTATCACCATTTTGAAGCCTATACACAATACAAACAAACGTCTATTATCTGTTACATTGCCATAATTATTACAACAATAAAAGGAGCCAAACTCAATTTAGATTTAGCAAAGGGCATTTTCCAAATAGCTAAAAGAATATCAATCTTTTTGTTTTGCCAGTGACGAAGGAACCCATCAGAAGCTGATTAAATGCAGTGTTGATGACAGAGGAGCATACCGATCAAAATCAAACTCTGAAACTCTCCAAAATTTTAAAAACAAAAAAGTCAGCCCGTGCAAACGCACGGGCCGGACACTAGTATATATATATATATATTTTTTTTTTTAAATAAAGTTAAAATAAGAGAAAACAAGTGATTTTTTTCAAACATATTGTGAATAAATGAAGTTTGTGGGGCTTCTTTTGAACTATAATTTATATGAGATAAAAGTTCAATAACTTGTGAAATTAAATTTTATATATGAATATGATCATCTCATATAACAACAAAAATCATCCCTCAAGATAGAAATTATATCTCTTTTACCATTGCCATATTAAATACCATGATAAGTTTTTCAACATCTATTTTTTTAGAAAATTTAGTCATTTCTATATAACAAAACAAGGCCAACACATTAAAGTAGACTTTGTTATGAAGTCTATTATTAATAAACTAATTTCATAATTAAACTAAAAAATAATTCATGGATTTATATATGAACTAAACATGTCAAACTCATTCACAAGTAAGTATATTAGCTAAACAAAACATACAATTTTTTTCCAAACTCCTCTACTTATTGTATACAAGTTTATTTTATAAATTCATAATGTTAAAATGATTTTAGTATGACATGTTGACATTAGACTTCACCACAATTATACCATTAATGAAATATTGTTTTACACTAGAAAAATGATTTATGCATATGTATATGAAATAAATATGTAAAAATTATTCACAAACAAGTATATTAGCTAAACCAAACATATAAATAAACATCCAAATTCATTATATATTGTATACAAAAATGACACTTATTATGAAAGAGAAAAAATATTAGAAAAAAAGAGAAAAGGCATAAAATAGCACAAAAACATACCTTATCATAAATATAGCATCAAAAAATAATTGACATTTTTAGCATTATTTTGATTTAAATGATTTTTATAGCATTATATAAATTAGGGTTTAGATTTTATTATTTAGGGTTTAGAGTTTATTATTTAGGGTTAAGGTTTAGTATTTAGAGTTTAGGGTTTATTATTTAAGGTTTAGGGTTTAGTATTTAGGGTTTAGGGTTTAGTATTTAGAGTTTGGGGTTAGGGTTAATTTTGTCTTATGTCTTTAATAAATGTTATTTTTGTGATTTTTCTTCCTTGGTGCTATATTTGTAACAATGGATGTTTTTATGCAATTTTTACGATTTGCCCAAGAAAAAAATCATTTAATATTTTTTAGTCTTGAGAAAATACATTGGATATGATTTTATTTTTTCTGATCCTCAATTTTTGTAAAGCACTTCAAATCTTTTTTTGTGACTTTATCACAAAGATGGAATTGGTGTTGGTGGGCAAGTGAGATATAAGAGACTCAAAAAGAAGGGGATTAAACAGTTGTGAAGATGAAAGCAGCCTAGATTAATTAGATAACAATCGATTAAATCAAAGGAAAACTTAAGAGGAGGAGAGAATTAGAGAGAAGAGAAAAAATAGTTGATAGTAGGCAGTAGCTGTGTTTATCTAGATTTTTGTTGATAGGAATTGAATTGACCAAAGAAATAATGAGAATTGAATTTTGACCAAAGACCAATTATTCTCAGGCGCTGATAGATTCTCCTGTGGCGGTTTTGGGTCTAAACCGAAAGCCTCCCAACTTTTACCCGCCATCCTCGTAGAACGAGTCTCTAATACTACTAAACCAAATTTAACCGATCGGTTTCTTTGATTGCGTCGTTTGTCGGGATTAAGCCGGTTCGGTTTAGTTTATTGAAATGGGGTAGAAATCTGATTGCACACGTACACTATTGAGAATCGAAAGAGAAGAATCCAAGAAATGGGATCTCCGGTTATTGTGGAACAACTGACATTGTCACCATTGAACCATTTGCTTTTCATGATCTATTATGGAGTAGTCATAGAAAGTAAGTTCCTTTTTTTCTTACTCCATTTGTAAAACCAGAAATGTTGTGGATGGTATACAGTTCTGCAATGTTGAATGAAACAGGAACTCCCTGGAATCTTGTTAGAGACAGGATCAAGAAGACTTACCCGACAGTCCAGCTTACAGCATGGACGGTAAGTGATAGAAAGAGTAGTGCCGGATGATTTTATCAGTGTTGATAACTGTTACAATTTTTATGTCTACTGATTTAATCACAGTTTTTCCCCATCGTTGGATGGGTAAACTACAAATATGTCCCACTGCACTTCCGGGTCATCTTGCACAGCCTTGTTGCATTCTTTTGGTAAGACAATGAGTCATATTTGGTGCAGCTTCCACAAACCAAACCATGATCAGAACTTTAAAACGTAACATTCTTCTGCTCTTGTTTTTCAGGGGAATTTTCCTGACCCTGCGAGCAAGGTCAATGACACTGGCTTTAGCAAAGGCTAAGTGATTAGGGAAACACAGCGAGCGAGAACTCAACCCTCAAGCTAGCTATAATCTTTGGTTTTCTGCAAGTCAAAGGAAGTAGTCTAGACGGTAAATTCAAAAGGTGGAACCGATTAAGATGACATAGCAATGTTTTTAAATTATTACAACCATTTCAGATCTTGTCTAAACACACATTCACAAACATCATATAAAAAAGAAGGGATCTTTCTTAAGCAGCTTTGGCGAATCCAACTCTTGCCTTCCCGTAATCGAACACAGTGTGGTATGGTCCCATGAAGATATCACCCAAGATCCTGCATTTTTGCAGGTTTACAAAATTCTAGAGTAAAAAACATTTGAGTTTTGTTTAAGTAGATTAGATTGAGGATTTACCAGAGAGGTCCACGAGGGGGAGGAATATCCATGGCGGTGAAACCACTGGTGCACTGAGCTGAAACTCCATCCCCAATCTTGAATATATACTGATCCACCAAAAAAAAATGAAAAAGACTTCAATTTAAACTCAGTGATGATATTGGTAACCTGAAATTTGTTGTGAAAGTGATGAGAGTAGTTACATCTTGAGGTGAGAGATCAAAGGGTTTGCCACCAATTGTGAATGTGACTATAGGCATTGACGAAACCCTCTCACAGTTCACTGCTGATTGTTGGTTTGGGTTTGGTATATGGTCACAAAGCTACAAATTTCACAGAGACTAGAGTTATTAACATGCTTTATGTCCAAAAAACAAGGCTTCAAGACTCTCAAAACTCACCGCAGCAGCATAAGTGAGTATACGTTCTTGTGTTTGATTCTGAGTCAATTCGCTCTGCATCCACACTGCTGCCATTTCACAGGCGCTGCACATCGCTTCGTTTAGAAGATCCGATGTTTCATCTTCTACAAATGACTTAATCCCCATACTGCATCCAAAACATGAATCAGTTTAAGTTTGCTAACTAATATTCCATAGATGTCTTCTTCTTTTTTGATGGACTGACCTCACGCTGTGTAAACCATCAAAAGCGCAGAGTCCGATCTGTGAGCATACCTTCCTCGGATCTGCCTGTATCTCACAAGGTGCAGAGTAGAGTACTGATTTTAAGATTCAGATGTTTATAAATTAGGTAACTATAGATGTAAGTTCAACCTGAGAGAGAAGGGAATCCAACATGGTTTTTCCGTATTGACCTATTACGGTTTTGCACTCTTGGCTTGCCACTCCTACTGCTCCAATGGCGTGATTGATCATTGTGATGACGGTCTAGACATCACAAAAATCAAATAAAACTATTCCGCATGTTTCATATTGTGAACAATCTTACAGCAAAATCTTTGTCTTACCGATGGACCGGTGAGCAGAGAAGTTCCGGAATCAGCAATGGCAGAACAACCTTTAGCACAATATCCTGAATGCCACAGATATGTCAAATTATATCTAAAGATCGATCCATTTTCTGAGACAGACATATTCAAAAGCTTACTTACCGGTTGGTTTGCCAGCAATGTTGAGATCACCCATGTCGAATTGCCAGTAACCTTTATGTGTCACTGGAACATAAGTATGCTCTCCTTTGAAGTGCTTAGGGTCGACTCCACCAAAAACAATCTCACCACCTTCTGGATCTTGCGGGTTACGGTTAAGCCAAAACGAAAAAATAGGGTCCTTAACCAGACCTTTCTCCAGCATGTTATACCTATAATATGATGCATCACATCATACAAATACCTCATTCAGAACTCAGATTGTACAACAAATTCTTTTATCAGACGAAGATTCAAATGAATAAAAGAAAGAAAGTGTTCTCATACCAAATCGGAGTTGAATTTCCTACAGAAATCTCTTTAAATCCCAATCCTAGGATACCATCAAACTTGGCTACCAAGAATGTAATACCAGGCTCACTAGTAGCCTCTATGAACTCCTGTGATGACATAGAAGTAGCAGTTAGATATGAAACACAAAAAACAGTAAAACTTGCAGATGAATGGGGTTTACCTGATCCTTGACAACAAGATCACCAACTTTAACATCATCATTGCTAAAGTAACCAGATATAGCACCTGTCCCATACCGGATTGACGCAGGCTTTCCTGTAAATGTCAAATAATTTTAGCTGCAAACATATCAGAAGACGCTAAATGTTACCAAGTGAAGTATATAATAAAACTCAAAATGTTAAAATAACAAACCGTTCTTTCTGTATGTGGATGACTCGCTAGCCTTGTACTTGGAATGAAAATAACAAGCAACCTGAAAATTTAAATAAATTATGAGATAAAGAAGACAATGGGACATAACATTTTAGTATGCATTTCCTAAGAAGCATACCGATAAGTAGCATTTACTAGATGGTATCCAGAGATTGGAGCTTCCGGTATCAAAGATTGCAGTAAACGTCTGAGGTGGAGTACCAATGGTAATTTCACCATAGTATTGAGCATCCAAATAGTTTTTCAGAGGAACAATATCCGAATTTGCATCGTTCAGGCGAAAATAATCTTTGGAAGACCAATTAGGCCCTCTGTTTTTCAAGAAAAGCTGAGAAGCTAGCCTGTTGGCCCGGTCTAGTTTCCTCTTCTTCAATCCAATTCTAAGTGTTCCATCACCTTTTTGCTCAGATGAGGCCGCAGATATAAGGATTAAACATGAAAGCATGAACACGAGCAAGAAGGGCTGGAACCGAGTTCCCATTTTTAACCTGTCATCACAATATTCAAATCACACCAAGGTTAAAAAACAGACACATAAAACTTATAGTTGTTAATGTTTTAATGATGAAAGAGAACACATATGCAACAGTAAAGGCCTACTTATAAATCGGACCATTATGAGTCTTATTCAGACAACCTTGTACACCTTAAAAAAACCATTCACTAATCCGAGTTTCTTAACAAAAGATCAAAGATTCAAGATTGGTTTGAATTACAGGACCAGAACACAGATCCCTGAACTGCTAACATATTACCAGCATAAATTGAACAATCTGATAGTCCATGAAATTTGTGGACTGAAGTGAAAAAAACACTCACCGAGAAAATGACTGGTACAGATTCTGAAACCTTAAAGAGGAGAAAGAAGAAAACTCGAGTGACAGGAAGAATGGTGCAGGGATTTATATTTATACGTAATAAATGACTTTATAAAGAGAAACTTTGAAGAAAACTAGAGAAACAATGAATGCAGTATTTGCTATCAATTAATTGATAACTAAAAATTTAGATATGTTGCTTGCAAATGGAAGGATGCATGTATTACATTCATATAAGCAAGCGTCACGTTTATCAAACCTTGTTTGCGTTGCGTGGGCCCGGACAGATCAGCAAAATCTGTTTACTTAAAACAAAAGTGCATTTTCACTTTAGTCTGTCCACCCTTGTACTATGTCTTATTTTTCATATTGATCCCAAATGTTTTCTTGAATTATGTAAAGTAAAAGCTTATAACATTTGGCATTAACTTTTTTTTGAAGCAATTTTTTCGTAAACTATGGGATGATTCAAATAATGTTTGTTATCTTCTAGGATGTATGTTTGGTGAGTCTATTTTTCAAGGTCATTGTATTTTAAGTGTGCAAGGAAGAACTTTATTTTATGCATTAATCTATCTTTTACTCAATAACACTTTTGATTTTCATTTTCTAAAATATCTAGCGGGTAATAATTTAGTTTGAAATAAATTTTAGAGAATAGTGAAAATCATAGTAATAAATGTTAGGAATTCAAAAAAGTGACTGAAAAAGAGAGAAACAATATCATATACAATATTTTTTTATTTCTCCAATTTTTTTTAAGATATAATCAACAACTAGAATGAAATTGTTTTTTTTTGTTAATTGCTTTTATTAAAATGAAAAAATCGATTTTATCTTTTTTATAAATGCTGTTGTTATTAATTTGTTAATTTACTACTTGGAATTTTGAATGGATTTATGCATTGCATGCAAAGATATTCGCTGATTTAGGTTTGTATCGCATTAGGTACAATTGATGAAAGCATGCGTGTATACAGCTAAGCATACCACTCTGTTACAGTAACGTCTATATATCAATTTCTCTACCTAATTATATTATTCGCCATTTATAGTTACTCCATATGCATCATAGAATAAAATTGATTTAAGGATATATATATATATATATAAATACGGTATACATACATATATATTAAGCTATGGCATTTTTACAAGAATAATGGTAAAAGGGTTTGTTTTCAAAAAATAAAAAATAAAATAAATAAATAGATGGATTGTTCGATTGGTGTTTGCTGCAAATGGAAAATATAAGGTTGCTTTGATTTGTGGCACAAGCAAACCGCCTTCACGTTGTTGACACTGCGTGGGACCTATAAACGCAAACAACGTTTTGTTAAAGCTTCAACTTTTCATATTTATCTATTTAACCCAATTTGGGTTCATTAGTTTTAATCCGACCCCTGAACAATGTATTTCCCATTCTTTGATACAACTATAAGAAGTGCATTGTGCCTTGGTAGCGAAATAAAGCGGCGTAACAAAGTCTAATAAAATCTAATGTAAGCACATTAAAGTCCTTTATAGGATGTGAGGTGCTATTTTTTTGTGCATGAGAAACTGCATCTGGCTGCAAAAACAAGATGTTATTTTTTAGTAGTATTTAAGAAGTGTATCCAGATGCAAAAATCAGATATTGCATCCAAAATAGTTGGAAATTCTGGATGCATTTGAAACTTGAGTTGAGACGCACCAAAAATCTAAAAATCTGGATTACTAAAAATCTAAAATATTTTCATTTTTTTTTAAAATAGCATTTTTTGCTAAAACCGTAAAATAGTGATTTCCCGCCAAAACAAATAAATTGTGTTTTTCCACAAAAACCGTAAAATCGCGTTTTTTGCCAAACTCGTAAAATCGCTTTTTTCCGCCAAAACCATAAAATCGGGTTTTCCCGTCAAAATCGCAAAATCGCGTTTTCCCGCCAAAAGCGCAAAATCGCGTTTTCCCACCAAAACCGTAAAATTGCGTTTTTTCCGCCAAAACCGCAAAATTGCATTTTCCCGCCAAAACCGCAAAATCGCGTTTTCCGCCAAAACCGCAAAATCGTGTTTTCCCGCCAAAACCCCAAAATCGTGTTTTCCCGCCAAAACCGAAAAATCGTGTGTTCCCACCAAAACCGAAAAATCGCGTTTTTCCGCCAAAACCGTAAAATTGCGTTTTCCCGCCAAAACCACAAAATCGTATTTAGGGATGTTAAAATGGGTAATTGCCCAAATAGGTACCCAAAACCCAAAGAAAAATTCAAACCCAAAACCCTACTATTATAACAGAAAAAGAAAAGGGTTTAAAATGGGTACATACCCATTGTTTACGGGTTCACAATGGGTTCACTTAATTGGGTTTTGGGTACCCATAGGTTTTTAAATTACATCAATGATCATAATTTTTTGTTTTCTCGCCAAAAAGTAGAATCTCGTTTTCCCGCCAAAAATGTAAAATCTCGTTTTCCCGCCAAAAACGTAAAATCATCTTTTTCCGCCAAAAACATAAAATTTTGTTTTCTCGCCAAAAACGTAAAATCCCGTTTTCCCGCCAAAAACGTAAAATCCCGTTTTTCCGTCAAAAACGTAAAATCACGTTTTTCCGCCAAAAACGTAAAATTTGTTTTCTCGCCAAAAAAGTAAAATCTCGTTTTCCCGCCAAAAACGTAAAATCTCGTTTTCCCGCCAAAAACGTAAAATCCTATTTTCTGCAAAAATCCGTTTATATTTAGACCCGTTTAGGCCTGTCTGGTTAGGCCCGTCTGGTTAGGCCCGTTTAGACCCGTTTAGGTCCGTTTATATTTAAGCCCATTTAGGCCCGTTTAGGCCCGTTTAGGCCCGTCCGGTTAAATCCGTTTATATTTAGACCCGTTTAGGCCCATTTAGGTATGTTTATATTTAGACCCGTTTAGGCCCGTCTGGTTAGACCCGTCTGGTTAGGCCCATTTAGGCCCGTTTAGGTCCGTTTATATTTAGACCCGTTTAGGCCCGTTTATGTCCGTTTAAGCCCGTCCGGTTAAACCCGTTTATATTTAAACCCGTTTAGGCCCATTAGGCCCATTTAGACCCATTTAGGCCCGTTTATGTCCGTTTAAAACCGTCCGGTTAAACTCGTTTATATTTAAACCCGTTTAGGCCCGTCTAGTTAGGCCCATTTAGGCCCGTTTAGGCCCAATTATATTTAGACCCATTTAGACCCGTTTAGGCCCGTCCGGTTAAACCCGTTTTTATTTAGACCCGTTTAGGCCCGTCTGGTTAGGCCCATTTAGGCCCGTCTGGTTAGGCCCATTTAGGCCCGTCTGGGTAGGCCCATTTAGGCCCGTTTATATTTAAACCCGTTTAGGTCCGTCTGTTAACCCGTTTATATTTAGGTCCGTTTAGGTCCATTTATATTTAGAACCATTTAGGCCCATCCGTTTAGTCCCGTTTAAAAGTACGAAACCCGTTTAAAATTTTTTGAAAAAAAAATAACGGACTAAACGGACTAAGGAAATGTGACAAAATGTTAACATTTAGTACAAAACAATATTAGTATCAAAGTATGGATGGGTACCCAAAGGTATACCCAAAACTCAATAAGCTATACATGGGTATTATCCATTGACAAAAAAAGTATTTGGGTTCATTATGATTGGGTTTTTATTAGTTGGGTTTTTGTGGGTTGGGTTTGGGTTGGGTTATTTTACCCATTTTAACATCCCTAATCGTATTTTTCCGCCAAAACGCAAAATCGCTTTTTTCACCAAAACCGCAAAATCGTGTTTTCTCGCCAAAACCCCCAAAATCGCGTTTTCCCGCCAAAACCTCCAAAAACATAAAATCGTGTTTTCCACTAAACCGCAAAATCTCGTTTTCCCGCTAAAGCCGCAAAATAATGCATCCAACTACAATACACAAACACACAAAGAAACATAACTGCATCCAAACGCAATTTTCAAACGCAATTCCTAAATGCACAAAAGAACTTTATCTAGATGCAACATCTGGAAACTGCATCTGGATGCAGTTTCTAGACACAATTTCCAGCTGAGGAAAGGAACAGGGCCGAGTGCGATCTTCTCTTCATTGTTACGCGATTTTCAAAATGAAAATGTTATTCTGGTATTACAGTTTCTCAAATGCGTTTCAAACAACAAGAAGTTACTTATTAGAATTTTATTACTCTAAAATCACATTATGTGACCACAAAAATATGTCTCACCAGAAATATGGCAGTGAAACGGTCAGTCCGTCCATGGTCTGGCCCAGTCTAATTCATTATGGATGGGTTATGGTCATGACAAAAAATGGTCTAAATGGTCTTCAGACTAATTTTGTCCATGGTCGAAATGGATAAGACCAAATGGACATTAATCATGGATTAATTGCACCCACTATATCTTTTTGGGAAAGTAATAGCAAAGATGTATCTTTCAAAAGCTGGGTGCAATTTTGTATCTTTTTTTTGTCTTTTAGTAAGTTAAAATGTCTATTTTACCCTCCCTTTTACAGTCAATTTACCAATCTAATGACTTAGTTCATCTAACTATTTACTCTTATTAGTTATACATTTGCTTCTAATTTAGTTTGTTGTGAACTAGTTTTAACTTAACTAAGTAATTCATACACATTGTACAATCTGAATATATGTCTCATATATGTCGGACCTGTTTAGAATTTTTGATATATTTGCTCCAAACTCATGGATACCGAAGCTTATCCAGACGAAAATATGAAATGTGTTGTGGTTTGTGGCTCTTGGCTCGTCACCGGCGATGGAGAATGGAAATTCACAGTGGACATGGAAAGAGTCTCGGGTCGTCCCAATGAACATGAGCATGAAGATGAAAGAGGTCGTTGCTGCTGTTATGGCCGAGTTTGGTTTGGAATGTGCTTCGAAGTTAAAGCTCAGTTACACACCGTCTCTTACTTTGTCCTCTGTTTGCAATGACAACTCGCCGCCTATCATCGTCACAACAAATTTCGGGCTTTCCTGTTTTTTAGATATACTGTCATCTGACCGGTCAACGAAGCTATTTTTGTCACTGGGTAAAATAGTTAGGAAAGAAGGCGACTCTGTAAAGAAAAAGGCTTCCAAGTTAGTTCACCGAGTGGGGTCCATAACTCCTAGGAATCTATTTGGTGATGCAACTCCCTCTGGTAGCAGAAATTCTCCTGTCATGCTCGACGATGACACTGTTGAAGCGCTTGACTTTATGTTTCGTTCATGTTCACCTCCAGTCAGACGTTCTGATGGATTAATAGTTCCATGTGTAAGGCCATTCGTTAAACAAGAATTTGTTGATAAGGTTTCAAATTCTCGCAACCATTCACCGGTTCAATGTGGTAAGGTCATTTCTTGTTTTCTGATAACTTCGATCCTGATAAAATTCCCACTTTAACAACTTTATTTGTCTTTGGTTTCAGAGTATCCATCCAACGCTGATTTAACGGACAAAAGTGAGAAACGTTTGGGAAACAACAAGCCACCATTCAGCTTTGAATTATTGGACATCGATAGTCAAGAAGATGGCCTCCTCAACGAGAATATAATAACAAAAGCGCTACCAAACATTCCACCTAGCGACGATTTAGTGGATGTAGAAGTTAATTACGTTTCGGGGTATGAAAGAGAATGTCTCCAATGACTGCGGGAGCAATAAAATAACGCTCTCCAACCCCCCAAATCCCACTGCATTAGTGGATAGTTCTGTTCAGCACGCTCCAGACAAGAGGGGCCCATTCAGTTTCAATTTGTTAGATAGCCAAGAAGATGTATCCACCGATATCGCAACTGTTAATCACCCGGTGCCTGATCATTCTGATATGGTAGTAGGAGGTGAAGAAGATAACTGTACGCCTGATAGTGATGAGAATGGATCATCAGACGAGGTACCAGTGGATGTTGGCAATGTGGATCGTGAGTTTTGGTCCAACCTCATCGATGATGAGTATGGAGGCTCCAACGCCCTGGATGTGATGTCTGAAATCTCCATTGGAATAGGTAATACATCGAAACGTAAGGCTGTTGAATCCCGTCCTGTTCAGCAAGAATACGTGTTTAGTGAAGGAACTTTCGGTGTTAATCCTGATTCAATTCATCAGATTACTTGATCCTAAACATGCCAGATCTAGGTTCTCTTGATTAGAAACATAAGTAGATCTCACCTTTTACCTGTTTTGCAGCGGAAAGAGAGAACAGATCAGAGATCAGAGAGCCACCGAGTGATAACTCCTCCAGAGGTTCACACACGCACACCAAGCAGGAAGAAAGCTGCTAGACCGAGCTGTGGGAGGTCGCAGGGAGAGAGAGAGTCGCGGCTAGGGCTCCTACTCGACCTGAACTCGTCTTAAGTTTATATAAAACTTGTTCAGTTCGTTTTGGGCCATTTGGCCCAAATGCCAATTAACTCTGAGGCGTTCGCGCATTGCATCGATCGTTGCACCTTATGCATCGATCGATGCACAATGGCTAAACCCTCTTATTCTCTCTAAGTATAGTAAATGCCTAGCACTTTTACCATACTCCTGCTAAACCGTTCCTACACGTTTTCCTGTTAGCTTAGGCGTGTGACCCATATGGGATCATATAATAAAGGCAATAAGTCCAAGACTTATAGATCATGAGCGGACTCTAGCAAGCCATCATGACCCCCAGTATTATATGACTTATGTCTGATCTTTGACATACTCTTACTTTCTAGAGACAGTACCGAGATTACTGGACACAATTCCAACAATCTCCCACTTGTACTGGAATCTCTGTATTCATAATCCTGTTGTCTCAATATCTCGATTAGTCATAAGGCAAGATTAGTGTCATCCTTATAGAGCCTAATCTTGTTCATCGGACTCTGATTTGATACTGACAATCCAAACGACTCGGGACAGTCTGTTTGAGCATGGCCATGCATTTTCCAGTATTCAAATCTCCGATTGGCCTAGAGATATTCACTCCATTTATATTGGAGGGACAAATCCCGTCTTGTTCCATCACTGTAAACTATTCATTTCATAATACACCCAAACAAGGTCCTTATAACTATCGCAGAACGACAGCGTTAGACAATGATCAAAGTGCATCAGTCCATGTGCAGTCACATGCATGCGAACTCAGGTCTAAGGACTATACTCTATAGTCGTAGTAAGAATCTCTTATGACACAGATATAAATATCCTGAAGAGTTCTTATAAGCGGGTCTTGTCCGGTCGTATGTTCCCAAACATACACCTATGTACTGACTTTGATGCCGCGCATCTATGACACACTGAGACTTTGTCATAAGTCACGTACCAATCCAGTCTCACACGGTTGTTGGTGTTCCAATTTCAACAACCTTCGACTAGGGACGGGATGATATAAAACATCTATCAAATATAGGGTCTCATGATCAAGCTAAATGACTTCGATGACTCAAGATCAAGTCATTTACTTCGATGACCTATAAAATGGTTCATATCACTTTGGAACGATTATTTCATCACAGTTAAAATAATCTTGAAATAATAATTTCATTATTAAACATCTCAAATGTTTTACAAGAACATATCAATAACTAAATAAAGCCCTTTACTAACTCCCACTGAAATTAAGACTACATCTTAACTTCACTTATCCTACAGCTACAGTCCGTGACTCGTGCTTAGGGCTAAGGAGTGGCTTCGTTAATAGATTAGCAACGTTCTCATTTGTTGAAACTTGCTGATCTACTTAACATCTCTGTCATTTATCTCAAGGTGTTTGGACCTCTGATGTGCAGCTAGTCTCATCTATGCTGGGAATCACATCAAGTTCAGTGACGAACTCTTCTTTCCAAACAACCTCTTTCGCCGCTTTCAAACCTGCGAAATGCTCAGTTTAAGTCATGGAGTCAGCAACAGTGCCTTGCACCGCCAGACAGACACAAGATATAATCGGACTGTGACCGGAAATCATCTTTGTCTGTTGGAAACTTGCCTTTCAGACTCTGCTGACTTGTAGCACATCACTTTCTCCGTAAATCAAGAACTTATCCTTAGTATTCCTCAAATACTTTAGGACATACTTTAGGAAACTTGATTCTTTGCTGGATTTGACTGGTCTTTTACTTGTCTTGCTTAACATTAAAGCAACATCAAACAAGTACGTTTCATGGCATACATGATAGATCCAATTACCGAAGCATATGGAATCCTATCCATGCATTTAAGCTCATCAGTTATCGTAGGATACTGTATCTTGCTTAACTTAATGCCATGTGACATTGGCATAAAACCCTTCTTGGATCGCTCAAAACGTGTAGGACTTTGTCAATTTAAGAATCCTGACTTTGTCCTACCAGCTCTTTTGGATCTCTATCTTCTAGATCCAAAATCCAAGAACTACGTGGCTTTATCCATGTCAATCATAAAACCAACTCCCAAGCTAGTCCTTTACCGACTACAGCGTTGGGACGTTATATCCGAGAATCTGTATGTCTTCGACATACACTTTGAGAAATGCAATATCGCTCCCACTAATCTATTAGTAAACACACAGTTCCGCTTCGTTCCTGTTCAAGTCAAAACCTTGACTACTTTAACAGAACGAAGATTCCAACTCCGATATGTTTGCTTCCATCCATGAATGGATCGATGAAGCTAACTTACATAAAATGTAATTTTTCGGAGTCCGGGCTTACTTTCGCTTCTTTGAATTTCGCAGATTCGTCGCTTTCAATGATCATCAGATCATGCGAGCTTTCAATGATTATCAGGTTCAACTAATGACGAGAAATCACTCTCTGATTAGTAACTGATTCATTCATATCTGCGAACTTCAGGCTCCACAGGTGTAGATTCTACAGAAATCTGTAAATCCTTCCGCTGCTCTGCCTCAATAGGTAAAGCAGCCTCCTGTATTTCTCGAATTTCTTCGAGTTGTACTTTTACTCCCACTGTTCTTCTTGGAAAGTAACTTCCCTTCTTAGAAAACAGAATGGTCGTAAAAAATACTTTTTACTCCCACTGTTCTTCTTGGAAAGTAATTTCCCTTCTTAGAAAACAGAATGGTCGTAAAAGTACCGAGCCTTGGTTTCCCTTTGAAAACTTCGAGTTATGCTTTTACTCCCACTGTTCTTCTTGGAAAATAACTTCCCTTCTTAGAAAACAGATTGGACGTAAAAGTAACAAGCCTTAGTTTCTCTAGGACAACCAGCGAAGTAGCACAACTACAAATACTCAGTAAAGACAAATTTGGATCGATTCCAATCCACATTAACGTGGTGTCTTTCAACCGATATTTGTGGAACTATTTCAGCGTAAACTTAGATATTTCTAGAGCGTTATTCTTAAAATATCATGGAAGATTCGTGTGATTCATCTTTAATCATTTCTAATAAGATCTGATTCTTTCTCACAGAAACACCTTCAGGTTTTCAGGAGAAATGAGCTGTGAAACGATTTCACACTCATTCAGATGATCACATAATCAATGACTTAAGTATTCTCACTCATGATTATAATCCAGAGTCTTAATACTTTTGTCATTCAGATCCTATACTTCATTCTGGAACTCTTTCGACCATGTCAAAGAATTCCGACTTGTGTCTCATCAAATGAACACAGTCACACTCACTGAAGTAATCAGTAGAGACAATGAAGTATAGGAGATTTTTCTCTGGCATTACTGCTCATTGGGCCACATACATGAGTATGTTCCAGGTCCAATAAGCCTTTGGGCTTTTCTCTAGCTTGGCTAAGATAGGCCCTTTACCTTTTGGTCTAGTAAACAGAATTCAAGTCTCATAAGATATCTTATCAAATGAGCCCAACAGTCCATAACTATGGGATTTCTGAATCCGACTTACTCTATGTGACCAAGACTTTTATGCCAAGAAAAATCAGGTTTAATTCATCAGATTTAAACCAATTCGGTATTTATGTTACATTTAGGCACTCTTTGGTTTAAGATATAAAACCCATTCCATGAATAGGGTGCTACAATTAATATTTCATTAAGATCAAAAGAACAAAACTTGTCTTTTATCAAAATGAAAAACATTCAAATTCTTACAAGAAAATGAAAGACAATTCTGCTTAAAGCATGTACATTGTAGCAATTACTTAATACAAAACCAAGCCTAAAAGGGATCTATAAGTGAAAACCCTACAGCTGAGGCAGCATCCCAAGCTCCTTCCAGACATGTAGTTTCACTTGCCTTTCCTTCAACGTTCTACTGTTGCTTAGGTTCTGCATATTATCACGAATATCAGTGCCACAACCAGTATCCAATACCTTTAAGGACGTTCTACTGTTGCTTAAGCTCTGCATATTATCACAAATATCAGTGCCACAACCAGTATTCAATACCTTTAAGGTAGAACTTGAAGTAATAACATGAATACCTGAGGAAGTAGTCTCATACATCAACTTCAATTCCTCATCATCTTCCATGAATTTAATGCAATTTCTCTTCCAATGCCCTGTCTCCTTACAGTAGCAGCACTTACCAACGCAAGAGGTATCTGACTCGGGCTCAGAAGACACACGCTTGCCATGATTCAAAATCTGGACAACTTTGTCTTCACCCTTGTCAGCATTAGGTTTAGTAAACCTACCCTTCTCATTCATGAGATTGTACAGGGTACTCTTCACGTTTGGCTCAACTGTCTTGAGCATATCATGCAGTTCAGTCAGCGTCTTCGTTAAGCCTTTCTTGATATAGTTCTTTCTGAACTTATCATAGCTTGACGGCAGTGACTGCAGAATGATTTCAGTTGCCAACTCTTGGCTAACTGGATAATCCAGTTTCCTCAGGTTATCAATGTAACCCATCATTTTACTGACATGAGGACTCACTGGATTATCATTTGGTAGCTTGCAGCTAGTGAGAGACTTAACCAACTGGTATCTCTCCACCCTTATCTGCTCCTGAAATTTCAATTTCAGGTTGCTGATCATCTCTATTGGCGACTCCATGTTCTCATATTGCTTCCGCAAGTCTGAGTCCATGGTAGCCAATATCAGACCACGCACATCTACCGCATCATTATAATGCTTATTCCAAGCATCATATACTGCATGAGAAGCATTGGACCCGATCCTCACGGGGAGAGCTCTCTCAAGGACATAGTCCTTTCTCTCCTGCCTGAGGACTAGCCTCAGGTTCCGCGACCAAGTCAAGAAATTTGATCCGTTCAGCTTGTCCATCCCAAGGATAGACCGGATCGAGAAAGTGTTTTGATTGTTTGTGTTAGTCATAACTGAAATTTAAGATAAAAGGATTTTAGTTAATATGTTCAATATGATTAATCTCGTATTAAAATTAATATGATTAATCACGCATTATATTCAATAACATAAGTTACCCTCAATAGAATATAATGATTCCAAGATCCACATATAACTAAGATTAAAGTGGGCCACTGGCCGTCACCCAACCTTAGCTTATATCGGTAAGCCCTGTATCGGCTAATTATATCCGTGATATAACTCTTGGTTGTGAATCTGGGCCCGAGGCCCAATCCACTCTGATGTCTCAAGGCCCGGGACTCCCGATGGCCTAGTCAAGAAAACCAGACTATACAGTCATGTAATCATTAATGTCTGGGACTCCCAATGACATTTATGAATCACAAACCGTCTTACCCACGCAAAAGCAGACATCCTCACACTGTAAGGCCATGAATACAATTGAATGGGCTTTGACAGCTGACATAGAATGAACAAGACATCCAACGCTTGATATTATATGAGGTTCGTAGGTTTATTAAAATTTCATTCCCAAAATAGAAGATTACTATTTCGGGAAACTTTCTATTTTAGGAAACCTACTATTTTAGGAAACTTTCTAAAAATGGAAACTTTCCTTAAATCCAAAACATGCAAATTCAGAAACTTCTAATTTTGAGAAACTTTCTAATTTCAAAAATTTCGGAAACTTTAATTTAAAATCGACTTTATAATTTTATAAAATAAATTTTAAATTGATCTGAAGAAAGACTCAAATAATTGGCCCAATTGTTTTAACTTCTTGGCCCGAGGCCCAAGAATTTGTCCATGTCCAAGACATGACCCAATTGTCCAATTATTTGACATAACCGGTCTGGTTCATTAAAACTGGTCTAACCAAGTTTTAATTACTACGATGACCACAATTGTCAACCGGTTATTTACTAAACCGGATTTTCTCAATTTATTTGGTCCAACCAAATCAAATTAGAAATTCCTGGTTTAGGCACTAAATCCAATAATTCTTTCGACATTGGATTTCTTATCCCGGTTTAACCAGACTTAATAAAATTATTAAATCTGTTTATTAAACCGAGACGTTTAATTTTAATTAAATTAAACCGAGTCTAAACCCTAACCGCATCGATAGATGCTCTCAGCATCGATCCTGCAACGATCGTTCATCGATCCTGCATCGATCGATGCTCTCACGCGAGCACGAACGGTTATCAGGTTTGGCCGAGAGATTCTCGCGAGATCCATGCGATCGTTTGAACGATCCATGCGATCGCGGTCAATCTCTCGCGACTGCAACGATCGATCCTTGCATTGCATCGATCGATGCAATGCGATCTCTCGTGGTTGTATCGACCGATCATGCGATCGCATCGATCGATGCATCGCGATCACAGCCGATACTTCTTTATGAAAATCGCATTCTTCCAAATCAATATAGCTTGGATTTTTGCGATTTCAAATGTGTTTAGGTTTCAATTCCTTGTTGCTTAAGTGATTTATCTTATCAGTAATTGATTCAAAACACTTCTTAAACAAGAAAACAATCCTAAACTTGAATCTAAACAAGATGAACCAGAACCAATGGCTCTGATACCACTGAAGGATCTTTCGGTGTTAATCCTGATTCAATTCATCAGATTACTTGATCCTAAACATGCCAGATCTAGGTTCTCTTGATTAGAAACATAAGTAGATCTCACCTTTTACCTGTTTTGCAGCGGAAAGAGAGAACAGATCAGAGTTCAGAGAGCCACCGAGTGATAACTCCTCCAGAGGTTCACACACGCACACCAAGCAGGAAGAAAGCTGCTAGACCGAGCTGTGGGAGGTCGCAGGGAGAGAGAGAGTCGCGGCTAGGGCTCCTACTCGACCTGAACTCGTCTTAAGTTTATATAAAACTTGTTCAGTTCGTTTTGGGCCATTTGGCCCAAATGCCAATTAACTCTGAGGCGTTCGCGCATTGCATCGATCGTTGCACCTTATGCATCGATCGATGCACAATGGCTAAACCCTCTTATTCTCTCTAAGTATAGTAAATGCCTAGCACTTTTACCATACTCCTGCTAAACCGTTCCTACACGTTTTCCTGTTAGCTTAGGCGTGTGACCCATATGGGATCATATAATAAAGGCAATAAGTCCAAGACTTATAGATCATGAGCGGACTCTAGCAAGCCATCATGACCCCCAGTATTATATGACTTATGTCTGATCTTTGACATACTCTTACTTTCTAGAGACAGTACCGAGATTACTGGACACAATTCCAACATTTAGGTGGCGCGGTACTGAATCTGGTGGCACTTCATACTCTACCGATGAAGAACCAGCTGATATCCCGCCATTGGTGGATGACAACACTTATCAACGAGATCCCGTCCCTGACTTAGATCTAGACTCAATGGGTGATGATCTTTACAAGGGTAAACTATTCAAGAGCAAAGACGATTGTTTGGTATGGTTAGCAATCCATGCCATAAGGAACAAGTTTCATTACATAAAACTTGTGTCCACTCTTCACAAGGTTATTATCCATTGCCCGGATAATAGTTGCAACTGGCGTGTTATGGTTCATGAGTCGAAGGACACATGCTTTTGGGAGGTACGCAAGGCAGAGTTACATCACTCTTGCTCTACTGATACTAGGAATAAGTACCGGAAACTTGGGACGACAAAGGTCATTGCCACTGTTTTCAAAGATAAATATTCAGATCCCGCATTTGGTCCGAAACCGACTGGACTCAAAGCCTTATTGATGAAGGAATTGCGTATCGATTCATCTTATAACAAGTGTTGGCGCGCACGGTCGAAGGCAATCACGATGCTACGAGGTACAGATGATGGATCGTATAGGAAGTTGCCAGAGTTTTTACATATGCTAAAACTCGCTAACCCTGGCACGATTGCTGATCTCGAAACCGAGGTAGACGCATTAGGCTGCGAGCGGTTCCTCTATCTGTTCTTAGCATTTGGCGCATCCATTAAAGGTTTTGCCAAGGTTCGCAAAATGATTATAGTGGATGGTACACATTTGAGTGGTAGATACGGGGGGGGGGGGGGGGGGAGTTCTGCTTACTGCAAGTGGACAGGATGCAAATTTCCAAGTCTTTCCACCGGCGTTCTGTATCGTGGACAAAGAGAATGAGGAGTCCTGGACGTATTTCTTTTTCAAGCTTAAAAAGATTATTGCTGACAGCCCCACATTAACCTTTATTTCTGACAGATGCCAGTCAATATACAAAGCAAAAGGTAGGATTTTCCCGCGTTCTCACCATGGAGCATGTCTCGAGCACGTCAAAAGGAATGTTAAAGCAAGGTTTAAATCTGGAGGTCTCGCGCAACTGGTCAATTTGGCTGGAAATTCATACAGAATTGGTGCCTACCGTGAAACATACAATCGTATACGCAACAGCAATGCAGAATGCGCAAAGTATCTTGACAATATAGGGGTTGGACACTGGACCAGAGCATATTTCAAAGGTGAACGTTACAATCTTATGACAAGCAATATAGCCGAGACATTGAACAAAGCTCTACTTGATGGTAGGAGTGAACCTATTGTAGATCTTGTCAAGTGTATACGGTCTATGTTGACTAGGTGGTTCAGTTGTAGACGAAAGAAATCAGCGGCACACAAAGAAGAAGTTTCCATCGAGGTTGATAAGCTAATGGATGAACATATGCAGTCAGTCCACGGTTCTAAGATAGCTAGTGTTACGAACTTCAATTTCGAAATTGTCGGCCAGTTTGGGGGGGAATCGTTTCATGTTCTTCTGGAGGACAAGCGATGCTCATGCAGGTTATTTGACAAGCTTAAAATCCCATGCGGCCACGCCTTAATAGCCGCGGACAGTCATGATGTATCCTACGCGTCTCTATGCGATTCTCATTATAAGACATCCACTTGGAGGGCGACTTATGAAGGAGTGGTCAACCCAGGTGGGAATCCTAACGACATCGATATACCGGCTGATGTTCGCAACCGGTACCTTTATCCACCAGACGTTAACAGACCCTCTGGTAGACCTAAGGAAGGAAGGTATCCATCCTTCGGCGAATCCCAGGCAATACCCCTTACCCTTTGATGTTTATATACATTTACTCTTTATAATTTTCTAATTTTTATCTCTGCAATATTGTATTCAGAAGGAGAAAACCCCTCGCTCAACCCCAAACCGATGTTCCAAATGCGGAGGAGTTAATCACAACCGTGCTACTTGCAAAACCTAATAACAAACTCTTTATAACGAGCCATGTATTTTGTTTGATTAAGAATGGCTACTTAAAACGCTTTCATCTTGGATGGCACCTTTTATTGTTTAGCTGTCCATCATTTTCGATGGATACCTGTTGCATAACTTCATTTTGATTTGACTTGATGTTGTCTATTTTTGTAACTATTGATGTGGGTTTTGTTTTCCCCCATAAAGCTACTACTACGATTTACTAAGCAGGCGGCCAAAACTTTTTCTTTTGACCGAAATCTAAGTATATTAATTTCGGTTCCCTTCAAATTATCCATTTTACATACCTGTCGTGGATGGTTCTTTTTATTTAATTTTGGTAGCTACATCACTTTCCTTATATATTGAACATGTTTCAGAATACTTTGGACCTTCTACCACACGAGTTATACCACTGAGACCCCCTGTTACGTATTAACAACTTTTCAGAAAATGAGTTTCGCTTCTGTTTCTACTGTTCCCACTTCTGATGAACCATTACCCTGCAGATCGGTAGGCATCGCAGCCCCAACCATGTGTTGGTGTGGGGAACGCATTGAAGTAGGATATGCTAGAAATCGTGCAAACCTTCATCGAAGGTGGTTCAAATGTCCACAAGCTAGCCGGGTTAGAAAAAGATATAAGATTTCTCTTCTATTCTACTTAATTATTTTCCCATCCTGTCTTTAGAAATCCACTTTCATTTTTCTGAACAGTTCCCAATCGAAGGTCATGTTCGCGATTGGGTTGACGACGCGATTATGAAAGAGGTAGACAGGGTTTCAAAGGATTTCAAGAAGATACAACAGGACATTAGTCTTTTACAAAATTGGTCAAACGAAGTTCGAGACGAATTAGCGTTCAAAATTGCTAGAAAGATCTCCGTCGAGGTCGCAAAGAACAACAACTCTTTTCCTACAAAGAAGCATGTGGAGGAAAAGATGACCAGGTTGTGTTTTATATGGGTTACCGCAGTGTCTTCTTGTGCAGTTGCTTGGGCTTTTTGCCAGTTGAAGGAGCACCTATATCCCGGCTGATTGTAGTGATTTTATAATAAGCGAGGATTCGACGCCAGTAGCTTTTTGTTGTACACTTTCCCATCTTCTATTCAGTCAACTTAAACTCATTTTCGTCGTTTTGTCTTTCTTTTGCCACTTTTCGTTATGTAATTGAGCTGGATACACTCTTTATCATATTTAACGCAAAACAATGGATACCAATCTGAACTAGTTGTTAAAAACTACAACTACATATATGGATACTCAAGTTCTATTTCAACTTTTTCTATGTCCATGGATACTCAAGTTATATTTGACCTTCTATATATGGCAATGGATACTCACTCACTGTAATATCAAATACGGCTCATATTTTATACCCATTAAGTTGTTCAAATTGTCATTTTCCCTATTTACTTATATTTTGTTTATGTACTCCTACACTGTTTTGCTTGTCATAATCATTTAATGAGTTGTTTTAGTATTATTTTAAGGTCTAAAGCAATATATAAATATGTTATGTCGACTCACATAACCATCTGTCCACACTTGGCCTTCGCATTACCCAAGATGAGCTCAATGAACCCCTCCCCTTTCATCGTTCCCTCTCCGACTCTACTCGACTTGCCAGCTGCATTAAGGAGGTCTATACTTGCAATAAATGCTAGTGAGAACATACTCGAGCATTTCAAAATCCGAGCTGTCTGCAAGACACTTCGCGACGATGCTGATCACATGGATACCTTGTTTGAGGTTGACCTTATCAAGACGCACCACGATTATCATGGGATACTCCATCTTGAACGCGCATGTCTAGATGCGAAGAATCCCACCGCAATTTTTTTGAAAGCCATATCGGATTTCTTGTACACAGATGGAAGAGCTAATGCATTTGCCCGCCTTAAGCAATGCGCAGTCCTGGGAATCAAGCCCGCCTTATATTGTTACGAAGTCATACGCCGTTCCATCTTTCCTGAGCTGGATTCAGGTTCAACGATTCCTTTTCTTTCTCGTTTTGCTATCCGCAACCTTAGAAAGCATGTCCGCAAATTTCAGCGCATAACTTGGCCCATGAACATCTCCGCGCATCTAACCGCGATATCTGACTCTACTAACCATGGTAGAATTTCATCATGCCCGTGCTCTGTCCATCGCTATTGGCTTGACTTTCTAGACGAAAAAGTTAAAGGTCTCGGTATGTGCGATCTCTGCTTTTGGTCTATTGAAACTTCTGTTTTCTTCCGTGTAATCCCGGGTACTTTTTTCAAATGGGTGGACCTCATTGACTGGGAAGCAAAGGCCGAACTATATGAAGCACCCGCCCTAAACGACGCTGTTGTTTGGGCCGCTTTTGTTGATGGTGTTGTTGATCACGAGCAAGGCGCCGCCGTGTTGGTCGGCGTTAATGGGAAAATCACAATTCCTGCGGTTCAGGGCGTTTAGATATAACCGTTTTTTAACGCTTTCTATGTTATTCGCCAACAGTATCGTAACTTTTTGTTATTCTATCCATTCATCTTTGGTGGATATGTAGACATTTAGTATTGTAACTTTTTGTTATTCTATCCATTCATCTATGGTGGATATGTAAACCCTTCTTCTTCTTGTCCTATCAATTATATCATCAGTTTAGTATCAATTGTACAAAAAAAAAGTTATAATTATCAATATGTCATTACGTTAGGTTGTTTTCGCATTTTAATAATTAAATTTGTACTTTACTATCCATTTTTAAACTTATCTTGCCTATTTATCCATCCATTGAAACAGACTAGCCACTACCTCCCCCATATATTTAATAACGTTGGTCAACCTCACAACTTTTCATTATGATTGTCATTCCGGTCTTTACTTGGAAAATCGGGGACTTAAACACTCTTCATTAATTAATGTCTACTTTATGTGTCAGCATGTCTGCGTCATTTCTTTTCAGCCACTTAACTTGTCTAATCATAGCTTCTGTACTTAACCCAATACCAACGAAGTATAGTAATTAGTTAAATCGCTTTACTGTCTGCATACAGTAAACCAGTCTCCACCTTTCAAGTTACACGCCAATTTGTCTACAGTTAGTTCATATCAACGACTGACTATATTGGTTATTGTTATACAATCCATTCTGGACTTTTATATCCATTATCATGGATACACATCATTATCATTAAATATATTACATGGATAATACTTACGACATCTTCCTAATTTTAATGGATAGGAAATAGAAGAAACAGTTCTCGCACCTATCCCCACTATTCTCACCCATCATCGTGTGAACCCACCAACAATCATCCAAATCGCTGCAGCTCCAAGAATCATGCCAACTGTCAACTTCTTTTGGCATAACCGCACGCACGTGGTACACCAGCATCTCACCAATAGCCATTGCCTCATCATATGATCGTTTAGATCTGAAAACCTTATACTCAGCGTTGCAGCTTCTCCCTGCGCACCAGTTAAGAATACTATACATTAGCTCCGCATGGGGATACGCTTCCCTCACCCCATGTAAAATTGCTATAGCTTTCTCTAGATCTCCCAAATTGAATGCAGTGCGCAGACTTTCGGTGTACATCGCAAACGGATTTTTGTGCTCTACGCACTTCCTGTAGAATTTGTAATACCACGATAAATCTTCGTCTGCAAACCAAGTGAAGTCATGCCTCCTGTCCAGTCGGACTCTTGAATACACCTCCGGTGAACAAACCACATTCAAGCCCTCAGGGCCTGCCTTAAGTAGATTCGCACAAGCATCAACGCCATCTTCTGCGACCCTAGCTGCGATTTCGGCTAGTAGCGAACTTGGTAACCACATTGCTTGTTTTTACTCTCGGCTAATGCCTACTTTTGGACCTTCTTTGTTTTTGTTTTTTAACTACAACTCTATCTTCTCTCCTTCTCTTTTAAGTTAATTTCCCTTTCCTTTAGTCAAATCCTATTTCTTTCGCTTTGACCAGTTTCGTCATTAAGTTTGAACTATCTACATGGATAGACGTATTCTCTATATCACTATCCGTGTATAAGACAACTAACATCCTTTTTACTCATCTATCCATCCAATTAGTACTTGTTAAATAGAAACACTGTACCCAATATTTTTAACGTTCACTTTAACTCTTCATTTTTGTTTTCACAGTCCAATATTTCTATTCTTGCTATAAGAAGTCTACCCAAAGAAGAAATCACCACTCAACCTGCTCTGTTTCCCCATCTTTTAATTTCCTTCTTACAGTATGAGTGATACAGCTAACAAAATTAGCTACAAATCACTCATCAATTAGGTATTCCTACGAGCTGCGATTGCAAGGCTTCCTTGTTCCTAACGACCTCTACATTACCTGAGAGTAAAGGAAGGCACCTCTATACATGTCTTTACGATCTATCGGATGTATAACTTTTTACTAACATCCATTGTGGTAACGCATTTCTATATTTTATTTTAACCCATTATCCATTCGTAGGGTCCAGGTCATGGATGTGCATTCAAGAAGTGGTGGGACGACGCAGTTACTGAAGAAATTCAAAAGCTTAAAGTTGAAGCTCTCCTGAAAGAAGAATCAAACAAGTCTCAAATGGCAGGTTTAATTGATAGGGTCGACTTTCTCCTTTCAAAGATTGAAGACCTTGAAACCAAAGTAACAAATATGAGTCATTTACTCTACTGACTTTAAAAGTTATCTACTGCTTCGATTTCCGATTCCACATATATTGTTGTGTTTATCTATGCTTTAGAATCTGCTTCTGTATCCATGTATAATATAACAAACTGCAGATTTTATGTCAATCTAATCTTATCTATTAGTAAATGAATATCATTAAAACAGATCTCCTTTACACATCCAACTTCGTTAATTATTTATCCCAAACTTAATGCGGCCTCAAATTGACGATTTTTTTTACCGCTTATTGTTTATTGGCAATCTCAATTACCATTCATTCTCACTTATTCTCTTCCATGGTATTCCCCTAAGTATCCATCAGTTAACCAGTTTATATTCAAAAATCACCTATCCATATGTCTTTCCTTTTAGCTATATATAATTAAATAAAATTGAAACGTGTTTTCAAATAAAATTGAGTAATATCAGCAATATAAAATGGATACGTGTTTGTCTTACGGAATTTATATTCACGTTGGAAACTGAAACGTGGCCACCTTCATGCTTCCATGAAAACAATATTTGTCTATCCATCTTTCGCAGCCCCATGTCTATCCATCAGTTAACCAGATTATATTTAACAATCATCTATCCATATGTCTTTCCCTTTAGCTATAATACCTATACATAATATAAGCAATATAATTAAATAAAATTAATTTTCAATTTTACTTGTTTTGCAATTCGGATTCCGTGTCCAATCAAATTAACAGTTTTATGGATACGTGTTTGTCTTACGGAATTTATTTTCACGTTGGAAACTGAAACGTGGCGACCTTCTGGCATCCATAAAAACAATATCTCTCTACGCATTCACTCTCTCCATAGTCCCAAATCTGTTCATTCAGAATGACTTGTGCTAACCTTCTAAACCTGCCGCCCGAAGTAAGAAGAATAATCCTTGCGAAGAATGCAAGTGATCATATTCGAGAACACTTCAAAATCCGCGCTGTCTGCAAAACTCTTTCTCAAGACGCCGATCACGTGGATACTATTTCTCGTATTAACCTTATCCAGGAGGGCCAATCCGAAGGAGACCAAAGAGGCATCACGCTTTTGTACAATGCTTGCTTGGATGCCAAAAACGTTTCTGCTTTGTTTTTGAAGGGAATTTCCGACTTCATGTACACATACGATGGAAGATTAGAAGCTTTTCAAAAGATTAAATCTTCTGCCATCGCCGGTTGAAAATCCGCCATGTATTGTTTCGAAGTCATCCGACGATCTATTTACCCATCCTTTGACTCAGGTTCGACTATCCCATTTCTTTCCCGTTCCGCTATCCGTGCTCTTAGGAAGCACGTTAGGAAATTCAAGCGCTACTCCTGGCCTATCGGAATAGCCGTCGACCTCTCTCTCATAAGGGATGAAACTGATGTTGGAAGTTTAAGATCATGTCCTTGCTCCGTTTTTAATTATTGGCTTAGTATCACCGCCGAGGATATCAAAGGTTGCGGCATGTGCAATGCTTGTTTTTGGACTATCGAGCAAGCTGTTTTCTTCCAAATAATCCCGCAGACTTTTCTTGAATGGCCTGTGCTACCCCAAAATCCCCTGGACGGTGTTTGGCCTGATTACGAGCAAAACGTTGGTGGTTGGGGTCATGATGACAATGGAGGCGGTTGGGGCCAGGTCGTAGTGCACAATGGTGGGGGACAAAACCACGGTCATGAAAACGGCGGACAGGAAAACGCTGGCGGCTGGGAAGGCGGTGGCGGTTGGGCCAACGTCGCAATGTAAAACGCGTCTGTTTATGCCGTTTCACCCAATTAAACTTTTATATTTTTGTTATTTTTTTGCGTAAACTTGTTTAATGTTATTTATAACTATGACTTACTTTTCGGTTACATTATCCACCAATACATCAAACTATCCACCCAGTATTAATTTAGCCTTTCGTCTATCCACTAAACTTTTGAAATGCCTATAAATCTTGGAAATCTTACAAAATATATTCATGTACATATACTCATTTTTACATGTCTCAAATCCCCAACTTTAAACCCCTCAACCCAGCTTCTCGTGACGCTGACCCTTCAAACCGTCATCATTTCTGTGTCTCGTCAAATCACTTTTACGACTTCCAACACGTCATTATAACTGACTCCAATTTTATAATATACTTTCTCTCTCGCCATTCCCGCCAATCTTATCGACCAGTGTACCTCCAATTCGATCAATCAAATCATCTGACGTCTACCTCACGAAACTATCCATGAATCTGTACTTTTTTTTGTCTTTCATTTAACCTTTTTTGCAAGTTAAAAAAATAAAATCAAATACCTACGTTAATATTACAGGCCTCGAGCCTACAACATTTACCCCCGTCATTATTACCCTCTACTACAGTCAATAACAAGGAAACCAATAAATTACTTCTTTCTTTAATAAATCAAAACTCTCGCCGTATAATCTTCCCCAAATATGGATACGTTGCTCTTATTACCCTCCACGCTATCCATTTGTTTTACTCTACATTATCGCCTATTTTCATATATTATATCCCCATCCATTATTTACATGCAAATAGTAATATCAACAAGTCCAACGTCTATCAACGCACTTTCTTGGTTCAAACATGTAATATGCTAGCCACATAGCTCTCAGTTATTAACTATCTATATCGTCCCTATATCTATTTCATTTATCATTTTAAGTCCAACGTCAATTCATACATTCAGCAAAATCGATATCCGTCCTAATTTTCATATTTACCAATTCTTAAATATTGCTATGTATGAATCCATAGATTAACTTCATATCACCTGTCCACCCACACTTATCTTCAATTTGTCTATCCACCCATATTTGAATTGATACCTATCAAAATAGGAACACGTAATTTATGTTATCACACGTAAACCAAATACTTCAAGTTCGGAAAGACAAACAAATCCTCACGTCTCAAACACATAACTCACAATCCATGAATGTTACAAATCACACAGAATAGATAAAAAGTTCATTCGTAAATTTGTGGTACTATCCACTTCTTATATATCTCCATCGCATACTCCTGCCTAAACTGGTCCACAAATTCATCTGTCATCGCTTCTATTCCATCTGATCTAGCTAGGGCATTCAGCTCAAGAAACTTCATTGTTACAGGTCCGCAATCACCTACTTGATCATTCGTGTACACTGTCTTTAAACGACTCCATGAATACGGCGGTAAATTCCCTTTCAGTTCCTGTTTCCCCGGCTTCATTTTCTCCCTTGGCTTCATACTATTACTCTCTGGGTCGAGTTTGAAGAATGTCTCCACAATGTAAGGAATCATTTCAACAATTGGCGCAATGTTTGTACCAGCTTTGGCACCACTGTTATGGATTGGCAACGGGTCTAGTAGTTCAACGGTCTCTAAATCTAAATTAATAACAACCCCAACCCAATGATCGCCGTCCCAATTCATGGGAACGTAAGCTGTTGAGACATATTCAAACCACCTAGCCTTTGCCCGGCCGTGCGTCCACTCCCCGTATACATACTCCTTCATGCGTTCGTCCCAATGGTACTCTCGCGGTTTTTTTGACTTCATAAAGCTCCTATGTCGCCCTTGCAAATGGTTGGAAAACCAAGGTGGAAGGAACACCACCCTCTCCGTTGCGAAGTACCTAGCATGTTTCAAGTATATGTATTCTCCAAGTACCTGCATATGCTGAAGTACCCAGATACCATACATGTTACTCTTCTATTCCATTATATTTAACAAACTTTCAAAATTCTTACTGTTGTGTTCAAAAACTTCTTCGGCTCAGCAATGGCAAGCAAGAATTGGTTATTGATAGCCACCTCCCCAAACATCAAGTTCTTCAGATCGTATTTCCTACAAATTGCACGGCATGTAAGTACATCTATCATACTATCCTTTTCTATAAGCACAGTAATTTATTACCTCGTTGGGAATAGCTTCAGCGTTTCTTCCCAGGCGTCCTTGTGCTCAAAATACATATCTTCGCTTTCCCTTAACCCTACAAATACCCGAGCCAGCTCAATCTCATCATTCGATGGACTTTCTTTAACACGCTTTGGTGGGGGAGAAGAATCGCTTAGGTCAACCGGTTCTTCAGATCTACCACTCAATATTTTCATTTTCCCCGCCTTCTTTTTGCGTCCGTGGTTCTTATTTTTAGGCTTGTTCCTTGTTAAGCTAACTCCTTCATTAAAGAATACACCTACTGTTTCCTGTCACACACATAAATTAATTTATTTACTCTGTAGTCCAAATTTTTTATAAACATTTACTAAACTACCTTCGCTGGTTCCTTTGTCGTCTGTCCATCTACCTTTTTTTCTCCTTAACGGAACTGTCCACCTTGCCTTCCATGGGTATCTCCTCATCTTTTGTTCACAGACAACTTCGGACTCTCTTCCCGTTGCCTGTTCTTCACCACACACAGACTTCGGTCCATCTATCATTCTTCCGAGATCGCAGGAGATGGATACTCCCTCCTTATTTCCTTCAACATGAGTCCCTGGATCGCTCTGTCCCAAAAAAATACACTAACCTTGTTATTCCCTTTAAGATGAACATTTATACAAACAGTTATCTTCAACAGCTTTTATAAAGCGATACAAACCTCAAACGCAGTACACACTTCATTGTCAGTGGATACTTTCTTACTATCTTTCTCCAGTTCTCCATCTCCCGTGGAATCCTGACTTAATGAACTCTCAATTTGGCTTTGCATCTGTCCATTTGTTTGTTTAAGCCCGGCAGCAGCATTATCACTTTTGTTTCCAATGGATGCACCGTCAATTATTTCTTCACGCTCTTCTTTATTAACCTGCCAAACATCCATACAAAACTTATATCAACCAAATCTAGCTAATGGATAATACTCCAATTAATCCAAGGTTTCAAAGGTATCCATAAAGGTAGTACACACTTCACTATCCATCGACACTCTCTCGCCAGCTAACTCCTCTTGTCCTTCTTCGTCATTGACCCTGGAAATATCCACTGCGATTTCCATGCGTATGTCATCAGATTTTGTTTGCAATGGAAGCTCCGAGTCCTTCTGTACCTTAAAGTAGCCAACGTATCCATAAATATCAAACTACTTAAAGCATGCAATCGTCTCCATAATTACCTGATGCTGAATGACTTCCCTTTCTTCTGTATCACAAATTTCACTCTTGGCCAACACGTCGCCTTCATATCCCTCCACAGGGCTGCCTGTTTTGGACTCGCCATGCTAAATCCCAAAGATTTAAGACCACCGCAAAGTAAACATTATGTACAATTAGTCAAATACCATAACTTATGGATGCAAACTCAGCATATAAGCATATCACCTGGTTTGATGGATTCAACATAGCACTGTTTACAACCCCCCCCCCCCTTTTCCTAGGTTTTCTAAACTTTGAGCTGCATACAAAACATCTTTCGAGTGCTTTTCCTCCTCCCCATCTTTGATCATTCCCATATGCTGCATCGCCCTACCAACAATTGATTCATCCCTGTTTTTACAAGGATCAATTGTGTCATCCAGCTGAGTACAAAAGTTGCCAATGTTAAATTCAGATCCCAGATTTTCTTGATCGAAAAAAGTTTCATCAACACCGTTGATAACTTGAGAAATAATAGAATTCACATTATCCCGATTAGTGCCCTCGTCTGTCGCATGACTTCCAACACCTTGATCACCAACTCCAGTATTCTCCGCCCCTTTGGAATTACATTTATCCTTCTTCCCCTTTTCTCTTTCACCTAAGAAAATTCTCTTCATCCCTGTCAACGTACACTTTTGGCCTGGGTTGTTCAGACGTTTGATTCCACGCAACCTACAATCCTTTGACGTCTTTCTTCGCTTCAACCACGCCACCTCTTTTTCCAAATTCTCGATTTTCTTCTCCACCCAACTCTTGAATTTATCATTACCAACAGAACTTGTCTCCGTTATACTTCCATATTCAATAGCAAGTAACGGTAGCTTTCTCTTCTTGTTCTCCCCAACAGTCTTTGATACGTGTTCAATGCCATCTTCAATAGCGAGTAATGAAGGTTTTCTTTTCTTTTTGTTCTCTACAATAGCCTTTCGGACGTATTTAATCAGCTTCTGTGAAGAATCTCCCCCAGGCCACTCCTCCTTCTTAAAGTTGTGATCACTATCCACCAGATTTTCAAGATACACCAACTTCTTATCTTTAATCTCGTCTATCCACTCCCCCCAGCCCTCTCCAAATGGTCCCATTGGTTTTAAATACGGTACCACTTTTATCTGTACATAGAAAAATACCACATCTGTATGGATACACGGATTTGTTTTAATATTCACAATAAGGAACTACACATACCTCAGATCCAAACTCTACGTCTATTACAGTCTCACTACTAATGTTGGGAATGTCCTGAAATCTATTGTACTTACTCCAAGTGAAAGTCGTATTGTCGAGATGAGACAATCATATGACACTAGGTAGTCATAACGCTTTGCTAGAAGCCACTTATGATCAATGAGTTGAGAACTCATTGCTAGTGTTATATGATCCTACAGGGTCACACACCTAAGCAAACTGGACGTTAAAGACGAGGTTGATCATTAATGTAATGATCCAGTGAATGCATATGTGATATGCATTCGATATCAATGTTCTGGGACAGCATCGATCGTTGCAGATAGTGCATCGGTCGATGCACTCGCGGATTAATCAGATTAATTCGGTTTAATCGTTGGTTAATTCCGTTGTGGTTTAAGCCGACATATATAAGATATATGGTCGACCTAAACTCTAACCCAACCCAATTCACAGCCACCAGAACTTGAATAGAAACCTCTGAAGAGATTGGATCTCTATAGGCACTAGCATCCCTGCTGTTCAGTTTGTGTGCGTGTGGATACCAGTAGAGGCGCAGCATTTGAGGCGCTTTAGATCTCGATTATCTGCAAATCTTCCGCTGCTAATCACCAGGTAATTCTGAGATCCCAATGATTCAATTACATGAACCCTAGATCCTAGGCTTGGAATTCATACCAGGATTGCCTAATTGGATTAGGATCTGCTAGAAATTCCTTCAGTGGTATCAGAGCTTTAGGGTTCCATTGAATCTGTAGCATGTTGATTAGATTAGTTGAATCTGAATCTGTGTATGGTTGATACAAACTTGCTAAAATTCGTTTTCATGAAAAACCTAGTTTAGGGTTTGTTCGAAAAACGTCTTAAGGTTTTTCGCATAGTGTCGATCGTTGCCAATCCGGCATCGATCGACACAGGGCGAAAACCCGAATAAAATTTAGGGTTTTTCGCATGGTGTCGATCGATGCCAATCCGGCATCGATCGATGCAGGGCGAAAACCCGAGTAAACCTTAGTTTTCGCCTAGTGTCGATCGACACAAGCGTTGCATCGATCGACACAAACCTCGCGAGATTGATGAATCGGTTCAATTGGATTGGACCGGTTATCGAGCTTGGTTAATGATGGTTAAAAACTGTGAATGGTTTAATTGCGATTGGTTTGATTAGGTTGGTATCGACCGATGCTAATGTAGCATCGATCGACACTGACCGGTATTCAAAACCGGATCAATTGATTTGATCGGTTATCGCGGATTGCTTTTGGTTATTCTGTATCGATCGACACTATAGTAGTATCGGTCGACATCAGATTCGATGATTGGGTTTTGGAACCTGCAATCACAGAACCAAAGCATGATAAATAAATTAATTATAAGAATTAAAACATAATAAAACTGAACGTTTTAAAGGTTCCGTTCCTCAACCAAATATCAAGTGATACTTGATGTCTTTCCAATCTTGTCAACTGTCAAGACCCATTTAATTGTGTGATAGACTTGCAGTGCAAGATGTTCACAATTACATGAGTAAGACAGAGGAAATCGTGTTGATGGATTTGCAGTGCAAGACATCGATAATTACATGACTAAAGAGATTGGTTTACTTGACTGGGCCCTCAAAATCGTTTTGGGCTCAGAGACATCAGGTGGATTTGACATAAGATGTCAATCCACAACCAAGAGTTATATTGGATATAACTAGCAAAGAGTTGCTTACCTAGATAGCTAAAATTTGGGTGATAGCCAATGGCTCACTCAAGTTTAGTGAAGTAAAGATCTTGGATCATTATATTCATCTGAGGAAACATTGTTTGAATATAATGCGAGTTTTCTTAATAGTTAAGACTTCTCATTTCTTGAACATCATAACTAAAACCTCCCTTGTTTTTCAGCTATGTCTAGCACAAACCATCGTAACAATTTCTCCCTGCGATCCGTCCTTGAGAAGGACAAGTTAAATGGATCCAACTTTCTTGAATGGTATCGGAACTTGAGAATTGTTCTCAAACAGGAGAAAAAGGACTATGTCCTTGAGAAAGTTCTCCCCAAGAAGTACCGAGCCAATGCCTGGCAGTCAGATAAGGATGCTTGGGATAAGCATTCTAATGATGCGGTGGATGTGAGTTGTCTCATGTTGGCTACCATGAACTCGGAATTGCAGAAGCAATATGAGTACGTGGAGTCGCCAAAAGAAATGATCACTGGCCTGAAAAGTATGTTTCAGGAGCAGGCACGAACTCAGAGATACCAGACGGTTAGGTCTCTGATTGAGTGCAAGCTACCAAAGGGCGAACCAGTTAGTCCTCATGTCATTAAGATGATGGGTTATATTGATAACCTGGGGAAACTGGATTGTCCCATTAGTCAAGAGTTGGCTACTGACATCATTCTACAGTCACTGCCGTCAAGTTATGATCAATTTGTTATGAACTATAACATGAACAACTTGACGAAGACGTTGACTGAATTGCATGGGATGCTTAAGACTGCTGAACCTAACATCAAGAAGGACACCCCAAATTTCCTTATGGTACAAAAGGGTAAAAAGTTTAAGAAACTTGGTAAGAACAAAGGTGATAGCAAGACGAGCTCGATTGTGAATCCAAGCGAGTCTGGCCATGTTCCTAAGGTTAAAACCAGTCCTTCTGAAGATGTTAAGTGCCGTTATTGTAATGGTTATGGGCATTTGAAAAGAAACTGCAATAAATTCTTGGAAGATTATGAGAAGCTGAAGAAGACGTACGAGACTTCTTCTTCAGGTATTATGTTATAGAAGTAAATGTTACTTCTTATAATCCTACTTGTTGGGTATTGGATACCAGCTGTGGTACTCATATTTTGTGAAAATGTGCAGGGCCTGAGCAAAAGTAGGACTATGGAGAAAGGACAAGTGGATCTATGCGTGAATCATAATGAGTAAAGTGAATCTTGTTTATTGGAAAACGACAGAGGCCCTTTTCAACAAAGATAGTGTCGATCGATGCATGTATGCAACGATCAATACAGGTTGCGAACGAACGGATAAAATGAATGGGCCAGAGGATTATTGGGCTTTATACATACAGATGTACATGGCCCGATAAGCGCAAATGCTAGAGGAAATTTTCAGTACTTCATTACCTTTACTGATATTTTCAGAAGGTACGGTTATGCCTTATTCATAAGGCATAAGTCAGAATCTTTGAAAAGTTCAAAGAGTTCCAAAATGAAGTACATAATCAATTTGGCAAAGGTATTAAACCTCTACGATGAGATCATGGAGGTGAATGCTTAGGTCAAGAATTTAGTGATCATCTGAGAGATTGTGAAAGTGTTTCACAATTCACTCCTCCTGTATTGGACTTTATTAGATATGGTTCGATCAATGATGAGTCACTTAGATCTTCCATTATCCTTCTAAGAATACGCTCTAGAAATGTCTGAGTTTACTTTAAATAGAGTTCCATCAAAATCAGTTACAAAGATACCACATGAGATGTGGAATGGAAATGTTTCTGATTTATCCATCATGGAGATTTGGAGTTGCGAGACTTATATAAAACGTCTAATCTCTGATAAGCTCACACCCAAATCTGATAAGTGCTACTTCATTGGTTGTCCTAACAAAACCAAGGCATGTTACTTTTACGACTAGTTCGAGAACAAATTGTTTGTTGCTCGGAACTATGTTTTCTTGAGAAAGACTTCTTTCCGAGAAGAACAGTGGGAGTAAAAGTACAACTCGAAGAAATTCGAAAATCACAGGAGACTGCTCAACCTGATGAGGAAGAGCAGCGGTTGGATCTACAAAGAGTTGTAGAACCTGCACCTGTGGTGCCTAGAGTTTATAAAAGATCTGGTGAATGTATATTCGATATACATTTAAATGGCGAGTTTCTGAAGAAGTGTCGATCGACACAAAAGTTGCATCGATCGACACAGATCGCGAACCAAATGTTGATTTTGGTTTATGACTTAATTAACTACGGTTTAAATCTTGGTTAATTAGGTCGTGGTAAAAGTATACATATGAGATATGTGTGCGCGACTTTTACAGAAAACTGAAGCTCGCAGATCCGAAAGGATCCGTCACGAACCCGAGAAATATGGATTTCTCGCAACCAATTGCCGTGATCTACTGATCATTGAAAGTGACGGGCCTGCGAATTTTGAAGAAGCAATGATGGGCCTTGACTCCGAAAATGGCTGAAAGCCGTTGAATCCGAAATGGGATGGTTATTTTCAGATGTACAAAGCAAGGTTGGTGGCAAAAGGTTTCAAGTAAATTCATGGTATTGACTGTGAAGAAACCTAATCCCAGACACCGTGCTTATATCCATTCGGATTCTCCTAGCAACCGCCACTTATAATGGTTATGAGATCTGGCAAATGGATGTGAAAATAGTTTTCCTTAATGGAATTCTGGAAAGGGATGTGTACATGACACAACCTGAAGTTTTCATTGATCCTAATGAAGCTAGGAAGATATGCAAGCTTCACCGATCCATTTATGGATTGAAGCAAGCATCTCGGAGTTGAAATCTTCGTTTTGATAAAGCAGTCAAAAGGTTTGACTTCGTCATTAATGAAGAGGAACCGTATGTTTACAAGAGGACTAGTGGGAGCGCAGTTGCATTTCTGGTATTGTACGTTGATAACATACTACTTCTCGGAAATGAAGTTCCATTGTTTCAGTCTGTTAAGACTTGATTCGAAGGTTGTTTTTCGATAAAATTATGGGAGAAACCGTATACACTCTTGGAATAAGAATCTATAGAGATAGATTGGATAAGCTAATTGGATTGTGTCAAGATACTTATAGTGATAAGGCCTTGCACATGTCCAATATGCAGGATTCCAAGAAGGGCTTTGTGCAAATGACTCTTGGTATTACTCTTAGCAAGACGCAATGTCTTTCGACACACGCTGAGCAAGGGCGAATGAGGGTCAGGCTACTACTAAAGGCATTAGATGTCTTAAGATGTGATCTTAATTTTAGTGGGAGTCATTGTTATTAATTTTAGTTATGATATGATGTTCGTATAAACATAATTTGATTATGTTATTGAAATCTGACATCTGTATTATTTAATAAGAGTTATTAAATAATAGTCCCAAAGTAATTTATGACATTTTATAGGTCATCAAGTATGTGACTTGATCATGAAACCCTATAGATAATAAATGACATAAATTATGTTGGTCCCTGGTCGAGGTTGTTAAAGTGGGACATTAACAACCGCGTGAGACTAGTATGTGAGGTGATTGATGACTAAGTTTCATGGAGTCATTAATAAGAGTATTAAAGTCAATCACATAGATATGTGTTGGAGAACACAGGATCGGACATGACCCACTGATGAGAACTCTACGGGATAGTTATATAAGTGTCATGAGAGTTTTCATTGCGACTATAGAGTATAGTCCTTAGACCTGAGTTCATCATGTTTTCTTACATGTGAATTGGTCCGCTTTAACCATGTCAAACGTCAGCCGTAACTGGTGACTATAAAGGCATTGATTGGGCGTATCATGAAGCGTGTGAAGAGACAGGGATGGAACAAGATGGGATTTGTCCCTCCTATATAACAGGAGATAAATATCTCAGGGCCCATCGAAGATTTGATACTGAGAAATGTGTGGCCACACTCAAACGAGGTGATTGCCAGTCGTTTGTCTTGTCAGTATAAATCGGAGTTCGTTGAACATGATCTTGGCTAAATAAGGATGACTGATAGGTCAAGAATTAATCCATATTCTAAACTGCAAGTGAACAGCAATGTCAAAGTAGTATATAGGGTTATCGAATCCACAGGGACACTTGGTCTCAATAGATCAAAACAGTAGAGACTAATACTAGAAATAAGAAATGTGATTGAATTAAAAGCGGTGCGAGAAAGTAAATCAGTAGCAGAGATTAACGGTTGTGGAAGCAAGTAATTAAAAGCGTCAAGCCTAGGGTATTCTCAGGAAATCAGACAAGCAGACAGTTCATTCAGCAAGGATCTAATTAAGCACAGTTCTAGAACTCAAAACACAGATATAGAATTAACCAAATTCCTTTGCGATAATTCTCTAAGTCTAAGTGCAGCTAACCAAACTTTCGTTTGCGAGAACTAACAGATTAAACTAGCATTAATCCCAAGTTTGATATGTTCACAATTATCCTAAACCAAACTTCCGTTTGCGCAAAGTTTAATTGCCCAATTTAATTAGTTCAGATTCCTAAACCCCACTTCCGTGACGTATTTAGCAACCTAAGATCTAGATTCTAATTGATCAGGTTAGAACTAGCTTTAAGCACAATTAAATTGAAGAACAGATATAGTTTGAATCCTTAACTGAATTTGAACAAGTCTAGCAAGTCATGAAATCCTATGTGAGAAACCCTAAACCTAACTAGGAATCTACTCAGACATAGATAATGAAAACATAATCATAGAATGAATAAATTGCATAAAAGAATAATAGTAAAAGGGGTTCGAAATCTTCTCCGAATACAGATGAAGTAATAGGTTCAGATCAGCCCCAAAAGCTCTAAAAATCCTCTGCTCTTAATTATGAAAGCGTAAGTAAAATAAACACCAAAATCCTCTATATATAGGCCTAATCTCGGCTGGGGCTTCTGTGTAAATACTGGAACTATCTTGGGCTTCTTTGCAAATCTTCATATCTTCATTAAACCGACGCGTACGGCCCATCTCGCTAGTGTGTCGACCGATGCACAAGGTGTGTCGGTCGATGCATGATCAATAAATCGGACAGTGAGTTAAGCTCTCGGCCAAAACGTCCCAAAAGTTCCAAAATGCTCCAAATATCTCCAATTAGCTCCAAACCTGATTAAACCTGTAAAAGACTCTAAACAAAGACAAAAGACACTAAAAACACATCTATATCATGGTCTAAAATGGGTAAAAACCATGATATATCAACTCCCCCACACTTAGCCTTTGCTTGTCCTCAAGCAAAACATAGAACTAAAGCATGGTGAAGAGTTTTGAAAACTCTTCAGAAACTCATTTCATCCTAGAAGCTACAATACTCAGATTCCCCTTAGTAAACCACTGAAAGAATCAATCACAGGATATCAAGACCACAATGTACTTCCCCCACACTCAGCAACTGTCCTAGGTAAACTCCACAATCACATTCAAGCATTCAAATTCTCCCTACTGACTTCTGCAAGTATTTAAGTGCGGTCTCACCTAAGGAGTATCGATCAAAGGGCACATGGATTCTTACCTTATCAGCTCTAGACCACCATATTATCTTTCTCTAGTCCCTTTCTTCTCTTTCCCTTCTTTAACAACTGATTTTTCCCCACTGGGTATCATTTTATTTTTTTTATCAGTGTTCTTCCCGTTATGGGGTGTACTTTGGACACATTCCATGAATCACATGAGAGAAAATAGTGTTTGCTACCATTCTCATGACCACTTCGGAGTTACTAACTCATCCTCAGTTTATTATTATTTTTTTTTTTACTTTACAGAAGGGGAGAAGGGAACTAAATAAGATAGGTTGACAGGCTGTGTCAGAACTAACAAGGGAATCCGACACAAAGTATACCAAGCCCTTAGGTGAGAAATCTAAGTCAGTATTAAGGTTGAAGTCAGTAAAGGATCCTCTGATACCTGAAGTGATGTGGGTGTTCCTAGTAGGTTGATCTGTGATGGGGTTTTCTAATAGTCAGAGATAGATCATGCAACTTCATCCCAATGGTTACTTAAGTTCCTGCAAGTCTTGTAAATCATCTCAGAAAATCATAGTTTCTTACTTAAACAATTTTGACTCAATAAAACAATTTTTTTTGAAAAACGGACTGACTCTTAAGAAAACAGAAAACAAAAGTCAGTAGCACCTCCCCCACACTTAAGACACATTGTCCCCAGTAGTGTCCAGCGAAGGATCGGTAAAAAGAAAATAACAAAAAAAATTGAAAAGGTGAAATTATGTCTGTCGGGTTACCTTTGTCGCTCAGGCATCGACCGATGCACTAAGTGCATCGACCGTTACTTGGCGATTTTCGTGTATAGTCGATCGTTGCTCAGGACCGCAACGATCGCTGCAATGCAATTCCTTTCGTGTTGTGACGATCGACACAGAAGTGCGTCGATCGTTGCACTGCGATTTAACCGAGACCTGCAAACATGAACTCACCAGAAACAAAAACAAACGTAAAATCCTAACAAAAACACCAAAAATTAAGGAGAAAAACACCAGTACCTAATGGTGGGTTGCCTCCCACCCAGCGCTTGTTTAAGGTCAATAGCTTGACCGGACGGATGGGAATTTTCAAGTACCAGGAGGTCCTGACAGAGACTTTTTCTGTCTCTGTTCAAGTCTCCTCATCCAAGGTGGTGAGTAGGCTGTTGCGGAATGCTCATGTCCAAGAAAAGATGGAGTGAAATGTGCTCCAGGATCTATAACCATGGTATGATCAGGCTGCTCAAAATCTGCGTCCCTTATGGTGAATGTCTGCCCATCTATCAGTGGCTTTCGCAGCTTATCCATCTCATAGTGCAGTGGTTCATCTCCCAGATGGAGGTCTATCAAGCTGTTCCTAACATCAATCAACGCTTCTGCTGTAGCCAAAAAGGGTCTCCCAAGCAATAATGCCTCATCCGGATCACAGTCATATCTCAGCACAAGGAAGTCCGTTGGAACTAAGTAGTTTCCAACTCTCACCGGAATGTCCATAAGGAGTCCTTCAGGAACTCGTATGGACTGATCAGCTAGGACAAGAGAAGTCCTAGTAGGAGTAAAATCCAACATACCCAGCTTCTCTGCCACAGAGTAAGGCATCAAACTTCCGGCAGCTCCTAAATCACACAGAGAGCGTCTAAAACTATCCTCAAAGATAGAACAATCCAGTACAAAGACTCCAGGATCAGGCAGCTTCTTCGGGACCTTAGTTAGCAGAACATCACTAATATGCTGAGGAACTATTATCACCCAGTCTTTCAGATCATCATCCAGGGGCAACATCTTGTTCAGGTACCTCTGTACACATGGATGATAAGGTGGATCATCAGAAGTTGGAATTTCTTCCAATTCTTCACCAATCCCTTCTAATTTCTTCAGCTCTTCAATCTCTTGCCTAATCACTTCAGACACTGAGGAGTGTTGTCTAAAAATCTGTTCGTAGATCTCCTGTTGAGTAATTTCAGAGGCTCCATTGAACAGGCGATCAAGCTCCAAGTCAGCATCTATGCCATTATCATCCGACAGTTCTGTCCATTCACGCCCTGCAACGACCGACACTAAGGATGTGTCGATTGTTGCCATCCCGACTGGTGTATCGATTGGCACATATGTTGCATCGATCGACGCACTGCAGCAGATTTCACCCGAGAGTTTTTCACAAATATCCGAAAATTCTTGTTCTGTCACCAACTCAGCTGTGCTTAGCTCAAATCTTTCACCTAGGTGAGATCCATCATTAATGTACACAGACCAGGCCTTAACATGAGTGTCTGCCACTCCTTTTCCCTTCAGTGAGCTGGACATCTGGTTTACCTGAGTGTCCAACTGCTTCAAGTGAGTGCTCATAGACTCAAATTTCCCATTGAGGTCTTCATAGACAGCGTCCAACTTCTTGTTGCAGTCCACAGAAATCTTGGTCTGACTCTCAATCAGTTGTTCCATCATAGCCTCCATTTTGCTCTCATGGGCTGTAGGTGCAGGAGGAGTCTGATAGGATGTAGATCCATAGGTTCTCTGAGTACCTTGTCCATAGGTCTTCTGAAAACCACCAGTCTGTCCTCCATTGGAGAATATGTTCCCCTGTTGATTACCAAATCTATTACCTTGGAAACCAGAACCTCCTATGAAATTCACATCTTCTTCCTGAGTTTCCTCCTCAGTCGGAATCACCTCTACATCTTGGGCAAAGTGGACAGCTTTCTTACTTGTCAGGAGATTGTAGACTGTGTCCAATCTGGATCTTATATTAGTTATATCAGAATTCTCTACAGTTCCACCAGATTTCTTCCTCCTTTCATCCATTGTCTTGCAACTGTTGCTGCCAATCAGGTTCTCAATCAACTGCTTAGCTTGTGTAGGAGTCCTGGTGTTGAAATTAGCATTACTGGAATTATCCAGCGCAGTCTGATAAGGGAGATCTATGTCTCTGAAGAAAATACCAATCAGCTGTACTTCTGTGAATCCATGGTGTGGACAGTCACGCTGATACTGCTTAAATCTCATCCAGGCAGTCTTCAAGGGCTCCACAGCTCCTTGGGAAAAGGTGAGTATGTCCTGTCTGGACTGATCCGAGCGCGCATCATCATAAAAGTGACGCAGGAACTCACTCTTTAAGGCTGCCCAAGTAGTATACTGACCAGGTGCCAGTTGTCTCAGCCATGCACTAGCGTCTCCAGCAAGACTGTGCGGAAATAGCTTAAGGAACAGATAATCCGGGCATACTCCTTCATACTTCATGCCAGTGACTATGTCCTCAAACTTGTCAATGTGATCCATAGGCTGCTCTGCTTGAAGACCATGAAAAGCAATCTGTCTCATCAGCTGGTAGTAGATGGTCTTTACCTCAAAATCATTCCTCTCAAAAGCAGGAAGCACTAGAGCTGCTCGGTTTGCATGAAACTCATCATGTCTGTTGTAATCAGCTAGTGTCCTCTCATGAACCACCATCTCTCTACCTTGGGCCTGTCCTTGACCCTGGTTTCGGTTCAGCTCTTGTTGCTGTTGCTCAGGAGGATCAGGGATGACATTCCCTTCAGCATCAACCCGATGCCCAGCAGCATTGTACGGGTTGTTATCTTGGTCCCTCAGGGTACCTTCAGCATCTGGTATCAAGATCAGACGTTCTCGAACCATTCTCTCTCTCTTTTCTCTTCTGATAGTCCTCTCTAGACGTCCAAGTTCCTCTAGTCCGAGATTAAGCAAGCTCGAGTTCGGATTACTTCGAGTTTTCTGCGTTGGCATAAACTGTCTGTAATCGTCCAGCAACGATCGATGCTATCAGTGCAACGATCGATTCAATCTCAGAATCGCCTAGTGACGATCGACGCAAAGGGATGCAACGATCGACGCAAGGCGAAATTCGTACCTGCGACAGAAAGAATCAGAGAAAAAGTTAGTAAAATAAAAACAAAAAGAAAAAAAGGAAAAAGAAAAAGAAAAATTTCTAGTAAAAACCCTAAGTTCGGTCCTATCGAAGACTCTAAGAGTCCCCGGCAACGGCGCCAAAAACTTGATAGGTCAAGAATTAATCCCTATTCTAAACTGCAAGTGAACAGCAATGTCAAAGTAGTATATAGGGTTATCGAATCCACAGGGACACTTGGTCTCAATAGATCAAAACAGTAGAGACTAATACTAGAAATAAGCAATGTGATTGAATTAAAAGCGGTGCGAGAAAGTAAATCAGTAGCAGAGATTAACGGTTGTGGAAGCAAGTAATTAAAAGCGTCAAGCCTAGGGTATTCTCAGGAAATCAGACAAGCAGACAGTTCATTCAGCAAGGATCCAATTAAGCACAGTTCTAGAACTCAAAACACAGATATAGAATTAACCAAATTCCTTTGCGATAATTCTCTAAGTCTAAGTGCAGCTAACCAAACTTTCGTTTGCGAGAACTAACAGATTAAACTAGCATTAATCCCAAGTTTGATATGTTCACAATTATCCTAAACCAAACTTCCGTTTGCGCAAAGTTTAATTGCCCAATTTAATTAGTTCAGATTCCTAAACCCCACTTCCGTGACGTATTTAGCAACCTAAGATCTAGATTCTAATTGATCAGGTTAGAACTAGCTTTAAGCACAATTAAATTGAAGAACAGATATAGTTTGAATCCTTAACTGAATTTGAACAAGTCTAGCAAGTCATGAAATCCTATGTGAGAAACCCTAAACCTAACTAGGAATCTACTCAGACATAGATAATGAAAACATAATCATAGAATGAATAAATTGCATAAAAGAATAATAGTAAGAGGGGTTCGAAATCTTCTCCGAATACAGATGAAGTAATAGGTTCAGATCAGCCCCAAAAGCTCTAAAAATCCTCTGCTCTTAATTATGAAAGCGTAAGTAAAATAAACACCAAAATCCTCTATATATAGGCCGAATCTCGGCTGGGGCTTCTGTGTAAATACTGGAACTATCTTGGGCTTCTTTGCAAATCTTCATATCTTCATTAAACTGACGCGTACGGCCCATCTCGCTAGTGTGTCGACCGATGCACAAGGTGTGTCGGTCGATGAATGATCAATAAATCGGACAGTGAGTTAAGCTCTCGGCCAAAACGTCCCAAAAGTCCCAAAATGCTCCAAATATCTCCAATTAGCTCCAAACCTGATTAAACCTGTAAAAGACTCTAAACAAAGACAAAAGACACTAAAAACACATCTATATCATGGTCTAAAATGGGTAAAAACCATGATATATCAATGACACAGTTCTTGCCTTATGCTAGATCGAGATATAGTGACGAAGGGATTGAAGGAATAGATGATTCCAATACAATTGAGAGATTGTTGGGAATGTCCTGAAATCTATTGTACTTACTCCAAGTGAAAGTCGTATTGTCGAGATGAGACAATCATATGACACTAGGTAGTCATAACGCTTTGCTAGAAGCCACTTATGATCAATGAGTAGAGAACTCATTGCTAGTGTTATATGATCCTACAGGGTCACACACCTAAGCAAACTGGACGTTAAAGACGAGGTTGATCATTAATGTAATGATCCAGTGAATGCATATGTGATATGCATTCGATATCAATGTTCTGGGACAGCATCGATCGTTGCAGATAGTGCATCGATCGATGCACTCGCGGATTAATCAGATTAATTCGGTTTAATCGTTGGTTAATTCCGTTGTGGTTTAAGCCGACATATATAAGATATATGGTCGACCTAAACTCTAACCCAACCCAATTCACAGCCACTAGAACTTGAATAGAAACCTCTGAAGAGATTGGATCTCTATAGGCACTAGCATCCCTGCTGTTCAGTTTGTGTGCGTGTGGATACCAGTAGAGGCGCAGCATTTGAGGCGCTTTAGATTTCGATTATCTGCAAATCTTCCGCTGCTAATCACCAGGTAATTCTGAGATCCCAATGATTCAATTACATGAACCCTAGATCCTAGGCTTGGAATTCAGACCTGGATTGCCTAATTGGATTAGGATCTGCTAGAAATTCCTTCAACTAATCCAGTTGTTTTTCGGAATCCTTTCGAAAGAAGTATCCATGAAGCTCATAGTTGATTCATGGTCAGGCATCCTCTCCAAGAATCCGGGAATACATCGGAAAACTAGAAGTTGGAATGCAAGCGGGAATCCATAGACGGCCTTTGTTTGCTGCTGCAGCTGAGTTCTGAATGTTTTAACCGGATCTTCACCAATTTTTCCCGTTCTCGGGCCAGGTTTCATTGAATTAATTGTTTTAAGAAACGACATTCTTCCCCATGGATAGCTCAAAAAATTATCAACATCGCTGAGCATCTCAACAAACTCCGGCGTTGCTTTTGCAACCTGGTTGCTACAAATAAGCACTCCATCAACAATACATATCAGCGCAAGCTTCAACCTTTTTGTTCCATCCATGTCTCTATCCTCAAGCATTTGAAGTATGTCTGAAATCTTAACCCCTTGGTCCCCCTTCTTAATGGTCTTACTCATCTGTCCAAATAAATCTTCCCATTCCGAAGTACTTTTCACCACCACTATACTCCGATCTTCTGGGTCTTCTTCTTCCGGGAACTCGCAACAATTTAAGCCTGTTATCATTCCAAACTCAACTAATGAGAATCGCAGTGGTTGCCCTGCAAAAACTGTACTAAACTCGTACTTCTTTTTTGTAATTAGTTGTCTCCCCAGTAGCCCATGTATCAATTTCCCTGAAATTGAACACTGCTTTACCGGGAGCCTAAACAAATCTCCAAAACTAGAATCCCGTAATCTCTCCCACTCCGGCGTATCCTTCAATAGCTGCCAAACTTTGTTTAGTATCTCCGGTTTCGAGTATATATTCAGTCTACCATCTGGATATCGATTTGTTTTGTACAATCTGCTCGGTAGTTCTTTGTCCACTATTGCCTGAAAAATACAAAATCAATTGCAGTAGCTTCATTCTCAGATTGGGAGTCGAAACAAAATTGATTATTTCTAATGAAGTCTAGCTTACCTTACTGTTGCTGTAGAAGAGAGAAGCTCGTAAAAGAGAAGATCGAAAGAGACCACTTTTTTTCCCCCTTTTTGTTTTACCCTAAATTAAAAGCATCTGATAAATTATTAAATTACTCCAACTATAAAATTTCTAGTTAGCAAATGAGTAATTGCTCAGGTCATTTTGTCATAAGGGCATTTTTGACTTTTCATTGTCTCTCTCATCAAAAAAAGATACACAATTGAACAAACATTTAAGAAGATACCAATTTGCAAGAAAAAGATATAAAAGATACACTCAGTGCAATTCACCCCATTAATCATGCCCAAATTATTAAAAATCTAGAGCTAAAAGATTAAAAGTTTTTTTTTTCATTTTTTTGTCACTTAATCAACTTCAAAACAAAAATTAGGTTTTTCCGTAAAATCGATTTTTTCGCAAAAACCGTAAATTGACTTTTCTCGCTAAAACTGTAAATTTGACTTTTTCAGCAAAACCACAAAATCAAGTTTTACTATTAAAACCACAAAATCATGTTTTACCGTAAAACACGCAAAACCGAATTTTTCCGCCAAAACGATTTTTTCGCCAAAACCGTAAAATCAAGTTTTAATGCCAAACCCATAAAATCGATTTTTTCCGCAAAAACCGCAAAACGATTTTTCCTGCCAAAACCGTAAAATTGACTTTTCCTGCCCAAAACCGTAAAATTGATTTTTCCCGCCAAAACCGAAAAATCAAGATTTACTGTCAAAACCGCAAAATCATGTTTATTGTCAAACCTGCAAAATTAAGTATCGCCAAAACTGCAAAACAAATTTTCTCGGCAAAACCGTAAAATCTCATTTTCCGTCAAAACCATAAATTCAAATTTTCCTGCCAAAATTTCAATATCGCATTTTTCCACCAAAATCGTAAAATTGATTTTTCCCGCTAAAACCCTAAAATGTTTTTCTTGCCAAAATCGCAAAATTGAATTTTAAATAGTATTGACAAATAATTTTAGATTGTAGTAAAATGGGTTGTTCATGGTCATGTCCATGGACATGGTATTTATTGGGCATAGACATTTTTGGACCATCGCCCATTTCATATCGACCAATTATAGTCCAAAATAAAATGGTCAGTTTGGACATGTTCAAATGGGTGCTGGACGGACGATTTGACAGTACGAACCAGAAATACAACGCGTTCTATTTCAAGGAAAAAAGAAGATTCAGACTAATAACTTGAGCTGGTAAAGTAAACTACGATCCTGCCATTTGTTCAGAGATTCTGTTTGGACTTGGGCTCATTCCTTACTTTCCCAAAAACCAGCCCATCCTTCAATTATCCGGTTAGATTTTGTTTTCTCTGTGTGGGATTTTAAATCATATATTAGTTAGGCTGAATGTGCAGCTCATCCCGATCTAGCGAATTGATAGAAAATCAGAGATTAAACAAATAATATATGATTTTGTGAGTTTTCTCTATCAATTCGCTGGATCGGGATGAGCTGCACGTTTAAGAACATAAATAATTATTAAGTGAGTTTATATATATATATATATATGTATATGTATAATAAAATATATATATTTAATGATGGAAAGGAGACATGAGAAAAACGAAGACGTAAGATGATGGTCAAATACTACATATCTATCTTCCCTTATTAACTTTTGTGTGTGTGTATTAGAGTATGTGTAGTAATGAACCCCTTTTTGAGGTTTTTAAAAAAATTTATTATTAAATTTTTTTTTCTTGTATTTAGGAAAAAAAAATTCAAAAAAGAAGAAGCCAATCGGCTCATGACACGTGGCAGAACAGTGAAGGACTCGCCTCTTAGAAGCTCTTAGTTAAGAGGCGATTCTTCCTTTTAATGCATTTTCTGATTTTTTTTTTTAATTCAACCCCCTATAAATCTGTGCATAAAACTCTTCTGAAACTCTAATAAACATGTTCTTACAAAGTAAAGCATTCTTCATTTATAGCAAAATCAGTTACATGATATAGAAACAAGTGTCACCAATTTCATTTTCACTCTCTTCACAAATTTCCACATCTCCTTACATGAATCAATGTGGTATGTTAAATATGGGTAATTACCCGTAGGGTACCCTAAACCCTTAGCAAAATTCAAGTCCAAAACCCTACCCTTTAAGTGAAAAAAGAAGAGGGTTCAAAATGGGCGGGTACCCTAACTACTAGGGTTTAAAAAGGGTTTATCCTATAGGGTTTAGGGTACCCATGGGTTTTTGTGAATTACATCAATACTCACAAAATAATCTTATAATAAACTATTTATATTTTTAATAATTTAAACTACAAAACAATATTTGATTATTTTAATTTTGAAATAATATTAAATAAATTTAGGATTATATTTTAACGCAAAAAAGGTAAAATACCGTTTTTCACAACAAAAAAAAAAATTCCGTCAAAAATGTGAAATTCCGTTTTCCCGCCAAAAATGTGAAATTCCGTTTTCCCGCCAAAAATGTAAATTCCGTTTTCCCGCCAAAAACGTAGAATTCCGTTTTTCCGCCAAAAATGTAAAATTCCGTTTTCATGCCAAAAACATGAAATTCCGTTTTCCGCCAAAAATGTGAAAATCCGTTTTCCCGTCAAAAACGTGAAATTCTGTTTTCCGCCAAAACGTGAAATTCTGTTTTCCCGCCAAAAACGTAAAATTTCTTTTTCCCGCCAAAAACATAAAATTTTGTTTTCCCGCCAAAAAATGTAAAATTATGTTTTCCCGCCAAAACGTAAGATTCCGTTTTCCCGCCAAAAACCAAGAATTCTGTTTTCCCGTAAAAATCTTAAAATTCCGTTTTCCCGCCAAAAACGTGAAATTTTGTTTTCCCACCAAAACGTGAAATTCCGTTTTCCCGCCAAAAACGTTAAATTTCGTTTTCCCGCCAAAACGTAAGATTTTGTTTTCCCGCCAAAAAATGTAAAATTCCGTTTTCCCACCAAAACGTAAGATTCCGTTTTCCCGCCATAAACCAAGAATTCTGTTTTCCCGCAAAAACGTGAAATTCTGTTTTCCCGCAAAAAAACTTAAAATTTCGATTTCTTGCCAAAAACGTAAGATTCCGTTTTCCCGCCAAATTAATTCATAAATTTAACCATAAATTAGTCTGGAAAAATAATAGTTATAAGTTATTAATAATGTATAAATAAAAGTTAGGGTACCCGTGGATAACCCTAAAGCTATAGGATTTTGTTTGGGTTACCCTAAAGGGTACAGGGTATATATAGGGTTTTCAAAATAGGGTTTTTAAAGGGTAGGGTACCCTTGAAACTAGGGTAGGGTAGGGTATTTTTACCCACCACAACATCCCTAGGTATGATGCATTATCTCTATTTATGGCACTCCTTGTTAAGTATTAATTAGCTTGTAGTATTATGTAGTATTTTGTTATAAAATTATATAAAAATTCCAGTGGGATACAAATTATTACAAGGTAAAATAAGTACAATGACGTAAAAAAATTTCAAAAGATGGATATGATGTTTTTTTCTTTCTCAAATGGTGCATTTATATGTTCTCAATATGTTTTTGAATGTTGTAGTAAAAATCGTCTTTGTGAATAGTTATGTGGTATTGTCATTTAAAAAGATATATTGATAAAGCAAGATTTAATCTCTATTCTACCGCAAGTGCACAGTTATGCTATTGTAGTATTCAGGATATCGTATCCACAAGGACTCAAGATTCATGCGATAGATTATGAGTAGTTGAATTAAGCTAAGCGAAACATATTGTAAGGCAGTAAACAAGTAGCAAGTAAACGAGTGCAATGAGGCGAGTGCAGGCAATTAGCGAAGCGTTAGGTTTTAGGAAGTTCTCAGGAAGTCAGGATATCAAATAACAAACAATCAGGATTCAATCTATTAGCGTTCTTGAACTAGAATCACAAAAGTAAAATTAACCAGCTCTCACTGCGATAGTTATCTATGTCTAACAACCTACCAAGCCAACTCTCGTTGCGAATCCTAGAGTTCTAAACATGCATTAGTTCCAAGTTCCTTCGTTCACAATTTCTCTAGACCAAATCTCTTTGCGAATAGATAATTTGCTCACCTAAATCCATTCTAGCTAATTAACCAACTCTCGTTGTGAAAATCAACCTAATATCAGTAATCTAAATAGTCAGTTCAGATTAAGCTTTGAGAACGATTTAGATGAAGAACTAGATGATTGCAAATCTCCAAAACTGTATTTTTGACGCGCAGGAATTTTGTCCTTTAGTGGCGTCGGGCGACACTAAGTGCAGACGCACCCAGTGAACTCTGTGAAATCCATGAATGCTGCCAAATCACTCCAAAAGCTTCCAGAATCTCCAGATAAGCTCCAAACGTGCCTAAACCTGCAAAGAACTCTAAAGGCTCAAAATACAAGATTAAAGACTCAATATATACACATATATCATGGTTGAAAACCTATAAATACCATGATATATCAACTCCCCCACACTTAGCTCTTGCTTGCCCTCAAGAAGTAAAGAACCAAAGCATAAGAAAGAGGTTTGAAAACACATAAACTCATTTCGTCTTAGGAACATCGCATTCACATTCACTTAGTAATCCACATGAAAACATCCCTGCAGAGATCAAAACCACAATGTACTTCCCCCACACTTAGAAATTGTCCCAAGTAAACTCCACAATCAAGACAAAGCATCCAAATTCACCACACTAACCTCTGTATATATTTAAATGTGGTCTCACAGAGGGAGTATCGATCAGAGGACACATGGACTCAACTCAGTTAGTACTTGACCACTCAACCGTCAACTTCTGGTTCGTTCTTTTCCCTTTCTCCCTTAGCAACTGATTTTTCCCCACTGGGTATCATTTTATTTTTCTATTAGTGTTCTTCCTTTTTATTCGGGGTGTTACTTTGGACATGTTTCCATGGATACACAGGAGGTAATAGGGGTCTCTACCACCCCCGTGACCACTTCGAAGCTACTAGCTTTTCCGCAGTTTATTTCTTTTTACTTTCAAAGGAGGGGAGAACGAACCATACTCATATAGGATTACAAGCTGTGTCAAGCACATCAGAGGATCCGATCCAGAGATACCAAGCCCCTAGGAGAGAAAATTAAATCAAGATTAGAGGTGAAGTTAGTAGTGGATCCTCTGAATACCTGAGAATATATGGGTGTCCTTGGTAGGTTGATCAGTGTGTGGTTTTCTAACAGTCATAGATCTACTACAAGTCTGTCCAATGGTCACTTAGTTCCTGTTCCAACGAAAATTTTATCGGAAAATCATAGTTTCATACAAATTTTGACTCAATAAAACAATTTTAAAAACAAAGGACTGACTCTAAGAAAAGAAAGCAAACGGTGGTCAGTAACTACCTCCCCCACACTTAAACAACACTATTCCCAGTTTTATCGTAACTTAGGCTCGGGAGAACAAGGTATAACCAGCGAAAAGCTCGAAAAATCAGAAACCTTACCTGCTAGCGTGGTTGGTGTCGACCGACACACAGCTAGTGTCGAACGACACAAGGCTTTGGTCGACACAAATCTGATCTGAATCGAGCGTCCTCGATTATGGTCCGTGTTTCGAGTTTGGTGTCAACCGACACTAGTTCGGTGTCGATCGACACTGATGTCTACAATCCTGTTCATGACGTTTTGAAACACCAAAAACCAGAAAAATCAAAGAAAAAAAATCTTAAAACCAAAAAGAAAAGAAAAAATGACCCAATAATAGGTTACCTCCCACTCAGCGCTTGTTTTTAGTCATTAGCTTGACTATGGGTATGAGATCAGACTTCTGGGGTTTCAACAGAGGCTGTGAGTACCTCTGCGAAAGTCTCCTCATCCATGGCGGTTTGTAAGCGGTAGCATCATGAGATCGTCCAAGGAATGAGTGAATAGAGTCAGGGCGGGAGCGTAGCGTGGGTGGGATAGAATGTTTCCCTGCATTCACCTCAATGCGGTTAGGAGGATTGAGTTTAGAGGATGTATACCTTCGCTTTGGTGGCTGTCTGATGTTTGGAGCTTTCTGCTTATAAGCAGTTGCAGGCTATGAAGATGTTAGAGTAGATTCCTGACGAACCACCATCTTCTCTTCTCCAATATCAGACACTGTAGCCTTACCAATCTGAATTTCTTGCTCCACTTCAACACTAAAGGCTTGACCATCAATGGTAGACTTTCCCAGCTTATCCATCTTGAAGTGCATAGGCTTATCTCCTAGGTGAAGATCAATCAGACCATGCCTCACATCAATCACTGCTCCAACCGTAGCTAAGAAGGGTCTCCCAAGTAGCAAATGATCATCCGGTTCCATATCATATTTCAACACCACGAAGTCTGTTGGAATGAAGTAGTTTCCAACTCTGATATGGATGTCCTCAAGAACTCCTTTTGGGATGCTCTTCGATCGATCAGCTAGGATTAGAGAGATCCTAGTTTGTTTGAAGTCCATCAACCCCAACCTCACAGCCACAGAGTATGACATGAGATTCACACCAGATCCCAAGTCACATAAGGAGTGCTTGAAGCTGTTCTCGAAGATAGAGCAATCTAGCGCAAATGCTCCTGGATCTGGAAGTTTCTCTGGAATCTGATTCAATAGCACATAACTAACTCGCTTAGATACAATCATCACCCCTTCTTTCAAATCTCCATCAGTAGAGATCATCTTCTTCGCATATCTCTGCACATAAGGGTGAACTCGCGAGACATCAGCTGGTGAAGTTTCATTCAGCTCCTTATCCATCACCACCATGCATTTGACCAAATTCTGTTCATGTTTAGACCTCATAGGAACTCTGTGGAACGGTACAGGAGGTTTGTAGACCCTCTCCTGAGCAAAAACATCAGATTTGGACGAAATTGGGTCAATACATAAATATCTTATTTAAAATATTAAATTTATGTAAATAATTTGAATTTATTATATAAAATTCAAAATATTTATTAATATTTAAAATATTCATAAACGTTTTCATATTTATCATCTTATTTTTATTTTTAATTGAAATATATGTATATCTTTAAAAAATCATAATTATTTTATATTTATCATCTTATCTTACTTTTTTATTCAAGCTTATGTATATCTACAAAATAAAAATTTAAAAATATTCATAAACATTTCATGTTTATCATCTAATTTTTTATGTAAGGTTCACACTGTAATTAATCTAATTTTATTAATGACAAATTAGTAATCAACCATTTTGAGAATGAATATAATAACAAAAGCACTTTCCAATTAATATAAAGATTTTTTTTATTGAAATATATGTATATCTTTAAAATAAAATAAAAAAATCTTCATAATTACTTTTATACTTATCATCTTATCTTACTTTTTTTATTCAAGCTTATGTATATCTCCAAAATAAAAATTTAAAAAATCTTCATAAACATTTCATGTTTATCATCTAATTTTTATTTAAGGTTAACACTGTAATTAACCTAATTTTATTAATTTCAAATTAGTAATCAATTATTTTGAGAGTGAATATAATATCAAAAGCACTTTCCAATTAATATAAAGATTTATAATCTCATTTTATTTTTTATTTTTATTCAATGTTATGTATATCTTTAAAATAAAAATATTTTTTTGATAAATACTTCATATTTATCATCTCATTTTTTTTCTAAAGTTATGTATATCTCCTTAATAATATTAAAAATATAATAAAATTATCAATATAAATTAATATTAACATAGTAATTATTCTAATTTTATTAATAATAAATTAGTAAATAACCATTTTGAGAGTGAATGTAAGGTCAAAAATATTTATTAATTAATATAAAAATAGGAATGGCTCAAGGCAGCTATATATATAATAGAACAATGTTAGATATGGGTTTAACACCCATCCATAAGCCCATTAGAAATCTTGTTTGATCAAACAATTCATCTCGGCCCAAGAAGACAAGTCCGCTAAGGAGTCAATGTCCCAAGAAGAAGTCAGCCTTCAAACGCTATAAATATGACCCTTCACTCTTTATTTTAGACACATTGTAACTTGTGAGAGTGCCGAGTTACTCTTATAAAGCTCCGAGCTCGAGCAATATTTAGGGAGCACGTCATTTGACCTCATTTAAGTTTATTTCACATACGATGCCAATTGTTGTTACAGAATTCCGATCTAATCTGAAGGTCGGGTTACGATCTAAGAAGTCTGAACTACGAGGTGTGAAATAAACTTAAATGAGGTCAAACCCAATTCCCTCCCAAAGAACGCGACGCCAGCTTTTGTCAACATTTCGTTGAGAACCTCAACTGGTTCTCGCGATTGGAAACACACTCCATCGACAGCTATCAACAACTAACAACCACCTTTTTCAAACACTACTCGATGTTCATCCAGGAAGGGGCTTCAAGCGCCGACCTCTAGAAAGTAATCTAGGGACCGAACGAATTCCTCAGGTCGTACATCGACAAATTCAAAGCCATTGTCTCAAAGATCTCATTAACTGACAACGAAGGACTACCAGCGCTGCAAAATGGGCTTTGGTACGAATTGCCATTTCGAAATAAGCTAGCCCTAAATAAGCGACAAACCCTCGAGGACGCCCTCCACTAAGCAGCCATTTTTGTGGAAATAGAAGAAGAAAAGGAGCTACTCGCCAAGAACTTTGGAACAACGAAATCACCCAGAGGAAAGGAACCAACACAAGAATACGTCGAACCGCGTTAGCATTACAACCAGGAATACAAAAACTAAAAAAGGAGGGCAAGAGAGCAACGACCTACTTCTCCAACGAACAAGACCCACCAATCAACCCGCAAAACCGAACCAAAAACAAAAACGCAAATGCAAGCGATAAGGACAAATTCTTTTAAACATACCACCAGAGGATGGGGCACGAAACCAACGGCTGCCGCAACTTGAAAAACCTTCTACTAGGGGAATACCAGAAAAGAGATACGGAAAAAGCCGGAATATGCAAGCAACGCCCGCCGAGAATCACACAAGGGATGATGGCGGTCGAGTCCGGCTCGTCAGAGGAAAAAAATGAAAGCACGGAAACGCACAGCGGCAGGAGCAACACGACGCCAACGCAGAATCGCAAAAACGAGCTCGAGACGACGAGGACGTAAGGACGCCCCACCCATAAAGCGTATCAATATAATCCTCGGAGAATTTCCTGTTGGGAATGTCCTGAAATCAATTGTACCTACTCTTGGTTAAGTCGTAACGTCGAGGTTCGACAATCGTATAATATTAGGTGGTTATAATGTTTTGCTAGAAACCACTTATAATCTATAGATTGAGAATCTATTGCTAATATTATATGATCTTACAGGGTCACACACCTAAGCAAACTAGATCAGTAACATATTGGGTTTCATTAGTAATTATATGTATATATATATATATATATGATATATATATATATATATATATATGAAGTGGGGTTTATTATAAACCACTCACGTATGGGCTTTGGTCCATTAACATTCCTAATTTAATTAGGTTATGCTTGCACATGCATATATATGAAACATCAATAATAATGGGATTATTATGATCTCTCGCCGTTTTTTCTGAACGAGAAGAGAAAAAGTGAAAACCTAAGTAAAAGAGATATTTGATATTGACGGCACTAGCATCTCGCTTTGAACTAGTTTGTGTGCGTGTGGATTCCAGTAAAAGCACGACATTTGGAGTGCTAAGGAATCTTGAATTACCTCGTTTTTATTCCGCTGCAAAACATCCAGGTATATTCAAAATACTAGATCTAGATTTGTTTCAGTATTTGCATGAGTTCCTGACTAGTAAATTCATACGCTGATTATAAAATTATTTTATAACCGGTATGAATTCCAACAGTGGTATCAAAGCCTACTTATCTAATACTGAAATTGAATTTAGTCTCATCTATATTGGATATAGAAAATTAATTTGTTATATTCGATTTGGTTAGAAATTGTTTCGTGAACCTGATCTTATTAATCGTAATAAGTTATCGCTTGCTTTTGCCAATGTTTAATGTGATTAAATTATCAGATTTGTAAAGCATGTAATCTAATGTGTTTTATATTGTTCGTCACTATGCGCATTAGTGTCTTGTAGTTTATTATTTTGCACTTGAATTGGTATGAATCTGATACCAACGATTTGATTTCAATAGCCACACGTTAGTGTCTTGTAGTTTATTATGAATAAATACAAGTGGTGATAAGTATATGCTATTAATATGGTTATTTGATAGTTCAAATAATTAAATAAATACATACTTATATATAGAGAATATCAATCATTGGCAAGCTTTGATATTTATTTATTTCTAATTTTAATTTGATTAAATATGAATTAAATTAAATAATTATTTATAATCCAAATGAAATACATATAAGATATGTATTATATATATATATATATATTTAAATCTTTATATATGATATAAAATTTAAATATAAAATTTAAAATTGGATTAAGACCCGTTCCTCAACCAAATATCAAGTAACATTTGATGTCTTCCCAATCTTGTCAACTGTCAATACTTGTTTCATTGTGCGGTAGATTTGCAGTGCAAGATGTCCACAATTACATAAGTAAGACATGAAGTAATCGTGTTGATGGACTTGCAGTGCAAGACATCGACAATTACATGACTCAAAAGATTGGTTTACTTGAATGGGCCATCAAAATCGTTTTGGGCCCATAGACATCAGGTGGATTGGACATGAGATGTCAATCCACAACCAAAAGTTGTATTGGATATAACTAGCAAATTAGTTGCTTACCTAGATAGCTAAAGTTGGGTGATAGCCAGTGGCTCACTTGAATTTAGTGAAGTATGGGTCTTGGATCATTATATTCATTTGAGGAAACATTGTTTGAATATAATGCGAGTTCTCTTAATAGTTAAGATTTCTCATTTCTTGAACATCATAACTAAACCTCCCTTGTTTTTCCAGCTATGTCTAGAACAAACCATCGTAACAATTTCTACTTGCGATCCGTCCTTGAGAAGGACAAGTTAAATGGATCAAACTTTCTTGAATGGTATCGGAACTTGAGAATTGTTCTCAAACAGGAGAAGAAGGACTATGTCCTTGAGAAAGTTCTCCCCAAGAAGTATTGAGCCAATGCCTGGCAGTCGGATAAGGATGCTTGGGATAAGCATTCTAATGATGTGGTGGATGTGAGTTGTCTCATGTTGGCTACCATGAACTCGGAATTGCAGAGGCAATATGAGTACGTGAAGTCGCCAATAGAGATGATCACTGGCCTGAAAAGTATGTTTCAGGAGCATGCACGAACTCAGAGATAACAGACGGTAAGATCTCTGATTGAGTGCAAGCTACCAAAGGGCGAACCAGTTAGTCTTCATGTCATTAATATGATGGGTTATATTGATAACCTGGGGAAACTGGATTGTCCCATTAGCCAAGAGTTGGCTACTGACATCATTCTGCAGTCACTGCCGTCAAGCTATGATCAATTTGTTATGAACTATAACATGAACAACTTGACAAAGACGTTGATTGGATTGCATGGGATGCTTAAGACTGCTGAACCTAACATCAAGAAGGACACCCCAGATGTCCTTATGGTACAAAAGGGTAAAAGGTTTAAGAAACTTGGTAAGAACAAAGGTGATGGCAAGACGAGCTCGATTGTGAATCCAAGCGAGTCTGGCCATGCTCCTAAGGTTAAAACCAGTCCTTCTGAAGATGTTAAGTGCCGTTATTGTAATGGTTATGGGCATTTGAAAAGAAACTGCAATAAATTCTTAGAAGATTATGAGAAGCTGAAGAAGACGTACGAGACTTCTTCTTCAGGTATTATATTATAGAAGTAAATGTTACTTCTTATAGTCCTACTTATTGGGTATTGGATACCAGGTGTGGTACTCATATTTTGTGAAAATGTGCAGGGCCTGAGCAAAAGTAGGACTATGGAGAAAGGACAAGTGGATCTACGCGTGGAAATTGAGCAAGAGTTGCTGCATTAGCCGTAGGAGTATTTCATTTGTTTTCTTTTATGGCATGTTTTGAACTTAAAACTGCTACTATGTACCTGCTATGAGCAGAAAGATTATTTATATTCCTTGTTTGGACATGGAAGGATATCAGTTTTCAAATTAAGAATAAGTGTTATTCATTTGATTACAATGATATATTTTATAGTAGCAATCCATTAGAGAATGGACTTTATGTTCTAAACCAGAATGTGCCTAACTATAACATTAATACCAAGAGATTCAAGTCAAATGATACGAATCAAACTTCTCTCTGGCATTGTCGTTTTGGGCCACATAAATGAGAAACAAATTCAGAAGCTCCATAGTGATGGACTTTTGGGCTCATCTGATTATGAATCATAATGAGTAAAGTGAATCTTGTTTATTGGGTAAGATGACAAAGGCCCCTTTCGACAAAAGGTAGTGTCGATCGACACAAACGGTGCGTCGGTCGATACAGGTTGCGAACGAACAAAATGAAAGGGCCAGAGGCTTATTGAGCTTTATACATACGGATATATATGGGCCAATGAGCACTAGTGCTAGAGGAAACTTTCAGTACTTCATTACCTTTACTGATATTTTCAGTAGGTACGGTTATGTCTTATTAATAAGACATAAATCAGAATCCTTTGAAAAGTTCAAAGAGCTCCAGAATGAAGTACATAATCAATTTGGCAAAAGTATTAAAGCTCTACGATGAGATCACGGAGGTGAATACTTAAGTCAAGAATTTAGTGATCATCTGAGAGATTGTGAAAGAGTTTCACAATTTACTCCTCCTGCATCGGACTTTATCAGATATGGTTCGATCAATGATGAGTCACTTAGATCTTCCATTATCCTTCTAAGAATACGCTCTAGAAACGTCTGCGTTTACACCAAATAGGGTTCTATCAAAATCAGTTACAGAGATACCACTTGAGATGTGGAATGGAAATGTTCCTGATTTATCCTTCATAAAGATTTGGGGTTGTGAGGCTTATATAAAACGTTTAATCTCTGATAAGCTCGCACCCAAATACGATAAGTGCTACTTCATTGGTTGTCCTAACGAAACCAAGGCATGTTACTTTTACAACCGGTCCGAGAACAAATTGCTCGTTGCTCCGAACCATGTTTTCTTGAGAAAGATTTTCTTTCCAAGAAGAACAGTGGGAGTAAAGTACAACTCGAAGAAATTCGAAAATCACAGGAGACTGCTCAACCTGATGAGGAAGAGCAGCAGTTGGATCTACAAGGAGTTGTAGAACCTGCACCTGTGATGCCTAAGGTTTGCAAGGATCTGGTGAATGTATATTCGATATACATTCAAAAGGCGAGTTTCTGAAGAAGTGTCGATCGACACAAAAGTTGTATCGATCGACACAGACTATGTATACATGGTAAAAGTATACATATGAGATATGTGCGCGACTTTTACACAAAACCGAAGCTCGCAGATCCGAAAGGATCCGTCACGAACCCGAGAAATGTGGATTTCTCGTAACCAAATGCCGTGATCTATTGATCATTGAAAGTGACGGGCCTGCAAATTTTGAAGAAGCAATGATGGCCCTTGACTCCGAAAATGGCTGAAAGCCGCTGAATCCGAAATGGGATCCATGTCACAGAACCAAGTGTGGACTTTGGTCAATTTACCCGATGGTGCAAAAGCCATTGAGTGTAAATAGATTTTCAAAAGGAAATTGATGTGAATGGTAATATCCATAGCTGGATTGGTGGAAAAGGTTTCAAGAAAATTCATGGTGTTGACTATGAAGAAACCTATTCCCCAGTCAACATACTTAAAGTCCATTCGGATTCTCCTAGCGACCGCCACTCATAATGGTTATGAGATCTGGCAGATGGATGTGAAAACAGTTTTCCTTAATGGAATTCTGGAAAATGATGTGTACATGACACAACCTGAAATTTTCATTGATCCTAATGAAGCTAGGAAGATATGCAAGCTTCGCCGATCCATTTATGGATTGAAGCAAGCATCTCGGAGTTGGAATCTTCGTTTTGATAAAGCAGTCAAAAGGTTTGACTTCGTCATGAACAAAGAGGAACCGTGTGTTTACAAGATGACTAGTGGGAGCGCAGTTGCATTTCTGGTATTGTATGTTGATAACATACTACTTCTCGGAAATGAAGTTCCATTGTTTCAGTCTGTTAAGGATTGACTCGAAAGTTGTTTTTCGATGAAAAATATGGGAGAAACCGTATACATTCTTGGAATAAGAATCTATAGAGATAGATTTGACAAGCTAATTGGATTGTGTCAAGATACTTATGGTGATAAGGGCTTGCACAGGTCCAATATGCAGGATTCCAAGAAAGGCTTCGTGCAAATGACTCTTGGTATTACTCTTAGCAAGACGCAGTGTCCTTCGACACACGCTGAGCAAGAGCGAATGAGGGTCAGACAACTGCTACATGCATTAGATGTCTTAAGATGTCATCTTAATTTTAGTGGGAGTTGTTGTTGTTAATTTTAGTTATGATATGATGTTTGTATAAACATAATTTGATTATGTTATTGAAATCTGACATATGTATTATTTAATAATGGTTATTAAATAATAGTCCTAAAGTAATTTATTTTATTTTATAGGTCATCAAGTATGTGACTTGATCATGAAACCCTATAAATAATAAATGAAATAAATTATGTTGGTCCCTAATCGAGGTTGTTAAACTGGGACATCAACAACCGCGTGAGACTAGTATGTGAGGTGACTGATGACTAAGTTTCATGGAATCATTAATAAGAGTATTAAAGTCAATCACATAGATATGTGTTGGAGAACACAAGATCGGACATGACCCGCTATGAGAACTCTACAAGATTGTTATATGAGTGTCATAAGAGTTTCTCATCATGACTAAAGAGTATAGTCCTTTGACCTGATTTCGTCATGATTTCTTACTTATGGAGTAGTTCACTTTGACCTTGTCAAACGTCAGCCGTAACAGGTGATTATAAAGACATAGATTGGGTGTACTATGAATTTTGTAAGGAACATGGATGGAACAAGATGGAATTTGGCCCTCCTATATAACGAGAGATAAATATCTCAGGGCCTATTGAAAATTTGATACTGAAAAATGCATGGCCGTGCTCAAACGAGGTGAATGTCAGTCGTTTGTTTGATCAGTATAAATCGGAGTTCGATAAACATGATCTAGCTTAATAAGGATGACACCGTTTCTTGCCTTATGCTGAGATCGAGATATAGAAACAAAAGGATTATGGAAATAGATGATTCCAGTACAAGTGAGAGATTGTTGGGAATGTCCTGGTTAAGTCGTAACGTCGAGGTTCGGCAATCGTATAATATTAGGTGGTTATAATGTTTTGCTAGAAACCAATTATAATCTATAGATTGAGAATCTATTGCTAATATTATATGATCTTACAGGGTCACTCACCAAAGCAAACTAGATCAGTAACATATTGGGTTTCATTAGTAATTATATGTATATATATATATGATATATATATATGTGATGTAAAATACATATATGTGATATATTAGATGCACGTGAAGTGGGTTTATTATAAACCACTCACGTATGGGCTTTGGTCCATTAACATTCCTAATTTAATTAGGTTATGCTTGCACATGCATATATATGAAACGTCAATAATAATGGGATTATTATGACCTCTCGCCGTTTTTGCTGAACGAGAAGAGAAAAAGTGAAACCCTAAGTAAAAGAGATATTTGATATCGATGGCACTAGCATTCCGCTTTGATCTAGTTTGTGTGCGTGTGGATACCGGTAAAGGCACGACATTTGGAGTGCTAAGGAATCTCGAATTACCTCGTTTTTATTCCGCTGCAAAACATCCAGGTATATTCGAAATACTAGATCTAGATTTGTTTCAGTATTTGCATGAGTTCATGGCTAGTAAATTCATAGGCTGATTATAAAATTGTTTTCTAACCGGTATGAATTCCAACATTTCCATGCCACATCGGCTCAGCAAGTCCCACAGCGGAACCCAGCCAAGGTGTACGCACCGGACCAAAGAAAGAAGAGAACCACGTCGGTAAAGAAAGCGACGAGAACAAGGTCACCTTCACTTCAAAAAAATCAAAGAGAGACCCGGTAGGTGGCACGACGACTTGAATGTCATCAAACTTTGGATAGGCAAACACGGAGCTGCAAAAGCCTTGATAGACACCGGGAGCTCGGTCAACCTCGTCTTCACAAGAACTTTACAGAGAATGAAACTCATAGGATGCATAACAAGGAGACCAAAAAGAACCCTCACCAGCTTCAGCAGCAAAATAACGAGAACAGTCGGGACGATCCGACTGCCAGTACGCCTTGGACAAACCACCATAGTCATCACCTTCCTTGTCATAGACCAACCCGCAACCTACGATGCAATTCTAGGAACCTCGTGGATCAACACGATGAAAGCAGTCGCCTCAACTTATCACCAATGCGTAAAATTTCCAGTCTCAGAAGGAACTTGCACGATCTGGGGAAAATAAGGGGACCCAAAAACTGACCCTCCAAGCAAAAACGAAACGACAACGACCCCTAACGAAGCGCACGGTCCGACGCGGTCAATCAGAGAGAAAGCGCCGAAGGGAGCCGCAACCCTAGGTCCGATCTTATAAACAGAACCCCTATCGCCCTTACATACTTATATATAAAAAAAAATCTTGTAAAAAGAAAGAACTACGCTTGACTTGATCTCTCGTTCGAGAGTACGTAGGCAGCCTTTACAAGGCCCAGTCACCCCTTTTTCTACTTCAAAATTAAGCATGTTTCCTTCCAAGAACATACTCGGACTAACCGAACTATTGACATCGACATTTTGGCAAAATGATCGATATAACTAAACACGTCCCAAGACGCAGTGGCGTCGCGCCATGTTATCAACATCGACAACCGCAAAGCCGAGGCCAGACCCGAATAAGTCTTTAGGATAAGTTGAATAAGCCGATCCTCCTTCGCACAGCCAAATTTGAAGACTTCACGGGATAAGCTGAGCACGTACTCGCACCCAAATCTATCAAGTGACAGGATAAGCCGGGCCCAAGCCCTCCCCTACAAACACTTGTATATAAGACGAACACAACTTCGTACTTAAAAAAACCACAAACGAGGTAAGCCAAAACTAAACTTGCCCTCACCAGCGTTCACAAAATCCAAACCCTACCTCGAACAAAAAAAATCACGGAACAGCGTGAACACTCTCAGTTGAGCCGCGACCCGGAGGAGTATTCGCAACAGAAGCAAGGACCCTCATGACATAGTCCGTCAACTCAGCCTCTCTCCAACTCATTCTCTAAAAACTTCAAACGAGAAGGAAACGAAAATGAGACAAAAGAGATACCTCGAGTAAAGATCCCCGATAAAATTACAAAGGAAGAGAGATGCAATTCCGCCGTGGAACAAAACACACCCCTCCTTCTAGCGACTCGCGAGCAAGGAAAGGGAAAGGAATTGGAAAGCGGCAATTCGCAAAAACAATACAGAGTAGAACTCACAATCACCCAGAAGAAGCAGCAGGAACCAAAAAGGCAGGACCTTAAGTGCCAAAAGGAAGGTTTTTTTCTACAAAGACGTGAAGAATCACGCTTTTCAAAATCGTGTCTTTTCGCTTCCCTAAGAACGCAATAGGATTCGACGGTGCGAATGATATCGATTGAAGCAAAGCGACCTAACAAGATTTTCGCCCGACTTAAATACTCGGAGAAATTCGACGATTCCGACTAAAACCACAAATCGATGAACTGGGGGGGGAGACTAATTGTTGGAATCTTGTTTAATCAAGAAATTCATCTCGGCCCAAGAAGAAAAGCCCGCTAAGGAGTCAATAGGCCAAGAAGAAGTCATCCTTCAAGCGTTATAAATAGGACCCTTCACTCTTCATTTTAGACATATTGAAACTTGCGAGAATGCCGAGCTTCTCTTATAAAGCTCCAAGCTCAAGCAATATTTAGGGAGCACGTCATTTGACAGACTCCCACCTCGTAACCATCATATTCATTGCTTGGCCTCGGCCTTAAGATTAATAAAGAACATTTTCAACCTCATTTAAGTTTATTTCGTACCTTATAGTTCGGACTTCTCAGATCATAACTCGACCTTTGGACTAGATCGGAATTCCGTAACAACAAATAAGAACCTGAAAATGCAAGTTTACGCCATGCCATCATGTTATAAGCGATTTATAAAAAAAGGCGAGTTAATAAGAAATTACTTACTTTTTCAAAATGGCATGTTATAAAAAGGCAATTTTTTAAGGCAACTTATATTGTAGAACAAACTTGTCGATCATACACAAGCAACGAGGAAAAAATTGCTCTCTCTTGTCGTTCGGGAAAGAAGGAAAAAGAAGAAAAAGCTAAAAAACCTCAACTACGTTCCAAAATGTAAAAAGAAGACAAAACAATTCAAAATCGGCCGACAAAATACCCTAAATCATATAAAAAATGTTATTGCCTGTCAACGTTGCTCGTCGTAACATTATTATTACTGCTGTTACTGCTCCCATTCTGATGATTATTTGAACCGTTGATAATAGACGTGATGGCTGCTGCTAGAACCGCAGTAAAGTTCGGATTGGCTGCGATAGTGGCGCTGACGCTTTCGCCAGCGTTCAGCGACTGAGACGGTATCTGTAAACCGGAGAACTTGGACTGTTGTTGGTTATAATACAAAGCCTGTCCCATCATCTGAGGCATGCCCGATTGGCTCAACTCCGAAAAACCAGGTCGTTGAGAGAACTGCATCAACGGATTGTTATTAGTTGCACTGTTAACGTTGGATGCTGCTTCTGTGAGATCTAACGTAATGGTAGGGAATGGTGCAGAGGCTGAGATCGTGGCCATGCTTGATGAACAAGGCAACATGGTTCGAGCGAAGAGATTTGTTGGGTTCACTAAACCGTCTTGGCTTGACATGGTGGAGCCTGAGAGGAGCATGCTTGCGGCTGAGGTTGTGGTTGAAGCCATGTACATAGCTGCCGGTGGTAATGGATGGTTATGGTTTCCTTCGTAGGTTGTTATGAGAATGGATCTGTCTTCTGCGCAACGTTGCACCTGTTTCATTAATTAGTTAGATATACATATTAATCAACATATTTATACATTTGATTCAACCATAAAACATATTAGATGTTCGAAAGGTTTATATATATAGGTCTTATTCGTTTTGAAGTTGCTGACAACAGCGACTCCAAATATATTCGGTTGACAAACGTTTGCGATAACGATAGTCGCAACGAGTTAAAACCAATGATTAGTGATTATAATTTCGATCTCTAATAAAATCAGCGATATTGTGGCGATTTAAAAAAAAAAAGTTAGTAAGTCACAACGATTTTAAAACGAATAACATAGCAACTGCCGTTAATTGCTAGCGATTTAAAAACGAACATGACCATAATTGAATAGAGATGTTGCGATGAAGATCATGAGATCGTACTTGCTTGCGAACGGGGCATCCAACGGCCATCGTGCAGCGGTAATATGCTCGAGGGCACGGGTTTCCTTTCGCCATTTTCTGTCCGTATTTTCTCCATTGACATCCATCGTTTAACTATTACACAATATCATTAAGGTAAACATATTCACCTCCAAAACATTTTATAGATCATTCTTTAAAGGCTAGAGAGTAAGCTATTGTTACCATGGGAGCTTCAGACCGAGCACGGACCGATACACGGGCTTTACGCATGGTGGCTTCAGCGGCCGACTGATCGATAGTATTTCCATTGCCATTGCAATCACTGGAGGATGCGTTGTGTTTGGAAACTTTGTTACGGTTTCCCCAGCTGTTGGATTTGGTATCTGGGCTTTCTTCTCTCTCAAGTATTCTCTTTCCACTCTGACTAAGCGATGGCGGAGATCCTGACCTAACCGTTGTCCTCTCATCAGACGATACTTCAGCAGACGGCAGTCCTAAATCGATGAACTGCCTTGGAACCATTTCAGGCGCTTCATGTCGTTTATTGGCCTTGCCTTTGCTCTCGGCCGTTGCCTGATGAAAACAAAGTTAAAATTTTATTACCTTAACTAATCAAACACGGGACGTGCTTGGTTTATTTTTAAAATGTTGGTTAAATAAAAGATTAGAATATATATTAGAGTGTTAATTACCAGATGATGATGATCTTGTTGTTGCCTCATGACAGCAACAAGTTGCATCTGCAAGGAGTTGACGTTGTTGGTTCGTTGACTTAGCATTTCCTTTAGTCTTTGATTCTCTTCGTTCGATTTCTTTAGCTCTTCTCGAAGTTGTGCATTCTTCATTTTGTTAAACACAGCCATAACAAAATTTCAGATTAATTAATTATTTTATTAAAAAGGGTAAATCTTTCTTGAAGAAACAATGAACTAATATATTAACTAGTAGTATTAATTAGATTAGTTATATTAGCTCACAAGTCAGACCCTGTACGGGATTGTTTTTCTAACTAATTTTTGTCAATAAGGAAAAAAAAAAAAAAACAAAATATAGATTTGGTAGTCACTAATTTTGAATTTCGTAGTAACTAATTATTTTTAAGAAACTAGCTAAGCTACTAATTCAATAAGTGTGTACCTCACACTTAGTACGTTTTTCTTCCATATCAACAGACAATCCATCATCCAGCAATGACTCGTCGCTTCCCGTATTCGCAGTGAGAAGATTAAGTCCAGTCTATTCATAATAAATATATAAAAAAAATTAAGAAACAAGGTTTCCATATATTACGAAATTAATATTTATAATTTAGTTACTAAATTCTGGAAAAAAAAATGGGACGTAAGAATAATAAATAAGATTAATAGAATTAACTATGAGTCTACTTAGAGCAACTCCATTAGTCAACTCCTTTATGGGGTTCTTAAATTTTTTTTTTTTTTTTTTTTGGGAAACGTAAAAAAAAAAAAAAAAAAATCAAAAAAAAAACGGACCAATCGTTGTGTGACACGTGTCATGAACAGTGTAAGAACCGGTTCTTAAATAAGGATTTTAAGAACCTGGTTCTTAACTATTCACGTGGGACCCACATGAATAGTTAAGAACCCCAAGCCCTTAGAGCACATACATTGGAGTTTCTTAAGGGAGAGTTTCTTAACTATTCACGTGGGTCCCACGTGGGGCCCACATGAATAGTTAAGAAACTGTCTCTTAAAATCCTTATCTAAGGATCGATCCTTACACTGTTCACGCCACGTGTCACGTAACGATTGGTCCATTTTTTTTTTTAATTTTTTTTTTTCGGATCTGAAAAAAAAAAAATTAATAAATTAATAAATTTTTTTTTTCTAAGGACCCCTAGTGGGTAAGACGGATGGACATGGTCTTAAAACCCCTGATGGAGTTGCTCTTACATTGATACCCGTAGAACGATCATCATCATCGTCAACACGTGAATTCTCCCTTTTGACATGAAGCCTATGAGTCTCCTCGGAGATAATATTCTGATCATCTCTTTTCTCCGACCTGAAAAAGTCAACCTCATCCATCACCGCCCGATGATGCTGCTCATCCGACGGCTGTGTCTGCTTAAGATTGTCACCTGGACCTCCAAGACTCACCGGAAAACGAAACATCTCTCTCTATATAGATAATTCCAATTTCTTGATAGATAATTTAGTTTTCTTTTGGCTAGTAGTACGATCGGTACGTACGGATGATGATCTTTCTTGATCTGTTATCAGAATTCCGAATAAGAAAAAGTGGATATGTAACTTGCCATATAAGAAAAGATCGTAGTACGTGTGTGATTGTTCCGTACCGTATCCAATCCTCCATATATAGAGAGGGGAAGAAGAGGATATACTAGAAGAGATACTTTGTTAAGTATGTGGTTAGAGACGAGAATAGAGAGACAAAATACTTCGGCTACAAAAAAGGTATTGACGTGGACTCAGATTTTGTCAATTTTTCTACTAATATGTAAAACATTTTTCCTCTTTCTATTATTAAAAACAAGTGTGCTCGTTAGACGCTGACGGTAACGATAACGTTTTTCAACTGTGATATACGGTCGTTTGTCACAGATTATTGTTCGTTTTAAAGCCGTAGCTACCGGATACTGGTGCTGGCGACGGCTACTGGTTTTTGTATTTTTTTAAAACGCTGGCGACGATTGCTCTCGCAAATTTAACGTGTTTGTTTCATAGTAGTTGGAGGTAGCAAAAATGAGAGGAAAATTTTTTAGGTATAGATCCTTTGCGACTTTTTCTCTCTCGGGCACTCTAACCGAGATTAGTCTTCACCCAACGGTTCCTGTCTAAAAAGAGTCAACTACCCCCTTTTATCCTACTTTGGTTCGAATCTCACCTACCAAAACAACACAAAAAGGGAAAGTTTGGGCAAGGACCTCCGGTCCTCCGGCGAAACTCCGGCCACAGGAGCTCCTTAACGTGGCAAAGGAGTCTTCACAGCGCCGCAAAGCTCATCCTCGCCGGTCTCTCCTGCTCCGGTGTAGCTCATACAGACGGTCTTAACTTTCCTCTACATCTCTCTACATTATTCAAAATCGCCATGGCTCAAAACCTTATCCTCTCGGCCTCAAAGCTGGTTATCTGTTAACCTGCTCCTGTTACGCTTACAGTAGTGGACTCGACACGGTTCTACTCGTCCACATTACTGTAACCGTGTTTTTCTCTCGTGGTTCTCTTTGTGTCTCTCTCGTGTTCTCTGTTGTTCTGGAACTGAAGAATTACAAAATGGCGAGCAGATACACTTATGAGGAAAAGGGAAAAGGTCATCTCTCTTCATCCCGGTCTCCCAGACCAAAACGGATTAGGGTTCCGCCGCTAGATACCTCTGACCTTATTAAAGAAAATGCCCTTACGCTCATAGGACGTCTTACAAACCCCGAGGAACAGAGAATGTGGTCTCTGATAACTTATTTCTCCAAGAAATGGGGAATCAGTGGTAGAGTCATCGGCTCAGACCTGGGCAATAACTGCTTTCAGCTCAGATTCGAATCACAAGAAGACTTACAATATGTTCTTGAAAAACGTCCAAACCATTTCGCAAGATGGATGGTCATTATCCAAAAGTGGGAACCAATAATCTCATCTACCTTCCCATCAGAAATCCCTTTCTGGATTGATATCAAAGGCATTCCGCTCCATTACTGGAAAGAACCTCTTATCCGCGACATAGGGAAGGAAATTGGCAAATATGAGGACTGCGATATATCCAAAACGGCAGTTAAAGTAAGAGTAACAGTCAACGGCTTAAAGCCTCTGTTAATGAAGACGATCATCGAGTTTGAAGGAGGCATTGAAAAAACTATCTCCTTCGACTACCTCAAGCTTGAGAAACACTGCTCGATTTGTCTGCAACTTGACCATGAGGCTCCATGCTGCCCAAAGACCTTGAAGATCAAAAGCATTACGGGCACAGACCAACGTCATGAAGCCAGAAAAACCCCAGATGCTCTAGCTCCGAAGGTGACATATAAAGAGAAAGAGTTCAATCATAGAGTGGACAGGCACGGGAAACCATTTGGAGACAGACCCTCCTTATACCCGTCGTCCCGGCCTGCAACTGATCAATCCACTCATCAACGGGAGTTAACTCAAGCAAGGAAAAGTCGAAAAGAAGCTCTGGCTATGCACCACCAGCCACGCCAGAAGACTAATAAAGCTTCACCACTGCATGGAAACAGGGGGGGACCTGAGAGATCACCTTCGCAGGAGAACAACGTCTACTCAGGTCTGGCGCGAAAAGGAAAAACAAAACACCTCTGAGGAGAAAACCCCGCCAAGAGAACGACCACTAACTATTGAAAGAAACCTGGACCGTGAGCAGTTCCAATCCCTACAAGTCAAATCTAGAGAAGACATCCTAAACGAACTTCAGGAAGTCACTGTCCAATACATCAATTGCGATGACCCGAGGGAAAGTGAAATAAGACGCCAGAGAGTTATCGAAGGTGAAGCCAGAGGCTTAATGTCTGAAACTGCAGACTTCATGATTGTTGCAGCTGCAAAAAATGAGAGACAAGCTGATCTTTACCTCGACCTAACAGAGAGATCAGTACCGCTGGACAACGTGCAGGTCTCTGATCAGCATGACATTACTAGAGACTCAATCCCCATACCAACAAAAAGGAAGAGGGGAAGAACTAGCTCCAAAAAAGAAATCAAGCTAAGTCCCCGAGTGTGGACTGGTCCAGTTTCTCGAACTCGCCAAGTACGACAATCTCCCAAGAGAAGATCTGTAGCTCGGAACAAAGCATCTCCACGAATCATAATGAATAGCTCGGGCCAACTAATCACTGCAAGAAACGCAGAAACCCAATCTACAGAGGCGGGTACCTCAAAAACACTGCCAAGAAGCATCATCATTCCGGCTATCTCGAAGACGAAAGTGGATTTTCGGCTTCGGGGAAGTCGTCTTCCTTAGCAATGTTGAGTTGGAACTGTTGTGGTTTGGGGAATCCCACAACAGTCCGGAGGTTAAAGGAGCTAAATCGCGAAATAGCTCCAGATGTATTTTTCCTCATTGAGACTAAGAATGTAGACACTGTTGTTAAAGAAAAACTCGACTTCTTAGACTCTCTTAACTACTTCTCGGTTCCCCCATCAACTGCTCACGGAGGGGGTCTGGCTTTACTGTGGAGAAAAGAGCTGGATCTACAAATCTTGTTCTCTTGTAAGGATTACATTGACACAACTATCATATATAAGGGACAGAGATTCTTTTCTACGTTTGTATATGGCGAACCGGACCATCAAAAGAGGAAAGCTGTTTGGGAAGAGCTAAGCCTCATTGCGAATGTACGAGATGCTCCCTGGTTTCTCACCGGTGATTTTAACGAGATAATCGACATGTCAGAAAAATCAGGTGGAGCGAATAGAACAGAGGCCTCCTTCAGTAATTTCAGAGCCTTCCTCTCCCAGTGTGATCTATTTGATCTACGCCATTCGGGAAATTTCCTGTCCTTGATGGGAGTCCGTCATTCCCAGAGTGTGCACTGTCGACTGGACAGGGCCCTCTTAAACAGTGCTTGGGCTGCTATGTATCCGTCGGGTCGCTCTCATTACCTGCGGTTCGAGGGATCGGACCATCGGCCAGTAGTAACATATTTCAAACCGTCCAAACCTCGTAGGAAGGGAATCTTCCGGTACGATAGAAGACTGCGTTTAAACCCTGAAGTCTGAAAATTAGTAGAAGATGCCTGGACTTCTAATCCAGAGGACTCTGTTGAACAGAGAATCATTAAATGTCGTAATGCCATATCTCACTGGAATAAACTGCATCACATCAACAGTCAGAAGCTTATCCAAGCACTAAGAGAGCAGCTTGAGGAATCAATGGCGTCGCCAACCTCAGACTCAAATCAAATTCTGAACATAAACCAGAAGCTCAAAATCGCCTACCAAGAGGAAGAAGAATATTGGAAGCAGAGGAGTCGCACCTTATGGTTAGCTCTAGGCGACAAAAATACCAGATTTTTCCACGCAACTACAAAGAACAGATACACAGCAAATAAATTTTCCGTTATCGAGGATGGGGCGGGAAAAATCTTCTATGAGGAGCCGGAGATTGTCAAAGTCATCACGGATTATTTCCAAGACATCTTCATATCCCGAAATGAAGAATGCACAGCCACGGTATGGGAAGCACTCACCCCTAAGATTTTTGAGGAAATGAATGCAGTCCTCATAGCTACCCCGACTATGGAAGAGGTGAGAGCTGCGCTTTTTTCAATCCATCCCGACAAAGCACCGGGGCCCGACGGTTTCCCAGCGGGCTTTTTCCAAGACAACTGGACATATATGAGCACGACATTGACGGAGGAAATCAGAAGTGTGTTTACATCAGGAACTTTTCCAAGCAGTTTGAACAAAACCCATGTGCGGCTCATCCCAAAGATCTTGAGTCCAAAATCTGTGGCGGATTATAGGCCCATCGCTCTATGCAATGTGTACTATAAGCTTATCTCCAAGATCCTCACCAAGAGAATTCAACCGATACTACATCTTCTTATCTCAGAGACGCAATCAGCTTTCGTTCCGGATCGAGCCATCTCAGATAATGTCCTTATCACTCATGAAACTTTACATTACTTAAAGACTTCGGGAGCAACAAAACACTGCTCCATGGCTGTTAAAACAGACATGAGTAAGGCATACGATCGACTCGAATGGAGCTTCATCTTAGCGGTTCTCGAAAGGCTTGGGTTTCATCCGATTTGTATCAATTGGATTACCCAATGTATCTCCATGGTCTCATACTCCTTTCTGGTCAACGGTACGTCACAAGGAGAAGTTGTCCCGCAACGTGGAATCCGCCAAGGTGACCCACTCTCTCCATACATCTTCATTCTATGTGGAGAAGTTCTTTCTGGTCTCTGTAGGAATGCTCAGCGCGTTGGAACTCTACCCGGAATCAGGGTCTCTAGAGGTAATCCCAAAGTAAATCACTTACTCTTTGCGGACGATACTATGTTCTTCTGCAAAGCAAATGAAGGCTGCTGTAAGGTCCATATAGCCTGGTTGCTAAGGTCCTGTTGGGAAAATACTGCAAAGACAAGCACCTCCTAAGTGTGGACCCGACTACTTCCTGCTCTCATGGCTGGCGCGGAGTACTCATTGGCCGAGACCTATTACGCACACAACTTGGAAAGTCCCTGGGCAATGGTAAATCCACAGCGATCTGGTCGGAAGCATGGCTGTCTACAAAGGAACATTCCGTGCCAATGGGTCCTCCAACAGAGGAAACAAAAGATCTCACTGTGTCTTATCTACTTGAAGAGAACTCAAACTGCTGGGACTTGGAAAAGCTGCAAACATTTTTACCAGAATATTCAGACCAAATCAGACTGCTACGCCCAAGCTTCTCGGACCACGAGGATGCTTATGTCTGGTTACCGTGTAAGAGTGGCGAATTCTCAGTCAAAACCGGATACCACGTAGCCATATCAATTTTTGACGAGAACAATCCGCAGCACATCGAACCGGGACTCACTAATTTTCAATGGAATCAATATATTTGGAACATCTCTACTTCCCCAAAGCTGAAGGTCTTCCTCTGGAAAATTTTACAGCAAGCGATACATGTAAGAGATTGCCTCCTCAGACGAGGGTTATTGGAGAGTGCATGTTGTCCTAGATGTGGAGAGTTGGAAACTACGGAGCATGTATTCCTCCACTGCGAATTCGCGATAAAGGTTTGGCGGTTATTACCTTTCAAAACCCCGTCAGAGTCGTCTTCGTTCTCTGACTTTCAGACTGCTCTCAAAGCGTCCCCTGAATTCCTCTGCTAACCTCCATCAGGCGTAGGGACAGGTCCCCTGTTCCCTTGGTACTGTTGGTCTCTATGGTCAGCAAGAAATCACCTTATCTTCGAAGAAAACAGAACTTTCTCCCCGGAAGAAACATCTATAAAAGCGATAAAAGATGCAAGGGAGTGGCAACTGGCTCAGCTAGAGCTAAAGGATCCATCTACTTCCACCTACCGAAACCCACTGGTTCAAGTCATAACTCCGATAGATCACAATACAATAGTTGCTTACTCGGATGCTGCTTGGAACGCGACAAACCAAGCAGGACTAGGTGGAGTGCTCCTCAGCCCCACAGGATCGGAAGTTGCACGTTGTAGCTCAACAGTACCGTTTGTATCATCTCCCCTAATGGCTGAAGCCTTAGCCATCCTGGCTGTGCTATCAAAAACCTTAGAGATGGGATACACAAACATTGTTATTAAATCAGACGCAAAGGAGCTGCTTCGCATCATCCGTCAAAAGGAGCGGAACACTGAACTTCATGGAATTCTCGCGGACATTCATCAAACATGTTCGCTTCTTCTGTCTGCAAAATTCTACTTTATTCCTCGATCTGAAAATATTGTTGCTGACTCTATTGCAAAGAATGTCATCTTGTTGGCCTCTTCTTCTTCAACTGCTACTCTGTCTCGGGCTTAAACAACCCTTTCAATTAATATATGAGTTGATCAAAAAAAGTTGGAGGTAGCAAAAAAATCACCCTTATCCGTGTGTCTATATTTTGTTATATATATATCAGTAATATAGATTTTAATTTGGATTCTCGTGGAAAGATATTGGTAGAGATTTGTTTGGTTCAAGTCTTTTTTTGTTTGGTTCATTTTGCGTCAGTGTGGATGTCATTTCTCTACCATCTAGCATTGACTTAAATCAATAACAAATATATCATGCGATCAAAGCATTGTGTTTTATAAATAATACAGACGTGTTGTTGCTGCGTTTTTTTTTTATGTTGTCAAGCAGTTCTAAACGATCGAACAAAACCTTTACGGTTTATATATACTTTTTATTTTTGTATTGTCACTTGTTTCTGTTTTTATGTTCTTCTTATATAAAAATTACTTTCATTCTTCTCGTACGGAATTATTATAAGACGTATAAATTTGTTCTCAATTCTTAGATGCACATAGAATAAGTCAGGATTGACAAATGTTGAGTGTTCTACATCTAAAATGAGATGGAACATAGAGTAATATATAAAATATATATGGATTCACTCACTTTTTGTTCATTTTAAATAAATTTTTTATTTAACTTTATATAGTATTAAAAATCAAGTTTATCATAATTAGAATGAGACAAAACTAAATAAGATATATTGTTAAGTGATTTGAAAGAATCATTATCTCTTTTCTTATTGAATCTCTAATATAAGAATATTGATAAAATGTGTATTTCTGACACGGTTTAGTTATATGTGGATTACATTAATATATATATAGAGTAATCTATACTACTTAATAATCTCACCTAGGTATAGTACTTGTTTCTAAAAAAAGCACTTTAATCTACAAATTTTGTTGAAAGATTTGTCCTCGTTAGTAAAACTTTGAATCATTGGTTGATCAAGTCAGTATATGTGAGCTTTAGAGAAGAAAACTATTTTTAGGGAAGAGGTTTTTCAATTAATTCTTAATATAGATGAAATATAGATTTTGCTATTTTTTGACTAAATTAGTAAATTTTCTTAAAAATTATTTTTCCTTGTCGCTATTTCTATAAGAAAGACTTTTGACTGGTTCATGGATTCAACTGATCAGAAAATAGAAATGAAACTCACCTATGGCAATTCAATCGGCGCTTTCCACGTGATTGAAATAATTAAAAGCTTTATTACTATTTAAAGCTTGTTAATTCAATCACATAAACTCTAAACATGTATGAAATAATGTTTAATTTCTTTTGTTAAAAGACTCAATACACTCTATTACCTAAAAATATGTTTGTTTATCGGGAAAAAACCCGAAAAATACCTGACATGAATTTAATTTGCCAGAAAAATACCCAAACTTTTTGCATTGCCATTTAAATACCTGATGTTTTTTTGGTTGCCCATTAAATTATCCAACTTTTGAATTCGGTTATTTCTACTCCCCATTTTTAACCCCGTTAATTTGATTAACGGAACGATTAACTAAGGTATTAACCCTCGGGTTAAGTGATTTTTTAATGACGAAATTGCCATTGACTGATGTCGACTTAAAATCCCAAACACAGTAAGAACCCTAATTCTTAATCATTCTCTTCTCCTCATCTCCTTTGTGAAATTGAAATGGAAAGGAGTCATTCAACAGGTTCTGATGCAAACTCGTTCTACCAAAGCTGTGTTCAAATGGAGGGACCTCCCTGTCACTGCAACCGAACCACGATTTTGTTGAAATCGTGGACCGACGAAAATCCGGGTAGAAGATTTTACAAATGCGAGACTCACAGATTTTTCACCTGGGCCGACAAAGACAAACCGAATGGATGGCAGAAGCTTAGTTTATTGGAGGCAAGAGATCAAATCCGTCGTCAAAAGCAAGAAATCAAAGAGCTTAAAGAAGCTCTTTGTTCGGGCAATCAGCACAAAATGAATGTTACAGCTGCTGAGTCGACTTTGGTGAACCCTGTTTTATGGAAGAAAACTCTAGAAGAGAAGAGGAAACTTGAAATTGAAGCTTTGGCCGCGAAAGAGAAAGAAAAGTTGATGCGCCAATTTGTTGTTGTGTCGTGGGGAGGATTCATTGTTGTCACAGCAATGATCCTTAAAATGCTGAAGGATTAGATGAATGTTATCTGTCAGATCCGTGTTTGGAATTTGTTTCTTTGTTGTCTGAATTCTTCTAGTTGGCTTTGTTTCTTTGTTGTTTTAGGTTGTCTCTGTTTGGCTTTGTTTCTTTGTTGTTTTAGGCTGTCTCTGTTTGGCTTTGTTCATGTTTTCAGAATGTTCTCAATGAATAACGTTTAAGAAAGATGATTGAGCATTCTAACACACACAAGTTAATTCCCAAATATCGTTCATACCAAGTGCGTAGCATAGTATTCTTACAAACACCAAAATGCAAACCAAAACGATAGTTATAGAAGCATTCTTCCAAAAAAAAGATAGTTATTAAAGCATAAGAACAAAAGATAGTTATTCTCCCAAACATCTAAGGCTGTGTAGGTGGTTTTGAAGTCGGTCCATCAATCTAAGTAGCTTTAGAACCCCAAACATCAAAGACTCGGCCTGTAAATGGGGATATGTAGCATCCATATCCTCTGGGTATTGGAGACTCCACGTTACGACCACGGCCACGGCCTCGACCTCGACCACGGCCAAGACCACGGCCACGTGAAGATGACGCTGGCGGAGCAGTTGAAGGATGCGGATCCATTTGAGGTTGTGTTGATCCTGCAGCTGGTGTGGACTGGATTTGGGCATTCCTCCTCCTCTTGGGTGCATTCTCAATGCTCCATGGATCAACTTCCTGTTAGCCAAAACAACAAAATGTGAAGTTTTGCACATATATAACGAGAACAAATTCTTAACCAAGAACATACCTTTGTCTTTCTAGGCCTACCCCTCTTTCGCTTTGGAGCTGGTTCTGCAGCTGCTTGAGTACACGTCCCTTTGTTATGACCAGTCTGTCTGCAATTGCTACAGGTTATTGTCTGTCCTCCTCGTGTAGCCTTTGTAGGATCGGTTGAAGACTCATGCGGTTCCTTGATCCTATCATATTTTCTAGGACGTCCGGGCATTCTTCGTTTTCTGGTATTTGTATGGGATCTTTTCCTGTTCTCACCCACAATCTCTCCCCATTCACAGGTTTGATGTTGTGAGCATATGTATCCTGCCACTTAGACGTCAAGTAATATTTATCCACATAGCTGCAATACATCAATAAACAGAGTCATAAATAAGATTACAGAAGACTGAAATGGACTACATATAGTGTGAAGTAGTACTTACTCTTCTGGATCATGATTGAGCTCACAAATGACATGAATGGCGTGGCGACAAGGAATTCCTGTGATGTCCCACTGATTACAAGCGCAGTGTTTGTCCGGAATACAAACTGTGTAGCTGCAGTTGTACTCCACCACCTCATATAAGCTCTCACTACTTTGGATTATAGAACATGTCCCACTGCTAGTTCGATTCTGCTCGGAAATCGTCATTACATTAGGAGGAAACTTGCTCTGACAATTACCAGTCTTCTCTCGCCTTCTTGATATTCTCTTCATAGCAAGTCTCCTAATTTCTTCTAACATGTTTATCAACGGTAACTTTCTGGCTTCCTTAATTGTTCTGTTGAAACTTTCAGACAAGTTATTGCATATGTCCCCACACCTCGCTTGTCGGCTAAAGAAAGCCCTACACCAAGTCTTCGGTTCTGTCTTAAGCAAGTCCAAGTATGCTGTTTCGTCAAACGCTTTTAGTACCTCCATATTGTACTCATAATCACCGTGGCATCCACTATGTGCTATAGCCCAGTAATAGTCTTCATACTCGCTCATTCCATATACCTTCCTCCAATTGGCGAATATGTGTCTCGCACAGTGTCTGTGTTCTACATTTGGAAGAAGATCAGAAATAGCATTTATCAATCCTTTTTGCTTGTCAGAGATGAATGTGTATCCGTCACCCAGTCCCAAATCCAACTCATGCTTCAGTTTACTAACAAACCATGACCAAGACTCATTATCCTCCACTCTAACTATAGCCCATGCAAACAGATATATTCTGTTGTCTGCGTCACGTCCTACAGCAGCTAAAATCTCACCTTTCAATTCCCATTTCATGAAGGCTCCATCAATGCCTATGATAGGACGACAACATCGCTTCCAACTGTTTCTGAGATTTTCAAAACTGATATAGAATTTATCAAACACCTGCTTACCATCACTGCGGGGAATAGTCACAATCTCTGTGATTGTGTTCTAATTTGAACGCCTGATCTCACTCTCAAAATCCCACAACTTTGCAAATTGTGATCTCTGAGTTTCTATGACCATATCCAAAGCTAGACGTCTTGCTTTTTGGCAAATCCATTTAGAAACTGATAAATTGTTCCTGATCATAATCTCATCCTTTATATCAGTCCACCTAATTCCTGGTCTTCTTCGAGCTTCGTCTTTAAACAGCATTGCGATTGTTCCCTGCTTCAACATCTTTGCTTTACTGCTCTTCATGTGGTTGTGTTAAGGGACATAGGTCCTTACCATCCACTTACCTATTCGTTTCTCAACCGAGCAGTATATCTTCCATTTGCATCCTTCCTTAGTACATACTGCTGCCAGCTTGGTCTTCTCCCATTTGCATAACTTGACATCATAGTTTGTCTTCAAAACATACCTGAGGAGCTGCTCCTTAAACTCATCTCCGCTCTTGAACTTTTGTAAAAGCCATAAGTATGGCGGATTCTCATTATTGTATCTGTTTCTCGAGATCTCGGTCTCCTTGCGGTTAAAGCCTTCCCATTCATCATCTGTGTCCATTGCTGCAGTTGGATGCTTGTCGTCCGCACATTGTCGTTCAAATTCATCCTCATCAAAAGGCTCATCAGCTTCATACTCAACGTTATTGGCTTGTGGAGTAGCATGAGGCTCTCCGGACCCAACTTCTTCTTGACTACGAGGCTCTCCTGCCCCAACTTCTTCTTGACTGCGGATTTCATTGAAGAAAGCCGTAAAACGTTCATCTACTCCTTCTAACATTTCCTTTACGACGGGTTCTTCGTCTACATCATTACCAGCTTGACCGGGTTCCTCTCTATCTTCCTCATCGCTATCATCTTCAATCCCTTCACGATTATCAACTCTAACTTCATCGGTTGCTACTTCTGCTCTATTTGGTAATTCTGTTGCTTCTTCTTCTTCTGTTTTATCTTTGTCACAACCTTCGTTCACCTCTGCAACCTTGTTCTCTATGAAGACGTCTACTTCTCCTACTACCACGGCCTCGTTGCACATTCCATTAATCTCAGCATCAGAACTCAAATGGAATATTGCCTTAATGGAATCCATACTCTGATTTGGGAGCTTGTACCATGCTTGGTCAACTACACCAGCTATTCCGTTGTCTTCGCAAAATGAATCAAACACGGACCACGTCATGTAATCAGGATCAATGACTATTCCCTTTTTCACATCTCCGCCCTCGTAGAAGAACCTATTGTCTTTCCACTTCATCAAGCCTCCATAGTACAAATTCACCTTAATAGTGTCCGCGAAACTGCAAAAACCGTGAAGAAATTCGTAAAGGAATCCATTGTAATGTCGATTTTGAAAATAAACTAGCATTTAGAAAAGGAATCCATTTTAATGTTACCTCATATTCAATGATTTTCGATTTCGAAAATCGCTACGTTTGTCTCGGCCTCTAACAACCAACCATCATTCAACCAAACAATCGAGCTTCGTATGTCTTCGAGTGGAGATGCTTCTGTGAAAATATACGAAAAGAGATGAGAAGATTAAGCCATGGAATCGATTTTGAGCTTTCGTTTTGGGAATTAGGGTTCGAAGTCGATTTGGGGGTTTTTACCAAATTTTAGTAAGGGTTAATTTGGTCATTTCAAAATATCTGTTTAATCTGTGATTAAAAAAGTAACAACGTTTTAATCAGTCTGTTAGGTTAACAAACCATGGTTAAAAATGGGGAGTAGAAATAACCGAATTCAAAAGTTGGATAATTTAATGGGAAACCAAAAAAACATCAGGTATTTAAATGGCAATGCAAAAAGTTTGGGTATTTTTCTGGGAAATTAAATTCATGTCAGGTATTTTTCGGGTTTTTTCCCTTTGTTTATCTCTACAAGCTTACCTAACTAATAATAGTTCAATAGTAATAAAGCAAAGTAATTTCGCATCTCAGTTTTATTTTTAGAACCATCTATACCTTTAAATTAGAAGTAATTTTTGTGCGAATGTTGATGTGTCGGCACGAGAGAGCTCTAGAGAAATAATTTAAAGGGTTTGAAGTTTGATTTTATTTACGAAAATACTATCACCCGAGTATTATTCATATAATTAATTCATTTCCTAAAAAAATGGACAATATCTTTTCGAATATCTTATTAGTTCGAGTTTGAAAAAAGATATTCTATGTCATATACCAAGCTTTCGAGAGAAGTTTGTGAAATTCTATATAAGGTGAGCTTGGGGTGGCCTAGAAACACAATCGTTTGCATCTTCCATATTTTCAAGAAGCTTTCTCTCAATTTTTTGTTTTCTCATTGGCTGTGGAAATTTTCTTCCGGATCATCAAAAGTTTGGTCAAATGATCAATTGTCATTTCTATTACTTTCTTCTTCTTATCGATTTTGAAAGGATTTCTATGTTTTTGATTTTTAATTATGTTTTGTTCGTTTAGTCCCATGAAAGAAATAGCTCGGTTATTACAAAGTTAAGGCCTAATGATGTGATGTGAACTAACAAACGTTTGAGATTTTATATAAAAAGGAGCGTCAGATCTAAAAGTCCGATTGATGATTTTTGCTCAGACGTTGTTAGTTCACATCACATGTCCTGATTGTCCTAATGAGCCTATAATCCGAATGAATGTTGTCTATTACTATAGACATTAATTTGGTGGTAAACAATTGATTTGGTAAATACTCTTTTGAGTATCATATGAGTTTCAGTCCTGATAGTCCGAATAAGGCCCGATCAAATACTATTTTTGGTAAATACTCTCTAACTTTCTTCTTCTTATCGATTTTAAAGATTTCTATGTTTTTAGTTTTAAATTCTATTTTGTTCGTTTGGTCCCATGAAAAAAGAAGCTCGGTAATCACAAAACTAAGGTCAAATGATATGATGTGAACTAACAAACGTTTGAGATTTTATATAAAAAGGAGCGTGAGATCTAATAGTCCGATTGATGGTTTTTGTCAAGACGTTGTAAGTTCACACATGTCCCGGTTGACCTAATGAGCCTATAATTCGAATAAGTGTTGTCTATTACTATAGACATTGATTTGGTGGTAAACAATTCATTTGGTAAATACTCTTTTGAGTATCATTTGAGATTCAGTCCCAATAGTCCGAAAAACGCGATCAAATCCTCTTTTGGTAAATACTCTCTTATTTTTCCAGTCTATAGTAGTATTCTTCCGAATCAATATAAGTTTAATCAAATGATATGGTATAAATCATATTATTATCTTATTTTTTATGTAAAATATATTTATGGTTTTTCTTTTTCATTTTGTTTTATTCAAATGCTCATGAGGGAGACGCTCGGTAATAATGAGTTCTTCTCACATTCCCCTATTATCCTAACGAGCCTATAGTCCGAATAAGTGTTGTGTATTGCTATAGACATAGATTTGGTGGTAAACGATGGATTTGGTAAATTTTCTTTTTACATGTGTATCTTTTTTTGGGTCAAAACTTGTGTATCTAAAACAACCAAAACAATATGAAAACAAATAACGTAATATATTATTATGTTCTATTCGTAGTTAGCACTATCTTATCATATGATTTTGTATCTTCGAAATATGGTTTAGAATAATTTGTACATAACCCTTAGGCTCTAAATGGTGACCACGGGAATGAGGAGGAACAATAAATTCTCTTTCGTTCCTTAAAAAATACACCATTTACAAGTAATATTTTTTACACATAATTCCTTCTCATTCCTTCTTTCGTAGAGAATTAAAGAGCAAAACTATTCCTCATCAAATTTGGGAAGGAACAATAATTTCTATTATTTTATTCCTCTTCGTTCTTTTCCTACTCATTCCTATTGTTCTTCAAATGGTCACCAGTTAGAATCTTAGTGTAAACGCTCCAGATTTTGACAATATTGCAAGTTAAACATCTTTGTAGATCCGTTTGAGAATAAACTAGAAAATATATGGAGAAACTGAATATCTTAACAAATTTTGTATTATGTAAACAAATTATTGGTATGTCCATGTGTAAAAAAGGAATAAATTGGAAAAAGGTAAATATATTGTGTATTTCAATAGATGTCTATAAAATGAATAAATTTGAAAAAGTGCGAGAATATTTTACATTTCGAGTAAGTTTATTGTTAAACACAATATCCTAATTCAATCTAACAAAATATTTTTCGTTACCTTAATAATGAGATAATAATTGTAGTTTGAAGATTTAGCAATAATTTATTCGTAAAATCTTAAACCTCGTATTATTACCATATATTTGTATAACTTTAACATCTTAACAAAAAACATAAATACTTATAAATGTAAATAATAAAATCTGAACAGGAATTATTATGTTTACATGTTTAAGATAGAATTATTGTTCACAAAGTAAGAAAATATTCTACATTCAGATAAATCTTTTGGTTTTACATATCCTAACTAAATGTAACGATTGAGTTTACAAACTTAACTAATAATATATCCTAAAATATAAAATATATGACACTTTCCAAATATTATTTATAGCTTTCACCTTTTCAAACACAAACGGTTAATTCGACACGTTATTCTCTTAAACCTACTTCTAACCTTCTATATATACGGGGAGAGAAGATTGCTATTGAAACATTTGATACGATTTCTACAGCGAAAATGTCGATTTTTATCAAAAAAAAAAAAAAACAAAACAAGTTACTATCAAAGAAATTGTCTCCGCTTCTTTGGAGAAATACAAGACTAATGTGAAGATACTTTCTTCATGGAGGGTTGTTTTTCAATGTTTTGAAAGCGATGTAGATGGTTTGAGTTGACTATGAGGTATTATTCTTAGTTACTGAAATCTGATTTTAAACATCAAATATTTTTTGTAACGATTAAACATTTAAAAATTGTTACACATTTATATTCATATATATGATATACTAACTTTAGTTTTTATACCTCGATAATCAGGGTACAAGAATACATGCAACTCTCGATGAGGACATGACAAGGAAATTTGGCCAAACGTTGTTTGAAGATGAGGCAATTTGTATTGAAAAATATGGATGTGTCACATATTCAAATGAATATAAGACTAATCCTCTGCCTTTTAATGACGTTTACAAATCAGACCAAAACCACATCATGTGAGGATTTTCCTGAAGAGGTGGAAGAGAAGTATTTTGTTGGTTTTGATGAGATTTTTGCTGGGGATTTTGAGAAAAATGTCTTGATCGGTTTGTTATTTGTAACCTGCTTATGTTTAAAAAAAAATTATATTTCTCTATTGACACATTATTTTTTAACAATTGTTTGCAGACATGATTGGTCAAATTGTTGCTTTAGGATAGCTAGATAATGTCAAGAAACAAAATGGAATGCGCACAAAAAAATTAAACCTTGAGATGCGAAACGATTCGTAAGTGTACATATATTATGTTTTATATTATTTTTTAATTTTTATTCATATAATGTATTTCATTGATTTGCAGAGATTTGCGTTTAAAGTGTACACTGTGGGGTGAATATGCTCAACAAGTGTTCGATTTTAATGCAAATAATGAAGGAGGTGAAATCATCTTTGTCATGAGGTTTGCAAGCTGCAAATCTTATCAAGGTCAATTCTCCGCGGTTTAACATTTATATTTTGTGTTTATATTTATTTAATTTAGATCTAAATAATTTGGTATACTAATCATGTCTTTTTTAAAACGAAGATGAATGGTCCATATCCAGTGGATTTAATTCAACCAAAGTTCTTCTAAACCTAAACAGTTCTTACATCAATAAGTTTCGTAAGAGGTAAGAGTTTTATCTTTAAAATATGTTAATATGAATAAATGTTTATTTTTCTAACTAAATTTTTTGTTTTTTTTTAAAAGATTACCGTCGGATAATCTTATTATTACCAATGGTGAATTCAGTCAACTTTTACTTGGATCGAATACGACGCTGTATGATGAGTTTTTTTGGCAAAAAGAACAAGACACTTACAATATATGAGATTGTAGTTGATTACGAGGTAAGCATACTTTTTTATAAGAGTGCTTATTTTAAAAATCTGAAACCTTATGATTTATTGATATGTCAATGCGTTTTAATTAATGAAGCATGAAAAATACATTACATATGCCACCATTGAGTCAATTGATTTGAGTCAAAGTTGGTATTACGCTGCATGTGTTAAATGCAACAAGAAAGTGTATGATACAAGTAATAATGATGATGATGGAAAACCAGTTGAGTTTGATTGTACGACATGTGACGAAATGGTTACAAACGTTAATGCAAGGTATAGTACAAACAATAAAATTTCTTAATTGGTATATATGTATAGACTTATATTGACTATTAGTATCAACTTTTTTTCGAATCAAATTGTGTAGGTACTTTGTTCTTCTTCGACTTAAAGATAATTCTGAAACAGAAACTAAGTTTATGATGTTTGATCGACCTGTTGAAATTTTTTTCCGTCTCACTGCAAATGTTATGGTTAAAGAATTTAATGACGTATATGTTTACATATTCCGTTTTGAATCTTATGTATCGGTTTGGTTTTATATGTCTAGATAATCATTTGTTTTTTTAATAATAATTGTAGTCTAAAGATTCAGCAACTTTACCTCAATACCTTACCGATTTGATCAGTAAAAACATTTTATTCAAAATCACACTTTCTGAAGACAATAGAAAGAATAAGAACTAACCATTTGTTGTGACACATGCTTGGACTGATCAAGAGAGGGTTAATCAGTTTTTATCTGAAACGGATCATGTATTAATTTGACTAATTGTTTATTTATATGATCTAATCGATAATTATTATTTATGTTATCTTTTGTGATTTTATCTTACTCTGTTCATGCTCACGAACTCTAATTCATCTGAGAGTTCAGAGACTTCACTTTGTAACTCGATTAACCCAGTGTCTAAGAAAATGGATGTTGTAATAAAAAAAGAATATGACAAGTATTCCATAACAAAACAAAAAATGAGAGTGATTTTTGACGAGGCGGATAGTGAATGATTATCTTACCTTTGTGTTTACATGCAATCCTTCTTCTCATTTGTTTTTTTGGATTTTTTGTTGTTTTTCTCCTAGAATTTATATGATGATCTCTTGGATTCTTGAGTTTATAATTTGTTGAGTTTTTAATCTAGACCATATTCTATTATTGGTATTATTTTTAATATGATATCGATTACATGTTTTGTTATATCTATTACTGAGTTCGGGTATTTTCTAATTCGTTTTGGTTGATTTTTTATTTGTGTATCCATTTTATGATTCGATAGAATATTTCCAATGATATTAATAGAGTACGAAATTTAAACTGACAAAGAGAAGCGAAACAAGGTATGAACTCATTCTTCATTGCATGATCATTCAAATCCATTGCCTCCCCCATTGGTCAGTATCTCACCGCATCCTTCTGAGTTGACAACAGTTGCTACATCTGGAAACCATAAAATAAATGGATTATAATACCGTTATAATTTATAATTATATTTTAACATATATTAAATTACATATATTCATACCGTTTGTGTATTCTATTTTCCAAAACCTTAGTATACATTCGACTAGGTTTACACCAAAAATATCTCAGTCACTATAAAGTTTTATTGCAACGTCCCCCAAAACCAAGCATTCTATCGTGTCTCTCCTGAAAATTTTCTTATATTAAAAAGTTCTAAAAATAATAATTAGATATTAAGATGAAAACTAAATAGAGCAGATCTTACTTATCATCTCTGAGATCAAATGTGAAATATGAGTGATCGTAGATAACTCTTGTTGGGTCTGGCATGTGAAGATGACCGGTGTTTGATATTGTTCCTAAAAGATCTAGATAGAGAAATATGGGGTTAAAAACTGAGGAGTAATGTAATTTTAAATAATAAATCTTAAGAAACCTTACCCACATAATATTGATCAGAGGTTTCCCTTTTCAAGATAGGATCTATCTCCGATAAATAAAAAAAATACGAATCATTTCTATAATCCGTGCCTCTAATCTTTGTTGAATTATTAAACTTTATGGAGTAAAGTGTGTTTGGTTGCCCTGAATCTTTGTGTTTGAGCAACTACGTTAAACGACTCTATGACAATCCATTGGCCTTTATGAACCTGACCTCTAAACTTATCGGTCAGTTTCAGACCCCTAATCGTCGCTTGAATTTTAATACTCTGCATATTATGAAGTCAAAAACAAGACAAGTGTTTGTACATATTTTGATTAAAAGCTTCCAATAAAAAATTTAGAGAGAGGTGTAAGTAAAATATGGTATTTACGGATTGAATATCTGCTCATCACAGAGTATTAGATGGATTCGCTGACCATTAGCTGATTTGTCTTCGGTCCATTTCTGAAGAATATTAACACGTATTCTCCAGTCATCCCGCGATGTGTTGAGGGCACTTACATTTGTGAAAGAGGCCATTGTTGAATTTGTTGTGAAAATTTGATTTTTTTTAGTTTTTCTTACAGATATATATTGATGAGATTGAATATATATATAAAAAACGAGTGATATTCAACAATTACCTTTTATAATGGTTTTTATCTGAATGTTTGGTAGAAGACATTTAATTTGCTTTTTTAATCTGAATTTTTATTTTTGGTTGTAACCAGTTACATTGCATGCAGTTAAAGGATAATGTGTTACTTATTAAGTTTACATGTACGACTGTACATATATTCATTAGACATATTTATGGAAGTAATCGAAAATGTTTTCATTTTAGTTTTTCTAGTATATATTTGTTTTATGTAATATTAATTAATTTTTACAAATGATTGATAATAAAATATTAAATAAAACTGTTTAGCTTGCATGTTGTATTAAAAATGATCGTTAAAAAATGTTCACATTGATATATTTTGGAATATAATTTAGTATTTTAATTTAAAGATATATTAAATGTGAGTGATTGACATCAACCTACATTTATTTCAAACTGTTATCTTAGTAGTCCATTTTATGCTAGAGTTTACATATTTAAACAATTAAGAATTGCATTTATTCAATAATATGCATTACACATTAAGTAAGTTAAGCGGTTTGTTTAGAATATTCTTAGCTATTGTCATTTGTTTTATTCATCCGCAAAAATTGATATTACAAGTTGATAGGTGTCAGGTTTTATCCTATATCTAACTGCAAGTGCACAGTTCAGTAGTCGTAGTATATAGGTATCGAATCCACAGGGACTCCGGTATTCAATAGCTCAGGAACAGGAAATTAAACTAGGAAGAAAGCAATGTGATTGAATTAAAAGCAATGCAAGAAAGTAAACAGAAAGCAGAGATTGTTGGTTGTGAAAGCAAGTTATTAAAAGCGCTAAGTCTAGGGCGTTCTCAGGAAATCAGACAAGCAGACAGTTCATTCAGCAAGGATCTAATTAAGCACAGTTCTAGAACTCAAAACAGAGACATAGAATTAACCAAATTCCTTTGCGATAATTCTCTAAGTCTAAGTGCAGCAAACCAAACTTTCGTTTGCGAGAACTAACAGATTAAACTAGCATTAATCCCGAGTTTGATATGTTCACAATTATCCTAAACCAAACTTTCGTTTGCGAGAAGTTTAATTGCTCAACCTAATTAGTTCAGATTCCTAAACCCCACTTCTGTGACGTATTTAGCAACCTAAGATCTAGATTCTAATTGATCAGGTTAGAACTAGCTTTAAGCACAATTAGATTGAAGAACATATATAGTTATGAATCCTTAACTGAATTTAACAAGTCTAGCAAGTTATGAAATCCTATGTGAGAAACCCTAAACCTAACAAGGAATTTACTCAGACATAGATAATGAAAACATAATCATATGATGAATAAATTGCATAGAAGATAAAGAATAAAAGGGGTTCGAAATCTTCTCCAAATACAGATGAAGTAAAGGTTCAGATCAGCCCCAAAAGCTCTAAAAATCCTCTGCTCTTAATTATGAAAGCGTAAGTAAATAAAACACCAAAACTTAATTATATAGGTCTAATCTCGACCAGGGGCTTCTTTGTAAATATCAGGAACTTCTGGATCAGAGTGCAATATCTTGACTCTTCTAAACCACCTAGTTTCGGCCCATCTCGCTGGTGCAACGATCGATGCTAGAGTGCAACGATCGACGCATTCCTCTGTTTCGGACAGTGAACTCTATCTCTCGGCCAAATACTCCAAAAATCTCCAAAAAGTGCCATAATCACCAAATATGCTCCAAACCTGATTATACCTGTAAAAGACTCTAAAAGAACACAAAAAGACACTAAAACACACTTATATCATGGTCTAAAACTAGTAAAAACCATGATATATCAACTCCCCCACACTTAGCCTTTGCTTGCCCTCAAGCAAAACAGAGAACTAAAGCATGGTGAAGAGGTTTGAAAACTCTTCAGAAACTCATTTCATCCTAGAAGCTACAATACTCAGATTCCCCTTAGTAAACCACTGAAAGAATCAATCACAGAATATCAAGACCAACATGTACTTCCCCCACACTTAGCAACTGTCCTAAGTAAACTCCACAATCACATTCAAGCATTCAAATTCTCCCTACTGACTTCTGCAAGTATTTAAGTGCGGTCTCACCTAAGGAGTATCGATCAAAGGGCACATGGATTCTTACCTTATCAGCTCTAGGCCACCATACTATCTTTCTCTAGTTCCTTTCTTCTCTTTCCCCTCTTTAACAACTGATTTTTCCCACTTTGGGTATCATTTTATTTTTTTTTATCAGTGTTCTTCCCGTTATGGGGTGTACTTTGGACACATTCCATGGATAGCACATGAGATAATAGGGGTCTCTACCACTCCTGTGACCACTTCGGAGTTACTAACTCATCCTCAGTTTATTTTTATTTTTTACTTTATAGAACGGGAGAAGGGAACTAAATAGGATAGGTTGACAGGCTGTGTCAGAACTAACAAGGGAATCCGACACAAAGTATACCAAGCCCTTAGGTGAGAAAATCTAAGTCAGTATTAGGGTGAAGTCAGTAAAGGATCCTCTGATACCTGAAGTGATGTGGGTGTTCCCAGTAGGTTGATCTGTGATGGGGTTTTCTAATAGTCATAGATAGATCCTGCAACTTCATCCCAATGGTTACTTAAGTTCCTGCAAGTCTTGTAAATCTTCTCAGAAAATCATAGTTTCTTACTTAAACAATTTTGACTCAATAAAACAAAATTTTTTTTTTTTTTTTTTTTTGAAAAATGGACTGACTCTTAAGAAAACAGAAAGATAAACGTCAGTAGCACCTCCCCCACACTTAAGACACACTGTCCCCAGTAGTGTCAAGCAAAGGATCGGTAAAAAGAAAGAAAAATTGTTAAAGTTCTGTTGAGTTCTGTCGGGTTTACCTCTGTCGCTGAAGCATCGATTGTTGCACTAAGTGCATCGACCGTTACTTTGCGATTTTCGTGTATGGTCGATCGTTGCTCAGAACTGCAACGATCGCTGCAATGCGATTACGATCGTGTTGTGACGATCGACACAGAAGTGTGTCGATCGTCGCACTGCGAATCTGTCCGAGACCTGCAACCAGAAACTCACCAGAAACAAAAACAAACGTAAAATCCTAACAAAAACACCAAAAATTAAGTAGAAAAACACCAGTACCTAATGGTGGGTTGCCTCCCACCCAGAACTTGTTTAAGGTCAATAGCTTGACCGGACGGACAAGATTTTTCAGGCACCAGGAGATCCCAACAGAGACTTTTTTTGTCTCTGTCCAAGTCTCCTCATCCAAGGTGGCGAGTAGGCTGTTGTAGAATGCTCATGTCCAAGAAAAGATGGAGTAAAATGTGCTCCAGGATCTAGAATCACAGTGTCACCCGGCTGCTCATCATCTGCATCCATGATTGTGAATGTCTGCCCATCTACCAGTGGCTTTCGCAGCTTCTCCATCTCATATCGCAGCGGCTCATCTCCCAGGTGGAGGTCTATTAGACTCTGTCTAACATCAATCACAGCTCCTGCTGTAGCCAAGAATGGTCTTCCAAGCAGCAATGCTTCATCAAGATCGCAGTCATACTTCAGCACAAGGAAGTTTGTCGGAACTAAGTAGTTTCCAATTCTCACTGGAATGTCCTTTAAGAGTCCTTCCGGAACTCGTATAGACTGATCAGCTAGGACAAGAGAGGTCCTAGTAGGAGAAAAATCCAGCATACCCAGCTTCTCTGCCACAGAGTATGGCATCAAACTTCCAGCAGCTCCTAAGTCACACAGAGAGCGTCTAAAACTGTCCTCGAAGATGGAGCAGTTAAGCACAAAGACTCCAGAGTCATGCAGCTTCTTCAGGATCTTGTTTAACAGAACATCACCAATATGCTGAGGAACTATAACCACCCAGTCTCTCAGTTCTTCATCTAGAGGCAGCATCTTGTTCAAATACCTCTGCACACATGGATGATAAGGTGGATCATCAGAAGTTGGAATTTCTTCCAATTCTTCACCAATCTCCTCTAGCTTCTTAAGCTCTTCAATTTCCTGCCTAATCACTTCAGACACTGAGGAGTGTTGTCTGACAATCTGCGCATAAATCTCTTGTTGAGAGATCTCAGAGACTCTAGGAAATAAGCTATCAAGCTCCAAGTCTGCATCAATACCATCATCACTCAGCGAATCTGTCTGTTCCCGGCGTGCATCGATCGACACCAGCTGTGTGTCGATCGTTGCAGCTCTGCAATTTCCACCCGAGAGTTTTTCACCAAAATCCGGGATTTCTCCTTCCTTCACCAATTCAGATGTACTTAGCTCAAATTTTTCACCTAGGTGAGATCCATCATTAATGTACACAGACCAGGCCTTAATATGAGTGTCTGCTAGCCCTTTTCCCTTTATTGAGCTGGAAATCTGGTTTACCTGAGTGTCCAACTGCTTCATGTGAGTGTTCAGGGACTCAAACTTCCCATTGAGGTCTTCATAGACAGCATCTAACTTCTTGTTGCAGTCCACAGAAATCTTGGTCTGACTCTCCATTAGTTGTTCCATCATAGCTTCCATTCTGCTCTCATGAGCTGTAGGTGCAGGAGGAGTCTGATAAGATGAAGAACCATAGGTTCTCTGAGTACCTTGTCCAAAGGTCTTCTGAAAACCACTAGTTTGTCCAGAATTAGATGAGTTGCTGTTGAAAGCACTTTTCTGTCCTCCATTGAAGAATCTGTTTCCCTGTTGATTACCAAATCTATTACCTTGGAATCCAGAACCTCCTATGTAATTCACATCTTCCTGCTGAGTGTCCTCCTCAGTTTGAATTACCTCTACATCTTGGGCAAAATGGACAGCTTTCTTACCTGCTAGGAGATTGCAAACTGTGTCCAGCCTAGATCTAATATCAGCTATGTCAGAATTCTCTACACTTCCACCAGATTTCTTCCTCCTCTCATCCATAGTCTTGCAGCTGTTGCTGCCTATTAGATTCTCAATCAACTGCTTAGCTTGTGTAGGAGTTCAGGTGTTGAAGTTAGCATTACTGGAATTGTCCAGCGCAGTCTGATATGGAAGATCTATGCCTCTGAAGAAGATGCCAATCAACTGAACCTCAGTGAATCCATGGTGTGGGCAGTCACGCTGATACTGCTTAAATCTCATCCAGGCAGTCTTTAAAGGCTCCACAGCTCCTTGTGAAAAGGTGAGTATGTCCTGTCTGGACTGGTCTGAGCGCACATCATCATAGAAGTGACGCAGGAACTCACTCTTTAAAGCTGCCCAAGTAGTATACTGAGCAGGCGCTAACTGCTTCAGCCATGCACTAGCGTCTCCAGCAAGACTGTGCGGAAAGAGCTTAAGGAACAGATAGTCCGGGCACACTCCATCATACTTCATGCCAGTGACTACGTCCTCAAACGAATCAATGTGGTCCATAGGCTGCTCCGTTGGGTAACCATGAAACACATTCTGTCTCATCAGCGAGTAGTAGATGGTTTTGATCTCAAAATCATTCCTCTCAAAAGCAGGAAGCACTAAAGCTGACCGGTTTCTATGAAACTCATCCGGTCTGTTGTAGTCAGCTAAAGTCCTCTCATGTACAACCATCTCTCTACCTTGGGCCTGTCCTTGACCCTGGTTCCGCTCCTGTTGCTGTTGCTCAGGAGGATCAGGGATGACATTCCCTTCAGCATCAACCCGATGCCCAGCAGCATTGTACGGGTTGTTATCTCGGTTCCTCAAGGTACCTTCAGCATCTGGTATCAAGATCAGACGTTCTTGCACCATCCTTTCTCTTCTCTCTCTTCTGTTGGTTCTCTCTAAACGTCCAAGTTCTTCAAGATCGAGATTAACTAAGTCCAAGTTCGGATTACTTCTAGTTTTCTGCGTCTGCATAAACTGTCTGTAATCGTCCGGCAACGATCGATGCTATCAGTGCAACGATCGTTTCAATCTCTGAATCGCCTAGTGACGATCGATGCTAGAGTGCAACGATCGACGCAGTGCGATATTAGTACCTGCGACAGAGAGAAAAACAGAGAAAGTCAGTAACTAAAAAAACAAAAATAAAAACGAAAAGAAAACGAAAAATCCTAGTAAAACCCTAAGTTCTAAGCTATCGAAGACTCAAAGAGTCCCCGGCAACGGCGCCAAAAACTTGATAGGTGTCAGGTTTTATCCTATATCTAACTGCAAGTGCACAGTTCAGTAGTCGTAGTATATAGGTATCGAATCCACAGGGACTCCGGTATTTAATAGCTCAGGAACAGGAAATTAAACTAGGAAGAAAGCAATGTGATTGAATTAAAAGCAATGCAAGAAAGTAAACAGAAAGCAGAGATTGTTGGTTGTGAAAGCAAGTTATTAAAAGCGCTAAGTCTAGGGCGTTCTCAGGAAATCAGACAAGCAGACAGTTCATTCAGCAAGGATCTAATTAAGCACAGTTCTAGAACTCAAAACACAGACATAGAATTAACCAAATTCCTTTGCGATAATTCTCTAAGTCTAAGTGCAGCAAACCAAACTTTTGTTTGCGAGAACTAACAGATTAAACTAGCATTAATCCCGAGTTTGATATGTTCACAATTATCCTAAACCAAACTTTCGTTTGCGAGAAGTTTAATTGCTCAACCTAATTAGTTCAGATTCTTAAACCCCACTTCCGTGACGTATTTAGCAACCTAAGATCTAGATTCTAATTGATCAGGTTAGAACTAGCTTTAAGCACAATTAGATTGAAGAACAGATATAGTTATGAATCCTTAACTGAATTTAACAAGTCTAGCAAGTCATGAAATCCTATGTGAGAAACCCTAAACCTAACAAGGAATTTACTCAGACATAGATAATGAAAACATAATCATATGATGAATAAATTGCATAGAAGATAAAGAATAAAAGGGGTTCGAAATCTTCTCCAAATACAGATGAAGTAAAGGTTCAGATCAGCCCCAAAAGCTCTAAAAATCCTCTGCTCTTAATTATGAAAGCGTAAGTAAATAAAACACCAAAAACTTAATTATATAGGTCTAATCTCGGCCAGGGGCTTCTTTGTAAATATCAGGAACTTCTGGATCAGAGTGCAATATCTTGACTCTTCTAAACCACCGAGTTTCGGCCCATCTCGCTGGTGCAACGATCGATGCTAGAGTGCAACGATCGACGCATTCCTCTGTTTCGGACAGTGAACTCTATCTCTCGGCCAAACACTCCAAAAATCTCCAAAAAGTGTCATAATCACCAAATATGCTCCAAACCTGATTATACCTGTAAAAGACTCTAAAAGAACACAAAAAGACACTAAAACACACTTATATCATGGTCTAAAACTAGTAAAAACCAAGATATATCACAAGTCGGACTAAATAAAATTTCTTAGCTATTATTTTTCGTTTAGAACATTCTTAGCTATTGTCCTTCATTTTATTTATCCTAAAAATTGATATTACAAGTCGGACTAATCAATATTCTTAACATAAAATAATTTCTTCAAACAAGTTCGTCCAAACCGAAGCTTGACTTATGATATTGGTTTATTTCCGCCAGAAACCGAACCGCTTTCTCGACAGACGATTTGTAGTCTTTTCCCAGACAGACGTCGATGAGATAGAAACTTTTATGAGATCAACACCGAAGCCAATGTTCTCCTCAAGATTAAGAAACTCAGAGAAATCGATCTCAAACAATCATCTCACCGCCGAGTTACCTTTCTTGAAAGACAATTCGTTTGTCGTCCTCGCAAGACTTTTCCTTGATAGTTAGCTGCACAGATGGGAACCGTAATTAAATCAACACCGGTCAGAGGATCTTCATGGGGTAAAAAGAATTCTGAACCGGCGTGACAACGATTGCAAAACATACATTTTGCAACCAACCTAGCTCCCCTGAACAGCTTTCCTAAAGAGAAATGTGTTCCACGTCTTTCAGGACGGGTTCACTCTGACTTACAATTGGTTTCTCTAAATAAAAAAGAAATATATATCAGGGTTTCTATAATCGAAGATCGAAAACAAAAATATAAAAGAAAAAAGTAACTTACGCGGAAAGCAACCGATCTCGTAATTGCGGACCACAACATATTATTGATATTAACGCTGCATCATGCCGATCCAAATGAACGATATGAGCGTCGCCCTTTGAAGGATTGTTTAGAGTTTGTCCTGGTTTAATTCTGTCAGATTAAACCTAACTAAACAATAAGGATCTAGGTTCTCTTGCAGAATCATAAGGGGATCTCGAAATACCTTGTTATGCAGCGGTAGAATCAGGTATGAGTCAGAGATCAGCAGAACCACCAAGAGGTTGTTCCTCCAAAGGCTCACACACGCACACTAACAGGAAGATGGCTGCTAGACCAGAGAGGAGGGAGGCGCAGAGAGAGAGGAGAGGCGCAGAGAGAGTTGAGAGAAAGAGAGCTAGGTTTAGTTTTAGTTATAAAACTCTTGTCTAGTTCTGTTGGGCTTTTGGGCCCAAATCCCAGTCTGATTAAATCCCTTAGATTTAATCAGGCCCCTTTATTCTCTCTAAGTACAGTAAATGCCTGGCACTTTTACCGTACTTCTGCTGAACCATTTCCTTATAGTTTTCCTGTTAGCTTAGGCGTGTGACCCATATGGGATCATATAATAAAGGTAATAAATCCAAGACTTACAGATCATGAGCGGACTCTAGCAAGCCATCATGACCCCCAGTATTATATGACTTATGTCTGATCATTGACATACTCTTACTTTCTAGAGACAGTACAGAGATTACTGGACATAATTCCAACAATCTCCCACTTGTACTGGAATCTCTGTATTCATATTCCTTTTGTCTCAATATCTCGATTAGTCATAAGGCAAGATGAGTGTCATCCTTATAAAGCCTAATCATGTTCATCGGACTCTGATTTGACACTGACAATCCAAACGACTCGGGACAGTCCGTTTGAGCATGGCCATGCATTTTCCAGTATTCAAATCTCCGATTGGCCTAGAGATATTCACTCCATTTATATTGGAGGGACAAATCCCGTCTTGTTCCATCACTGTAAACTACTCACTTCATAATACACCCAAACAAGGTCCTTATAACTATCGCTTGACGACAGCGTTAGACAATGATCAAAGCGCATCAGTTCATGTGTAGTCACATGCATGCGAACTCAGGTCTAAGGACTATACTCTATAGTCGTAGTTAGAATCTCTTATGACACAAATATAAATATCCTGAAGAGTTCTTATAAGCGGGTCATGTCCGGTCGTATGTACCCCAACATACACCTATGTACTGACTTTGATGCCGTGCATCTATGACATCCTGAGACTTTGTCATAAGTCACATACCAATCTAGTCTCACTCGGTTGTTGGTGTTCCAATTTCAACAACCTTCGACTAGGGACAGGATGATATAAGCCATCTATCAAACATAGGGTCTCATGATCAAGCTAAATGACTTTGATGACTCAAGATCAAGTCACTTACTTCGATGACCTATAAAATGGTTTATATCATTTTGGAACGATTATTTCATCACAGTTAAAATAATCTTGAAATAATAATTTTATTAAACATCTTAAAATGTTTTACAAGAACATATCAATAACTAAATAAAGCCCTCAAACTCCCACTCAAATTTAGATTACATTTCAATGTCTCTAATGCCTACAGCTTTAGTCAGGTACTCGAGCTTAGGCCTTGGGAGTGGCTTTGTCAATGGATCAGCGACATTATCATCTGTCGGAACTCGGCTGATCTTGACTTCCTTTCTATTAATGATATCACGTATCAAGTGAAATCTTCTTAGTATATGTTTGGATTTCTGGTGTGATCTTGGTTCCAATGCCTGAGCTATAGCACCATTGTTATCACAAAACAGTGCCAGAGGCTCAGCTGCATTCGGTATCACACCTAGTTCAATAATGAACTTTCGTATCCAAACAGCTTCCTTCGCTGCTTCTGAGGCGGCGACATATTCAGCTTCTGTAGTGGAATCAGCAACGGTGTCTTGCTTGGAGCTTCTCCAACTAATTGCACCGCCATTCAGACAAAAGATATAACCGGACTGTGACCGGAAATCATCTTGGTCTGTCTGGAAACTTGCGGCCGTGAATCCACTGACTTCAAGCACATCACTTCCACCGTACACCAAGAACTTATCCTTAGTATGTCTTAGATACTTCAGGATATTCTTGACGGCAATCCAGTGGTTTTCACCTGGATTTGACTGGTATCTACTCATCATGCTCAATGCATAAGCAACATCAGGACGAGTACAGATCATGGCATACATAATAGATCCTATTGCAGATGCATAAGGGATATTCTTCATGCGCTCAAGCTCAACAGCCGTCGTAGGGCTCTGCTTCTTGCTTAGCGTTGTGCCATGTACCATTGGTGTGAAGCCCTTCTTGGAATCTGCCATGCTGAATCTATGCAGGACTTTGTCTATGTATGAATCTTGACACAAGCCTATCAGCCTTTTAGATCTATCCCGGTAGATCCGGATTCCAAGAACGTATGCGGCTTCACCCATGTCTTTCATGGAAAAACAACTTCCAAGCCAGTCCTTTACCGACCGCAGCATTGGTACGTCGTTTCCGAGAAGCAGTATGTCATCGACATACAGAATAAGAAATACTATCTTGCTCCCACTAGTCTTTTTATACACGCATTGTTCTTCTTTGTTTCTGATGAAGTCAAATTGCTTGATCGCTTCATCAAAACGAAGATTCCAGCTCCTCGATGCTTGCTTTAATCCATAAATGGATTTATGAAGCTTGCATACTTTCCCAGCATTCTTTGGATCTATGTAACCGTCAGGTTGTGTCATATACACATCCTCTTCCAGAATACCATTCAGGAAGGCGGTTTTCACGTCCATCTGCCAAATTTCATAATCATGAAAAGCTGCAGTTGCTAGTAGAATCCGAATAGATTTCATCATAGCCACTGGGGAATAGGTTTCATCATAATCCACACCGTGAACTTGCCTGAAACCTTTTGCCACCAACCTGGCTTTATAAATCTGGACATTTCCATCCACGTCGATCTTCTTCTTGAAGATCCATTTACACTCGATGGCTTTTACACCAGCGGGTAAATCAACCAATGAAAACACTTGGTTGACCGACATGGAGTCCATTTCGGAATCAGTGGCCTTACGCCACTTGGAGGAATCTGGGCCCATCATGGCTTGATTGAAGTTCGATGGTTCATCACCATCAATGATCAGAAGATCATGACAGTCAGTCACGAGGAGTCCTTGATATCTCTCGGGTTCGTGACGGATCCTCCCGGATCTTCGAACTTCAGGTACCACAGGTTCAGGCTCTACAATTTCTTGTAGGTCCTCCTGCTGCTCTTCCTCATTAGGTTGAGCAATATCCTGTTCATCTTGAATTTCTTCAAGCAGTACCTTACTCCCACTGTTTTTCTTAGAGAGAAACTCCCTCTCAAGAAAATTACAATCCCGGGCAACAAAAATCTTGTTCTCGGATCGTAGGTAGAAGTAATAAGCCTTGGTCTCCTTCGGATAACCAATGAAGTAGCATTTATCAGACTTTGGTGTAAGCTTGTCAGAGATTAATCTCTTGACATAGGCTTCACAACCCCAAATTCTAAGATAAGACAGCACTGGAGTTTCTCCAGTCCATAATTCATATGGTGTCTTAGCTACTGCTTTTGATGGCGCTCTATTTAGGGTGAACGCTGCTGTTAGCAGAGCATATCCCCAAAGGGATATTGGAAGGTCTGTGTGACTCATCATAGACCGAACCATATCCAATAAGGTCCGATTCCTCCTCTCAGACACACCATTCCATTGAGGTGTTCCAGGAGGAGTGAGTTGGGAAACTATCCCACACTCTCTTAGATGATCACTGAACTCTTGGCTCAAGTATTCTCCTCCTCGGTCGGACCAAAGAGCTTTAATGCTTTTGCCAAGTTGGTTCTGTACTTCATTTTGGAATTCTCTGAATCTCTCAAACGATTCAGACTTATGTTTCATTAAATAAACATATCCATACCTGCTGAAATCATCAGTGAAGGTAATGAAGTACTGATAGTTTCCTCTTGCATTTGTGGACATTGGGCCACACACATCAGTGTGTATCAGGCCCAATAAGTCACTGGCCCTCTCGTTGGGTTTATTAAAGGGGGCCCGCGTCATTTTGCCCATCAGGCAGGATTCGCATTTCTCACATGACTCAAAGTCAAATGAGCCAAGAAGTCCATTCGAATGGAGCCTCTTAATGCGTTTCTCACTGATGTGCCCTAAACGACAATGCCATAGAAACGTTCGGTTCTCCTCATTAGGTTTGAACCGTTTGGTATTAATGTTATAAATTGGCGCGGATTGATCAAGTATGTAAAGCCCATTCGTAAGAGGGGCACAACCATAGAACAAATTATTGCGATTGAAGGAACATAATTTATTCTTAACTGAAAAATCATAACCTTCCAAATCCAACAAAGAAACTGAAATAATATTTCTGCTTATCGCAGGTACAAAATAGCAGTTATTAAGTTCTAAAACCAATCCCGAAGGTAAAGACAACAAGTATGTGCCTACAGCTAGTGCAGGAACTTTCGCTCCATTCCCAACTCGTAGCTCCACTTGTCCTTGCTTCAGCTTCCTACTGTTGCTGAGTGCCTGCATATTAGTACAAATATGAGCCCCACAACCAGTATCCATAACCCATGAGGTATTATCAGAAGTAGTTGTATTAACTTCTATAACAAAAATACCTGATGAAGAAGTCTCCAGAGTCTTCTTCTTCAATTCCTTTAGACCTTCCAGGAATTTCTTACATTCTCTCCTCCAATGCCCTGGTTCTTTGCAGAACTTGCTGATGTCAGTAGGCCCAGCCTTGGACTTGGGCTTGGGCTTTGACGTGTCCTTGTCCGAGACTTGAACAGCCTTAGCCTTTCCCTTGTCCTTGGCAGAGGATTTCTTAAAGCCCTTGCCCTTTTGCACCATAAGCACGTTGGGGTCCTTGGCTTTCCTCAAGTTGGGCTCTGCAGTCTTGAGCATTCCGTGAAGCTCAGGCAATGTCTTACTCAAGCCATGCATATTGAAGTTCAGGATGAACTGATCATAGCTTGCAGGTAAAGACTGCAGAACGATGTCACAGGCAAGTTCCTGGCTGATAGGGCAGTCGAGTTTCTGAAGATGATCGAGATAACCCATCATCTTCAAGACATGAGGACTCACTGCCGCACTTGCAGCCATTTTGCAGTCTAAGAGGTTCTTAACTGTCTGGAACCTCTCAGTTCTTGCCTGCTCCTGAAAAAGCGATTTCAGGCTTGCCATTATCTCGATGGGCGACAGCACACTCTCGAACTGCATTTGCAGTTCAGGAGTCATGGTTGCCAACATCAGGCAATAGACATCATTTTCATCTGACGAATGCTTTTCCCAAGCATTTTGCAGATTCCTGGCGGCATTGTTTGGAGGCCTCTCAGGGAGGGGATCACGAAGGACATATTCCTTCTTCTCCTGCTTGAGGACCAGCCTCAAGTTCCTCGACCACGTCAGGAAGTTCGTTCCAGTCAGCTTCTCTTTGTCGAGAACTGACCGGATTGAGAATGTGTTTTGAGTGTTTGTAGTAGACATTGCTGAAATTTAAGATAAAAAGGATTTTAGTTAATATGTTCAAGTTGAGTAATCTCGCATTATATTCAATAACATTAGTTACCCTCAATAGAATATAATGATTCCAAGATCCACATATAACTAAGATCAAAGTGGGCCACTGGCCGTCACCCAACCTTAGCTTATATCGGTAAGCCCTATCTCGGCTAATTATATCCGTGATATAACTCTTGGTTGTGAATCTGGGCCCGAGGCCCAATCCACTCTGATGTCTCAAGGTCCGGGACTCCCGATGACCCAGTCAAGAAAACCAGACTATACAGTCATGTAATCACTAATGTCTGGGACTCCCAATAACATTAATGAATCACAAACTGTCTTACCCACGCAAAAGTTAGACATCCTCACACTGTAAGGCCATGTGTACAATTGAATGGGTTTCAACAGCTGACATAGACTGGACAAGACATCCAACGCTTGATATTATTTGAGGTTTATAGGTTTTCTTAAAATTTCATCCCAAAATAGAAGATTACTATTTTGGGAAACTTTCCATTTTTGGGAAACCTACTGTTTTGGAAACTTTTATAATTGGAAACTTCCTAAATTTGGAAACTTTTTAAGAAACTTTCTAATTTAAAATTTTGGAAACAGATTAATTTAAAATCAAATTTTAATTATTAAATAAATTTTAAATTAAATCTGAAGAAAAGACTCAAATAATTGGCCCAATTGTTTTAACTTCTTGGCCCAAGGCCCAAGAATTGGTCTATGTCCAAGACATAACCCAATTGCCCAATTAAATGACATAACCGGTCTGGTTCATTAAAATTGGTCTAACCAAGATTAATTACTACGATAACCACAATTGTTAACCGGTTATTTACTAAACCGGATTTTCTCAATTTATTTGGTCCAACCAAATCAAATTAGAAAACCACTGGTTTAGGCACTAAATCCAATTTTAAACGACATTGGATTTCTTATCACGGTTTAACCAGATTTAATAAATTTTATTAAGTCTGTAAACCGTGACGATTAAATTTTAATTATTTTAAACCGAACCACCACAAACCAAAACGAACCGACCGATTGGTCACGTGAACCGATCACGATCGGGACAACGCAAGCTTCACGCGATCGAGAGGCGGGACACGATCGGGACGAGAGGCGGGACGGGACGGGACGGGCGATAGGCGGGTCGAGAGAGGCGGGACACGGGATCGGTCCATCTCTCGCGCCTCAACGCCGATCGGGACGACGACGCGACACGATCCGGTCAAGCGATCGGTCCGTGCGTCATTCCGATCCGGACGTGCGATCCTTGGGAGATCACACTCCGACGCATACCAATCCAAAAGGATCGGATCATGCGATTTAGTTTAGGGTTTTAACTTTGTTTCTTAAGTGTTTTTCTTATCATATTTTAAGCAATAATTGATTCAAACACTTCTAAACCACCTAAACATGATTCTAACAAGAAATCCTAATAGAACCAATGGCTCTGATACCACTGAAGGATTGTTTAGAGTTTGTCCTGGTTTAATTCTGTCAGATTAAACCTAACTAAACAATAAGGATCTAGGTTCGTTTGCAGAATCATAAGGGGATCTCGAAATACCTTGTTATGCAGCGGAAGAATCAGGTATGAGTCAGAGATCAGCAGAACCACCAAGAGGTTGTTCCTCCAAAGGCTCACACACGCACACTAACAGGAAGATGGCTGCTAGACCATAGAGGAGGGAGGCGCAGAGAGAGAGGAGAGGCGCAGAGAGAGTTGAGATAAAGAGAGCTAGGTTTAGTTTTAGTTATAAAACTCTTGTCTAGTTCTGTTGGGCTTTTGGGCCCAAATCCCAGTCTGATTAAATCCCTTAGATTTAATCAGGCCCCTTTATTCTCTCTAAGTACAGTAAATGCCTGGCACTTTTACCGTACTTCTGCTGAACCATTCCCTTATAGTTTTCCTGTTAGCTTAGGCGTGTGACCCATATGGGATCATATGATAAAGGTAATAAATCCAAGACTTACAGATCATGAGCGGACTCTAGCAAGCTATCATGACCCCCAGTATTATATGACTTATGTCTGATCATTGACATACTCTTACTTTCTAGAGACAGTACAGAGATTACTGGACATAATTCCAACACCCTTAAGTTGGGAAGGGCAACAAACGGAAGTAACCATCGGGACAAATCTATTTAATGACGAGTTACCCCTTAGTAAAAAGACCATAAGTTCATCGACTAACTCGATCATGCATGACTCCGGAGGTCGACACAGATTCGAACACAAGAAAAACGATGAAGATGTTTGCATGTTTAATTTAGGAATAAAGATAAAAAGCCAGAAAACAAATTGAAGTTTTGGTATAACTAAGGGAAAGAGAAGAAGTGAGTATGGTGAAGAGTGATGATAGTATATGCTATATTTAAAGCAGAAGAAATGATGGTTATCGAAGAGACCCTCACACATGTCAATCTATACCTTTAAAGCGACACGACATTCTGCGTACGAGCACATTCGTATGAGTATATACTTATTATTTTATGCATCCGATCCAAATGTAATACTTCGGATATGCATATGAAACAAGGAATTAAATTTTATACCATCTCGATATAGAAAAAACTTATATCACGTTTTATCTACAACATAATAATATCCGCACATGCGTGCGAATCGATCATCTAGTTTAAAATATACATAAGACAGTTTCCGTAAATAAAAACAAACAATAGTTGAAACAATTATCATGTGGATTGAAAAACAAGGGTTTACGTTCTCTTAGTTTTATTAAAAAACACAAATACTAGCATACATACGTATGCGTGCATGAAAAAAGTAAAACCTGAATCGAATCTAACATGAACCTTAAAATCGCTAGTAAAATTAAGATATGAAACTGGTAGAGGTTAGTTATTTTCTGTACCAATATTAAAATTTCATATCAATTTAAAAAGGGAGTCCCATTGAAAACCATTAATGTGGCATCCACTTCCAATTTAAAGCTTAACTTTAAAGCTTAAGACTATTAGATGATTAAATTAAACGCTCAATGCGACAAAACTGACAAATTAAACCTTCAATATATTTTTTTCTTCTTTATTTCTTTAAAACCCTTTAAAATTTTCCAAAAAACCTAAAAAAATTCACCAAATTCGAAATAAAAATTCAAAAAATCTCAAACAAATTTTAATTTTTTAGAAAAACTCTTAAAATAATTCAAATAATTCAAAACTTCTTAAAAATTTACAAAAATTTAAAATTCAAAAATATTCTATAATTATTTTTTAAATAAAAATTGAAATATATAAAATAAAATAAGAAATTAGATATATTTCTCCATATATTTTTAATTTTTTTATAAAAAAAAACAAAAAACCATAGATTATATAAAATTAAAACTAAAAATTTTAAAATGCACATTTTATTTTATTGACTATTAAAAGATAAATTACAATAAAAATAGCTATGACGAGATACATATATAGTTTTTTTGTAATATATCTTATATATGTATCTCTTCATAAATTAAAAGTTTTACATTGTTACAAACAACTTAATAAACAAATAAAGAAACTACAACAAGCCAATATAAAAATAGAACAATGACCAAGACCTTCAAAGTGACTTTGTAACAGAAAAGTAAAAATCTAGAAGAGAATGATTCCTTGTGTAAGGGCCCTGACCCAGCTCTTTTTAAAAACTTTTAAAAGAAGGAAGGGAACCCCAAAAGTCCAAACCCATTTCTTCAAAACCCTAGGGTTTTCCTTCCCCACCTATAAATAGAGCCCCCATTCCATAGAAATCCATCTCCTTTTCTCCCGGCGAAGCCCTGTCGAGTTTGTGAGCCAATCGAGGTGGACAGAAGCCCTATTTTCGAGATCTCGTCATCCCATATCATCAGGTAATTCCCGAGATTCTGAGTTTTAAACCACCAAAAACGCGTTTTCTTCCTATAACTCCAAAAATACCCCAAATCCCGAGAAACCGAGCACACCACCGTGACCGCCGCGACGAGACGAAGCCGGAGCCGCCGAGACGAGCCCCACGCGCCGCCGCACGCGCCCCTACGCGCCGCCACTCGCCGAAGGAGTCACGGGCGCGTGAGATCCACGCGCCAGAGTCCCACGCGCCGCCGCCGGAGCCCACGCGCCGCCGCCGCCGTCGCCGGATCCGCCGCCGTCGCCGGAGCCGCCGCCGCCGGAGCCGCCGCCGCCGGAGCCGCCGCCGCCCGCCGCCGCCGTTGACCGCCGGAGCGCCGCCGTTGACCGCCGGAGCGCCGCCGTTGACCGCCGCCGACCGCCGCCGTTGACCGCCGTGGTTGACCGTTGACCGCCGGTTTGGTTCACCGGATGGTCCGGTTCAATTCGATCCGGTTTGCTTTTCAATTTCAATTTTCCTTCCGGTTTAGTTGATCCAATTAAGTTCTGGTTCAATTTCAATTTCAAATTCTAATTTCCTGTTTTGGTTGGTTAGGTCTGGTTTAGGATTTGGGCCAGTTATGGGTATGGGCCTGGTTCTGTCTGGGTTTGGGTCTGGGTCTGGGTTGACCGGGTCATCCGGTTGACTTTGACCGGACCGTTGACTTTCAGTCAACTGAACTTCAGTAGGCCATAACTTGACCGTCCTAAACCCGATTTAAGCGAATCAAAAGCCCATCTCACTTGAATTTTCGTCCTCTTTTCAGAACCGATGTCCGTTCGGGCCAATGGGGTAGATAAATTACCGTTTTGCCCTCTTCTTTGGCTAAGGTGAGGACCGTTGGTTATCTCCCTTGCTCTATCTCAATTCCAGACGATAGTCCTCTGCTAATAGTGTCTTTCCTAGGTAGCTTAGGGACAGTAAGACGTCTGATGTGATTGATTGTGGAACATAGAACTGCTAGGGTATCGCTAAGCCTGAAAACGTTGATTGTCTGTGATGGATATGGTTGATAGATTGTGGTAGGGCCCCCGAAAGGGTGTTGGGTATAGGGGTGCGTAGCGGTTTGTGCGCATCCCTTGAGAAGGCGTCGGGGGTCTGACGAACCCCCCGAAGGAAAGAAGGATTGTTTAGGCCTACGGGTCGAAGGAAGGGGTCCATGAGTGTGAAAGCACGAGTGGACGTAGATTGCGTTGTGAAGCCTTCGGGCCTGTTTGCAAGGTGTTATTAGCTTATGACTTGTGATTCGTAGTTGTGTGGTGTAAGCGGGATCGCGGACTCCTTAAGTCCGTCCTCACTGGGTGATTTTGTTTGAAACAATTACTCAGGCCTCCTTTCCTTTCCTGTCCCCGTTTTCTTGCAGGTCCGGATGCGGGATCGATACAGTCACGTGACGTCATTGGTGATCTTTAGTACGAAGGAGGCGCCTGGGACCTGGGACAGGTTGAGTTGGCGTCCCGGTTGGACCATTTTCGGTTCAGCGGGCGTCCTAATGCCGCGTCTCCGGTTTTGCCGGGAGACGTGTGTTACAATTTTGTATCAGAGCCTAGGTTAAGATCTCCCAGTCCTGCCCTGGGAGATCAGCTTTCGTTGTTTACCCCAAAACCCAGTTTTCAATCTTTTTCAAAAACCGTTTGCGAAAATTTATAAAATGGTTATTTTGCGAAATCATTTCAAACACCGATGTGGCACTGATTATCTCATGTTGTGACCTCACTTAGTTTCGTTTTATGCAGGATGTCCACTGATTCTAGCACCGATTCTGGGTCCGATTACGCCCTCAGTTTGGGCAGTGCTTTGCGCAACCGTGTGCTGTGGCTAGGAGGAGTTTACCGCCACGACAGAGGAGACGGCTTGTGATCGGGGCACCGGACGTGACCACGGGTGCCGCCCCACCTGCGTTGAGCTCAGTTGCTAGGCCTGTGCCTCCATCAGTTGAGCCAGGATTGAGACCAATGAGGGGTAGAGGACGACCGAGGAAGACACCCGCAGTTTTTCCACCGCCGACTGCAGACACAGTGGATGCAACCGGTACGAAGAGGGCAGGGAAGGAGCATGTGGTTGAGGAGCGCCGGCCGGAGCCGCCAGCCCATGTGTGTTTCTGACGGTGAGACCAGCAGATCAGCGTGACTCGGGCTTTTCGCCATTCGGACTTGAGTCGATTACGCAGACCGACGACACCCCAGTAGTGTCGGCTGCAAGGCCGCAGGCGCAGGAGCTTCCCCGGGAAGTGCCCCGGCTATTCCAGGTGGCGGGGATGAGTGTGGAGTGTTGGAAGTTTCGGTTGATCCTGATTCAATTCTCATATTGATATCAACCTAAACATGCATTAGATCTAGGTGTTCTTATTTAGAAACATTATGATCTCACCTTTTACCTGTTTGTTGCAGCGGAATTGATGAACAGGTCAGAGATCAGGGAGATACACCAAGGGATGAATCCTCCAAAGGCTCACACACGCAATCACAGGAAACTGGCTGCTAGACCACGAGGAGATGGGGCGCAGAAGAGAGAGAGAGGCGCGGCTAAGTACTAGGGTTGGGAGGAAGAGAGTTGGCTTTTAGTCATTAAAAGCCTTCTCTTTCCCTTTTGGGCTTTAGGGCCCAATCTGATTAAATCCCATTTAATCAGACCCATTAATCTTTCTCTCTTAGTACGACAAATGCCTAGCACTTTTGTCGTACTTCTGCTAAGCCGTTCCTACTTTATTTCCTGCTAGCCTAAGCGTGTGACCCATATGGGATCATACAATAAAAGCAATAAGTCCGAGACTTATAGATCATGAGCGGACTCTAGCAAGCCATCATAACCCCCAGTATTGTATGACTTATGTCTGATCACTGACATACTCTTACTTTATAGAGACAATACAGAGATTGCTGGACACAATTCCAACAATCTCCCACTTGAACTGGAATCTCTGTATTCATAATCCCTTTCGTCTCAATATCTCGATTAGTCATAAGGCAAGATTAGTGTCATCCTTATAAAGCCTAATCTTGTTCATCGGACTCTGATTTGATACTGACAATCCAAACGACTCGGGAAAGTCCGTTTGAGCATGGCCATGCGTTTTCTAGTATTCAAATCTCCGATTGGCCTAGAGATATTCACTCCATTTATATTGGAGGGACAAATCCCATCTTGTTCCATCACTGTAAACTACTCATTTCATGATGTACCCAAACAAGGTCCTTATAGCTATCGCAGAACGATAGCGTTAGACAATGATCAAAGTGCATCAGTCCATATGCAGTCACATGCATGCGAACTCAGGTCTAAGGACTATACTCTATAGTCGTAGTAAGAATCTCTTATGACACAGATATAAATATCCTGAAGAGTTCTTATTAGCGGGTCTTGTCCGGTCGTATGTTCCCAACATACACCTATGTACTGACTTTGATGCCGTGCATCTATGACACACTGAGACTTTGTCATAAGTCACGTACCAATCCAGTCTCACATGGTTGTTGGTGTTCCAGTTTCAACAACCTTCGACTAGGGACATGATGATATAAAACATTTATCAAATATAGGATCTCATGATCAAGCTAAATGACTTCGATGACTCAAGATCAAATCATTTACTTCGATGACCTATAAAATGGTTCATATCATTTTGGAACGATTATTTCATCACAGCTAAAATAATCTTGAAATAATAATTTCATTAAAACATAAATAATAATGTTTTACAAGAACATATCAAATAACTAAAATAAAGCTCACAAAACTCCCACTCAAATTTAGATTACATTTCAATGTTTCTAATGCCTACAGCTTCAGTCAAGAACTCGAGCTTAGGCCTTGGGAGTGGCTTTGTCAACGGATCAGCGACATTATCATCTGTCGGAACTCGGCTGATCTTGACTTCCTTTTTATTAATGATGTCACGTATCAAGTGATATCTTCTTTGAACATGCTTGGATTTCTGGTGTGATCTTGGTTCCTTTGCCTGAGCTATAGCACCATTGTTGTCACAAAACAGTGCCAGAGGCTCAGCCGCATCTGGTATCACACCTAGTTCCATAATGAACTTTCGTATCCAAACAGCTTCCTTCGCTGCTTCCGAGGCGGCGATATATTCAGCTTCTGTAGTGGAATCAGCAACGGTGTCCTGCTTGGAGCTTCTCCAACTTACTGCACCGCCATTCAGACAAAAGACATAACCGGACTGTGACCGGAAATCATCTGTGTCTGTCTGGAAACTTGCGTCCGTGAATCCACTGACTTTAAGCACATCACTTCCACCGTACACTAAGAACTTATCCTTAGTATGTCTTAGATACTTCAAGATGTTCTTTACGGCAATCCAATGGTTTTCACCTGGATTTGACTGGTATCTACTCGTCATGCTCAATGCGTAAGCAACATCAGGACGAGTACAGATCATGGCATACATGACAGATCCTATTGCAGATGCATAAGGAATATTCTTCATGCGCTCAAGCTCAGCAGCCGACGTAGGGCTCTGCTTCTTGCTTAGCGTTGTGCCATGTACCATTGGCGTGAAGCCCTTCTTGGAATCTTTCATGCTGAATCTTTGTAGGACTTTGTCAATGTATGAGTCTTGACACAAGCCTATCAGCCTCTTAGGTCTATCCCGATAGATCCTAATTCCAAGAACGTATGCGGCTTCACCCATGTCTTTCATGGAAAAACAACTTCCAAGCCAGTCCTTTACAGACTTCAGCATTGGAACGTCGTTTCCGAGAAGGAGTATGTCATCGACATACAGAATAAGAAATACAATCTTGCTCCCACTAGATTTCTTATACACGCATTGTTCTTCTTCGTTTCTGATGAAGTCAAATTGCTTGATCGCTTCATCAAAACGAAGATTCCAGCTCCTCGATGCTTGCTTCAATCCATAAATGGATTTATGAAGCTTGCATACTTTCCCAGTATTCTTTGGATCTATGTAACCGTCAGGTTGCGTCATATACACATCCTCTTCCAGAATACCATTCAGAAAGGCGGTTTTCACGTCCATCTGCCAAATTTCATAATCATGAAAAGCTGCAGTTGCTAGTAGAATCCGAATAGATTTCATCATAGCCACCGGTGAATAGGTTTCATCGTAGTCCACACCGTGAACTTGTCTGAAACCTTTTGCCACCAACCTGGCTTTATAAATCTGGACATTTCCATCCACGTCTATCTTCTTCTTGAAGATCCATTTGCACTCGATGGCTTTTACACCAGCAGGCAAATCAACCAACGAAAAGACTTGGTTGACCGACATGGAGTCCATTTCGGAATCAGTGGCCTTGCGCCACTTAGAGGAATCTGGGCCCATCATGGCTTGATTGAAGTTCGATGGTTCATCACCACTAATGATCAAAAGATCATGACAGTCAGTCACGAGGAATCCCTGATATCTCTCGGGTTCGTGACGGATCCTCCCGGATCTTCGAACTTCAGGTACTACAGGTTCAGGCTCTACAATTTCTTGTAGATCCTCCTGCTGCTCTTCCTCATTAGGTTGAGCAGTATCCTGTTCATCTTGAATTTCTTCAAGCAGTACCTTACTCCCACTGTCTTTCTTAGAGAGAAACTCCCTCTCAAGAAAGTTACAATCCCGGGCAACAAAGATCTTGTTCTCGGAACGTAGATAGAAGTAATAAGCCTTGGTTTCCCGTGGATAACCAATGAAGTAGCATTTATCAGATTTTGGTGTAAGCTTATCTGAGATTAATCTCTTAACATAGGCTTCACAACCCCAAATTCTTAGATAAGACAGCACTGGAGCTTCTCCAGTCCATAATTCATATGGTGTCTTTGCTACTGCCTTTGATGGCGCTCTGTTTAGAGTGAACACTGCTGTTAGCAGAGCATATCCCCAAAGGGATATTGGAAGGTCTGTGTGACTCATCATAGATCGAACCATGTCCAATAAGGTCCGATTTCTCCTCTCAGACACACCATTCCATTGAGGTGTTCCAGGAGGAGTGAGTTGGGATACGATCCCACACTCTCTCAGATGATCACTGAATTCTTGGCTTAAGTATTCTCCTCCTCGGTCGGACCGAAGAGCCTTAATGCTTTTGCCAAGTTGGTTCTGTACTTCATTTTGGAATTCTCTGAACTTCTCAAAAGATTCAGACTTATGTTTCATCAAATAAACATATCCATACCTACTGAAATCATCAGTAAAGGTAATGAAGTACTGATAGTTTCCTCTTGCATTAGTGGACATTGGGCCACACACATCAGTGTGTATCAGGCCCAATAAGTCACTGGCCCTCTCGTTAGGTTTATTAAAGGGGGCCCGTGTCATTTTGCCCATCATGCAGGATTCGCATTTCTCACATGACTCAAAGTCAAATGAGCCAAGAAGTCCATTCGAATGGAGCCTCTTGATGCGTTTCTCGCTGATGTGCCCTAAACGACAATGCCATAGAAACGTTCGGTTTTCCTCATTAGGTTTAAACCGTTTTGTATTAATGTTATATATTGGCGCGGATTGATCGAGTATGTAAAGCCCATTCGTAAGAGGGGCAGAACCATAGAACAAATTGTTGCGATTGAAGGAACATAATTTATTCTTAACTGAAAAATCATAACCTTCCAAATCCAACAAAGAAATTGAAATAATATTTCTGCTTATAGCAGGTACAAAATAACAATTATTAAGTTCTAAAATCAATCCCGAAGGTAAAGACAACAAGTAAGTTCCTACAGCTAGTGCTGAAACTTTCGCTCCATTCCCAACTCGTAGCTCTACTTGTCCTTGCTTCAGCCTTCTACTGTTGCTGAGTGCCTGCATATTAGTACAAATATGAGCCCCACAACCAGTATCCATGACCCATGAGGTATTATCAGAAGTAGTTGTATTAACTTCTATAACAAAAATACCTGATGAAGAAGTCTCGAAAGTCTTCTTCTTCAATTCCTTTAGACCTTCCTGGAATTTCTTGCAATCTCTTCTCCAATGCCCCAGTTCTTTGCAGAACCTGCACATGTCAGTAGGCCCAGCCTTGGACTTGGGCTTGGGCTTTGGCGTGTCCTTGTCCGCGACTTGGACACCCTTGGCCTTTCCCTTATCCTTAGCAGAAGACTTCTTAAACCCCTTGCCCTTTTGTACCATAAGTACATTGGGGTCCTTGGCGGTTTTCTTCAAGTTGGGCTCTGCAGTCTTGAGCATTCCGTGAAGCTCAGACAGTGTCTTACTCAAGCCATGCATGTTAAAGTTCAGAATGAACTGATCATAGCTTGCAGGTAAAGACTGCAGAATGATGTCGCAGGCAAGTTCCTAGCTGATTGGGCAGTCGAGTTTGTGAAGATGATCGAGATAACCCATCATCTTCAACACATGAGGACTCACTGCCGCATTCGCAGCCAACTTACAGTCCAAGAGGTTCTTAACTGTCTGGAACCTCTCGGTCCTAGCCTGCTCCTGAAAAAGCGATTTCAGGCTTGCCATGATCTCGATTGGAGACAATACACTTTTGAACTGTTTTTGCAGCTCAGGAGTCATTGTCACCAACATCAGGCAATAAACATCATTTTCATCTGACGAATGCTTTTCCCAAGCATTGTGCAGAGTCCTGGCAGCATTGGCAAGAGGCCTCTCGGGGAGGGGATCTCGAAGGACATAATCCTTCTTCTCCTGCTTGAGGACCAGCCTCAAGTTCCTTGACCATGTCAGGAAGTTCGTTCCAGTCAGCTTCTCCTTCTCGAGAACAGACCGGATCGAGAATGTGTTTTGTGTGCTTGTAGTAGTCATATCTGAAATATATAAATAAAAAGGTTATTAGTTATTATGTTCAAAATGACTAATCTCATATTAAAATTTAATATGATTAATCACGCATTATATTCAATAACCTAAGTTACCCTCAATAGAATATAATGATTCCAAGATCCACATATAACTAAGATCAAAGTGGGCCACTGGCCGTCACCCAACCTTAGCTTATATCGGTAAGCCCTATATCGGCTAATTATATCCGTGATATAACTCTTGGTTGTGAATCTGGGCCCGAGGCCCAATCCACTCTGATGTCTCAAGGCCCGGGACTCCCGATGGCCTAGTCAAGAAAACCGGACTATACAGTCATGTAATCATTAATGTCTGGGACTCCCAATGACATTTATGAATCACAAACCGTCTTACCCACGCAAAAGCAGACATCCTCACACTGTAAGGCCATGAATGCAATTGAATGGGCTTTGACAGCTGACATAGCCTGGACAAGACATCCAACGCTTGATATTATTTGAGGTTCGTAGGTTTATTAAAATCATTCCCAAAATAGAAGATTACTATTTCGGGAAACTTTCTATTTATGGAAACCTACTATTTTTGGAAACTTTCTAAAATTGGAAACTTTCTAAAACTGGAAACTTTCTAACTTTAGAAACTTCTTTAAAATCCAAAACCCGCAAATTCAGAAACTTCTATTTTAAGAAACTTTCTAATTTCAAAATTTCGGAAACTTTAATTTAAAAACGACTTTATAATTTTATAAAATAGATTTTAAATTAATCTGAAGAAAGACTCAATTAACTGGCCCAATTGTTTTAACTTCTTGGCCCGAGGCCCAAGAATTGGTCCATGTCCAAGACATGACCCAATTGTCCAATTAATTGACATAACCGGTCTGTTTCATTAAAACTGGTCTAACCAAGTTTTAATTACTACGATGACCACAATTGTCAACCGGTTATTTACTAAACCGGAATTTCTCAATTTATTTGGTCCAACCAAATCAAATTAGAAATTCCTGGTTTAGGCACTAAATCCAATAATTCTTTCGACATTGAATTTCTTATTCCGGTTTAACCAGATTTAATAAAATTATTAAAATCTGTTTATTAAACCAGAATGATGATTTTAATCAAGTTTTTTTTTTTTTTTGAACCGAACCAGCTAACCGAAATTGAACCGGCCCATCTCACCCAAAACCCTAACCGGCCAGCCGTAAGCCTCACGCAAAAGCGATAGCCGCAGGCCAGCCGCGTTTGATCCGGATCGGGACGTTCGCTCGGCAGCTCGGGACGGGACAGCCGCGATCGTGATGCTCGGGTCGAGAGATCGGGACGTCCGAGAGCGTGACGCGATCCGGACGGTCGAAACCTCACGCGATCGGGACATCATCCGGACGAGACGATCGGGACGACGAACGCGGGACGCGATCCATGCGATCGGCTATCGCACGATCCATGCGATCGGGACGCCTCTCGGTCGACCGTCCGCCGTCCAGCCGAGCCTCCTTTCGGCCGTAAAACCAACCGGCCAAGCCGGTCGATCCATCTTTGGCCGATCGCAAATCTGAGTCATATAGCTCATGTTTTGCGATTTTTCTTGTGTGTTTAGGGTTCAATTCTGATTCTTAACTGTTTTATCTTATCAGTAATTGATTCAAAAACAATTCTAAACAGATTAAACAACCTAAACATGAATCTAAAACAAGAAACCTAAGAACCAATGGCTCTGATACCACTGTTGGAAGTTTCGGTTGATCCTGATTCAATTCTCATATTGATATCAACCTAAACATGCATTAGATCTAGGTGTTCTTATTTAGAAACATTATGATCTCACCTTTTACCTGTTTGTTGCAGCGGAATTGATGAACAGGTCAGAGATCAGGGAGATACACCAAGGGATGAATCCTCCAAAGGCTCACACACGCAATCACAGGAAACTGGCTGCTAGACCACGAGGAGATGGGGCGCAGAAGAGAGAGAGAGGCGCGGCTAAGTACTAGGGTTGGGAGGAAGAGAGTTGGCTTTTAGTCATTAAAAGCCTTCTCTTTCCCTTTTGGGCTTTAGGGCCCAATCTGATTAAATCCCATTTAATCAGACCCATTAATCTTTCTCTCTTAGTACGACAAATGCCTAGCACTTTTGTCGTACTTCTGCTAAGCCGTTCCTACTTTATTTCCTGCTAGCTTAAGCGTGTGACCCATATGGGATCATACAATAAAAGCAATAAGTCCGAGACTTATAGATCATGAGCGGACTCTAGCAAGCCATCATAACCCCCAGTATTGTATGACTTATGTCTGATCACTGACATACTCTTACTTTATAGAGACAGTACAGAGATTGCTGGACACAATTCCAACATGGAGGACTACGTGGAGTTGTTCATATGGAGAGCTGGATGCATTTACCCGCGATCGCCGACTCACATGATGGACCTGTTCATGGACGGACTGCTACCGGAGATACGGCAGGGGATGACAGATGGCAGGGAGTATGGAGAGTACAGCTTGGTGATGATGGCCGCCCGCTACGCAGAAGCTGTGGAGAGGAACCAGAGAGATCCGGTTTTCAGGCAGAGGATTAGGGAGAGGCGACAGAGGGATGAGCTCACCAGGCAGCAAGTGAGAGCAGAGCAACAGAAGGCTTGGGATGAGGAGCAGAGGATTAGACAAGAGCAGGAGGCCATGGATTACGCCTGGTTGGATGAGCAGAGGACCGCCCGAGAGCGGGCACAAGAGAGGTTGGATGACCAGCAGGCTCAGAGGCAGCAGCATCAGGCTGCACCAGTACAGGAGCAGGCAGCAGCACCTCCGGTGATCATCATCTCAGACTCAGAGTCAGAGCCAGAGTCGGATCCTGAGGAGTATGATAGCGAGGAAGGACAGGTGTACCGAGGAGACATGGACCTTGAGCTACAGACCCCGGGATCGTCGAGTGGCTAGAGTTGGGGAGCCTTGGGGATTTGTGTGGGGTGGGGCTTAGTGATTCTTTAGGGTGTTGGGTTTTATCTAGTAGAGTTTCGAGGATTCCGTGTTGTGTTTTGCTTCTGTCTTTTTAAACTATGTAGCCCCATTCTTATTATATTCATTCCTTCGTTATATCGTGCCTTCCCGAGCGGACTTCCCTATGTGCCAATCCCTAAACCCAGAAACGGACAGTGCCTTGAGTTTAGAGGTGAACGGGAAACCATGCACCTCAGAATTCGAGACAAATTCTTTTTAAGGGGGGATAATTTTAAGGGCCCTGGCCCAGCTCGTTTTAAAAACTTTTAAAAGAAGGAAGGGAAGCCCAAAATCCCAAGCCGATTTCCTCAAAACCCTAGGGTTTCCCTTCCCCACCTATAAATAGAGCCCCCATTCCCTAGAAATCCATCTCCTTTTCTCCCGGCGAAGCCCTGTCGAGTTTGTGAGCCAATCGAGGTGGACAGAAGCCCTATTTTCGAGATCTCGTCATCCCATATCATCAGGTAATTCCTGAGATTCCAGATCTGAGTTTTAAACCACCAAAAACGCGTTTTCTTCCTATAACTCCAAAAATACCCCAAATCCCGAGAAACCGAGCACACCACTGTGACTGCCACGACGAGACGAAGCCGGAGCAGCCGAGACGAGCCCCACGCGCCGCCGCATGCGCCCCCACGCGCCGCCACTCGCCGGAGGAGTCACGGGCGCGTGAGATCCACCCGCACCGGAGGGTCCACGCGCCGGAGTCCCACGCGCCACCGCCGGAGCCCACGCGCCACCGCCGCCGCCGTCGCCGGAGCCGCCGTCGCCGGAGCAGCCGTCGCCGGAGCCGCCATCGCCGGAGCCACCGCCGCCGTCGCCGGAGAACCGCCGCCTGCCGCCGCCTTTGACCGCCGGAGCGCCGCCGTTGACCGCCGCCGACCACCGCCGTTGACCGCCGTGGTTGACCGTTGACCGCCGGTTTGGTTCGCCGGATGGTCCGGTTCAATTCGATCCGGTTTGCTTTTCAATTTCAATTTTCCTTCCGGTTTAGTTGGTCCAATTAGGTTCTGGTTCAATTTCAATTTCAAATTCTAATTTCCTGGTTTGGTTGTTTAGGTCTGGTTAAGGATTTGGGCCAGTTATGGGTATGGGCCTGGTTCAGTCTGGGTTTGGGTCTGGGTTGACCGGGTCAACCGGTTGACTTTGACCGGACCGTTGACTTTCAGTCAACCGAACTTCAGTAGGCCATAACTTGACCGTCCTAAACCCGATTTAAGCGAATCAAAAGCCCATCTCACTTGAATTTTCGTCCTCTTTTCAGAACCGATGTCCGTTTGGGCCAATGGGGTAGCTAAATTACCGTTTTTCCCTCTTCTTTGGCTAAGGTGAGGACCGTTGGTTATCTGCCTTGCTCTATCTCAATTCCAGACGATAGTCCTCTGCTAATAGTGTCTTTCCTAGGTAGCTTAGGGATAATAAGACGTCTGATGTGATTGATTGTGGAACATAGAACTGCTAGGGTATCGCTAAGCCTGAAAACGTTGATTGTCTGTGATGGATATGGTTGATAGATTGTGGTAGGGCCCCCGAAAGGGTGTTGGGTATAGGGGTGCGTAGCGGTTTGTGCGCATCCCTTGAGAAGGCGTCGGGGGTCTGACGAACCCCCCGAAGGAAAGAAGGATTGTTTAGGCCTACGGGTCGAAGGAAGGGGTCCATGAGTGTGAAAGCACGAGTGGACGTAGATTGCGTTGTGAAGCCTTCGGGCCTGTTTGCAAGGTGTTATTAGCTTATGACTTGTGATTCGTAGTTGTGTGGTGTAAGCGGGATCGCGGACTCCTTAAGTCCGTCCTCACTGGGTGATTGTGTTTGAAACAATTACTCAGGCCTCCTTTCCTTTCCTGTCCCCGTTTTCTTGCAGGTCCGGATGCGGGATCGATACAGTCACGTGACGTCATTGGTGATCTTTAGTACGAAGGAGGCGCCTGGGACCTGGGACAAGTTGAGTTGGCGTCCCGGTTGGACCATTTTCGGTTCAGCGGGCGTCCTAATGCCGCGTCTCCGGTTTTGCCGGGAGACGGGTGTTACAATTTGGTATTAGAGCCTAGGTTAAGATCTCCCAGTCCTGCCCTGGGAGATCAACTTTCGTTGTTTACCCCAAAACCCAGTTTTCAATCTTTTTCAAAAACCGTTTGCGAAAATTTATAAAATGGTTATTTTGCGAAATCATTTCAAACACCGATGTGGCACTGATTATCTCCTGTTGTGACCTCACTTAGTTTCGTTTTATGCAGGATGTCCACTGATTCTAGCACCGATTCCGGGTCCGATTACGCCCTCAGTTTGGGCAGTGCTTTGCGCAACTGTGTGCTGTGGCTAGGAGGAGTTTACTGCCACGACAGAGGAGACGTCTTGTGATCGGGGCACCGGACGTGACCACGGGTGCCGCCCCACCTGCGTTGAGCTCAGTTGCTAGGCCTGTGCCTCCGTCAGTTGAGCCAGGATTGAGACCAGTGAGGGGTAGAGGACGACCGAGGAAGACACCCGCAGTTGTTCCACCGCCGACTGCAGACACATTGGATGCAACCGGTACGAAGAGGGCATGGAAGGAGCATGTGGTTGAGGAGCGCCGGCTGGAGCCGCCAGCCCATGTGTGTTTCTGACGGTGAGACCAGCAGATCAGCGTGACTCGGGCTTTTCGCCATTCGGACTTGAGTCGATTACGCAGACCGACGACACCCCAGGAGCGTCGGCTGCAAGGCCGCAGGCGCAGGAGCTTCCCCGGGAAGTGCCCCGGCTATTCCAGGTGGCGGGGATGAGTGTGGAGGACTACGTGGAGTTGTTCATATGGAGAGCTGGATGCATTTACCCGCGATCGCCGACTCACATGATGGACCTGTTCATGGACGGACTGCTACCGGAGATACGGCAGGGGATGACAGATGGCAGGGAGTATGGAGAGTACAGCTTGGTGATGATGGCCGCCCGCTACGCAGAAGCTGTGGAGAGGAACCAGAGAGATCCGGTTTTCAGGCAGAGGATTAGGGAGAGGCGACAGAGGGATGAGCTCACCAGGCAGCAAGTGAGAGCAGAGCAACAGAAGGCTTGGGATGAGGAGCAGAGGATTAGACAGGAGCAGGAGGCCATGGATTACGCCTGGTTGGATGAGCAGAGGACCGCCCGAGAGCGGGCACAAGAGAGGTTGGATGACCAGCAGGCTCAGAGGCAGCAGCATCAGGCTGCACCAGTACAGGAGCAGGCAGCAGCACCTCCGGTGATCATCATCTCAGACTCAGAGTCAGAGCCAGAGTCGGATCCTGAGGAGTATGATAGCGAGGAAGGACAGGTGTACCGAGGAGACATGGACCTTGAGCTACGGACCCCGGGATCGTCGAGTGGCTAGAGTTGGGGAGCCTTGGGGATTTGTGTGGGGTGGCGCTTAGTGATTCTTTAGGGTGTTGGGTTTTATCTAGTAGAGTTTCGAGGATTCCGTGTTGTGTTTTGCTTCTGTCTTTTTAAACTATGTAGCCCCATTCTTATTATATTCATTCCTTCGTTATATCGTGCCTTCCCGAGCGGACTTCCCTATGTGCCAATCCCTAAACCCAGAAACGGACAGTGCCTTGAGTTTAGAGGTGAACGGGAAACCATGCACCTCAGAATTCGAGACAAATTCTTTTTAAGGGGGGATAATTGTAAGGGCCCTGGCCCAGCTCGTTTTAAAAACTTTTAAAAGAAAGAAGGGAAGCCCAAAAGCCCAAGCCCATTTCCTCAAAACCCTAGGGTTTCCCTTCCCCACCTATAAATAGAGCCCCCATTCCCTAGAAATCCATCTCTTTTTCTCTCGGCGAAGCCCTGTCGAGTTTGTGAGCCAATTGAGGTGGACAGAAGCCCTATTTTCGAGATCTCGTCATCCCATATCATCAGGTAATTCCCGAGATTCCAGATATGAGTTTTAAACCACCAAAAACGCGTTTTCTTCCTATAACTCCAAAAATACCCCAAATCCCGAGAAACCGAGCACACCACCGTGACTGCCACGACGAGACGAAGCCGGAGCAGCCGAGACGAGCCCCACGCGCCGCCGCATGCGCCCCCACGCGCCGCCGCATGCGCCCACACGCGCCGCCGCATGCGCCCCCACGCGCCGCCGCGTGCGCCCCCACGCGCCGCCACTCGCCGGAGGAGTCACGGGCGCGTGAGATCCACCCGCGCCGGAGGGTCCACGCGCCGGAGTCCCACGCGCCGCCGCCGGAGCCCACGCGCTGCCGCCGCCGCCGTCGCCGGAGCCGCCGCCGTCTCCGGAGAACCGCCGGAGCGCCGCCGCCCGCCGCCGCCGTTGACCGCCGGAGCGCCGCCGTTGACCGCCGTTGACCGCCGTTGTTGACCGTTGACCGCCGGTTTGGTTCGCCGGATGGTCCGGTTCAATTCGATCCGGTTTGCTTTTCAATTTCAATTTTTCTTCCGGTTTAGTTGGTCCAATTAGGTTCTGGTTCAATTTCAATTTCAAATTCTAATTTCCTGGTTTGGTTGGTTAGGTCTGGTTTAGGATTTGGGCCAGTTATGGGTATGGGCCTGGTTCAGTCTGGGTTTGGGTCTGGGTCTGGGTTGACCGGGTCAACCGGTTGACTTTGACCGGACCGTTGTCTTTCAGTCAACCGAACTTCAGTAGGCCATAACTTGACCGTCCTAAACCCGATTTAAGCGAATCAAAAGCCCATCTCACTTGAATTTTCATCCTCTTTTCAGAACCGATGTTCGTTCGGGCCAATGGGGTTGCTAAATTACCGTTTTGCCCTCTTCTTTGGCTAAGGTGACTATCGTTGGTTATCTCCCTTGCTCTATCTCAATTCCGGACGATAGTCCTCTGCTAATAGTGTCTTTCCTAGGTAGCGTAGGGATAGTAAGACGTCTGATGTGATTGATTGTGGAACATAGAACTGCTAAGGTATCGCTAAGCCTGAAAATGTTGATTGTCTGTGATGGATATGGTTGATAGATTGTGGTAGGGCCCCCGAAAGGGTGTTGGGTGTAGGGGTGCGTAGCGGTTTGTGCGCATCCCTTGAGAAGGCGTCGGGGGTCTGACGAACCCCCCGAAGGAAAGAAGGATTGTTTGGGCCTACGGGTCGAAGGAAGGGGTCCATGAGTGTGAAATCACGAGTGGACGTAGATTGCGTTGTGAAGCCTTCGGGCCTGTTTGCAAGGTGTTATTAGCTTAGGACTTGTGATTCGTAGTTGTGTGGTGTAAGCGGGATCGCGGACTCCTTAAGTCCGTCCTCACTGGGTGATTGTGTTTGAAACAATTACTCAGGCCTCCTTTCCTTTCCTATCCCCGTTTTCTTCCAGGTCCGGATGCGGGATCGATACAGTCACGTGACGTCATTGGTGATCTTTAGTACGAAGGAGGCGCCTGGGACCTGGGACAAGTTGAGTTGGCGTCCCGGTTGGACCATTTTCGGTTCAGCGGGCGTCCTAATGCCGCGTCTCCGGTTTTGCCGGGAGACGGATGTTACACCTTGAGTCAGCAACAGGGTAGGAAAGAAATTATATGTCCATCATAATACGATCTAGAGCAGTGCTGATGCAGAGGGGGAGTTGCAGAAGAACCAGTAAAGATCCTGGCGTTCCGCTCTATCCAAATTAGGTAGATGGCAGATTAGAAGAAGATCTTGATGATGCATAGTGCATGCAGAGACGAGTTAGCGCGAGACATGGAAATCTAAGACGGATATGAGTGAAGATCATGTTGTGCATTTTCCCAAATCCGACTAGCAAAATGAGGCCAAATGCTGGAGGCAGAGCCGGCCCTTGGACCAAGCTGAAGAAGGATCTTGTGGCCTACAAATTTATTTAACTGTTTCGGCCACAAAATTGTAGTATGTTGCCTTGTCTAGTGGTCATTAGTTTTCTCATAAACAGGTCATAAGTGGTCAGTCCACGGTTCGAAACGTATACATCGTATTTTATATTCCTAAACGGGTCTAAATATATAAACGGGTTTAACGGAACGGGCCTAAACGGGTCTAAATATAAACAGAGCTAAACATGCCTAAATGGATCTAACCAGACGGGCCTAACCAGACGGACCTAAACGGGTCTAAATATAAACGGGTTTAACCGGACAGGCCTAAACGGATAAAAACTATAATTTTTTTCTTAAAAAATCATATTCTAGTCATGCAAATCCTAAAAAAAATTCATATAATTAAAAATCCAAACTTTTTAAACATAATATTTGAAAAAGAAAGAATCACATATTGTTGTAACTTGCAACCCAAGGTAAGCTTATCCAACAACAATAACGTAAGGGTCTGGTAAGCTTGTCTCATCCAACAACAATAACGTAAGGTTTTGTAGGAGCTTAAAATAGAAAATGTCGAGGCCGATCATGCTAGTTTTTCTTCTGGTCATACTCATAGTAACCTCTCAGTTTGAGTGGAGGCAACCGCTTCTTGAGCTTGATGCAGCTCCTAGCTTATCTCACAAACATCAGCAAATTGCAAAGAGGGAAGAAGCTGTCAAAGAGAAGACACAGACTATCAATATCAATCATTCATCGACACACACAAAACCAGAAATCTTGGAAGCTATAAACTCATAAGAATACAGAAGAATCATAATTGGGAAAATCATAATGGGAAGAACAAAAAAGGAAAACAGAAGATGGCAAACTACATAAAACTTATATGATCATGGTAACTCAATGTTCTGGAGAAAAAAAAAACTGAAGAAGACTTCATTCGATAATGAGAAAGACAAAGAAAACTAAATTCAGAGCAGTCTTTTGAAAGAAGAACAAAGCAGAAAACAATTTTGTGTAAGTGTGTAGGCTTGAAACAGTAATGTAGAAGACAAAGAAACGCAAAGAACTCTGGCAATTCCGAAAGTATCAAGTCCCAGCTACCAGATTAGTCATAAGCCTAACCTAGAATTGAAAGTCTAATCAAAGAAGACAGCATAAATATCAGAGGATAGAGTCATACCACTTGGTCTATCTTATCTCAGATACCAAGCACGTGATCCAATAAAAGCTTCAATCTTCTTCCAGTCTCTGTCAAACCTAAAAATGATAAAACACAAGCATGAGTGATATCAGATCAAATACCATTGAACCAAAATACAAATTGAACCAAAATTGTGCGCTGAGAAACAACTGAGCCAACATAGAGTCGCAACCATTCACATGGGCATTACAATAGTGGATCCTAATAAACTATATCCTGACAAGAAGAAGAAGAAGAAGAAGTACCTTCTCATCCATCTGAAAACCAGAAGCAAGAACTTTAGGACCATCCATGGCTAGACAACAAGTGAATCCCCTTGTGGCAGCGGTCTACCCTCTTTAGCACAGGAGAGCACACATTGGGGACCTGTAGAGCAGTCAACTGAACCTCTTTGTTAAGGACATTCACGAACACAGAGAAGCGAATATAAATCTAATCTCACCTATCAAGTTACAACCCTTAGCTTTAAGATCCTCGAACTTCTCCTGAGTCCTGCAAAAATACAAAACATCAGGATTTGCAGAAAATCGAATAACCCAGTACCAGATTCTTCAAATTCTTTCAGAAATCAAATGCAGAAAGAGGGTTTGCAGAGATTTACCTTGGGTTTGCATAGATTGTTCGTAGAACAGGGTTCACAGAGTTCGAATCGAATTCGTAGAAAGGGTCAGATTGGAATGGCATTGGCATACGATGTCGTTGTGTGAGGATTGGAAAAAAAAAATACCCAATAGATACCTCATATCCAGTGGGCAAAACCTGAATCAAAAATTTAATAATGAAACCCAACACCATTTTCAGTCCATGTTATTTTTCTAGATAAAACTTAGACCTATAAGTGATAGATTTGGGTACCCATATGGGTTCAAACCCAATTTAACATCCCTAGCCATGGCTGTATCAGTGAGTGGTCTCAAAGATGCTTCCAAGTTGCCTTGAAATAGAAAGACAATCTATAGCTACCACTTGTCTGACGCTAAAGGAATTGATCCCTTCCACGAGAGAGATGTGGAAGAAGTCAAAAGAATTTGGAGATTCTCGTTTGCAGGCGATTGCGCAGATGCCATGTTCCAGTTTCCATTGATAGTAGCATCAACAACACGAGCCTCACGCCTAAATCTCAACTTCCCTGGACCATTTTCACCGACGTAGAGAAGTAGTGGACCAATTTATGTCCAGCTGTCACACCAGAATAATGTAGTCTTATTGTTATTAACTTGGCATCGCTGTAATTCAAGGAGAAGGTGCTTGACCTGTATCATACTACAAATATACCGAGATAGAGTTGTCGAGTCTTCTATAAGCCAATACTTCTTCCTCTGAAAGACAAGGTTGATCAGCCAAGCAACCCAAAGAGATCAAGAGTTAGATAAGTGTTGGTGGTCCTTCCTAGTGGAGGCAACATTATGGGGACTTAATTATCATTAGGCCCCATGTAAATAATCTTTTCCTGTGTGTAATAAGTGTGTTTTTCACTCTTTATTGTTTGCAAGTCGTGCACAAGAAAAACAGAAGAAGACAGAGAGCAAAAAGAAGTGAAGAGAAGAAAGAGAGGTGAAAGTCAAGTTTCGCCAGTTTTGGTCAAAGCCTCGATCGGACATTCAAACGTGGTCTGATCTTTCTGAAACTTTGGGGAAAGCTTCATGACTCAGTGATCTTCAGATTCAACGGTGGGTTTTGTATTTCAACGGTTGGTTTGTTGTGAATCGGAGTTTTAGTGAAGCGGTTCTGTTTTGAAGCGAGCTGAGACCAGTGTTCAGTGTTTGGGAAATCCAACGGTGAGATCTTCTCTTCTTGAGCTGAAATTTTGCAGAGGTGTTCTTGACTCGTTTATCTAGGATTTGTACGGTGGAGATTGGATTTAGTGACCGGAATCCTAGTGAACGTAGAGTCGTTTGAGGCTGCATATTTCTGAGCTTTGTATAGCTCTCTTGTTGATTCTTTGTTGTGTTGGAGATTGCTCTTGTCGAGCCTTACTCTCTGGTGTTGTTCTTTGGAACAGAGAGGACGTGGTTGTACTCAAAACTATTTCATATAGTGGATTTGGAGTGGACTACGGTCCCGTGGTTTTTCCTTCTCACATCGAGGAGGTTTTCCACGTAAAAATTGTGGTGTCTCGTTTCATTTCGTTTTTGATATTGTTTCTGCCATCATCATTTATATTTTTCTCACAGACTCACACAAGTGCGGGAAACTCATATTCCGCTGCGCCTTATCGCGTTTCCGTGTTTCCCCATCAGAGTGGTATCAGAGCTTGAGGTTGTGAGCTTTGGATTTCGGTAACTTTGGTTATTGGTTTTGCTTGTGTGAGTGATGGAAAATATGAACAGAATGATCAGTTTGAATGGTGCTAATTATCATACATGGAAAGGCAAGATGGAAGATTTGCTTTTCGTGAAGGAATTCCATGTACCGGTTTTTCAGGAGAAGAAACCTGATGAGAAAACGGATGATCAATGGAAGTTGCTGCATCGACAAGTCTGTGGTTCGATAAGGCAGTGGATAGATGATAATGTTCTGCATCATGTTGAAACAGAGACTAATGCTCGTTCTTTGTGGTTGAAGCTGGAGCAGTTGTATGCTCGGAAGACCGGGAATAATAAGATGTTCATGATCAAGAAGTTGATTGAGTTGAGGTATCAGGATGGTACTCCGATGACGGATCACTTGAATGCGTTTCAGGGATTAATCAACAAGCTTTCTGACATGGGTATTCATTTTGAAGATGAGATTCACGGTTTGTGGCTTCTTGGTACATTACCGGATTCTTGGGAAGTGTTCACGATGTCTCTTTGTAACTCCGCAGCGAATGGCGCTATTTCGATGGACTTAGTGAAGAACAGTGTCTTGAATGAGGAAACGAGAAGGCAGTCAAATCCTAGTTCCTCGCGTTCAGATGTTATGGTTACTGAGTCAAGGGGGAGGAGTTCATATCGTGAGTCCAAGAAGGAGAAGAACAGGAGCAGAAGCAAATCTAATAGATTTGCGAATTTGGAGTGCCACTACTGTCATAAGAAAGGGCACTTGAAGAAAGATTGCTGGAAGTTGAAAAAGGACAGCAAGCAAGGAAATCGTCAAGGAGATGGTGAAGATCGGGTGACTGTCACCGAGGATCAGTTTCTTATTCTTGACGAGGGTGATGCCATTAATGTTGCATGCCAGGACACCAGTTGGGTTGTTGATAGTGGAGCTACTACTCATGCTACATCGCAGCGGGATTTGTTCACTACCTATACTCCAGGTAGTTATGGTTCAGTTAAGATGGGTAATGATGGTTTGGCTCAGGTTGTTGGCATTGGTGATATTTGCTTGGAGACGAGTCTTGGTACAAGACTTCTGCTTAAGGGAGTTAAGCATGTCCCAGATGTTCGGTTGAATCTGATTTCTACAGGAAGACTTGATGATGAGGGTTTCTACAGTTTATTCGGTGGTGGTAAATGGAAGCTCTCACGTGGTTCTATGGTTATGGCTCGAGGTAATAAGTCTTCATCTTTCTATTGGATGCAGGCTAAGGTCTCCAAAGACATTGTTAATGCAGTGGAGAATGATGATGCCATGGAGTTATGGCATAAGAGACTCGGTCATATTAGTGAGAAGGGATTGTCTGTGTTGTCAAAGAAGGAGGCTATTCCAGGGATCTCCGGTATGCACTTACAGAAGTGTGAGCATTGTTTTGCTGGGAAACAACACAGAGTATCGTTCAAGTCTTCTGCACCTTCGAGGAAACCCGAGATACTTGACTTGGTGCATTCAGATGTGTGTGGTCCAATGAAGACAAAATCTCTTGGTGGTGCATCATATTTTGTCACATTCATTGATGATCATTCGAGGAAGTTGTGGGTTTTCACTATGAAGACGAAGGATCAGGTTCTGGGATATTTCAAGCATTTTGTGGCATTGGTTGAGAGACAGACGGGAAAGAAGTTGAAGTGTATCCGTAGTGATAATGGTGGTGAGTATTCTGGACCATTTGATGCTTATTGCAGGGAACATGGTATTAGGCATCAGTTCACGCCGCCTAAGACTCCACAGTTGAATGGGTTGGCAGAGAGGATGAACAGAACGATTGTCGAGAGGATGAGATGTTTGATTTCGCAGTCAGGCTTACCGATGACTTTCTGGGGTGAAGCTTTGAGCTCGGTTGTTCACGTGTTGAACTTGTCACCAAGTGCTCCATTGGATGGTGACATTCCAGAGAGAGTTTGGACCGGCAAGAATGTTTCTTACGGTCATTTAAGGGTCTTTGGGTGCAAGGCTTTCGTGCACATTCCTAAAGACGAAAGGTCGAAGCTTGAGATGAAGTCGCGGCAATGTGTTTTCATTGGTTATGGTCAGGATGAGTTTGGATACAGGTTTTATGATCCCGTTGAGAAGAAGCTCATAAGGAGCAGAAATGTTGTGTTCATGGAAGATCAAACGATTAAGGACATTGAAAAGTCCGAAAAACCAGCTCAGAGAAATGAAGGTTTGATTGATTCAGCGGTTTTTCCTTCTACATCAGTCCACGGTCAGAATGAGGGTGAGGTTCATGTTGATACACCTGGTGCAGATGATGCTCCCGCACATGATGATGACGGTATTGGTGATCATGGTGACGATCATGGTGAGACACCAACTACCGAGAACCTACCTGCTGTTAGAAGATCCGAGAGAGGTCCAACACCGTCGACAAGGTATAAACCTAGTGAGTATGTGTTACTTACTGATGGGGGAGAACCAGAAAGCTTTGGTGAAGCTTTGGAGGATGAACACAAAGAGAAATGGTTAGAAGCCATGGGAGAAGAGATGGGTTCTTTTGATGAGAACGACACATATGAGTTGGTGAAGTTGCCTAAGGGTAAAAAGGCGTTGCTTAATAAGTGGGTGTATAGGATTAAGCATGAAGATACCAGTTTGCTACCTCGATACAAGGCTAGATTGGTTGTGAAAGGATTCAACCAAAAGAAGGGGATTGATTATGATGAAATCTTTTCTCCTGTTGTGAAGATGTCATCCATTCGGGTTGTACTTGGACTGGCAGCGAGTCTTGATCTAGAGGTTGAGCAGATGGATGTAAAGACGGCTTTCCTTCATGGTGATTTGGAGGAGGAGATTTACATGGTACAACCAGAAGGCTTTGTGGAAAAAGGCAAAGAGGAGTTAGTTTGTCGCTTGAAGAAAAGCCTTTACGGATTGAAGCAAGCACCGAGGCAGTGGTACATGAAGTTTAAGTCGGTTATGGGGGAGCATGGTTATAAGGAGACTACTTCAGATCATTGTGTATTTGTACAGGTGTTTGGTGATGATGATTTTATCATCTTGTTGTTGTATGTTGACGACATGTTGATTGTGGGCAGGAACTTGAGCAGAATTCAAGAGTTGAAGAAGCAGCTGAGCAAGTCCTTTGCCATGAAAGATTTGGGTCCAGCGAAGCAGATTCTTGGTATAAGAATTGTTCGAGATAGAGGTGAGAAGCTGATTCACTTGTCTCAGGAGAAGTACATTGAGAAGGTACTTCAAAGGTTTCACATGGACAAGTCTAAAGTTGTAAGCACTCCTCTTGCTACACACTTTAGATTAACCAGTCAACAGAGTCCGAAAACAAATGCAGAGAAGGAAGATATGGCGAGGGTTCCATATGCTTCTGCAGTTGGTAGCTTGATGTATGCTATGGTTTGTACAAGACCAGATATAGCTCATGCAGTTGGAACAGTAAGTCGTTTTCTTTCGAAACCAGGGAGAGAACATTGGAATGCTGTGAAGTGGATTTTAAGATATCTTCGAGGGACTTCTAATTTGAAGCTTACCTTTGGAGGTGATAAGCCATTACTTGTGTGTTACACAGATGCTGATATGGCTGGGGATGTTGATTCCAGTAAGTCTACTTCGGGTTACTTGGTAACATTTGCAGGAGGAGCTGTGGCATGGCAGTCAAGGTTACAAAAGTGTGTTGCACTTTCTACCACTGAAGCTGAGTTTATAGCCGCAACGGAAGCTTGTAAGGAGTTGTTGTGGATGAAGAATTTTCTTGATGAGATTGGTTTCAGGCAAGAAAAGTATGAGCTGCTTTGTGATAGTCAAAGCGCGATTTGTCTCGGGAAGAACTCGACATTTCATTCGAGGTCGAAACACATCAACAAGAGGTATCATTGGATACGTGATGTGGTTGCTTCTAAGGAAGTGGAACTTGTAAAAGTTCATACGGATGATAATGGAGCTGATATGATGACCAAGTCATTACCGAGATGGAAGCTTGAGGTTTGCCGAGAGATAGCCGGTATGGCTGTTTCCTCCACCTAGTCGGAGGGGGAGTTTGTTGGTGGTCCTTCCTAGTGGAGGCAACATTATGGGGACTTAATTATCATTAGGCCCCATGTAAATAATCTTTTCCTGTGTGTAATAAGTGTGTTTTTCACTCTTTATTGTTTGCAAGTCGTGCACAAGAAAAACAGAAGAAGACAGAGAGCAAAAAGAAGTGAAGAGAAGAAAGAGAGGTGAAAGTCAAGTTTCGCCAGTTTTGGTCAAAGCCTCGATCGGACATTCAAACGTGGTCTGATCTTTCTGAAACTTTGGGGAAAGCTTCATGACTCAGTGATCTTCAGATTCAACGGTGGGTTTTGTATTTCAACGGTTGGTTTGTTGTGAATCGGAGTTTTAGTGAAGCGGTTCTGTTTTGAAGCGAGCTGAGACCAGTGTTCAGTGTTTGGGAAATCCAACGGTGAGATCTTCTCTTCTTGAGCTGAAATTTTGCAGAGGTGTTCTTGACTCGTTTATCTAGGATTTGTACGGTGGAGATTGGATTTAGTGACCGGAATCCTAGTGAACGTAGAGTCGTTTGAGGCTGCATATTTCTGAGCTTTGTATAGCTCTCTTGTTGATTCTTTGTTGTGTTGGAGATTGCTCTTGTCGAGCCTTACTCTCTGGTGTTGTTCTTTGGAACAGAGAGGACGTGGTTGTACTCAAAACTATTTCATATAGTGGATTTGGAGTGGACTACGGTCCCGTGGTTTTTCCTTCTCACATCGAGGAGGTTTTCCACGTAAAAATTGTGGTGTCTCGTTTCATTTCGTTTTTGATATTGTTTCTGCCATCATCATTTATATTTTTCTCACAGACTCACACAAGTGCGGGAAACTCATATTCCGCTGCGCCTTATCGCGTTTCCGTGTTTCCCCATCAATAAGAGGTTCCAAACTTCTTAAGTCTAAAAAGCATCTCAAACTCTTCCCAACGATGAATACCCAACCCTCCTTGTGCTTTAGGCCTACAAACATCAGCCTTTTCCACTCTTGCACCAGCAGCCGTGGAGGTTTATTTCTCCAAAGAAACCAGAACATAGCGAATCGATCTTAGAGTGGAAACTCTTTGGAAAGACAAAAACCGAGCAACATAAGTTCATCATTCCAGATGTAACCGAGGCAATAAGGGTGACCTTACCGGCAAAGGATGAAGCTCGCTAGTGATCTTATCAATAAACGGTTGAAGCATGGCCATTGATTCTCGCCCCAAGTATCTCGTTGGGCATTTACCGATATTTATACCAGCCAAAGCACTTACCGCAGAAGCTTCTATGTCCGAGTACAACCAAAAAGCAACTCGACTTATCTGGATTCATATCCAAATCGCAAAAACTTTTAAAATCAAAGAGGACATCATTAATACTGGAGATAGAAGCTCTGGAGCCATCAGAACACAAGAAGATCATCCGTGGACAGAAGGTCAGTGATCCTCAGGTCATAGCATTTCAGGTGAATCTTATGACGTTTTAGGGATTAAGACGATGGAATTACTATTCATGTCGCTTAGAAACCTTCCTTTTCGAAAGAATTCCTTAACCACTTCCAATACATTATGACCAACCACTTCTCAAGAAGCCCTTAGAAACTCCATGTGTAGCCATCGAGACCAGGGATTTTCAAAGCCTAAGACTGGGCTTTGAAAAGCAGCTATATGCACGTCTGAGCATCTAAATGGCAAGAAGTTCTGCAACTGATCCAAGGAGCAAGGGGAGGATTCTATTTCGGTATTACCGAGGGTATTGGTAAAGTAATCCACATAATGCGCTTTATCCAATCAGTCATTGTAATCTCTCTATCCATGTCGTCTCTAACCAGATGGATATGATTGCGAGAGGCCCTATGTTCGACCATTTTATGGAAGAACGGTGTGTTTTTATCCCCGACATGACACTAATCTTACCCTTGAACGCTGATGGAAATTTTTTCCTCTGACGTTACCAGCATTTGCCATTTTGATCTTTCCCTATGCTAAAGATTTGATGTCTCTCGATCAGGTGAGGTAAGTAATTGGCGTTGAAGCGCCTCCACCTTAGCAGCTTGCTCCTGAACCCTCTCTGATATCCCACTAAAATACCGCTTATTGGTTTTCCTAAATATCCCCTTCATCATCTTAAAAGATCGCAAAAGCTTAAATTGGTTAGTACTTTGGATAGCCTGACAATTCCAAGCCTCACGCGCTGATTCTTCGTACTTCGGGTGATCGATGAAGTGGTGATCAACCTTGAACGGCTCTAGAACCCTTCAATGGATAGACGGCAACCAGAATAGGTACGGAATGTGAACCAATTGGCGAGGTTCAAGATACTCCGCATAACCATTTAGGAAGAGTTGAGCCCTTCTCTGATTAATAAGAGCATGATCAATATTTTTGGATATAGGATTGTCAACCTTATTATTCCACCAAGAGAAAGGCAATCCTTTGGTATGAGCTTCAAACACTTCACTTTCTTGCGTAGCAAGATTTTAATTATTCCATACCTGAAATATCCACATAGAGTGTGGTTGAAGTCTCCAACCACTGCCCGTGTTCATCTTGCAACCGGAGTCGTTGCATTCAAGACAACCAATTCCTCCCAAAGTGGTTTCATCGCTTCAACTTCCTTAAGGCCTTATACAGAGTAGTTGTAATATTGATATTCTCTAGGGGAATAAAGAAGCCACGAGTAACCGCCTGCGCTGAAGCTTGATAGAGGGCCATTGAGGTATTAAGTTTCCATACAACCCCGATCCTAGACGTTTCGTAGTGATCCTAGTTCGCAAAAAAACTTCCATCTCCTAGGAATAGAATTACTTATCTTATTTATATTAGAGAGTTGTATGTCCGTTTCCAAATACGCTACAAAAGATGGTTATGGCTTGCAATACATTCCTTGACCATTGTGTGCCGTCTTCTCATATTCCGTCCTCTTACATTCCATGTAAAAAAAATATAATGATAATGAGTTAGGCTTGTGTGGCCTTAGAGCCACTCTTCCGGTTAGAAACCGTGAAGAAGGGAGCTTCTAGATGTTCATTTTCTTTCCCCACATTTGAAGTATGAGGGCTTGACTCTTTATGGATGAAAATTACGGTTATGGACGTACTTCTGTATCAATGGAGACAACCCGAGGTGTTTGAGGGAAGTCCTCCTTAACCGCACTCTACTTAGGCCCCGAATGGTACGACGATTCGGTTAAGGTGTGATGACCCTAATCATGGTCTACCACTGAATGGTATTTCGATTTGACACTGATGCGATTCATTTACTTTTATAAGTTGATTAGTTCTTTACAAATTATGCATCACCCAAATCGCACCAAAAAGTTGCGTTTGTTGTGCGATTAGATATTTTTTAATTCTATAATTTTATCATATTACTAATTACATTTAATTTTATAATTATTAATTAAAATATATTATTTCATTAATTTCGTTTCTAATTTCACGAAAATTGGAATTTTGTGGTTTTGATGGGAAAACGAAATTTCACGGTTTGACGGGAAAACCGAATTTCACGGTTTTGACGGAAAAAGGAATTTCGCGGTTTTGGCGGGAAACAGAATTTTGCGGTTTTGACGGAAAAACTGAACTTTGCGATTTTGACGGGAAAACGGAATTTCGCGGTTTTGGGGGAAAAACAGAATTTCATTGCTTTGGCGGGAAATCGAAATTTCACGGTTTTGGCGGGAAAACGGAATTTCACGGTTTTGGCGTGAAAACGGAATTTCACGGTCTTTGCGGGAAAACGGAATTTCATGGTTTTTGCGGGAAACGGAATTTCACGATTTTGGCGCGAAAACAGAATTTCATGGTTTTGGCGGGAAAACGGAATTTCATGGTTTTGGCGGGAAACAGAATTTCACGGTTTTGGCGAGAAAATAGAATTTCATGGTTTTGGCGGAAAAACAAAATTTCATGGTTTTGGCGAGAAAACAAAATTTCACGGTTTTGGCGGGAAAACAGAATTTTACGATTTTGGCGGGAAAAAAGAATTTAGCGGTAACGACGGGAAAATGTAATTTCACGGTTTTTGCGGGAAAACGGAATTACAGCTAAATCCCGTTTTCCCGCCAAAACCATGAAATTCCGTTTTCCCTCCAAAACCATGAAATTCTGTTTTCCCGTCAAAACCGTGAAATTCCGTTTCCCGCAAATACCATGAAATTCCGTTTTCCCGTTGTTACCGCTAAATTCCGTTTTCCCGCCAAAACCGTGAAATTCCGTTTTCCCGTCGTTACCGTGAAATTCCGTTTTTCCGCCAAAACCATGAAATTTCGTTTCCCGCCAAACCGTGAAATTCTGTTTTCCCGCAAAAACCGTGAAATTATGTTTCTCGCCAAAACCATGAAATTCCATTTTCCCGCAAAAACCGTGAAATTCCTTTTTTTCCGCCAAAACCGTGAAATTCCATTTTCCTGCTAAAACCATGAAATTCTGTTTTCCCGCCAAAACCATGAAATTCTGTTTTTCCCCCAAAACAACGAAATTCCGTTTTCTCGCCAAAACCGTGAAATTCCGTTTTCCCGCCAAAACCGTGAAATTCAGTTTTCTCGCCAAAACCGTGAAATTATGTTTTTCCGCCAAAACCGTGAAATTCTGTTTTCCCGCCAAAACCGTGAAATACTGTTTTCTCGCCAAAACCGTGAAATTCCGTTTCCCGCAAAAACCGTGAAATTATGTTTTCCCGCCAAAACCGCAAAATTCTGTTTTCTCGCCAAAACCGCGAAATTTTGTTTTCTGACAAAACCGCAAAATTATGTTTTCCCGCCGAAACCGTAAAATTCCATTTTTGTCAAAACCGCAAAATTCTGTTTTTTTGTCAAAATGCGAAATTCCGTTTGCCAAAAAACATAATTTTAATTAATAAATTAATTAATAATATTAAAATATTTTTTTATCATAATCACATATAAATCACTTTCTCATTCAAGAATGTATGGTAATCACATCGCACCCAAAACATAACTCTATTCATAATTTTAACCAACCTCATCGCTTCCAAAACACATCACTTCCACATACAAATCGCAGTCACACTTAAATCGAGGTGCCATTCGGGGCCTTAATATCCACCGTGCCTTCTGAATTATCATGACGACTCACAACCACAACTTCTGAGCACTCAACTTGAATGTCAGTAAAAGCCGCTTCACACAACAATGTATCAGGGGTCGAAACAGAAGCCACACTAAGAGGAATCACATCATCTGAAACTACAACCTCATTACTCTTATCACCGACCTTACTAACATCATTCTGATCGATCGAAATAGAAGAAGTACACTTTTATCACTCGATCCTCAACCGTAAGAGTTATGTTCGTTGAATGTTGTGGAATCCTAGACCTTCCTTGCCTAGATTTCCGACCAGACCTCTCTACTGACAGACCTTCTCACCTTTTTCCGAGTTTCTCATGGTACGGTGACTTTTGACGTTACAGAAACCACTACCATGCATGAACTTCCGACAATCGAAACACTACAACATCAACCTCTCTACCATTTGAAATACCTAATATGATTCTTTTAGGAAGGTCCGGCAACAGTTTGACATGAATCCAAATCTTTGCAATCTCCAAAATTTATTTCTTCACTCTTTCAGGAGCCAGAGATACGGGTTTGCCAACAGATTTGGATAGTATACTGTGGCTCTGCTTGTTGAACATAAGATAAGGTACTCCCTTGAGTTCACAGGAACCACGGCCGGTCGAAACGACATCGAATGAGATGATATTTTTACGTCGCCACTTACATGATGGTTTAAAAGATAATAAACCATCATGCTCGTCCAACTGAATTGGCTCCATTCTCAAAAGCTTCATTATCAAAAGGGAACATCGTAGCAACCAGTAATTGTAATAATTTTCGATGATGAGAATGCAGACATGGTAGAGTCTGTGGTCGCACTTATGAATATGGTGGTGGACATGGACATAACATTTTTGGCATAACATGAAATTGGATATGTACGTATGCCAAAATGTGCAGCCAATCTGTAAGAAAAATTACATAAGACAGGAGGAACGATATTAAACCGATTTCATCTCGGTTGAATACTTTTCCTTTAATGACCTATGTAATAATACTCATTTTATGTCACAAGTTTCTTGCTAATAGGATCAACAAAGAACTTAGATTGATATGACATGTTGTCATGAATTGGGATTCATGATGGAGACATCAGCCTGGAAGACAATGTTACAATGCGCATTATAGACGATATTTATCATGTATCAGAAATAAAGGACTCCCTCGAAAGCGTGAAGGACATACTTGGTAATGCAAAGATCATAATAGGCCTAGATGAGCCGGTTTTCAATGCTATAGGGAACCAAATTTTATATTCCCCTAAAATCTCGTGGAATTTTCTTAAGTTCCAGAGATATCTGCAATAATAGATAAAATGACATTGATTTTTTTTGCATTACATCGGAGAGGGTACATACATTGGAAGAGTGCTAATGATGTCCTCCTGATTATAAATATGATTGCATCATATGTTTTTTTGGCCAAAATCACTATTTTTTTGGTTAAAATAGATCATTGTGTATGATGGTTTGATGAAAGTGAATTCCCAGCGTTTGGGGGAGGATTGAGAGAATCACCAAATGATATCACCTAATGTATACACTCTTTGCTTATCTTGATTCTCCTACTAATCACGCGAGGTGGAAGTTCAAAAAGGATCAAAGAAAATAATGCATGACCAAAGTTGGTTATGTTGGTTATCCTATAATGGGATTCATTCGAGACGGATATTCTGGAAGAGTTATCATCTCAAGGGGGAGAATTAAAGAATTCTACATCGACAAAAAGATTATAAAATTGACATCCCAGATTTGATCATTCCGGTGAGTTCATGTTACAATTTTTTTTTTGATGAGATAATGTAGAACTTACAGTTGGTTATGTTCACACTCAAACTATAAAGAAATCCAAGGGATTGCAATGGCCAATTTAGGTGAAATTTAATCTACATGTTTTAGCTAAGAACATGCAGTTTTGCATGTAGTAATGATTATACATATAAGGCCAATGAATTGAAAGAAATATATCTCCCATGTCATTGATTCATGGTTGGAGATCATATATATTTCTTGGGAAAATTATTTATCTAGTATGAAAAAGTATAGTTATTACTAGAGTAGGATTAATTTTTTAACCTTGTTTCTCATGATTTTTGCCTAAATTACCCCTATCATCATTTGGAAGGAAAAAAAAAATTACCGAAATGCCATTATGATTTTTTTCACATCAGCGAAAAAATCAAATATTTACGAAAATGCCACATTCCCTGCAAAATTAAATCCGCAGTCACGTGTTGCAGATTTTTGTGGTTGCGGATTTGTTTGTGTAATTACGGAAATGATGTTACAGATTTAAATGCAAGTGTCGCATATTTGTTTTTTCGTTGCGGATTTAAAATAAATCTGCGACAAAGGAAATGTACTTTTTTAATTACTAAATTAGTTCGTAGTGTGGCAGATTTGTTCCATGTGTTGCAGTTTTTTTTGGTATACTTGCGGATTTGTTCGTTTTTGTAAAAATGAGTTCGAAGATTTTTTTTGCTAGTGTTGAAGATTTTCATGTGTTTTTGCAGTTTTTTCAAGATTTTGTGGATTGTTTATGCAGATTTTATTCCTAGTGTTGCAGTTTTTTTGTACGTGTTGCAGATTTTGAAAAACTCTGTAACACAGGCAAAAGGTTTAAAAAAATTACAAAACTAGTATTCTAGTGTTACAGATTTAGTTGATGTGTTGCAGATTTGTTTTTTGTGTTTACTGATTTTTTTTTAAATTGATGACGTGACATTTTTACTCATCTTTTTTTTTATTGCGGATTTGTTATCCTATTTCCTTAAATAGTTTTACAAGTTAATCTATAATTGAAAAAATAGTTTTATCTTGTAAATAATGACTTTTTAAATTCCAAATATTACATTGTATTAATCTATATAGGGGGAAAACATTCATTTTGGTTGTAATATTTTAATATAGTTTTAATATAAAATAAAAATTAGTTTTTAAGCATAATATGTTTACAAAATAAATTTATAAGTTCCAAATTTATTTGTTTCGTTAAATAAATTTGTAATATTAAGAAAATTTAAACTTAATCTCTTTAAAATTTTGAAATATATTCAGATACCATTTTTGTATTTTTAAATTGAATATTGTGTTTAAAATCTTTCCTTTTACGAACCACCAATTATTTTTGGTAAGTCCATATACTAAATCGATTTTTTCGTAATTGGAAACTTTTTTTAAACCCCAATTTATTCGTTTAGGATAGATATGCAAAGAATATTATGACTGCATTTATGTTTTTATATTACAGAATTTATTGTATTTTTATGTAAAATATTGACCAAAAATCGTGATATAGTTATAATATCGTGATATAGTTTTTTAAATTTGAAACAAATAGTTTACAAATAAATTTATAATTTCCAACCATTGTAATTTGATTTTCTTTTAAAATTCTTTTCTTTTACGAACCAGCAATAATTATAGCTATAACTGTTTACAAATTCGATTTATTCTAAAAAAGGAAACCTGATTATTTTTTACATAAATCGTTTATGACTAATAAGGAAAGCTTTTTATGACCAAATTTATGGGTTTTTATTACATAATTTATTGTTTTTAATGCAAAATTTCGAACAAAAAAACGTCATCTGCAACATAGGGTTTTAGAACGACTTCCGTAACTGGAAATTTGTCTGAAAGAGCTCAATTGGTACGTGTTAGTGATCTTTTCTGCTCGTCAACAACAACAATTGTTCATGGTTCCGATTGTTATACTTTGTGGTGACTGGAAATTTGACGAAACGAGATGGAAATTTGCTGTGGATGAAAGAGGAACAAGAACAGTAGGAGTCGATGATAAACTTTCATTCAGCAGATTCATAGAAAGGGTTTACAAGGATTATGGAGTTGACTATAAGACTTACATTGCTGAGTTTAGTTATATGCTTCCAAAGGCGGTTTTGGTTGGCTTAGCGAACAGCATACCTCCTGCGCCTGTTGGTGATGATAGACAACTGAAATATTTCTTAGATCAGTTCAAAGATAAGACATGCAGGTTGTGTGTTACATTTAAGAAGAGAACATCCGCTTTTGAGAATTCTGAGTGTAGCACGGAAGAGTCTGCGGAAGATGAGGACAGCGATGGAGAAGGATTGATTTTTGATTGGTGTGAAGATTCGGATGGTGCTAGTTTGGGTGACGAGGATTACGATTTGTATGGGAAATTTCTGAGAGAGTTTGAGGAACCTTCTTTGCCAAAGAAGAAAAAATATTTTGGGAAAGATGTCCAAGAAGGTGTTGATGATGAGAATTACAGGAACATAGAGTTACAAGCCTTGGATATTGTTGTTGGGCAAAGGTACGATAGCAAAGATGAATTGGTTAATAGGTTGCAGCTTCTCTCACTAGCGAGAAAGTTTGACTTTAACCGTGTAGAGTCAAGGCCGGAATTGTTGATTGTTCAATGCTGGGTAGAAGGATGCACATGGAGAGTTCGTGCCGGGACATTTGGAGATTCGCCTAGTTTTCACATCAAGGTATACATTAAAGATCATACTTGTTCTGTCACAGAACGAGGTGGGCGTAGTCGCCAAGCCACGAAAAATATCTTGGGGCAGTTGTACTACGATTCGGTTGGTTGCGTTGGGCCAAAAGTGATACCAGATCATGTTGCTGTGGCTTTGAACTTCAATTTGGTATCAAGGTATGTTCTAATGTCCTTATACTGGTTGCAGTTTTTTTTCAATAATTTGTTTGTTACAGATTTGTTTCTAGTTATTACAACTTGTTGCAGATTTTTTTACGGGAAACATCTTTAATATAAGTTGTATATATGGCAGATTGATTACTGGAAAGCTCATCGGGCTCTTGCATACGCACGTTTGTTGGCTAATGGTAGCCACGAGAGTGGATATGCGGAACTTCCTTCGTATTTGTACTTGATAAGAAAGGCTAATCCGGGGACTTTTACACGTTTAGCGGTGGACGAGGAAGGCCGATTCAAGTACTGTTTTATCTCTTTCGGTGCAAGTATCAATGGCTTACAATACATGAGAAAAGTGGTTGTTGTCGATGGGACATATCTGAAAGGGAGATATAAAGGGACACTCTTGGTCGCAACATGTCAAGATGGTAACTTCCAAATATTCCCTATAGCATTTGCGGTCGTTGACACGGAGAACGATGAATCATGGGAATGGTTCTTCATACAACTGAACCGTGTATTTCCAGACGAGGCTGGTCTATCCATTATTTCCGACAGACATAGATCGATAGCTACAGCCATTGGAAAAGTCTATCCACTGGCTACTAGGGGTATATGCACTTATCATATGTACAAAAACATACTAGTGCGATTTAAAGGTGGTGACGCATTCCGGCTAGTAAAGAAGGCAGCAAACGCGCATAGGATATCTGATTTTAATGTCATATTTAGTGAGATCCAAAACCTCAAACCGGGCCTCCATGCTTATCTCGAGAAAGCTGATGTTAAGGTGTGGAGTCGTGCTCATTTTCCAGGTCAGAGATACAATATTTTAACTTCCAATATAGCCGAGTCGATCAACAGGGTCTTGTCAGATGCGAGAACTCTGCCAATTACCAAGCTCTTAGACGCCATTCGGTCCATGTTAACAAGATGGTTCTCCGCTAGGAGGCGGGCTGCAGAACAAATGTGTACTAGGTTGACGGATGCTGCCAAAAAACTGATTGAGGTTAGTGGTCATAAATTTCAAATGTTTTCTCCAAAATCTAAGCGTATTGAATACTGTTTGCTTGCAGCCCCGTGTTACTGCAGCTAGACTGTTGGCAGTACAGGAAATAGATGCTGATCAAGTACACATTACTACCGGAAGGCATTCACATGTTGTCAACGTACGTGAACGACAATGTTCATGTAAAAGGTTCGATGTTCATCAATTACCTTGTGTTCATGCTATCGCCGCTGGAGTATCTAAGAAGATTAATGCGCTTGGTCTTTCGTCTCCGTATTATTTCAAGAGCTGCCTTATCAACGCTTACGCTATGTCTATAATGCCAAGAGATGTAGCTCAGCATGTTCCTGAACTCATTGCAGCACAACAGTGTCTACCTCCTATACCTCGTCAGCCTCCTGGAAGACCTAAGAACAGTCAGTACAAGTCTGCTTTGGAGAAGGCTTTGTTTAGAAAACGCCCCAGGAAGACACATATTTGCTTGAAGTGCAACCAAAGTGGGCATAACAGTCGTACTTGTGGGCGTCATCCAAAATAGACATTTCTGAATTTTTTTTTAAAATTTGGTGTTATCTTTTACTCTATTAAAAATTTGAGGATTCTTGTGATTAAAACAAATTGTTATTTTATAATTTTTTATTATTTTCAGTTTAGATGTTAAAATGGAAAAAAATTTCAAAAAAAGAAATCTTAAAGTTCTTTTAATGCCGTCATTTAAGGTATTTTTATAATTAATCATAATTGCAAAAAAAGCCAAATCAAACAATCCGGAAATAGTATGTGTTGTTTTTGGTTTAGGGTTAGTATCCTTAGAAGTATATTCGTTGGAGTTTAGGAAGTTTTTTTTAAATCAAATTATGAACTTATGGTTTAGGGTTTAGGGTTAGTATCCTTAGAAGTATATTCGTTGGAGTTTAGGAAGTTTATTTTTAATCAAATTATGAACTTATGGTTTAGGGGTTAGGGTTAGTATCCTTAGAAGTATATTCGTTGGAGTTTAGGAAGTTTTTTTTTAATCAAATTATGAACTTATGGTTTAGGGGTTAGGGTTAGTATCCTTAGAAGTATATTCGTTGGAGTTCAGGAAGTTTTTTTTAAATCAAATTATGAACTTATGGTTTAGGGTTTAGGGTTAGTATCCTTAGAAGTATACTCGTTGGAGTTTAGGAAGTTTTTTTAATCAAATTATGAAATTATGGTTTAGGGGTTAGGGTTAGTATCCTTAGAAGTATATTCGTTGGAGTTTAGGAAGTTTTTTTAAATCAAATTATGAACTTATGGTTTAGGGGTTAGGGTTAGTATCCTTAGAAGTATATTCGTTGGAGTTTAGGAATTTTTTTTAATTAAATTATGAACTTATGGTTTAGGGTTTATGGTTAGTATCCTTAGAAGTATATTCGTTGGAGTTTAGGAAGTTTTTTTAATCAAATTATGAACTTATGGTTCAGGGGTTAGGGTTAGTATCCTTAGAAGTATATTCGTTGGAGTTTAGGAAGTTTTTTTTAATCAAATTATGAACTTATTGTTTAGGGGTTAGGGTTAGTATCCTTAGAAGTATATTCGTTGGAGTTTAGGAAGTTTTTTTTTAATCAAATTATGAACTTATGGTTTAGGGTTTAGGGTTATTATCTTTAGAAGTATATTCGTTGGAGTTTAGGAAGTTTTTTTTAATCAAATTATGAACTTATGGTTTAGGGGTTAGGGTTAGTATCCTTAGAAGTATATTCGTTGGAGTTTAGGAAGTTTTTTTTAATCAAATTATGAACTTATGGTTTAGGGGTTAGGGTTAGTATCCTTAGAAGTATATTCGTTGGAGTTTAGGAAGTCTTTTTTTAATCAAATTATGAACTTATGGTTTAGGGGTTAGGGTTAGTATCCTTAGAAGTATATTCGTTGGAGTTTAGGAAGTTTTTTTTAATCAAATTATGAACTTATGGTTTAGGGGTTAGGGTTAGTATCCTTAGAAGTATATTCGTTTATATTAAACAGATTTTCTATATAGGCTTTAGGGTATAGGGTTTAGGATTTAGGGTTTAGGGTTAGGGTTAATACCCTTAGAAGTCTATTCGTTTAATAATCAAATTATGAACTTAGGGTTTAGTTAATCTAGGGTTTAGGGTATTGGGGTTAGGGTTATTATTTTAAGTTTTTGGGTTTCTGAATTAGGGTATATGCCCTATAGTAGCTTATTTGAATATTATGAACGTTTTTTCGATCCAATTTACAACATAGGGTTTAGGGTATTGGAAATCAAGGGTTAATTTAGCCAATTATAAGTTTAATAGGTAGAGAAAAATCCAAAAAATGATTAATTCGCTGGGAATAGACAAATCCGCTACGATTATATATAAATCCGCAACGAATACATAGATTCGCCAAAAAAACATAACGTTAATGTTGACCAGACTGACACTAATACGCATCAAGTACCAACTAAAAACCATTCAAAATGAAACAAGAACAAATCAAACAAGCATAAGATTGATACTAGGATCAAGCTTGTGTGGCAGGCCGTGGTTGATGGCCTATATCGGCACCTCTGACCGGGTCAGACATCTGTTGTTTCTTCTCTGGGCATTCATCAAAAATTTCAGCTGCGAGCTTCAAGCGCATGTCGCCAATGATCTCGTCGCGCATATCATCCATCTGTACACCAAGAGCAAGGCACTCGACGAACTTCAAGGCATAAACTCCACAATCACCAACTTGATTATTTTGTGGTATGTTCTTGATGTAGTTAACTTTGAATGGATGCCAATTCCATTTGCCACCATCACCTAACAAGTGCATAGAAATTAGGAAATTAACGAGTAGATAACAAAATTAAATATTGATGAATTGATAAAGGATCATAATCACCTTTTGCAGTCTCTGATCTGATCCAATATGGTAGCATTTTTGCATACTTCTTGACCTGATTAGTAATCAACTGCTCGCTCCCATCGCTGATGATTCCGTCGTAGACGTCAATCTTCCTATTAGGAAAATCAAGCTCACATGCCACCCAATGGTTGTTGTTGGAGTTGTGGCAAAAATAGACATAATCCACTTCGTCAATCCATCTCTTGTTGGAACTGCTATCATCACTGATACAAACACCAGAGTACACATCTTGGTAGCCAGACTTGAATATGAACTTTGCCTTCTTCTTCTCAAATTCCTTGGTCTCCTGATACCAAAAACTGATAAACATTTGGTCGATGAAAGCTACACGGTCTGTCCGGTAAGGATTTTCTTCATGAAGCAAGCGTTTGCGAAACATTCGCATGGCTCCCGAAATATGTTGAAAGTGAGGAGAATGTTAGTAAGTAACAAATTATCCGCAACTATACCAACAATAAACAGAACAAGGAAATTTAGACCCAATTTTAGACAAAATAAATCCGCAAGAATGACAAAGATGTCACCTGGTCGCCTAACCAACCATATTCAGCTTCTGTCCAGTCTTCCTTCTTCGTCATTAGCCTTTTGTAGAAGTTAACTTCAGGGTTGAATGTGCTAATTGGCTCCTCCCTTTCAAAAAACATTGACAACACAGGTTCTATTTTAGTGTTGTCCCACAAAAATAAGTGCACAAGTAAATTCAGATACTCACTCATCCTGTTGTATGAAGTCTCTGAGATTCTGAAGTTTCCTCTCTTCCACTTTCTCAAATGGGTCATACGCGTAGTCGCTTGGGAATTTTCCAAATGCTGCCTTGGTTGACATGATCCTCTTCACGACTGAGCTTGGGACATATGGTTCAAGTTGTGACTTAGCCAAAAGTTTGATCCGTCCCTCGGCTGCATCTCCGTTGTTTTTCCGCAGCTGTGTGGCTAGCTTGTCCAAATGCTTTCCGAATTCTGTGCTATCCTCGTCGCCTACATCTTCAACTACAAGTTTCCCAACTTTTGTCTTTCGCTTTCCTATGTTCTTCGGTGTCACAAACTTCTCTGCTGGCTCAACTTTAACCTTGACCAATTTCTCTGAATTTCCAGTCTTTTTCCCAACAGCTCTTTTCTTTCCCTTCTTCGCTTTTGGCTCTTTTTCAACATGACTAGGTCTCTCTAACCATGACTGCAATCAGTAGTAACATATCAACAGAAGTTCACGATAAAAAATTATAAACTCAGAAAAAAAGAAAGCATTCTCATACCAGGTTTTCAGATGCACTGTCCTTCCTGTCTTTTTCTCCATTTAAATCAGTAGTTCATCAAGAATTATTAAACATTACTTACTGGAGTGTCTGGTGTATTGTTTTCAACATCATTGTCTCCATTGACATCAACTCCAGCCTGCTTCTACAAAAGCACACTTGACAAATAAATCCGCAATTCCAAAATAAATCCGCAACAAATAGAACTACAGCAAAAAAAAACCCGCAAGAAGGTGGGAATTCGAAAATTACCACAATCTTTGAATGACTTGTATCATCCACTACTTCCTCCTGGATTACCGGTTTCTTCCCTTCAGCCTTGGCATCATTTTGCAAGCTACGTATAGCTCCTTTCATTAGACCCATTTGGTCCTCGACTTCTAGAAACCTTGTACATATTGCAGAAAACTGCTGTCGATTGTGGCTGTCCATCTCACCCAATTTCTCAAAGACAGATTTCAGAAGATTGACTACTTCAGCATTGGTACTCGTCTCACCAGTGTGCTCACAACCACCCTTCACCTTCACTGTCTTGTTTTTCTTACTTGATGGACCCGCGGTCTTGCCTTTTGAATTCTGCTCACTACTCGCACGCTTCTTATTACCCGGGCCTTTGAGTTTCTTACCATCTAAAACTCTTCCATGCCATTCCCAACTCCACTCCTTCTTCTGCAATCTCTGGTTGATGATGTCTTCTAACAGTGTATCCACTCTCTCGTCATCAGGTTCATCCCCCCAGTCGGGATAAATATCTTCCTTCGCTTTCATTACCATATTGCGAACCTGAAATGCATATTCTTTGTTAGACCAACCCAAGCATACTAATATGCAAACAAAACAGTAATTAAGTCCCTGTAGAACAGATGAAAAATCCGCAAACTATAAACAATTCCATAAAATGTAAACCCCAAATGACATGTTAGAAATCAAGACGTACCTCATACTCCTCAGTTTTAGCTGCGAAAATCACATCATCAACATCGTAATGAGCGCGTGATCCACCCCACCGAAGTATAGGAAGCGCATCATCAATCTTTCTACCACCATGCATTTCTCCCAACTTCGGATATGATTCGTAAGCCCAAACATTAACTGCGTGAACGAATCCATTTAGTGTAACCGAGGAAGCAGCAAGGTTTGCTTTTCGGATGGAAGAGATCAGAACATCAAATGCAAGACGGCCCCACTGGAAACTATTAAAAACCTTCTTATCTAAGGCCTTCTTCGCGTACTTCAACTCGATCCTAGAACCTCTTGTAAATCCAAAAACTCCAACATGGAGGAGGCATAAGAAACCAACACTCATCCTCTCAGTTGGTGTCCACCCGCCGCATATTTTCAGCACCTGTAGCATGTCTGTCCAATGTGGTCCATCTCCAACAGCCAATCCCATTTTAGCCCATAATGCCGTGTGATCGAGATCAACTCCACCATCCTCACCATATTGACCACAGTCAAGACCGGTTATCTTTGCAAATTCGTAGAGTGAAAACCTCAGAGGATCATCGCCAATCAAACTCCACATTTCCATCTGCTTCTTAGTATCCAACTGTCGTGTAAGAAAGTAGAAAAGTGTGCTCCCGCAGAAAATGAATTTCTTCTCAGCTAGCTTAGCAACACACCCAAGCTTAGACTCCGTCATATCCTTCCAAGCATCTTCACCAAGTAGTTTCCTAGGTGTTCGTAACTGCTCTAAGCTACTGCCGTGATTCAGACTTCGCGGCAGGGTAGGATAATTGCCGTCATGAAACAAACGCTGCGGATATTTATTCTGATTTGCTTCCTTCATGTCTGCACTAACAATATTGAAAGAAATCAGTTACAATACTACAATCTGCAGAGAAGAGATAAAAGATCAAGCTACAAAGAGCACACCTAGATAAAGAAGCTAAAATCAGTACTACGCTCAATATTGGCAAAACTCTCATCACCCTAGACATTAAATCGAACAAATAGCAACACAATCTAGACATTACACAGTCAATCCGAAGCTACAATAAAAGGGACAAGAGTACTAAAATTTCCAGATTAAATCGAAAGAGCCACCTAATTAGCAAGGCATTACACAGTCAATCCGAAGCAGAGAAGTAAAAGACGGAGAAGAATCGAACAAGTCTGAGAATTCCGCGAAAGAACAACATAATTAACACGGACCGAACCACTAATTTAAAATTTTGCGAAATCAGTTTACATAGCAAAAGACCTAGAAGAATCGAAATACACCGAGAAGATTACAAAACGAACCTGCGGATTCTGACTAGGCGGAGCCGACGAGAGAGGAAGGAGACGCCGGCGAGAAAGGCTAGAGCTGGAATGGAGATGCAACGAGAGAGGGATGAGCTGATTTTAAGTGAGAAATTGAACAAGTCCGAGAAGTCAGCGAACGAACCTGCGGATTCCGACTAGGCGGAGCCGGCAAGGAGATGACGGTGAGAGAGGAAAGAGATGACGGCGAGAGAGGAAGGAGACGACGGCGAGAGAGAGGAAAGAGACGACGGCGAGAGAGGAAGTGAGTTGCGGCGAGAGAGATAGAGGGATGAGCTGCTTAGTAAAAAAATTAGTTAACCTAGGTTATATCGATAACATTTACTTATCTACTTTAAAAAAAAAATTATTTTAGAAATAGATGTGTTTTTTAAATATTATGTTTAGTTAAAAAAAATAACTCTATTTTTTCTTAAAATAATTTGTTTATCAAAAAGGTAACTATTTTGCTATGGGTAATTAGGTCATTTTACTAATTCATAACACTAACTTAGTAAAACTAGTGTAATGGATACTAAGATAGTAATTTATCTAAAGATTAATACCAATTTGTGCAAATTTCACATATTTCTTATTCAAAAAATTTATAGGTGTGAAGTATATGTTTTCACACCGCTTAGAAGTAACATCACGATATGATGAAATGTGTGAGCTAGAGATGAATCTTGTTCTAATAATGTTGAGCTATCACTCAGAGATGTTCTCACTATAAGATTGCATATTATCATTTTGGTGATAATTGTTTTTCCCATCATTATAAAGAGAATCATGAATAGTTGGAATCCTTGAACAAATGACTGTGAACTTTAGTTTCTGAGGTTTAAAGGATCACTATTCAAATGATTGCAAATCTAATGCGAAAGCATTTATAAAAATAAACAGCTGATGGAGAAGATTTCATTATGATCCTCGCACAACTGAATAATGAACTTGAAGTTCAAAGAAATCTCATATCCCAGCTGAGAATGCTCCAATAAAAATAGTGTGTCTATGACACGTGATGAACGTGATAAACCCCTTTGGTTCCAAAGACAAATAAATTATTGAGAGAGAAAGGAGGAAATAATTATTGAAATGAGGATTAGACTCCTGAAGAAGAGTAATGAGACCGTTGATATGGTTAAAATCAGGTACCCGAATGAAATCAATTATACTGATAAAGAGATCTCAATTAACCATGTCACTACAGGGGTAAAATATGGAACCAACGACATAAATAATTGTCGACAATATGAATGATATAGCGCTCATGAATCTCCGCTTTGCAGTTAAGCGTAGAGAGAAAATGAGGGTCATGAATCTCCGCTCCGAAAATGAGCGTAGAAAACAATGAATATAATGAGTCTTCGCTCCGAAGACGAGTGTAGAGAGATATGAGTCTCCACTCTGAAGATGAGTGTAGAGAGAAATATTGGCAAAAAATGATATATGTTTTTGGAAACTGTATTAGAGTTAAACTTATGAAAATTTGTAGCAAATATGATAAAATTAAATTGGGAGAGAAAATGTTTTGGGGGAGACTAGATTGTCCTCCAGCATCCCAAGTTATAAACCTTGTGAAAATAAAGTTATTTCAAAAGATAAAGGGATTCATCTAGAAGACGAACATGATGGGAATTCCATTAACTTCGCCTAAAGTGAAAAAAAAAATTTGGCTAGAAGTATAATAAATGATGTATATAAGATGTTTTCTTTTTCTATAAGTTGATCATGAAATAATGATCTAAACCTAAGATATGTATCGGGTGCCAGAAGAGATACGATTGGGAGAAATGGCAAAAGGCCATGAGAAATAAATGAATCTTCGGACATATTGTTATGAAGAAGTAATAACAGTCGGGCACAAATGGGGGTTTGTGCTAAAAAGGGATGAGAAAATCAATTCACAAGATATAAAGATCGACTTGTGGTAAAAGTTTTTTCTCAAAGACCGAGAATTGATTATTAGGAAACATATTCCCTTTTATGGATGCAATCACATTCAGATACTTAATATGCCTAATGTCATCGAAAAATCTAGAAATGTACCTTATGGATGTTGTGACTGCATACCTATATGGATAACTAGATAGTGACATATATATATATATATATGAAAATCCCATAAGGGTTTAAGATCCCAGAAGGGTCCAACATTCCGGAAGAAATCTAGAAAATTTGTTCGGTCAAATTACATTGATCACTTTATGGTTTAAAATAACACTGACGCATAATCGCTTGAGCGAATTTTTGTTGAAGAAAGGATTTATCAATAATGCGATATGCCCTTGCATATTTATAAGGAAATCCCCATCAAGATTTGTGATCATTGTTGTTTATGTTGATGACCTGAACATCATTGGAACTCAAAAGAAAGCCGATGATGCAAGAAGAGTTTGAAATGAAAGATCCTGGAAAGACAAAATTTCAAATAAAGCATTTCCAAGATAATATATTTGTGCATCAATCAAACTATACCACAAGGGTGCTAAAATGTTTTAATATGGATAGAGAAAATCCTTTGAGTACTCAACGCACCCTTCCCTGACCAATGGAATGACCGGCCAACAATCAAACAAGAACATTACCGGCTGAACCCGTGCAGGTTAAACGAGAAGGGTTCGCTACATACGAAATCCGTAGATGGTCTGGTTTGAGAAAAAGGCTTGAACTGATCCATCCTCGACCCCGTTTACCTCGTTTCCACGATACAAGGCTTTTCAACCCATACCGCTTCCACGAATTGTGTTCGGTTCGGACTAAACTGCATATCAAGGAATTATTCCATTTTTAGTCTTTTAAATCTTTTAAAATCTTTTAAAATCTTTTATTCTACTTTTTTTTATCTAAGTTAAGGGTTTTCTAAAATCTTTTAGCGCGCCCACAAAAATCCGAAACAAAAAATAATCAAAACGTTTACAAAAAAAAATCGTATCCAAATGCAACCCGAATCAACTCCTAGGGGCCTACGCGTCTGCCGAACTACTTCGAAACCTGAAAAATAGGAAAAAGAGTTGGATGAGCAATCTAAGATCACCCAGTGAGCTGGCTCTCAACTACAAAGGCTTAAACCCCATCGGACAAAATCCAAAATAACAAACAATAACAATTAATGAAATAAAACAGTTGATCATGTACTACCACGCCATAATAGGCTTGACGGTTTGTTTGATGTCGTCGTCCTTGATTTCCATTTTCTTCAAAGTTTCTTTAGAGTTCAGATCAATCAAATTGTCTGTGTCTACTAGGATCCGTGATACCTCCCAATTTTCGATGAGGAGTTCAATCACTAGGGGATCGTTGTGTGGTATATGCGTACCCTCAAGATTGTCGTCAATGAAAATGACAGGCTGATCAGGGATTGGTCTTGGGTTTCTTGCGCGGCGATACCCTTCTGCTCAAATTCCTTAATCGACCTAACTAAATCGTTAACAGTGAGCAAGCTGGCCATAATCATGTTGATTCAGCGAACGGCTCAAGGTGCCTCGTCGCGACCCTCGCAGTTGCGTTTTAGGGCATTTGTCTCAAAAGGGAGGAGCTGTTTTTTTTTTGCTTTGCTTGGGCGAGTGATCTTCGTCGATCATTATGCATTTCTTGCCGTCCATCATCGTTGCGCAGTGTGGTGTTTCTGAGCTCTTCCATGGTGTTCTGCAACTTTCGTATCTATAATTGTAAGAATAATGAATCCTTCATATGACGGCATGATGACATTTTGTGAGATTCGTTTGTGATAATTGTAGTAGCGTTTGAGATTTTGTGTTCTGATGACAAAGGCCGTGGTGGTGGAGATTTTTCTTTTGTGTCGCGAGTCCACATGTTCCATGGCTTGGACGGCGGACGTTGAGTTTTGGTGTCGCCAAAATTCATTGTGTTTGATTTTGTTCTTTGATGGCCTTTCTAGTAGTGTTGTCGCGGATCGGGGTAGTTATCACTTTTGCCGGTCAACTTAGAGGTCTCGTATATTAAATGGTGTTTGACGAAAGCTCATAACAACTATTGGAATATGTCGACCGATTCCGCCGGAAGGCACGACAACCAAGTGAGATCTGCTCCTTCCAAACTCTCAATGAACAAGCGACAGTACCCTGCATCCCTTTCTTTTGACGAGAATCGAGCTCTACCTATCACTATTTTGAACAAAGCTAAATGACGGGTGGGATTTGAGCTGTCGTTGTAAGTAGGCAGTTTGATATTTTCGAGATGGTGAACGTGTGCGTCGGTGATATGTGATGTGAACGTGTACCAGAGTTTCCTCGAGTACCCGATTGATTTTGAATGCCGACTGTGTAATGTGGTGGACCTCAATTTTCATCTCTTTGAGGCTGTCTTATAGCTTCATTTGCTGACGACGGTAGTCGTCTTCTTAGTTTGATCCTTGGGTAGATGCCAACCGGACGGTGTTGTATTATGGAGATCAGAAGGTCAGCTGCCTGGTGATGCCATCCTTTGTTTTTTTATGGCCACTCCGTTGCGATTTGGACGGCTCCTTTGATCATTGTTCCAATCGCAGTTTGTCTTGTTCAGCGCCTAATTCGCTGACTTGCTCAGTAGTTTCCCTTATCATTTCGGGTTGAGCATCGATCTTTTCCAGAAGCGTGGCATAGATGGAGTCGACTTCGATATGCTTATATGTGTTGTTGGTTAGCGTATTAGCTTTGCCTTCCTTGGGTCGTTGATAGGCCTTAGGATCTTTGCTTTGGTCGCCGGCTTCCTGGCCACTTGCTTCCTGATTGCATATGTTGTGACTTCTAGGTACATGATTACTGAGTTCGGGGGGGGGGGGGGGGGGGGACGTCCACCATATCTTTTTGTAGCAAAACATGTTTCGTCGCTATCCGTAGCAAAAAAAAAATGTTATTATTTAGCCACAAAACATTTGTAATCATTTGTGGCTATCTGTGGCTAATAACCTTTATCATTTCAAAGTTTCATGGGTTAATTAGTTGATTGGAAATGTCCAATCAAATTGTTTTCGTTACAGAACAGGTCAATCAGGCATTCGGAGTTGTCAAATCCATTATTCGGTGGAACCACTGACAGTTTTGTGGCTATTCGTAGCTATTGCATATAGACATAGACCTATGCGTGGCAATTCGTAGCTAAATTGTTAGCCATAAACGTTTTCGTGGCTATCCGTAGCTAAACACAGTAAAGACGCGTGATTTCAGCTTTCACTTGTGATGGTGTTGTCGCTCAGAGAATATATTTTTTTATAGCCACGAACAGATTCGTGGCTATCCGCGGCTGTGATGATGTTATAAATTACGAAAGAATGCTTTCATTTTGAACAACAATTTTTTTTTACAAACGCAATGCCAAATTTTTTAATTCAAGGGAGTGGATATACAAACGTTTAAAACGTTCCGATCATTGTGTTTCTGAGAAGTTTACTGAGGGAGTAAATCTTTTCATTTTTTTTACTTGTAATCAAGCTTCTTTCTAGAGGTCAGGAATTTGTTTTGTCCGTGTAAGAAGCGCAAAAATCAAAAGCCCGCGATGTTCAAACCGTGACAAATCACCGGATGAAGAAAGTTTTTACGGAGAATTACTACGTGTGGACGTTTGATAGAGAGAGTTATCAATATGTCGGAGAAGCATCAATAAGTTATCATGATATAAAACAAGAAGTATGGAGTGGTTATCCAAATACCAAAGTTCAGATCAGTCAAGTACAAGATCACGTTGAATATTTCAACTTGTTACCTAACGATGCCGATAATTTTCAAGAACAAATATACACGGAAAATCTTGATGCCGTTTTTATAGAGTTAGAAGCTGCAAATCAACCGTTATATGATGGGCGTGCGGATGGAATTTCTTAATTGTATCTGACCTTGAAGGTATTGAACTGAAATAGCTATTACATTATACAATTATTTAGAATTATTTTATATTCTAGTATATGATTGGTGTGCTGATGGAATTTCTCAGTTTTGTTTTCCAAGGTGTTGAATTTGAAGAGCAATTATAATTTCCCGGAGGAATGCCTAAACGATATTGCTCAGACCTTAAAAATTGTTCTACAATCGCCTAACAATGCTCCTAAATCATACTACGAGATGAAAAAGTTGACACGGTCTCTTGGATTGTCATGTCATATGATTGATGTGTGCGAGGACAATTGCATGCTTTTTGGAAGGGAGCGGATCGTGATTTGTTACAATGTCGGTTTTGTGCAAAAGATTGGTATGAACTAATTGTTTGTCGATCGGGGAAGAAAATAGCAAAGCAAAGGATGTTCGATTTACCCATTACCGACCGGTTGAAGAGATTGTACCAAACAAATACGAGCGCTTCACAAATGAGATGGCATGCTGAACATGTTTCTCCTGAAGGAGAAATGAATCTTCCTTTAGATGGAAGATCATGGAAGCATTTTAATGAGGTATATCCTGTATTTTATTCTGAGAGTCGCTGTTTATCTTGGTTTATAAACATATGGATTTAATCCAATTGGTATGAATGGGCAGTCGTATTCGGTTTAGCTTGTCATAGTAACACCGTAGAATTTACCCCCCGGGATGTGCATGAAAAGGGAATATTTCTTCCTCTCTTTATTAGTTCCAGGTACAAACCATCCGAGAAGAGCTTGAATATTTATCTTCAACCGCTGATTGAAGAGTTAAAAAGCCTATGGAGTGATGGTGTAGCGACTGACGATATATCCTGGAAGGAAATATTCACGATGAGAGCTACCTTGATGTGGACAATTAGGGATTTTCCAGCTTATGGAATGCTATCTGGATGGATGACACATGGACGGCTGGCTTGTCCATATTGTATGGATGAGACAAAAAAATTTGGTTGCCAAATGGAAGAAAGCATAGTTGGTTGGATTGTCACATAATGTTTTTGCCAGAAGATCATCCTTACAACGGAATGTTAGAGAGTTCACGAGGAACAAAGCCGTTCATGATGAACCACCGCCATGGCTAAACAGTGAGGAAATTTTACATGAAAGGATCAACAACATACAAGGTTTGTATAAAACGGTTGATTGTAGAGGCAAAGGACATGACAATCCTTTTCAAAACATTGATGCATATGGTGTCGACCACAATTGGGTGAAAAAGTATCTCTTGGTAGTTGCCGTACTGGGAGGATCTACTTCTTAGGCACAACCTCGATGTCATGCGTATCAAGAAAAATTTCTTAAAAAATCTCATCAATACAGTTCTCAATGTTCCCGGGAAGACAAAGGATAGCATAAAATCAAAGTTGGATCTCCCGGCGTTTGTGAGAGTCGAAACTCGCACTGTCCATATTTGTAGAGCTAACTTTTTAGGGAACATAAATTTCAAGAGTAAACAACACAAAATAGAGACCCGGAGGACAATTTATTGATAAGTTGTTCGAAACAAAGTACGTAGAGAAAAAACTTAAGAAAGTTCTAAGTCTAGATGCTATGGATTTTCGAGATGGCTTAATCATAGGAAGTCCGTCATCTAATATAGTTGTGGCGAGTTGGATGCATACGAAGTGATGTTTATACAAAACGTTGTTAATACGAAGTGTTTCGTATAAAACGACATTCATACAAAATGTTGTTCAAATGAAGTGTTTCGTATAAAACGTCATTCATACGAAGTGCCGATTATACGAAGTGTTTCATACAAAACGTCATTCATATGAAGTGACATTTATATGAAGCGTGAAGGACGACCATATTCGATTTATCGATCATGCTTTCGACTATTGTTTTTATCGAAGGGGATTTTTACCCCAATAGTTAGCCCCCCAACTCGTCAGACTCGAGTGCGATGATGGCGAGTTTTTAATATTCAAGGCAAAACCAATTGTTCAAAAGATTTCATTTGGCCGTTCTCCTTTTTGATGTCGATTCACTTAGGATAGAAAATTTTCCGAGCAGGAAGGTTGTTCGTATGTTCTCATTTTAAGGCATCGACGGTCAGAACGTCGGGCGAGATCGCAGTGTGCAATTGTTGTCTTGGATCATACGGCTTGTGGAAGATTGGTTTTTCAAAATCTCGCCGATCTCCGAGTTGGCTTGCTTAATGATTAGTTTAAGTATGTTTGGCCGAAACATGATCATGTTTAAATAATAATTTGAAATTATAGTTTTGCCCCCATGTTTATAGAAAAAATCTATAAGTATTCTCCTTTCTCCATTCATTTGTTCACTTCCTCCCTTCAATTTAGAATTTTAAGTCAGCTTCTATCTCTAGTTTCTCTCTTATTTTTCCTTTGAAAGTTCTTGAACATTTTTGAACACCCCATAGCTTATAACTTTTGTTCTTCGACAAGTCTGCGCTACTGTTTGCCGGCGTTTGTTTCTCAGACAAGTGTTGGAAGCTAGGATGATGTCTCTCCCGTTGTCCGAGCGTGAACTTTCAAAAGCCCGTAAGAAGGAGGCGGCTGAAGAACAAAAATGGAGAAGTGAAGAGCAAGCTGCCGGGGTCGGTAGCGACCAGGAGAATGTGCGGGGTTTGGCGGTTGACCAAGGCGTCCCCATCGCAGTGAGCGGAATGGAGACTAGCCAGAGTTTGGTTGCTCCCCAAGTACCTATGGGAATAGTTCTAGGACTGCAAGCCCATGGTGCTAAGCCATGTCCGAAACGGAAGCGAACCACAAAGCCTGCGATGCCGAAGTTCCTCGGTAGGATCTGGATCCGATTCAGAGTGACCGGAGCACTGGCAGTCCTTTATACGATGATGCTTCTGTGGTAGCCAAGTCCTGCTTGGGAGTGTGGGATCCTGGCGACAGCCCTGTTCGATATGAGGACATGGCCAGTTGTAGTTCGCTTACTTACGCAGGCCAGGACCTTGAGGGTCAATAATTTTTCCCCTCAAGTGATAGGTATCTTCCCTTTTTGATTTATATGGTTCGTTTATTGTCTGCTTTTTTATCGCAGGCGTGGGCATCAGTAAAAATAAATTTAGTAAAAACTTTCTTTCCTCATTTTTCTCGATTCGTTTCATGCTTAATTTTTTTTTTTTTTTTGTGTAGGCCTTGGAGGCTGCAAACAGGTTTGCGGCTAGGTCTGAGCGTGAGCTGCGTGAAATACCGCAGGCAAGTTAGCTCGAGACAGTCGAGAAAACGGTGAGTGACCTGAACGCGCAGTTGCAAGGGGCCTTGGCTCGGGAGGAGGAGCTAAAGAAGCAGCTCGTCAAGTTCGATGGAGTGGAGGCCCGTCTTATGATCCTCGAGAACCAGGAGGAGGACCTTACTCAGAAGCTGAACGCGGCCGTAAACCAAACTATGGCCGCGGAGGTGGCGAGCCAAGCGGCGGTTCGAGCTGCAGACATGCGGGTTGCGCGGTGTTAGGCCGACTTAGAGAGATCCCTTGCCGATCGGAAGCTTAATATAAAGGTAGCTGCTCACGAGGTGAAGAAAGAGCTTAATGGCGAGTACCTCGAAATTCTCGAGCGAATTAAGGTGAAGGAGGGTCAGCGGAAAGTTGCTACGAGTGCCGAGATCAGGCTTCAAGAGGCCTTGGCCAATATCACGCTTATTGCTGAACTGGCTTCCGGCGAGCTTGGCTTGACTAAGGAGGTGCTTGAACTTGCGGAAAAGAAACGGCTGGCGACGGAGGAGATGAATGCCGCGGCGGTTTCCGATTTTAGCATTAGCAAGCTGAATCTACCAGCAATGTCGGATAATTCGGTGATTCTGGCTCGTCCTCTGACCCAAGCCACTTCTGCCCTTTATCAATATGGATCAAATCTCCCGATCGGAGCTGGTTCGAGGATTAGTGATGAAGCCGAAGTTCATCTCGAGGGCGGAGCAGCTGCAGAGGGCCAGGGGGAAGATGAGGCTTCGTCCCCGTCAAAGCAGTTTTAATATTTCGTTGTTGTTGTTCCCCGAGAGGGCTTTTACTTTCCTTTTAGACTTTCGTTACCCTAGGGGGCTTTTATTTATTTTGGTATTGCCCTGAGTGGGCTTTTTTATTCGAACTTGAGGACATCTTGTCCTCTCTTTTCTTTATGAATCTCTTTTCAATCCTTTATGCTTTAGCATAGATTTTATTGTTTTAATGCCTTAGCATAAAATTGGCCGTTGTGGCAGTTCGAACCTCTAAAGAGGGGTCGTATAAATGGTTTGGCTTGATTTGCCTTAGGGAGTTCTCGACGAACTTTTAGGCTGATTGCATTTGAGCTCGAGCGCTTCTTCAAACTTTATTCGAGGTACAACTATTTTATGACGTCGAACTGAAATTGCTAAGTAGTAGGATGAATCGAAGTAGACTTACATAGATTCGTTTTGAGTACTTGCAGAGGTCGCTTTGCGTGAAACAGTTGTCTTGACCCCGTTGCTTTGCTTAGGGGGAGGAGGGTAGCCCCCCAATTCTTCTTCTTTTAAAAAGATTGGAAGAATTTTGAGTGTTTGAGGGACCGTTTCAGGTCGTTCTGGTTTGAAGAGACCGTTTCAGGCCGCTTGTTTCGGGACGATCATTTCAGTTCGTTCGATGCCGAAGGGATCATTTCAGATCGTTCGTTTTGAGGGGACGATCTTAGGTCGCCTGTTTGAAGAGATAGTTTCATATCGCTTATATGGGAAGGGGCCATTTCAGGTCGCTTAGAAGGGATAATTTCATATCACTTGGCTTTTGAAAGGATAATTTCATATCACTTGGCTTTTGAAGGGATAATTCCATATCACTTGTTTTCTGAAGAGATAATTTCATATCACTTGGCTTTTGAAGAGATAATTTCATATCACTCGTTTTCTGAAGAGATAATTTCATATCACTTGGTAAAATGTAGAGGCAAAGCATTTCGTAACGACCCTAACGTCTACAGAGGAAAGAGACATCAATTGAGAGACTTATTTTGATTTCACAAAGATAATCTAGTATGACTTCGTTTGAAGTTGCTGAGCTCGGTAAGAGCTTTTGTGTTGGGGGTGGCTGCGCTTGAGATCGAGCTGCCTACGTACCCTTTTGAAGGGTATCAAGCCATTTCGTAGTTCGGTTATGGGACAACACTCTCAGTGAAAGTACATTTTGTTGTTGATGATATTCCAGGGTCGTAGTTCAGGTTTCTGGGTTTCCACCAACATGAGTCGGTAGACCCCGTCCTTCACAATATCAGTGATCTAGTAAGGACCTTCCCACTTTGCTCCTAATTTTCCAGCGTGTTCTTCCTTTTTATGGTCGAACATTTTCCGCAAGACGAGCTCACCTACCTGAAACCTTCGGGTTTTGATCCTGGAATCATAGTAGCGAGCTGCGGCTTGCTGGTAGTTCTGGATTCGGGCTAGTGCGAGGTTTCTCCTTTCGTCGATGAGGTCGAGCTCGTCTGTTATCATCTTATTATTAAGTTCCTCTTTCCGTGGCCATTCTTCTTTGCGGATGCTTGATGATATACCATGGATTTTAGGGATTTTAACCATGGTATATGTGTTCTTTATCGAGTCTTTTACTATGTTTTAGAGTCTTTTCAGGTGTTTATTAGGTACAAGCACATTTGGAGCATATGTAGTAATTATGGCACTTTCTGGAGCTAATTGGAGTATTTGGCCGAGAGATAGACTTCACTGTCGATATTTCAGAGCTGCAACGATCGACACGCTATTGGCATCGATCGTTGCATATGCGAATGGGCCAGACTCGGCGGTTTAATGAAGAATGCTGATTTTGCAGAAAAGCCCAGATATTTACACAGAAGCCCAAAACGTGTTTTAGACTATATATTAGGGTTTTTAGCCACTTGTTTAGGCTACGCTTTTCTTAAGTCTTATTTTATTTCAGAGAGAGTTAGGGGCTGATCCTGCTCTCGAGAGAGAGAGGATTTTGAACCCCAGATCTTTACTTTGTTTTATGATATTTGGTTTTCTACTTATGATATTTTCTGTCTCGATGAATATGTCTGAGTAGTTTACCTGTTAGGTTGAAGGATTCTCATTAGGGATTTCATGGAACTATAGTTAAATCAATCTGTAGGGATTCATATCTGCTAGTTCTTTGTTTAGGTTGTTCTTAATGCTTAATCTGAAGTAGCTAATCAGATTATTGATGTTAGGTTGATTAATGCAGCGGAAGTTGGTTAATTTAATTAGAAAGAACCTAGATGAGCAATTAAACTTCTCGCAAACGAAAGTTTGGTTTAGGTTAATTGTGAACATATCAAACTTGGAATTAATGCTGGCATAATCTGTTAGTTCTCGCAAACGAAAGTTTGGTTTGCTGCACTTAGACTTAGAGAATTCTCGCAAAGGAATTTGGTTAATTCTATATCCGTGTTTTGAGTTCTAGAACAGTTTCTGATTAGATCTAGACTGATTGATTGCTTGTGTTCCTGATTTCCTGAGAACTCCTGAAACCTAACGCTTCGCCTCCTTGCTCACAAACCACTCCTGCTACTGATTTACTTTTCTGCTCTGCTTTTAGTTTAATCACCTTTGTTTTCTCCTAGTTTAATCTTTTCTGTTCTTATCTATCGTTGACCGGAGTCCCTGTGGATTCGATACCCTAAGTACTACAACTACATCACTGTGCACTTGCAGTTAGAATAGGGTTAAAACTACACCTATCAAATTTTTGGCGCCGTTGCCGGGGACTCTTTTGAGTCCTCGATAGATTTGAACTTAGGGTTTAGACTAGGATTTTCGTTTTTAATTTTTGCTACTAATTTTTTCTTTTTCTTTTCTGTTCTTGCGTTTCAGGTACGCCTGTAATCGCACTGCATCGATCGACACGGTCCTGTGTGTCGATCGTCACATCATCGCGCTTGCATCGATCGACGCTTCCACTGCATCGATCGACACATATCGTAAGAAAGATGTATGATTTCTTCAGTCCAGGGATTGATAATTCACAGATAGCTGAGTTGAAGAGTAAAGTTGACTATCTGCATAGTCTTCTACTTGGAAAGTATGCACAAGAAGCTATCAACTGCGTTGGAGGGAATGAATTCTACAGTCAGGAATCAGCTTTTCAGGGACCTTTCCAGCAACAGGGTAATACCTTCTCGAGGAACCATGGTATTTCTTCTTACCAAGTACCGCCTGCACCTACACATAAGAGCAGATTAGAAGCTATGATGGAACAGTTTCTTGAGAGAGAACAACAGATCACTGTGTCCTTCAACTCAAGGATGGATGCATTGCATGAAGATCTGAATGAGAAGTTTGAATACTTGAGCACACATATGAAAAAGCTAGATGTCCGAGTTCAAACAGCTTAAACAATGCAAAGGCATAATGAAGCTAAGAGAGCTGAACGGAAGCTGCACATCAAAGCTGTGACCTTAGGGGATGAGATTGAGTTGCTAGGTGAAGAAGAGAGCATAATCTCGGATTTTCTGGATGAATATTGTCTGTCTGATACATGCATCGATCGACACCCCCTTAGTGTCGATCGACACGCCGTTCTGACGGCAATTTCGAGACCTTGCGACGAACAGAATCGCCTTGCATCGATCGACACATATCATGCAACGATCGACACAGAACGCGGACATGACCAGAAACCTGCAACAATACCAGAACGAGTGTATAAGCCCCCTGTGCCATATCCTAAGGTTCCTAAACCCTCTAAACAAGAGCTAGAAGTGGCTAACTGCATAAAAGTGATGGATAAGAAGGTGAATAAAACACCACCAGTTGAAACTTCGCGAGTTCATGCAAAGAAGATGATCTCCACTGATGGTCATCTAAAAGAAGAAGTTCAGATTGGTGGAACTACAGTATCTGATAGTGAAAAGAAGAAGATGGCGGTTCCTCTTGAACCTGCTCTAACATCTTCAGTACCTGCAACTGCTCATAAGCAGAAAGCTCCAGACATCAGATATACATCAAAGGTAAGGTACAAATCACCTAAGCTTAAACCTTCTGAGCACATTGTTTTGAATGCAGGAAAACGCAGTAGACCGCCCAAGCTTCGCTCCCGCCCTGATTCTGATTACTCTTTCCTTGGGAAGCCTCGTGATCTGAAAGCCTATACGCCTCCTTGGATGAAGAGATATTCACAGAGACATTCAAAGTCTCTGTTGAAGCCGCCATGAGTCAAATCTCTGTGCCATAGTCAAGCTAATGACTAAAAACAAGCGCTGAGTGGGAGGCAACCCACTATAGAGTCAGTTTTCGTTTTTGTTTTTCATTTTTCAGGCTTTGCTATTTTGATTTTTTTTTCTTTTTAGTGTTTTCAGCAGAGAGAACAAGTTCAAAATCGCCTAGCATCGATCGACACACCTATGTGTCGATCGACACAGTGCGATTACATAAATGAATCGAGCAAATGCGCCTTGCGTCGATCGATGCGGTCCTGTGCATCGATCGACACAGTGCGACGAGAGGTACGTAACTCTGATTTTTCAACTCTTTTCAATTTGATTATCTGTTCTTACCGAGCTCATGCTTTGATTACACTGGGGACAGTGTAGTTTAAGTGTGGGGGAGGAAGCTACTGACGCACGCTTTTGTTTTCTTAGTTTTTCAAAATTTGTTTTATTGAGTCAAAATTTGTATGAAACTATGATTTTTCGAGGAAAATTTTCGCTTGAACAGGAACTAAGTGACCATTGGATAGACTTGCAGAGCCTCTATGACTGTTAGAAAAATCAGACACGGATCAACCTACTGAGGACACCCACATCACTTCAGGTATCAGAGGATCCTTTTACTGACTTCACCTTAATACTGACTTAGATTTCTCACCTAAGGGCTTGCTATACTTTGTGTCGGATTCCCTTGTTAGTTCTGACACAGCCTGTCAACCTATCCTATTTAGTTCCCTTCTCCCCTTCCATAAAATAAAAAAAAAATAATAAACTGAGGATGAGTTAGTAACTCCGAAGTGGTCATGGGAATAGTAGCAAACACTATTATCTCTTATGCGATCCATGGAATATGTCCAAAGTACACCCCTTAACGGGAAGAACACTGATAAAAAAAATAAAATGATACCCAGTGGGGAAAAATCAGTTGTTAAGGAAGGGAAAGAGAAGAAAGGGACTAGAGAAAGATAGTATGGTGGTCTAGAGCTGATAAGGTTAGAATCCATGTGCCCTTTGATCGATACTCCTTAGGTGAGACCGCACTTAAATACTTGCAGAAGTCAGTAGGGTGAATTTGAATGCTTGAATGTGATTGTGGAGTTTACTTATGACAGTTGCTAAGTGTGGGGGAAGTACATTATGGTCTTGAGTTCCGTAGGAAAGTTTTCAGTGGCTTACTAAGTGAATGTGATTGTGAAAGTTCCTAGGACGAAATGAGTTTCTGTGTTTTCAAACTTCTTTTCTTATGCTTTGGTTCTTTACTTGCTTGAGGACAAGCAAGAGCTAAGTGTGGGGGAGTTGATATACCATGGATTTTAGGGATTTTAACCATGGTATATGTGTTCTTTATCGAGTCTTTTACTATGTTTTAGAGTCTTTTCAGGTGTTTATTAGGTACAAGCACATTTGGAGCATATGTGGTGATTATGGCACTTTCTGGAGCTAATTGGAGTATTTGGCCGAGAGATAGACTTCACTGTCGATATTTCAGAGCTGCAACGATCGACACGCTATTGGCATCGATCGTTGCATATGCGAATGGGCCAGACTCGGCGGTTTAATGAAGAATGCTGATTTTGCAAAAAAGCCCAGATATTTACACAGAAGCCCAAAACGTGTTTTAGACTATATATTAGGGTTTTTAGCCACTTGTTTAGGCTACGATTTTCTTAAGTCTTATTTTATTTCAGAGAGAGTTAGGGGCTGATCCTGCTCTCGAGAGAGAGAGGATTTTGAACCCCAGATCTTTACTTTGTTTTATGATATTTGGTTTTCTACTTATGATATTTTCTGTCTCGATGAATATGTCTGAGTTGTTTACCTGTTAGGTTGAAGGATTCTCATTAGGGATTTCATGGAACTATAGTTAAATCAATCTGTAGGGATTCATATCTGCTAGTTCTTTGTTTAGGTTGTTCTTAATGCTTAATCTGAAGTAGCTAATCAGATTATTGATGTTAGGTTGATTAATGCAGCGGAAGTTGGTTAATTTAATTAGAAAGAACCTAGATGAGCAATTAAACTTCTCGCAAACGAAAGTTTGGTTTAGGTTAATTGTGAACATATCAAACTTGGAATTAATGCTGGCCTAATCTGTTAGTTCTCGCAAACGAAAGTTTGGTTTGCTGCACTTAGACTTAGAGAATTCTCGCAAAGGAATTTGGTTAATTCTATATCCGTGTTTTGAGTTCTAGAACAGTTTCTGATTAGATCTAGACTGATTGATTGCTTGTGTTCCTGATTTCCTGAGAACTCCTGAAACCTAACGCTTTGCCTCCTTGCTCACAAACCACTCCTGCTACTGATTTACTTTTCTGCTCTGCTTTTAGTTTAATCACCTTTGTTTTCTCCTAGTTTAATCTTTTTTGTTCTTATCTATCGTTGACCGGAGTCCCTGTGGATTCGATACCCTAAGTACTACAACTACATCACTGTGCACTTGCAGTTAGAATAGGGTTAAAACTACACCTATCACTTGACACGAGGATTTCGGCTGGTACCACCGCCTCGATTCCGTAAGCTAGCGAGAAGGGGGTTTCGACAGTGGATTTGCAGGGGGGGGGGGTAGTCCGGTAAGCCCAGAGTACGGCTGGGAGCTCGTCGCTCCAGCTTGTCTTGCACTCGTCCAGTCTTTTCTTAAGGCTGTTCATGATCTACTTGTTAGCTGCTTCTGCCAGTCCGTTTCCTTGGGGATAACGAGGCGTTGAGTAAATCAACTTTATGTTCCAAGTTCTGCAAAACTCTTTGAACGTGTTCGATATGAACTGAAGTCCATGTCGGCAAATGATGTTTCGCCAGACGAACTCCTTGACATGGACATCTTTGATTTTTTGGTATGACTCTGCTTCGATCCATTTGGTGAAGTAATCCGTCATTACCAATATGTGCATGGCCTTCTTCTTGCCTGACATGACTAAAGATCCCACGATATCCATTCCCCACCGCATGGACGGGTATGGAGAGGATATTGAGGAGAGTTTCTCCGACGGTTGGTGGATAATCGGGGCGTGTTTTAGGCATTTGTCGCATTTACTGGAAAAAGATTAGCATTCAGCGGCCGTTGTTGGCCAGAAGTAACCTTTCCTTTTGATCTTTATGGCCAGAGCTCGTCCTCCGGAATGACTTCCGCAAGATCCGTCGTGGGCCTGTGCGATTACGGCTTGGGCTTGCTTCCCATTGAGGCATTTGAGGTATGGTCCGGAGAGACTTCATTTAAAGAGCTCTCCTTGGGTGACGCAATACCTCGCACTATGTGTCTTGAGTTTTCGTGCTTCCCATCTGTTGTCAGGGACTTCTCCGTTCGTTATGTACTGAATGATCGGAGTTCTCCAATCTTTTTCATCGTCGGGCTCGGATCCCTGACTAGTGGATGTGGTTCAGATCGGTCCATCAGGAACATTCGCTACGTAGACGGCATTCCTTGGGTCGAGATCATCATCAATCTCGATGATGTCGCGATTTTCTTCTTCGTGTGATTCCCGGTGTTCGACAATGTCCATTTTAGTGGGCTCGTCCTCTTTCAAGGAAAGAGATTTTAGGGCTATGTCGATACTTGGTTTTTCGATTCCCTCGACCGGTATGATCCTTTTGAGGTTAGGATTTGATGTCGATGCCAATGCGGCTAGGGCATCAGCCGCGGTATTTTCTCCTCGTGGGACCCGTGTTAGATCGAAGAATTCGATCTGGTCAGCGAGGTTGTGGACAACTCGCAGGTATGCTTCCATGCGTTCATCTTTTGCCTCGTAGTCGCCATGATATTGGCTTGTGACCAATTGGGAGACACATAAGGCCTCTACTTCCCGAGCTCCTATCGTTATTGCTAGCCTGAGCCCGGCTATTAACGCTTCGTATTCTGCCTCATTGTTTGACGCGGCGAAGCCTAGTCTGAACGATTGTTCTAAAAATCTCCCGTAGGGGAAACCAATTTTACTCCTATCCCGGATCCTTGCTTCGAGGAGGCTCCATCGACGTGGAGTTTTCATCTCTTGGTGGAAGTGGGATCGAGTTCAATGGTTGGGGGGGGAGTTCAATTATTAAGGCAGCCAGCACCTGCGCTTTTAAGCACGTCCAAGGCTTAAACTTAATGTCGTACTCGCTGAGTTCGATTGCCCATTTGACTAATCGACCTGACTGGCTTGGACTGTGAAGGATGGTCCATAGTGGTTGAGAAGTCATCACTATGATCGAATGTGATTGGAAGTATGGCAAGAGTTTCCGAGCCGATGTGACCAATGCTAAAGCAAGTTTTTCCATGGCGGCGTATCAAGTTTCAGCGTCGATTAAGGTCTTGCTGATGTAATACACCGGTCGTTGTTCATTTTTCTCTTCGCGAACCAGGACTCCGCTTACCGCTGCTGTAGAGACAGCTAGGTAGAGGTAAAGGGGTTCCCCTTCTACTGGTTTTGCCAGTATAGGTGGTTCTCTTAGATAAGACTTAAGCTGGGTGAACGCCTCTTCACACTTCTCGTCCCACAAGAACTTTTTGTTCGCTTTAAGCAAGTGGTAGAAGGGTAGACATTTATCGGTCGACCTCGAGATGAAGCGGTTCAAAGCAACTATTTTGCCAGTTAGTCGTTGGACTTCTCGCGTTGTTTTTGGAGATTTCATCTCCATGAATGTCGTGATCTGTTTAGGATTCGCTTCGATCCCTCTTTCTGTTACTATGTAACCGAGGAATTCTCCTGATGGGACCCCGAATGTACACTTCGCCGGATTGAGTTTCATCACGTATTTATTGATAATGATGAAGCATTCTCTAAGTTAGGGAATATGATCCTTGCACTTGGGAGATTTGACCAGAATATCGTCGATGTAGACTTCCATAGTTTTACCTAGGGGTCCTGAAAACATCTTGTTGACAAGGCGTTGGTAAGTTGCTCCTGCATTTTTTAGCCCGAAAGGCATGACTTTGTAGCAGTATGTGCCTCGAACAGTTATGAACGAAGTCTTTTCTTGATCTTCGAGGTTCATTAGTATTTGGTTATACCCCGAGAATGCATCCTTGAAGGACATTAGTTGATGTCTGGCGGTGGCTTTGACCAGTCGGTCGATGTGCGAAAGTGGGAAGCTATCCTTTGGACATGCTTTATTAAGGTCTGTAAAGTCGACGCAGACTCTCCATTTCCCATTCTTTTTCTTTACCACTACGGGGTTTGCGAGCCAATCAGGGTATTTCACTTCTATGATCGATCCGATTTTTAGTAATCGGTCGACCTCGTCGTTGACGGCTTGGGCTCGTTCCGGGCCGAGTTTTCGACGTTTCTGTCTGACCGGCTTGTAAGTCGGATCGACATTTAGCTCATGGCTGGTTACGTCGATATTGATCCCCTTCATATCTGCTGAGGACCAGGCAAAGGAGTCGACGTTCAGTTTAAGGAAGGAGATCAGCTCGTTTTTAACTGATTCCGGTAGGTCGATTCCTATGCCGAAGAGTCTTTCAGGACGAGCCTCTTCAATGAAAAATGAGTAGTGAGGTCCTTCGGGGGTCCTTTCTGGCTCGGGTCGTTCGACCTTTTGGTTTGCATCGTGGCGAGCTCTTCCTCTTTCTGTAATTGCTATGCGTGGGATTTCTCTATTTGCTTGTACCCGTTCATGTAGCAATTTTGGGAAATCTTTTGAATTCCATAGACGGGTTTTACCCCTTTCGGAGTTTGGAATTTTACGCATTGATGGTAGGTCGATGGTACGGCTTTCATGTCGTATATCCAAGGTCGACCTAAAATTGCGTTGTAAGGAGCCGGTCGATCTACTATGACGAACTCTGTCATTCTTCGGACTCCTCCAGCTATTACTAGGGCGAAGACGGAGCCCATTGAGTATGTTGTTTCGACGGCGAATCCTACTAATGGTGTCTGTCCTTCGATAATCTCGGAGTCAATAAACTCTATCTTTTTGAAAGCGTCGTAGAAGAGGACGTCCACCGAACTTCCTATGTCGATCATTATCCTTGAGAGTTCGACATCTCCGACTACTAGGCAAACGAGGAGTGCATTATCATGCGGTTTGTCAAGATTGCTTGTCTCGCTCTCGTAGAAAGTGATTTCATGATCGGGACCTAGCACCGGGATTTTCTCCCTTTTATCGGTCTCGACTCTTCTTTGAAGGACTTTGATCGAATTGGCCGAGTCTCGGCACAGTTTAGAGGCACCAAAGATGAAGTCAACTCGTTTAGGGGGTATAGGCCGTACACTCCCCCCCCCCCCTGCAGAGATGAGGGAGATTGAGTCGTGAGCGTAAAGCCTTAACAGGGGCTGAAAGCGGGGATAGCGCTATGCCTCCCTGGGTGCCGCACAAGCTGAGTTCGCCGAGAATGAGCTCGACTCGTTTTCGCGACCCTTGAGGGAGGGCTTCGGGGGATCCCGACTCCTTAGATCATTCTCGCTTGTCCTGAGAGGGCCTTTTGGCGTCCGACTCTTTGGTCTGTTTACTTTCCTTTTTGTCAGACGGAGTTTCCTCCTCGACTTTGGACACTTGCTTTTGGGCCTCGACCTTAGCTCGAATGTAGCACTCTGCGGTCGAGTGTCCTCTTTTGTTGTGAAAGTCACATAATTTACCTTTATCGAACTCGAATTTCTTCGAGCTCTTCGGGCTCTCGACTGCGTTTACATTCCCAGATTTACGGGAATCCTTTTTCGAGTTCGTGTTTTGTGAGCCCGACGGATTCTTTTCCTTTCGGTGCTTTTCTCTGAGGGCTGTAGTTTCATCCTCGAGGCGAGCAAAGGCCGATGCGCGATGAAGGGCGTCATCGAGTGTTTGAGGTTCGCGGACCGTTATTTCCTCGCGGAATTTGGTTGAGTACCATAGCCCGCGTCTTAGTGCCTCTATAGCTACTTCTTCATTAGGGTTCGCGATTTCGGATTTTATTTCCTTGAATTGTTTGATGTATGAACGAAGTGTTTCGTACCGTTGATACACACCAAATAAGGCTGCTTCAGTTGTTTTGACCTCGATGAAGACGGAATACTGTTTGAGGAAAGCCGTCATGAACTGGGTGAAGTTATCGATGGATTTTTCTTCCAATCCGGCGAACCATTCTAGGGCTGAGCCCGACAGGTTTTCGGCAAAGAGTCTGCAAAAAGCGGGCTCCCTTTCGTCATCCGTAACGTATACCCTTGACATCGCCAGACAGAATGCTCTGATGTGGGCTTTGGGGTCTGATTTCCCCGAAAATTCTGGGAATTTCGTTTTCTTGATTTCTCGAATTCTTGCGAAAGCGATCCGGTTTGTGAACGGCATTTGTCGCGTTTCCTCGATCACTTTATCGATGTCAAGTGCCGTGCTTGTCGCCATGTGGACTTTTGAGCTTAGGGTGACAAAATGGGCGTTAGCCTGTTCGATGTATTTCCTCAGCATATCGTGCTCGTCACCTGCAATAGGTGTGAACCGTGTTTGCGCCTGATTTGACATTTTCCCCGGAACACGGGGTCGAGGAGATTGATTGTTGGGTCCGATCTCGTTTGGTCGACCTGTGGCGCTTGGAATTGTATCGGATTTGATCCGTTGGGGTATCCCGTACTCGAGGCGAAAGCAGAGCCTCCTAATTGCCTCGGTCGGATATTGGAATTACTTGTAAGAGGTGGCGGTCCGGGTAATGGTCGGTTTCTTAATCCGGTGGGATTTGTGACCATTGAACTCAAACTGAATGGGGTCGGTGTCGCAGTAGGGGTCGTCATTGGGCGGAAACCGCTATTCAACGTGCTAGCAAAATTTCCCGACGTTCCATGTGGTGATGCCACCTGGGAGAAGTCCAAGCGTGTTCGCGGTGGAGGACTTACGGGAGGCCGCAGGTCGCGTGTTGATCGACCTCCGTGGTTTTGGCTAGCGAGCTATTCGAGACGGGCGTTAATGCACCACTCTTGTTCATCGAGCTGCCCGGCCAGAGAACGGTTTGCGATTTCTTGGGCCCAAGCGCTTGCCTCGTTGTTCCTTGTTCGACTCACCAACAGGCTCAGCAACGAACGGATCTCGGCAAGGTCGTTCGGACTTTGTCGCGGTGGAGCAGGAGGCGGGCTAGGCCTGAGTGTTCTAGATCCGCCTCCTGGAGCGGGGGCGGAAGTTGAATCGTTTCTCATCCACACCCAGTTTCTACTCGGATCATTAGTACCTAACAAAAGGTTTTTCGGGGCTTGGATCATCGCGATTGTTTGAGCGACTGAGTTGATTGGTGCCGAAGTCATGGAGACTGAGGCAGATCTCGTCTACACGCCATCGGTCTGACCCGTGGTTCTTACCCCGGTGGTGTTCTGAGGAATGTCGTCGGCCGTCTGAGGGTGTTCGACTGGTGGAGTGGCGCTGGGAGAGCCAGATTGGTCGGGATTCATCTCGATCTATTGAACCTAGGATTTGATTCTTAAGATAGGAAAACTATAGATAGTCCCCACAGTCGGCGCCAAATGTGAGATCTGAGATTCACACCAAGGATTTGTAATCGTGGATTTGGACTTTATGTATATAGAATGAAATAGATTTCCTATGAATCAAAGACTTTATTGAGGTTTAACGCCGAGATAGAACAAACACAGTCGAAAAGAGAGTACAAAGAATGATAATTGAGCTATCTAATCAAAGTGTTCTTTATTAGGGTTGGAATGTCCTGAATGAATCGCCACTTCTTCCTTAAATACTCTCGACTTTGTTCCTCTTTTTCCGATATTTGGCCTTGCCGTAATGATCTTTGAGATTCGCGGGAATCGGTTGAACCGACGAAGACCAAGTCGTTCTACCTCTACGTCGTCTCCTATCGAGCTCGAGCTCAATCGCCTCTTACTTCAGCGTCGTCTGGGCCTTGTCCAGACGTTGATCATATGGGCCCAAAAAGGATGATGGTCGACCTCTCTGTCTTGATTATGGAGCGGCTCATGATAATGGGCCTTTGTTTTGTTTGTTAATGGGCCGGATTTCTTAGAGGGAAATCCAGCACCAACAATAGCCCCATCCCATTAATTTCGACAAGTCGAGGTTTATGTTCAGTGGACGTTCTCGGGAAGAAGCGCGTACCTCGGACATGAAAGACCTAATGATTACTTTCGCCCCGTCTGTGGATCTTGTTTTGATCCAATGGTTTAGGATGGACGCATGGATCGAATTAACCTGTTTATGGCGCGTCCGTTACCACAACTAGTATAATCCGATCTACCGTTGGTCTGGTGATCATCAACGGCCGAGATCTCTCGAGTTCGATAGATCTTATCAGCCTCAATTCATGCGGATGTGACTTAATCATCAACCGCTCACTCATGCCCCTAGATCTTGTATCAATGGTCGAGATCGTAAGGAATCGAAGGATCCTAACCGTCTTGATCTTTTTGTTATCATTACAAATTTCGAATTGAGCGGTTGAGAATGTGGGATACGAAAGATCCCACGGATCTCGAGGGTGGAGCAGCACGAGTCAGTTTAAAAGGGTAAGGTACCTAGCACGATTCCCATTACTGTTCGCACTACAAATCGACAAGGTAGCTTCTTCTTCTTTATTTTAGCATTTTTGCTTTTTGCTCTTGTTCCTTTTACTGTTATTCCGAAACTCTTCCCTCTAGAGATTTTATCTTCTCCATTTCCCTTAGTTGAAGAAATTTTTCGATACATCGACCGTTATGGTTCGCAAAGATGCGGTCAGAGCGAGTACAAAGGCGGCGGCGGGACCGTTCGGTCCTCATCCGCCGTTCAGCTTGACCGTGGATCATATACAACGGTTGCGGAAGAAGTGCCGGATCCCGCCGGGTATGGAGATAATCGTCCCGTCTCCGGCGATGTCGCCGGAAATAGTTGAATGGATGGAGGTTACACCAAACTCATCAATGGTTACACCTTTCCCAAGGGTTGTACCAATCAAACAAAAATACCACACATCTCATGGTGAGCTTCCCAATGTACTTTACTTCTAGTATTTCTCTAAGTACCCCCATAGTACACAACGTCGCTAGATGCTGATGAAACTCTGTGATATGCGGTTGTCCTAAAAGACCCTTTTAGGCACTTTAAATGCATATTCCCGTGTGCAATATCGTGAATAAGACTTTGTATTGTAGTGGATGCCGCTGGCTATGTCTATTAACTAATCTTCTGGTTTGCGACCATATTTGACTTAATTGTTCACCTGACAATGTAAAACGTTCAGTTGTTAATAAATGACAAAATATTTTCACGTTGGTTGATATGAAAATCAAAAACTCACATGAAACTTTAACCAAATGGAGAAGTCTCTATCTTTCCACTCTTACCGCTCGTCATAGGTCAATTCTGGATGATGATGTTGGAGTGCTTCCATGTAAACCTTAAAAAATGAAAACTATCTCATTAAAACAATTATTATGATATATACATGCAACTACAATGACAATTTAAACTATACATACCTCTAATAATGGAATACTTCCTCGCAGTTGTTGAGAATATACATGTGCAAGTGTGCACGCTCTTGGATCGTTAATTGTCGCTTTTCTAATTTACCGCTTAACCGCGCAACTTGTTGAAATACGCTGGGAAACGTTGACGGATAAAGTTTTTTCTCGCCTCTATCATCGTTTCTAGCTGGGCACCAACACTTTGTGCGTTCTTGCGAATGGAAGTAATAGCTGGGAAAGGACGCTGTCTTTTCATTACAAAATTGAGAAACAACAGAACCCTCCACTTTAGCGGGGTACTTAACCTTCTTTTTAAGGTGGAACATATACCCGCTTGAAGGGATACTTTCACCGATATTGTACCGGATCACCTAGTCTAGCTTCTCCAGGGAGATGAATGGGTAAATTCTCCATAACATCAAAGAAATACGGTAGGAATATCTTCTCTAAATTGCATAAAATCTTAGGAATTTTTTACTCCAAACATCTGATGCCATCAGCTGTAAGTGATCTCGGGCATATATCCATGAAAAAGCTCATACTGCAGCAATTTCTTTGTGGACATCTTTAAAGAGTATATTAGCAAATGCAAATGGTAAGATTCATTGCATCACCACATGACAATCATGGCTCTTCATCTCGATAAACTTTTCTCCATCAGTGTCTACACAATTACGCAAATTTGATGCGTAACCGTCAGGGAATTTAACTCGTCGTGTAATCCACTCAAAGAACTCTTCCTTCGACTTCGGGTCTATCCAATACGGTGGGATTGGAGGTTTCCCGTTCTTCTTAAGATGAAGTTCAGGCTGAGCACAAATGTTTGGAAAATCAAGCCTAGACTTGACATTATCCTTCCTCTTCCCTTGCACATTTAGAACTGTGTTCATGATGTTATCAAAGAAGTTTTTCTCGATGTGCATGACATCAAGATTATGCCTTAGTAGCTGTCCTTCCAATATGGTGAATCCCAGAAGATGTTTTGCTTGCGCCAATTGTGGATAAACATGCTCCCTATACATTCTCATGCCCATTCTCACCTCATTCACAAGTTCTTAGTGGACCAAAGCCTTCTAAGAGTCCAGAAGCAACCGAACTGCTGTCTTGGACGATAGGATCATCAAACACTTTTGTCGCCTTCGTAAAAATTTCTCTGGTATGGATGGTCATGCTGTAGAAATCTTCTATACCAGTCAAACCAACATGATTTACGTCCAATTTTTAACTGGAATGCATCAGTATTTTCCTGACAATACGGACATGCTAACCTCCCATCAGTTATCCATCCAGATAACATAGCATACGCCGGAAAATCACTAATGGTCCACATTAGCACAACCCTCACCAGAAAGTTTACCTTGCAGGAGACATCATATGTTTCAACACCGGGAGACCATAACATTTGCAACTCATATATCAATGGCTGCAAGAATACATTAAGTAATCTTCTTGAATGCTCAGGCCCGGGTACGAGTACAAAGAGGAAAAGAAACTCTCGACACATGGACATAGATGGCGGTAGATTATAAGGAGTAAGAACCACTGGCCACAAAGAATAAGGTCGTCCATGCCTTCCAAATGGGTTGAACCCATCTGTGCATAATCCAAGTTAAACGTTACGTGGATCATATGCAAAATCACGATACTCTCTGAAAATGTCGCCACGCTTCCGCATCCGACGGATGTTCAATCTTTTCTCCTCTTCTATACTCTGCATGTCATCTCATTTCCCCCGCAGTTTGTTTTGATTAGTATAATCGCTACCACCTATCGGATAACAGAAAATACCACATTCGTTTGAATGGAACCTTAGCTCTTCCCCTTGTGTCCTGGTAGTGCGACTTCCGAAAAAAATTATAATCCAGACGGTATCCATCTTCTTGCCAGTATATCATATAGTTGTCGATGCACAAATCTGTCATCTAATACAGTAATTAAATCCCTTGAACAAGTGTCTCCACCTTGTTGTTTGAACCTGGCGCAAGATTGTCTTCACGAAGAATATAATTCACAAAATCGCAAATAGCATCTACACATTACTCCGCCAAATTGTAGTATGTCTTTATGACCATTAATCTAGTTGCAAATGATAATGACGAATGTCCCTCTTTGCAACCGTCATAAAGCGGCCGCTTCGCTGCAACTAACATATAAAAAAATATCATCGCTTCTACATTAGGATCCTCATCTACCCTAGGAATTTGATATTCACCTACTTCGTGAATAGTTTCTCGATATGCATCATTAACAATCTGAACGGTACCTGTACCAAAATCTACATCCGCACTATAAGGTTTTCTCAAACTAACATTAGGCTCCCTACTACTAGTACTACCATAAGGTTCTCTACTATTACTTTGCATAATCTGATGTTTCCCCGTGAAGATACCAAATCTTATAACCCGCCATAAACCCAACTGAATACAAGTCATGATATACTTCGCCAATCGTAAGATTTCTAACATTTCGACACTGAGTATAAGACATTTTAACTTACTGGTTTTATGCGTATGTGGTTGATTGCAAGCTAACGACATGAATTCTACAATACTGAGTGCATATGGGGTGTGCACTTATAAGTTCGTAGTCTCATCAACCCTCGGTCCGTCCATCCACAATTTGAAAAAATTAGAGGAAGACAATTTTCCGTAATCACTAGTATTAGAGAGTAAGAGAGAGAGAGAGAAAGAAATTGATGTGGAGGAGAAGAGAGAAACGTTTGGTATATGTATAAAATTAACTGACGGAAAACTGACAGATATAGCCATTACCGCCGGTAATCTGTCGGTTTGTTGTCGCTCCAACGGCTACATTAACGTCTATATTACCGTATTTATTAACGGTAACATGGAACCGATCGAAAAGTTTCTGATATATTATCGATGGAAAAAGGTTATGGCCTTGTTTTATTGTAGTGTAAGCTAAGAGTAATTCCATTATACTCGGTTATTCGAAGTCAACCAAAAGGATATGCACTTAATTAAAAAAAAAAAAACTGGTTGGGTGTATATCCTTAAATCTAATTGGGCATATGAGGGCAATATGTGATTTAGTTAAATTAAAAAAAAAAACGGTTAGTTCAACAATATTCTTTAAAAAAAAAGTAGAAGATAAATATGTAAAATATGTGATTTAGCTAAATTTCCCCTTTTATTTTAGCTCGACTTTATTTTTGATAAGATATTTTAGTAAGACATGAATCTGTTTCAAAAGTCCATCCGATCCTTCTAGGTCGATTGAAACCCTAGATATAGTTCTTTCATTATTTAGCAGACAGTAGTTTTCTCAAAACACTAGTCTACGTTTGCTTCGCCATGGCCCCTCCGGCTCCGATACTAAACGTTGTACAAGAACAGATCCAGCAGTTGACAGCGGCGGTGCAAGCTTTCGCCCTCCAACTAGATGATTACGACATCAATGTCCAGCCACAAGAAAACTCCGACATTAATCCGTTTGCAGAAGATGAGGTTAGCTTTGAACAAGTTATTCCAGAATTTCATGGTGGACAATTACCCGAAGAGCTCCTCGATTGGATAATCACGGTCGAAGAAACTCTTGAGGTCAAAGGTGTACCCTTAGAAAGATGTGGTCCCATGATTGCCACGCGATTCCGAGGCAGAGCCGCAGCTTGGTGGTCGCAACAAAAGGCGTCGAGGACACCTTTGGGTAAACCTAAAATCTTTTCGTGGGATAAATTGAAGAAGAAGTTGCGGAAAGCCTTCTTACCGACAACAAGTAGAAGTATATTACACTTTCACAAGTTGCAACAAGGGAATATATCAGTAGAAGTATATAACACTGTGGAAGCTAAGAAGAGAGCCGACGAGGCCCTCACTGTGGAAGCTAAGAAGAGAGCCGACGAGGCCCTCATTGTGGAAGCTAAGAAGAGAGCCAAGGAGATTGCCGATGAGAACAAGAAGATTTTGAGGGAAAATAAACTACTTTCTATACTAGTTGGGACACTTGTGACGACCTTGTGTGCTTTTGCTTTAAGAAGATAGCCAAGGAGATTGCGGAGGAGAACAGTGAGATTTTGAGGGACAATCAACTACTTTATATACTACTTGCGACTACCTTGTGTGCTTTGGCTTTACTTTGAGATACTATTTAATATATTTAGACATGATTTTACTTTTGTTACCTTCTTGAGGATTTTCATCTTTTTATTTCAGATTATTTGCCATGTGGATCTTGAATCCTGTCACAATTTCATATAATGTTGAAAGATGATGTTGCTCATCTTACATGTCGCCTACTTACTACTTACGACAGTGTTAAGTTTATGCACTTCATTAAGGATGTTTTTGTCGCTATATTTCTAATGATCATGCTGGTGGTGCAAGTGCAGCAGATATTTCTAATGAACTGCCAAGGAAAACGTGTCCACAAACATGTTTTAAGTTAGAATGATAAATTGCTAAAAAATTGTGAGGCGACTTCGGTGATAACTTGGAAGTCTTTTGGGCATTTTTCCTTTCTTTCTGGAATGCTTGATCTTAAAATTCTGATTTATGCAGCAATGATTTCAGCGGCCAGCCTTCAAATGTACCAGCCAAGAAATGCCTCGGAGGTAAGATAACTTCAACATGCTGCCTCCAAAGTGATATGAATAAAGAAAAGCTGCAAACATAATTTTTTCTTAATTTCTTACCCAAGTAGTTTCGTGCAGGTTTGTGGTAATACTGAACCTGTAAAACTAATGAAATAATGGCTATGCCTTTGGTATGAGAAAGGCTTTCAGCCGGGCCAAGACTTTTTGAGTAGTGATGAAGAGAAATCCCAAGATGCTGATTACAACTGCTCTGAAAGTGACTCTGACTCAGAAGATATTGGTGCTGAAGACAGCCTGAGAAATGCTGAATAGAGTATGGTGGCGGGGTACAGAAAATAACATCATAGAAGCCAAGAAAGCAGCCATGTTAAGGCAGAATGCTTAATATTCCGTGTTCCTACCAACCACTGTCTTTCTCTCGGCCAAACAGAAGGAGAAAGCTCTTTATATAATGGTTGTGTATGTAGCCCTATATATAATGTATTTTCCCAGTTCTCACATGTGTGTTACTTATTGTTGTTTTCTTTTCTATGAGTTTTACAAGTTAATGTGATTATATTTATTTGATAATCAAAAATACTAAAGTTATAAGCAATGCTGCTCATTTGTACATACTAAAATACATTGTTTGAATTCTAGATTTCGGTTCTTCGGATATAAAAATTTAGGATCCATGGGTATTTTCTTGGTTAGGGTTTGGGTTTGGGTTAGGTTCCGGGATTTTATTCCCCATGCTTAGTTAAGCTATCTCTAATATGGTTTGTATATGTTTGTTTATGGAGAATGGTTTAATTACTTATTGTTTATGGAGAATGAGTGATGAGAGACTAGTGGCATTTTGAGGTAAATAAATCCAAAAGAGGAAGGGTTTTCACTTTGCGCAATGGGTTCAAACATCTTGAACTCGTTGAGATGGCACACGAAGATTATGAACCAGAAAAGAAAACCGAGTTGGTGGAAAAACATATCCACTGCCGTATTGTGTACGTCAATGTGTCTCAAGCCGATTCAACATGCTTATGGATATTGAGAATAAGAAAGGCATGGTTGGATATTCGGGTAGGAATCCTGATGAAGATTTGAATGAAGATTCAGATGAGGAATGTAAGGAAGAAGAATCAGATGGGTATGTCGGTAGACGGTAGTAGTGGTAGTGGTGATGGTCTTTCTAACTTGGTTGATGAAGACAACTTTTTCAAGTAAAGCGTCGATTCTTACTTCGGTGTTATGGATTATAGTGAGTATGAAAAAGTAAAAAGTGAAGAAGTGGAAGAATATTTTGATGATAAGAATTATGAATTGGAGGGTGTGCCAACTAAATTGTGTTGTGTAGGAGGAAAACCATGGCAAGATGGTATTATTCTACACAAAGGTTATGAAAGCAAGAATGATCTACTATCAGCTGTGGATCCCGGTCCCGTCCTCATTCCTTCTACATTGGCTGCACATGTATCTGTCCCTATCCCCGGAGCTCAAGTTCCCACTCTCGGTCCAGCTCCAGGAGTTGCCCATTCTGATACTTCTAGAACAGCGCCGTACTTGATGTAGTTCATAATCTGATCTTGCATTGCCTTCATATTCTTTTCATTTTCTTCCTTCTCTGCTCGCAACTGAGCTTCTATCTGCGCCCTTTCCTCTCACATCTGAGCTTCTATACTCGCCCTACTCGCCTTCAAAGCTTCAATTTCCGCGTCTTTCTCTCTCAAGGCTTCGGTGAAGGAGTTGTTCTCGGGATGGAAGCGGGAAAGCGGAGTCGAGACTCCCTCCGCCAAGTTTCCAAAACCGAAAACACAACCTTTCCTTCGTTGGGTTTCCTGCAAAGTTACTAAAAAATATTAGTTACAAATCAAATAATTAATAGTTATATCCATTTTTGGTAAACACACAAACTTACCTCGAGAAAAATCTCGTTGACCTTTTCCGGCAGTACCTCCTCCGTTAACCCGACTTCCTCAGATTGCTGGGTTTGGACATCCTCCACACGCCTCTTTGCCGACTTTGAAATTCTCCGAGTGATCGGATCCTTGATCTCGCCCATACTCTTGTTCCTATGGCTGTCCTCAGTGAGCTCCACAAGCGTCGGGTCTCGTCCTCTTTGTTGTTTCTGCACATTTTTAAAACGGTCATTAGTATTTAATTAACTAAAATATTGAATTTTTTTATAAAGATACTTACAAAGTTAATATTCCGCTGTATTGTGCTCTTCGCTCCCGCATTATGGTTCGCAATCCCTATATCGTTTCTCTCACTCTTGCGGTTCTTGGAATGCGTCGAAGAGTTCACCACTCTAGTAGGTTGGGACCAATGACGGATGAATCCGGCAAATAGTGTGGGTTCACACCCTTCGGGGCGTCTTCTAAAACCCACTTTTGCTTCCACTCTTTGAGGACATGAGAATAGTGCGTCTTCGCCATCTGGTGGAAAGCCTTCTCCACAAGCGATGTATTTTTTCTAGTCCAAGTATACCCTTGCTAAAAAACGAATGATGTTAACAAAAATTGATATAAATTGTAAATTTGTAAGATAGTGAATGGATATATAGTTACCTTGAATTGGCGGAACCAGTAATGCCTGTCGGACCTAGGCATCCGCATGTACCTTGGGTACGGGTGAGAGTGCATGATGTGCATCATGTTCAAAATTCTCTTCGTGATCCTCGAAGACGTCATCTCGACCATGAGACACACTACATGCAGCCGCCTTCTCTTAACTATAAGCTCTCAATTAACAATCGATTTAATTTGCATGCCTTTTATCGCATATTTGGTCTCCAATTCTCCGATTCTATTCTCTTCTGTCCTGATTAATCTCAATCTCTTGCATAGAGATTTATACCTTTCGTTTCTCACTCTTAGTCTTGTCTCTTCTTGCATGCAGATGTCTAAACCAGGCGCTACTTGTTCAGGAAGATCCACAGCCCAAAGACGAGTTCAAATGAAAACTTGTCTTCCTCCTGGTGAGACGGGACCAGCTTCTTCTGCATCTACACGTCATCCTCTTCCCAGCTTGGCGGCGGTGATTTCTGCACCGGAGAGGTAAAACAAGCCTCTTCTTCATCCAAAAAGGCATAACAGTGGTTTATGGTAAGATTCTACCATGACCCTTTTGTGGATTATAATTTGGCTATTGAATATTGAATGATGTTATGTCTTGATTTTGTATGTGTTTGTTGTATGTGTTTGTTTGCGCATGCAAAAAAACGCCTCCTATTATGTCTTGATTTGTCTCGATTTCGCCTGTGCTTTTTTTTTGTGCATGCAAAAAACCGTCTCTTATTATGTGCTTGTTTGTCTCGATTAGTTTATGTAGTGGTGATGATATGTTGTATTGAATATGTTTGAATTGGTTTGAATACGCTGATGTATGAATCACTTTATGTCTTGGTTATTAATCTGTCCAAGTTATTTATGTATTGTATTGATTGGTTATCTTATATTGCTAAGTCTGATTGATAAACATTTATGTTATGAATCTGTTTATGTCTTGGTTATGAATCTGTCCGAGTTGGTATCACTACAAGAAAACAACCGGGAACCGACGGACATAACCGTCTGTTCTCCGCCGGTAAAGGCCTTTTCCGAAGGCTTTCCGACAGTACAATTCCGTCGGTTCTATGGCGTCGGAAAAAATTATCCGTCGGAAAACTGTCAGTATTTTCCGACGGGTTTCCGAGGCAAAAGTTTCCGACAGTTTTCCGACAGTTTATCGACGAGAAATAAACCGACGGTTTACCGACAGTTTATTGACGGTGATAAACCGACCGTAAACCGACGGTGTATAACCGACGATAAACCGACGGGAAATAACCGACAGTAAACCGACGATAAACCGATTGTAATTACCCGACGGTAAACCGACGGATTTTGACTGACGGATTTTGACCGACGGTAAACCGACGGAATTAACCGACGGTAAACCGACGGAGATAACCGACGGTACACCGACAGAAATAACCGACGGAAATAACCGACGGTACACCGACGGTTATAACCGACGGTAAACCGATGGAAATAACCGACGGTTAGAACCGAGGGTAAACCGACGGAAATAACCGACGGTAAACCGACGGAATGAACCGACGGTAAACCGACGGAAATAACCGACGGTTGTAAAAATTATTATTTTTAAAAATTAAAAATTAATTATAATTATTTTAAAATATATTAGATATTTTTTTTCTATACGAAATATTTTATAAATTTATTAATTATTTAATTAAAATTTTATAAAATATTATAAAATTTATTAATAAAAAGTATTTATTAAAATTACATGGGATCCCCAGCGGATCCCGTACCCAACCCGTCAACCGAACCCGCCCGTGTATCTGTTGCTCCCGATCCCACTACATTGAGTGTCCCGTCCGTTCCTCCTCCTGCAGTAGATGCGCCAAACCGGATGTAGTTCATGATCGGATCGTGCATCTCCTTCATCTTCCTCTCATTTTCCTCTCTTTCCTCTTGCAACCGAGCTTCAAAACTTATCTTCAGAGCTGCAATTTCAATGTCTTTCTCGCGCAAAGCTTCGGTGAAGACGTCGCTCTCAGGTCGCAAGCGGGAATGCGGTGTCGAGGATCCCTCCCCCACGTTTCCTAAACCGAAAACACGGCCCTTCCTGCATTGCGTTTCCTGCAAAATACATTAATAAAATGAGTTAAACAAATCAAGTAACGAAGAGTTATGTAAATTTTGAATAAACAGATGAACTGTTACCTCAAGGAAAATCTCGTTGATCCTTTGTGAAGGTACCTCCTCCGTTGACCCGACTTCCTCAGACTGTTGAGTCTGCACCTCGATAACTCGCCTTTTTGCTGATTCGACGATCCTCCGGGCGAGCGGATCTTCGATCTGGCCCGTAAACTTGTTCGTATGGCCCTCCTCGGTGAGCTGAAGATAAGTCGGTTCCTTTCCTGTCTTTTGCAACTGCACATTTTAAAAAACAGTTAGCCAAATCCAAGTAATTACATTATTGAACATATTAAGATCAATACTTACAAAGTCAATCTTCCGCTGTGCGGTGCTCTTTGCTCCCGCGTTGTGAGTTGCTTTCCCCAAACCGTTTCTTTCACTGTTGCGGTTTTGGGAATGCTTCGCAGAATCCGCTGCTGTAGTAGCCTGGGACCAATGACGGATGAACCCCTGGAGCAGTGTCGGGTTGACTCCCTTCGGGTCTTCCGCTTGAAGCCACTTCTGCTTCCACTCGTTCAGGACGTGAGAGTAGTGGGACCGTGCCTTCTTGTGGAAAGCCTTCTCCACGATGGCCGTATGGTGCTTGTCCCAATTGTACTCTTGCTTTAAAAAAAAATGAATTACGTTAGCATTGATCTAAAAACTAGAGATTTGATAGAAACCAAATAGGAATACACATACCGCAAATGCTCGAAAACAGTTATGCTGGTCCGACTGGGGAAGCTTCCTATAAAGCGGGTACGGATGACGGAGCATGCTACACATCATTCCTAGTATGCACTTGGTGATCTTCGAAGACGTCATATCGAACCTGTATCAAGTTCATTTAAACAATTTATAAGTTAAACGGAAGTTTAACTTGCAAATTTAAAACAAAGTAAATTGTTAAAGTATAAACAGTTAACTTACCAAAAAGTCCCAGGGTTCTTATGCGGCTCGGGATGTAGTCGCTTCAGTGTTTCCCGTCCCGGCTGCTCGACCAACAACTCTATCTCCGGTGCTATCGTCGCCGGGGCATTGTCGTCCGGTGTAGCCGGGACCTGCGACACAGATTGGCTACCGGTGGTGGGTTGCTGCGATACCGGTTGCGGCGGTCTAATCTGTGTCGACCGAGGTCGGCGCACAGGTGCGGATCGGGTCGGCAGTGCCGGGTGAGGCTGTGAGGGCGGCGCCGACGGAGGCTGAGAAGTAGGTCCGGCAGGATGTTGAGAAGTGCTCCCCGGAAACAATCCATCTGTCTCCGACAGGAACTCCTCGAATCGTTCGTAATCCCTACAATACATCCAAATAGCGTTTTTAAATCAAAAAATTTAAAAACATTTATTTAAAGGAATAAAAACGTTTCACAATTATTATAAAAGACGTTTTTGTTTTAACCGCAAGTAATACAAATACCAAAACGTGTTTAAATGTAATGAGAATCGTCTATAAATCATTAAAAATTTCACAAATTGTATAAATTATTTACAATAATAAAAAAACGTTTTAAATATTTTACGAAAATCGTTTTTAAATATTTTAAAATTTGAAAAATCTTTAACATATTTATGATAATTTTTTGATAATTAAAAAAAACACAAAAATACTTTTTTTACTATAAAAATGAAGAAAACGTTTTTATAATTAGTGTAAAATAGTAGAAAAATACAAAAAATTTTTGATAATTTATGAAAACGTTTTTAATGTTCTAAAAAAATTTTGAAAACATTTTAATACCAAAAAAATATATAAAAAACGTTTATTACATATATATAAATGATAAAATTCTGAAAATTAAAAAAAAAACAATTCAAACCTAAACATATTATCAAACAAAATCAACTCCAACAACCTAGATAGGATCTAAAACCTTGTTCTTCAACCCTATAAACTACATGCAAACGAATTCGAAACATATAACATCCTAAAACATCTAAATTTACAATTTTAATCGGTTAAAAAGTGAGCTTACATGGATCTTAGGCTTTGGGCGGTGGGATTTGGGGAATCGTGGCCGGAATCGTGCTCGGAAAGAAGAGAGATGGCGGAGGTCGCGCGGTAGAGAGAGAGAGAAAACGCAGAGAAAATGGGGAAGAAGAAGAAACTTAATCGATAAAATATTTTACGAACCGACGGATTTCCGACGGATATTGATTTGCCGTCGGAAAGCCGTCGGTTCTTGGGCGGTCCAATTATTTGGCGGTTAAAATGAAATTGGTACGCGGTAAATCGAAACGATTCGTAAAATTTCATTTCCGACGGATATTGAATGTCCGTCGGAAATCCGTCAGCTCATAAAATATGCATGGACGGGTTTCGAACCAAGGATTTGTAGAATGTCACAAAGGAGCCTAAGCCACTATGTCAAATGGTACGTTTTGACATTTGAATACGTCTAAACATATGTAACTCAATTTCAATTTTTTCACGACCCGATCCTAATATTTTGTTATTCGATCCGATCACGTTAAAATTTATTAAATGAAGAACGAAGCATAACATTTTATTTAAACAAGAACATGCATTATTCCATAATTAAGAAAACACAAAGGATGGATCAGTTATTATAGTTTGGAAACTGGTTTTCGAACCAATTAGCTTCGTCAGTGTGCCTCCACTTGCGGATCATACGGTTCCATGATCTTGCGGGAATCCACTCCGGTTTTTCTCTACCACTATCCGCAAGTGACTTCAAACGGCGCATTTTTGTCTGGAAAACACGTCTAGCGGTCTTATGGAATTCCCGCCAGAAGTTTAAGAGGTTTTCAGGAGTGAAATTGTATTGATCCTGTTACGGGAAATTTAAAAAAAAAAATTCATTAATGACTTCATAAAAATTCATTAAGAAGAGTAATTAATTACCACAAACTGTCTGAACCATGCAGCTTTTAGGTCATCCGGAATCGTGTAATACACGACGTTGCTCCCCGACCAATGATCCTCGATGATTCTACTGATGGCGCCCAAAATGCTTGCATGGTATCCAAACCAAAGAGAACGGTTTTCCCTAGAGGGGTTAAGAACATGAAGATGTCCCCGGCCACGCTTACGGATTTCCCGCAAATAAGAATCGCGGTTCTCAGGAGACAAATACACAAAATCCATTTGAGTGTCTTTTAGGTTCGTTGGTTTTGGGAAAAAAAGGAAACAACGATCACATATTTATTCAAAACTTTCCGACGGCAAATCCGACGGGGTCCGTCGGAAATTGAAAATCCATTTGAGGAGACGTTGCACTGAAACGCACAGGAAAGATTCTCGACTACTAGGCCTGCGTTATTGCAGCCTTTGACTGGTTTCCGACGGATTTCCGACGGATTTTATATTATCCATCGGAATTCCGTCGGAAAATACCGACGGAATTTCCGACGGTTTATGTTTAGGGTTTGTTTAGGGGTTAGGGTTTGTAGATTAATGAACCCCCATACTAAAATTAGACGTGGTATCCATTAAATTTAGGATAAATTCACACACATAACAATGTATATAATTTCTAAATCGGTGTTAAGAACTGTTAAGTCTTCTCGTAAACGACATTGTATGTTAAGGACTTATTTCATCCGACTCTTTTGTAATCTTTTTATAACGCATAAGATTAGGTCTGCGATCATGAAGTCTTTCAATGTTCATAGTAGCAATAACAATAGCCCAAGAGAGCTCTATCAATTAGATGTTTTAGGGTTTGAAACCCTAAACCCTAAAAATAGGGTTTGTCCGTCGGAAATCCTTCGGAAATTTCTGACGGATTTATGACGGAAAGATGCTTTCCGTTGGAAATCCGTCGGAAATGAGAATTTTGCTCCTCGTGGAATCGAACCCGCGATTAAATGGTGTCACAAGGGATAGTTAGAACCAGTTAGGCTGTCTGTCAAGTTATCGTGTTCTTGTAAAGTTTAAATATATTCCTGACAAGATGTTTACAACTACAAAAAGATACAAAATGTTATAATTATTTCCCTAGTTGTTAAATTAAAGATTTAAAAATACAAACTTACATAAAACGGTACTAATTTTGTTTTGTTTTTTTAGAAAAATTCTTATTACAATTATTTAATCCGCATCTACCTCTGAATCGTAGTCAGTTGAAATTGAATCTGTGTCGTCGTCGAATTCCCCCCTCTCTTCTTCGGAATCCGAATGGAGAACAACGTTCCCAAAATGAGTAAAATCAACGACCAGATTGACTTCAAGCGATTCTTCTACCGGAGCTATGTAATCACTTTGCCTTGCTTGTAGTGGTTCTTGTTCTTCAACTCCTTGAACTCTCCCGCGTGGATAAATTTTGGTAACTATTACCCATGGATCGTTCTTGTATGTTAGTCGAGGATAAGGGATGTAACTAACCTATATTAGTAAGATGAAATTAGCATACGATGCTCTATATAGTCACGTTATCGTAGATGGAAGAATAATTGTAGAGTGTTTATATATATACCTGATCGGCTTGAGATGCAATAATGAAGGGGTCATATTTTTGAAGCTTTCTAGTCGAATGTATAGACGTCACGCCAAACTCATCTATTGATACACCTTTCCCGATAATAGGATTGTACCAATCGCACAAAAAACCACGCATCTCATGCCAAGCTTTCCGATGTATTTGACTTCAAGTATTTCTTTAAGCACACCATAGTACACAACTTCGCCGGATGTGGATGAGACTCCGTGTTCGGCCGTCGTTCTAGAGGACCCTTCTGACTTCACTTTGAAAGCATATCCCCTAGTGCAATATCGTGGATAAGACTTTGTGTTGTAGTGTAGGCCGTTGACTATGTCTATTAACCAATCTGCTGGTCTGCGACCATATTTGACTTCGGTTTCCACCTAAAAGAAGCATGTAGAACGTTTTAGTAAATGACCAAATTTATTGTCTTTAAGGTTAAATGAAAATACAAAACTTACATAAAATTTTAACCACGCGCAGAAGTATGTGTCTTTCCACTCTTCACGCTCCTCCTTGGTCAACTCAGGATGACGATGTTGTAGGGACTCCATGTATAACCTATAAAAATCAACCAAGGTAGGGGTGAGAAATGCATGTGATTTTGAAGTTTAAATGCAATGATGTAAACGAAGTAAACTATACATACCTCTCGTACTCAAACACTTCCTCGCAGTTGTTTAGAATATATTTTTGGAGGTGGGCGTGTTCTTGGGTCGTTAATTGTCGCATTACTACTTTACCGCTTAACCGACCAACTTGTTGAAAAATACTGGGAACCGTTGACGGATAAAATGGTCTTTCGCCTCTGTCATCGTTTCTGGCCGGGCGTCGACTCTTTGTGCGTACTTGAGAAGGGAAATAATAACCGACAAATGTCGCCGCTTCCTCGTTGTGATACTGAGCAGCTACTGAACCCTCAACTTTAGCTGGGTTCTTAACCTTTTTCTTAAGGTGGAACATATAGCGCTCGAAGGGATACATCCACCGATATTGTACCGTACCACCGAGTCTAGCTTCTCTCGGTAGATGAATGGGTAAATGCTCCATAACATCAAAGAACGACGGTGGAAATATCTTCTCAAGATTGCACAGGATCTTAGGAATGTTATCCTCCAAAGTTCGAATGCCGTCAGCCGTAAGCGACCTCGTGGATATGTCCCTAAAAAACGAACCTACCGCGGCAATTGCTTTGTGAACATCTTTGGGTAGGAGATGAGCAAATGCAAATGGCAGTAGTCGTTGCATCACCACATGACAATCATGACTCTTCATCCCGATAAACTTGTCCCCATCAGTGTCAACACAATTACGCAAGTTTGAAGCGTAGCCATCAGGGAATCTTACTCGGCGCGTGATCCACTCGAAGAACTCTTCCTTTGATTTCTGATCTACCCAGTACGATGGAATTGGAGGTTTACCGTTCTTTTGGATATGAAGTTCAGGCCGGTGACAAATTTCAGGCAAATCAAGCCTAGACTTCACATTATCTTTCGTCTTTCCCTGGACGTTGAGAACAGTGTTCATGATGTTATCAAAGAAATTTTTCTCAATGTGCATGACATCAAGATTATGCCTTAGTAGCTGGTCCTTCCAATACGGTAAATCCCAGAAGATGCTCAGCTTGTGCCAGTTGTGGACTACACCAGCTCCATATACATTCTCATGACCGTTACCACCACATTCACGAGTTCTCAAAGCACCAAATCCATCTAAGAGCCCCAAAGTAGTCGAACCATCATCTTGGAGAATAGGATCATCAAACACTTTCCTCTTCTTCGTAAAAAGTTTAGTGTTTTTCCGGTATGGATGATCATGCGGTAGAAATCTCCTATGACAATCAAACCAACACGATTTGCGTCCGTTCTTTAGCTGAAATGCATCGGTCTTTTCCTGACAATACGGACATGCTAACCTTCCATGCGTAGTCCATCCTGATAGCATACCATAAGCCGGAAAATCGCTAATGGTCCACATTAATTCAGCCCTCATCAAAAAATTTTCCTTACATGAGACATCATATGCTACAATACCGGGCAGCCATAACATTTGCAGCTCGTGTATCAATGGCTGCAAGAATACATCAAGCGATCTTCTAGGATGCTCTGGACCGGGAACTAGTACGGAGAGGAAAAGAAACTCTCGCCGCATACACATAGATGGCGGCAGGTTATACGGAGTTAAAATAACCGGCCACAACGAATATGGTCTCCCATGCCTTCCAAACGGGTTAAAACCATCTGTGCATAATCCGAGGTACACATTACGTGGCTCGTATGCAAAATCTGGATATACGCTCTGAAAATGTCGCCACGCTTCCGCTTCAGACGGATGCGCAATTTCTGCTCCTCTTCTATGCTCAGCATGCCATCTCATTTCCCCTGCAGTTCGCTCCGATTGGTATAAGCGCCTCAGCCGATCGGTTAACGGCATATACCACATTCTCTTAAAAGGAACCTTAGCTCTTCCCATGGTATCCTCATAACGCGGCTTCTTACAGAACTTACATTCCAAGCGGTATTCGTCTTCTCTCCAGTATATCATACAATTGTCAATGCAAACATCTATCATCTGATACGGTAATCCAAGCCCTTTAACCAGTTTCTCAACCTCGTTGTATGAACCTGGCGTAAGATTATCTTCAGGAAGAACATCTTTCAGGTATTCGCAAAAAGCATCCACACATTGCTCGGCCAAATTATAATCCGTCTTTATTCCCATTAGTCTAGTTGCAGATGATAGGGGCGAATGTCCCTCTTTGCAACCATCATAAAGCGGACGCTTCGCTGCATCTAACATATCAAAAAATCTCCTGGTTTCTACATTAGGTTCCTCATCTACCCTAGGAATTTGAAATTCACCTACTTCCTGGGTATTTTCTCTAAATGCATCATTAACAATCTGAATTGTACCTACACCAGCATCTTCATCCGCGGTATAATGTTCACTAGAACTAACATTTGGTTCCCGCGTACTAGTACTCCCAAAAGGTTCTCTACTACTACTTGCACCATCAAATGTCTCCCCATGAAGATACCAAATCTTATAACCCGCCATAAACCCGACTGAGTACAAGTGGTTCCATACTTCACCAATCGTAGGATTTCTAACATTTCGGCATTGAGTACAAGGACATTTCATCTTACCCGTTTTTTGCGCATGAGGTTCACTGCAAGCCAGCGTCATGAATTCCACGATACCAAGTGTATATGGTTTGTGCACTAAGTCCGTCGTCTCATCAACCCTCGGACCGTCCATCCACGATCTGAAGTAACTCGAGGAAGACATGTTACCCGGCTAATAAATATGTTTAGAGAGAGAAATCGGAAAGGAGATAGAGAGAGAGTGTGGTGTGGAGGAGAAGGGAGAAATGTTTGGTTTATAATGGAAAATAACCGACGGAAAACCGACAGATACTCCGTCGGAATTCGGCCTAACAGTGAAAAATTTTCCGACGGATAACCGACGGGAATAGAAACCGACACAAATCCCGTCGGAAATCCGTCGGAATGGTTTTGGTAAACGGTCAAAAGACTTTACTCACATCTCTTCCCAAGGCAACGTATTGGTAACTGTCTTTTCGGAAATAAAGCGGAAAACCGACGGAAAACCGACTGAATGTCCGTCGGAAAATTTTGTTTAAATAACCACCGAGTTTCTCCCTTCTTCCATCGCCAAAAAAACAAAAAAAAATTATGGATTACGTATACTTTTCTCCCGAAGCCCACGATTCCGTTCTTCAAACTATAGCGCAACCTGGTCGAGAATCCTTGCCAAATCTCGACCCATCTCGACTAGCCCACCGTGCCGTTTGGTTTGGATCTAATGCGGTCATCCACTCGGTTATCAGCGACATCATCGAGCATCGCTGGTCTGGACGCTATCTGACGTATTTTAACGTCGCGAGGAGCCTAAAAACTGCATGGTTCAATGATTTTCTTGTAAGTTATTTCTTCTTTTCATATATTTTATTTAAATTTCAAATTATACAATTAATTTCTTTTTCAGGAATACTATACATTTTCTCCAGATAATGTTATCATTGTCTGGCGGGAATTTCATCGGACGGCAAGGAAGGTTTTCAAGACAAAGATGCGGCGGATGAATCTCCGGTGGGAACGAGATGAAGGAAGATCGGCTTGGGTTTCGGCGGTAGAATGGAACCTCATGGTCGACCAATGGATGGAGACGACCGACGAATAATTACAATTTCAAACTTTAATAATGTAATTTATATTTTTAATAATAATGAACTTCTGTTTTCTTTGTTTACTTCATAAATAAAATTTTTAATTTTTTTTTTAAATATAATCTAGTAACTTCATGATAAATAGCTAACATTAAACTATATAAACGAATAACACAAAGTATCACAGTGGTTTGAGTATTGACTTAAGCCCTCCAAAGGTCTCGGGTTCGAGCTCGTTCTTCTACGAGTTTTTATGGACCGACGGCTTCCCGACAGATTAGCGACATACTAAATTCCTGTCGGAAACCCGTCGGAAATTTACCGACGGTTTTCAAGTCCGTCGGGAACTTCCCGACGGTTCTATAATCCGTCGGTATATACCGACGCAATTCCGACGAGTTCTCAACAGTCGGTAATTCGTCGGAAATTCGTAGGAATTACCGACGGATAATTTTCTGTCGGAAAATCCGTCGGTTTGAGGGTTGTTTTCTTGTAGTGTATGTATTGGTTATGTCTTGGTAATTGGTAATCTAAATTGTGTATGAATTAATTATGTTTGTCGTTGGTTTAGTCTTAGCTTATGTCTGTCTCAATTGGCTTGAATCGGTTGATGTATGAATCTGTTTATGTCTTGGTCATTAATTTGTACGAGTTATTTATGTTTATATATTTCTATTGCTTTACTTTTAGGCTTAGCTTATGTAGTGGTGATGATATATTATATTGAATATGTCTGAATTGGTTTGAATCTGCTGATGTATGAATCTGTTTATGTCTTGGTTAAGAATTTGTCCGAGTTATTTATGTTTGTTTATATGTTTGTCTATTGGTTTAGTCTTCTATTGATTTAGTCTTTGCTTATGTTTTGGTTTGATGGGATTACTTTTGTTTGTCTAGTCTGTTTAGTCTTAGCTATTGTTTTTTTGTCTATATATTGTGGATTATTATCATAATTCTTTTTTTGATTTTTTATAGATTTGGTATAGATGACTGCATACCTAAGGACATAGTAACTTCATATCATGCTAACTTCTGGGGATCTTGATGAAACTATTCGATATGGTTCCACAAGAGAAGGAGCAAAGCCACACATCTGTATGGCACATGAGATATATGGTTAGTACTTAGTACATATAATTTTGTTTCATTCTTACTTAGCGTTTTCTTACATATCTTTTGTTTTCGTAGGCTATTGAGGCTAGTGGAGTATCACCACCTTAAACCGCGGTGGTGCTTGATATACTTGTATTTTCATGCATTTAGGCTATTGTTAGGATCATGTTTTACTTCTTTTTAGTTTCCTTTAGCTTCATTTCTTTGGTCATTGGTTTGTTTAGAGTATAGGATCATCTAGAGCTAGGTTTAGGCATTCTAGGCTTGCATTTGGAGTGTTTCTTATGTTTTGTAGGTTCTTGGAGTTGCTAAAGATGTTTGGAAGAGTTTGGAAGCCAAAGGAGTGATTGCAAGTGAAATGGTGATGAAGGACCAAACCGATGAGCTTGAAATATTGAGTCATATGAAGATGTTACGTTAACTTTTAGCTCTGAGATTCTAAATACAAATCATGGTAAATTGAGCTGGCTTTCTAATGGAGGTGGTGTGAAGTCATTCGGTGCTATATGGAAAGAGTTATGCCTGATTTACTGGATACATCTCAACACAGTCTTCATATCGGGTCGCATATCGGCCAGCCAACCGATACGACCTCTCGAATTAATTTTTGTGCATCCATATCGGTTGGCATATCGGTTCAGCCAACCGATACGCTCCTTCGACAGAAAATCCGAGAGCTCGTATCGGTCGGCGTATCGGTCCAGCCAACCGATACTGTTCCCAGAAATTGCCTTGGATCCGGGTCAACACCCGGTTTGTTCCGGGTTGACCCGGCTCGAACCCTAATGACTATTTAAGCCAAAAACCTATTTCTTTTTTGCTTGAAAAGCTTTATTTTATGTTCTAAACACTTTGGAAGAACAAGTTTGATTTCTTTGATTAATCTAAGTACTTTTTGGTGATTTCTTTTCTTAATCTTCCTCACAATCTCTAATCTCTAATGATCAACACTATCCCTATGAATTTTGTTGTTAACATGATGATTAGTGAGTAGTTCTTCATAGGGCTTATGGGTTAGGTAGGATTAGGTTGATTAGGGGTGATCAATGGATTTCTAGTGCTTGATTGTTTAATATCTCATCTGTCAAAGTGTGTTTAATGTCTAATTAGCCTTGATCAAGTTGATTAGAATGCTTAAGATTTCTTGTTCACAACATGTTCGATGAAATTCCTGTTCATAGCTTTGATAGAACTTTCACATTCTAGCGCATGAGAATGTATGTTTAGAGTGATTGTTAGTTGTTTGGAACTTGTTTGATTGCTTGCTTGATTCTAATTCACAAATGAGAATTTGTTCTTGGATTAGGATTAAGTAAAGAGATTAGTATTAAGGGATTAAACTGATCGTATCGTTGTGTTCCTTACTAAGAGGTTAGCTTGTTTGAAGTTTGAATTAGGATCATTGATCATCCTGAGTCACCTGTCCGTTGACCTTAACCTTATGCCCTATCTTTATCATTGATTGAATTCACATTCGTTTACTTGCCTTTTACTTGCTTCTGTTTGAATTGTTCTCGTTAGGATTCTTAGAAACCAAAAACTTAATTGATTGATTTGACTCTAGAGGTTTAGTACTTGCTTATTGGTCTTATCCATCCCAAAAAGGTTTGATACCTCAAAGCTACACGATAAGCTTGAGGAATTGATACCTCAAAGGATTGCAAAATCCTAGTTATCAATTTGACCCGGCTCGAACCCTAATGACTATTTAAGCCAAAAACCTATTTCTTTTTTGCTTGAAAAGCTTTATTTTATGTTCTAAACACTTTGGAAGAACAAGTTTGATTTCTTTGATTAATCTAAGTACTTTTTGGTGATTTCTTTTCTTAATCTTCCTCACAATCTCTAATCTCTAATGATCAACACTATCCCTATGGATTTTGTTGTTCACATGATGATTAGTGAGTAGTTCTTCATAGGGCTTATGGGTTAGGTAGGATTAGGTTGATTAGGGGTGATCAATGGATTTCTAGTGCTTGATTGTTTAAAATCTCATCTGTCAAAGTGTGTTTAATGTCTAATTAGCCTTGATCAAGTTGATTAGAATGCTTAAGATTTCTTGTTCACAACATGTTCGATGAAATTCCTGTTCATAGCTTTGATAGAACTTTCACATTCTAGCGCATGAGAATGTATGTTTAGAGTGATTGTTAGTTGTTTGGAACTTGTTTGATTGCTTGCTTGATTCTAATTCACAAATGAGAATTTGTTCTTGGATTAGGATTAAGTAAAGAGATTAGTATTAAGAGATTAAACTGATCGTATCGTTGTGTTCCTTGCTAGGAGATTAGCTTGTTTGAAGTTTGAATTACGATCCTTGATCATCCCGAATCACCTGTCCGTTGACCTTGACCTTATGCCCTATCTTTATCATTGATTGAATTCACTTCTTTTATTTGCTTTTGTCTACTTCTATTTGAATTGTTCTCGTTAGGATTGTTAGAAACCAAAAACTTAATTGAGTGATTTGACTCTAGAGGATTAGTGAGTGCTTATTGGTTTTATCCATCCCAGAATAGGTTCGATACCTCAAAGCTACTTCGATAAGCTTGAGGAATTGGTACCTCAAAGGATTGCAAAATCATTGTTATCAATTTGGCGCCGTTGCCATTTTGGGATTCTGGATATATCAATTCGTTTTCTATTCCTTTTTAGTTCAAGTTATTATTACTAATTTGCTACTTTTTTTTTTTGATGTTAGGTGTATGAACTTGCGCAGCAAAGGGACTACAAACTTAGTTGCAAGGGTTTACGACATCAAAGCACACGAGAGGATATTAGCAAGGGAACGACGAGCACAAGAACGAGCTGTTAACGTTGAGAGACTTGGGTTGGAACCAACTGTTGAAGATATACAAGACTTTGAGAGTGTTGAGCAACAAGTTATGGATAACCATGAGGATCAACAGCAGCAACAGCAAGAGCGGCCAGCTAGGGCCATTGGTGATGGAGACACACCGGATACAAATGCAAACCGGCATGGAATCATTCCACCACCGGTTTGTGGGACACTATGAGGATTCTAAGCCACAGCTTTATGATGATGATGAGGATATGACACAAGAGGAAATTAACTTCATTGCGGGACAAGGTGGCTTCAACAAGGGCTTCAACCAAAACTATAGAAACCACCCAAATTTCTCATACCGCAACCCCAATGTAGCCAATCCTCAAGACCAAGTCTATCCTCAAGCTCCATCTCAAGGACAAGCTCCACAACAAAAGCCTTTTGTCTCCTACACCAACCAACAAGGGTTTGTCTCTCAGCCTCAAACTCAGGGACAACAAGGCTATGTCCCCAAGCAACAATACCCTCCACCCGGTTTTGGGCAACAACAGCCACAAGCTTCTTCCTCTTCGGGTTTGGGTAATGAGTTAAAGGGCATGATGCAACAACTCATCCAAGGACAAGCTAGTGGGGCATTGGAAGTGAAGAACTTAAAGAATGAGTTGCAGCATTTGACCTCTCGCTTGATCAATGTTGAAAACATGCACGCTTCCACTTCTAGACCTACCGGTACCTTGCCCGGAAACCCAGAGAAGAACCCAAACGACTACTGCAATGCAATCTTCTCTACTGTTGATCATGAGAAATCAGACTATGAGCGAGAGGTTGATGAGATAGAAGCTCTTCTCTATGGTTATGAACTCCCTCCGGCTGCACCTGTTCCTCTCAAGGAGATGAAAGCCACTGTAGTTAAGCCTTCCTATGTTGCACCAGCTAAGGTGATGAGTGCTACTGATACTTTTGCTGAAGATATGGTGCCTACTGTCCAAACAGCACCAAAAGTGCTTCCTAAGCTTGGTAATCCGGGTAAATTTACCATCAGTTGTACTTTGGGAGACTTGGAGATTACTGATGCATTGTGTGATTCCGGCTCTACTGTGAGTGTGATATCTCTTGACATGGTGGAATCTCTTGGGATTAAGAGCATGGAAAGGTACACATCTTCTATTACATTTGGAGACTCTTACTCAAAAACTCCAATGGGAATGATCAAGGACTATCCACTGAAGATTGGTGAGTGCACTATCCCAACTGACTTTATTGTCATGAAGATGAAGAAGAGTACCCAACTACCTCTCTTACTTGGTACCTCTTTCCTCAACACCACTGGAGCTTGTCTGGATTTCAAAAAGAGACGTGTTGTGCTGAATAATGTTGATACCAAAGCTTACTATCCTCTAAGGAGCACATCTCTTCACACTTGTGGTGTCATCCTCTCTCCAAATGAGGATGATGTGTTAGAGGAAGCAAGGCTATTTGCCAATGTCGGCAAGGAAGTTTGGCCTAAACCCACTACTCATGGATCATTGAGTGAGCACATGGGACGTGCTCAAAAGAAGAGGGTGGATAGAGCTATTGGAACTCCTTCTATGACCATAAGGACTGAGTTTGTTGGATCCATCTCTTCGAAGAAGCTGAGCATCGATGAGGAAAAAGCTCCCAAAGAGAAGGCTGTGGATATGGTGAGAAAGATGTCTCCAAAGGTTGTAAAGGCTTCGATCAGTCCAAGGTTCCAAGGCGACTCAGTCAATCTCAGTGAGCTGACTTCTCAGGTCCTAGCCATCACCCTCGAGGGAAGGACACACTCTTCAACCGCCTAAAACTCGGTTTGCGAAAGTCAAGCTTAACGACTTTAAACAAAAGCGCACTTGGGAGACATTCCCATGTTTATCCTTGTACATACATCTTTTGTTTGTTATTTTTGATATTTTGCTTTGAGTTTGTTCAGGTTTTGGTCTTAGAGTGAGGTTGTATACTAGTTGGTGTTGAGTAAAGGCCGCGGGAATGAAGAAAGATGATCCAGGAGTCAATATCGGGTTCCGTATCGGCTGGCCAGGCCGATACGGTTCTGGTAAAAATAATCCGAGACTCAGTATTGGGTACCGTATCGGTTGGCCAGGCCGATACGGGATGCAACAATTAAATCCGATAGTGGATATCGGCTGGCGTATCGGTTGGCCAGGCCGATACGCTCTCACTGCCCAGGTTCACTCGACCATACGCCTTCTCTCGGACCAGGTAACACTCCAACTTGTACATACTTGCATTTTAGCTTCTTTTCTTTCTTTTCTCCTTTTGTTGAGTCTCTCTCTCGAGCTTACTTTCCCACCGAGACGGTGTGAACTAAGTTTGGGGGAGAGGCTAGTTGCTAACCATGTTTTCTTTGTTCCTATTTTCTATTTCATCACTTTGAGTCTCATGCATTTCACTTAAGGCATAGAAAAATTCAAAAAAATCGAAAATTTTCAAAAATTTCAAAAAGAAAGCATGTAGTTGCACTTGCATCATAGGATCGAGTCTAGTTGCATCATATATGGCGCATGCATAGGGAGCAATGATTGAATGTCCTTGTAAGATTGATTGAGTGTTGACGTGTTCTTTATGCTAGTTGTTTGAGCTAGTTGATTGTCCTAAGATTGCAATTCAAGAAAGGCTAGAAAGTTAAGACGAACCATGCTAGGATTGCTTGCTTTGAAACTTGATTTGAAACTGAAATAGGCTTTGAATTGACACTAACTCTACCTAAGTGAGAACTTTAATGATGACATCTAATTATCTTACTCATGCTCTGTGTGCTAAACTCGTGGATACCCTAAAATATTTGAGCATTCTTATCCTTTCTACCCCTCTCTGCTTGCTCAAATAGACTTCCATACCTTTCACCACCCTTCTTTCAAGCCACAAACACTATCTTGAGTGGTAGACCTATTTGGAATGAGCTAGGTAAAAAGTGTTGAGTATGAGGCGACTAGGAGAAATTTCCATATAGTGCAAGCTCAGCACCTTTAGCTTTGCAATAGGCTAGAATCCAAGTTTGAGGGAGGAATTGGGAAAGGAGAAAGAGAGTAAAGAAAAGAAAGAATGAAAGGGATTTTGGTTGGGATCTTACGGTTGTTGGCAAAGTGTGTTAAAAAAAGAAAAGCTCTTATGTGTTTAAAGAAAAGAAAAGTGTCTCATATTTTGAAATGAAAAGAAGCCAAAGGCTCACCTTAAAGAAAGAAAAGAGACCATTGCTAAAGAAAGATTTGAGCTAAGTTAAAAAGAAAAGATTTGCCACTGTTTTGAAAAGTCTTTATTGATCCTTGGGGAGTTTGATTGGAAGGTATCTGATTGAGAAAAGGGGATGAGGCAAAAATAGCCTTGGTCAAGGGTAGTATCCATTTAGGTGGGCTAGATTAGGAGAAGAAGTAATTGGGGCATGGGTAGATGGAAATCAACCTAGTATGCACCAATTGCCTCTAACTCTTAGCATTTTACTATAGCTCATTCACTTCTTTATGAGAGAACCTTCATGCTTTTGGAATAAACCCCTCTTTTGATTGAGATCACTTTAATCTCAAAACTTTGTCCCTTTGCCAAATGAGTTTGATCACCTTGCATTGAGTAAGATCCACTTGAAAACCTAATGAATGTTAAAGAGCTAGTTGATAGGAATGCTTGTCTAGGTTGAGAATTGAGCTAAGAGTTTTGTCTTGATGAGCATGGCTAAATTTTTGGAGTAAGCCTAACTTGGTTGCATCTTGGTGACGTTGACTCGAATTGGAACTTGTTGATCTCAGTTTTGTCTTTGGATATGAGCTCCCGCCTTCAAACCTTTCTCCCAACTTGCTTTGATAGTCTTATGCTTGCTTGTGGACAAGCAAGGTTTAAGTTTGGGGGAATTTATATACTTGTATTTTCATGCATTTAGGCTATTGTTAGGATCATGTTTTACTTCTTTTTAGTTTCCTTTAGCTTCATTTCTTTGGTCATTGGTGTGTTTAGAGTATAGGATCATCTAGAGCTAGGTTTAGGCATTCTAGGCTTGCATTTGGAGTGTTTCTTATGTTTTGTAGGTTCTTGGAGTTGCTAAAGATGTTTGGAAGAGTTTGGAAGCCAAAGGAGTGATTGCAAGTGAAATGGTGATGAAGGACCAAACCGATGAGCTTGAAAGATTGAGTCATATGAAGATGTTACGTTAACTTTTAGCTCTGAGATTCTAAATACAAATCATGGGAAATTGAGCTGGCTTTCTAATGGAGGTGGTGTGAAGTCATTCGGTGCTATATGGAAAGAGTTATGCCTGATTTACTGGATACGTCTCAACACAGTCTTCATATCGGGTTGCATATCGCCCAGCCAACAAATACGACCTCTCGGATTAATTTTTGTGCATCCATATCGGTTGGCATATCGGTTCAGCCAACCGATACGCTCCTTCGACAGAAAATCCGAGAGCTCATATCGGTCGGCGTATCGGTCCAGCCAACCGATACTGTTCCCAGAAATTGCCTTGGATCCGGGTCAACACCCGATTTGTTCCGGGTTGACCCGGCTCGAACCCTAATGACTATTTAAGCCAAAAACCTATTTCTTTTTTGCTTGAAAAGCTTTATTTTATGTTCTAAACACTTTGGAAGAACAAGTTTGATTTATTTGATTAATCTAAGTACTTTTTGGTGATTTCTTTTCTTAATCTTCCTCACAATCTCTAATCTCTAATGATCAACACTATCCCTATGGATTTTGTTGTTCACATGATGATTAGTGAGTAGTTCTTCATAGGGCTTATGGGTTAGGCAGGATTAGGTTGATTAGGGGTGATCAATAGATTTCTAGTGCTTGATTGTTTAAAATCTCATCTGTCAAAGTGTGTTTAATGTCTAATTAGCCTTGATCAAGTTGATTAGAATGCTTAAGATTTCTTGTTCACAACATGTTCGATGAAATTCCTGTTCATAGCTTTGATAGAACTTTCACATTCTAGCGCATGAGAATGTATGTTTAGAGTGATTGTTAGTTGTTTGGAACTTGTTTGATTGCTTGCTTGATTCTAATTCACAAATGAGAATTTGTTCTTGGATTAGGATTAAGTAAAGAAATTAGTATTAAGAGATTAAACTGATCGTATCGTTGTGTTCCTTGCTAGGAGATTAGCTTGTTTGAAGTTTGAATTACGATCCTTGATCATCCCGAATCACCTGTCCGTTGACCTTGACCTTTTGCCCTATCTTTATCATTGATTGAATTCACTTCTTTTATTTGCTTTTGTCTACTTCTATTTGAATTTTTCTCGTTAGGATTGTTAGAAACCAAAAACTTAATTGAGTGATTTGACTCTAGAGGATTAGTGAGTGCTTATTGGTTTTATCCATCCCAGAATAGGTTCGATACCTCAAAGCTACTTCGATAAGCTTGAGGAATTGGTACCTCAAAGGATTGCAAAATCATTGTTATCAATTTGGCGCCGTTGCCATTTTGGGATTCTGGATATATCAATTCGTTTTCTATTCCTTTTTAGTTCAAATTATCTAAGACGAATATTCGTGGCTATTTTCGTGTCAATATCTAAGACGAATATTCGTGGCTATTCGTGGCTACAATAGTTACAACATGATTTGTGGTTAATTGTGGCAATATCTACGGATTAGGTTGTGGCTATTCGTGTCCTATAGCCACGACTTGTTCCTTCTAATTGTGGATATAGCTATGAATATGGGCGTGGCTAAGTCGTGGCATTATTTATGATTTATGTTGTGGCAATCCGTAACAAATATAGCCACGAACCCATGCTGTAGATATTCGTGGATAATAGTAACAAAAATGTTTGTGGCTGGTTCGTGGAAGGATTGTTGCGGATAGCCATGAATTCAGAATAGTCACGAACCCAAGCCGTAGATATTTGTGGCTGGTTCGAGGAAGAATTGCTGCGGATAGCTATGAATTCAGAATAGCCATGAGCCAAAATGCATGAATCTGGTTTCGTGGGTATTCGTAGCTATGGACCAAATAGCCACGAAAATTGGCTTATAGCCCCGAATTTTTGCTGTGACTATAAGCCACTTTTCTTGTAGTGAGGAGGTGTTAAACTCAATTCCAACATTGAAGAGGTTTTTGGTGTAAGTCTTTTAAGGTTTTGTGTTAGTAGAGATGTGTGGAGATCTCTGGTTATTGGAAATCAAGCTTACAACGTATCGAAACTAATAGGACATTGGGGATCATTTGACAACTATACACCTTAATTGTTGTGACCGTGGAAAACATTGCTTGTACGAAGGCTCAATTTCACCTGGTGGTTTTCCAAATTCATGTGTATGTTCTTATAAGTAAATCATAGTCTCTATGTTTACATTCGTCTTCCTATCAAAGGGGTTTTCCAGGTTTGTCCCCAAATCAAGGTTTGTACGAGTTCAAGCCAGCAACATACTCAAGCATCAATGGAAACTTGTCTTCTTTGAACATCATTTATCAATCTTCAATCGATAAACCAATTCAAGGATTGCTCATCTTGCAAGTCTATCCATTTTACAAACCCTTTTTGTTTCTTTTATGTCTTTCTTTTGTATCGTATTTACCAACTTTATTCATCTCAGCAATATTCAATACCGTTTTGGTACACAGAAAAGCTCAATACTTATTACTGAAAACGCAGAGAACACACTATGGATTTAAACGAAGGAATCTTTCAAAGCAAAAACACTTCTTATTAGAAATCTCTTGAACAAATTACAACGAATCTTGTTTAATCAGTTTTACTTGACTTCACACCAGTGAATCAAGACTGACCAATTCCTAAAGCTACCCAAAAACCTTACCAAGCAACAATAGTTGCTTATCTCTCAAACACTCACCGAGTTTTCTAAGTCGTACACACACGCTCATGTGTTACGCACTTCTGACTCTATTGTGCATAAAACGGCTAAACCTAATCTTCAAGGTGTCTCCGTCTTATATACTCTTATTACTTCCAAATATAGAGTTTCCATTTCGCAGCTTTCCTATCTTTACTTTCCTCTACTCCGATCTGCTGACTTGGCATCCACATCATGTCTCATGTGTCACTCAGACCATCCCTCGTATGGCTCAGCTGATCTTGATTCTTCATTCTCCCCCTTTTTTTCTTAATGTGATAACCGATTCATCCTGCAATATCATAACTAAACATTACACATGTTTATAGTCACAGCATTTTGACTACCCATATAGTCTTAGACATGTTTAAAGCCAATTCCATCTTAAAAGTAATAGTTCAACTTCATACTAGATAAAGCAAAACAGGAAGCAAGTTTGTAATGACAATAAATCAGAAAAACTAATATCATAAGATCATAAGTCTAATCCGATATCAATCATCGGCATCAATCATCCCTAACATACTCAGTCCGAGCCTCATCACTAGTTTCACCATCCTCTTCTTGCTTAGCTTGCATGTTGTATTCTTCCCCTGAATCGATTATCAGATCGAGACAAAAAAAACATGAGCATGTATATGTGATAAATCGAAATAAAATCAGAACAAGCTTACGAGCAAGACGCCTCTTGATAGAGAGCACACTCGTAAGATCATTGTTGACATCCGTTAGTAAGTCCGGTTATTCTTCCACACAGTTTGAAATGTAAGTTGGATGACCAAGAGGAGCACAATCAACACGATAGATTGAAACATCAAACTGAAACGCCATGATTTGAAAAATCATGTTGGGAAAGATGAGCTTGCGTTCCATCACCGGTGTCTGGGCCAGTTGGAGAATCTGTTTATGCACCAATCGCCCAAAATTAAAGCTCCTTCCTTTGTGTAACATAAAGAGAAACTGGAGACGCTCTCGAACAGCGACGGTCTTATCTGGCGTGGGCATCCAGTTAGTACGACAAATCTTGTACAACACTTGAAACATGGAAAGGAGGTGATAGAATTTGACGTCTTCCCACTTAGTTCTGCTTCCACCAGTTAGCACCGTGACGGCTTGATCAATGTTCTCATCATTCCGGTCACATGGATTTGCTATATCTGGTGTCATGAACATCCGGTTGATCAGATAGGGTGAGAAATCGTACATATGTCCTCGAACAAACACCATGTTAAACCCTTCTCGATCCTCCCAGTCACAAAGATTCGCCACAAACTCCTTGACTGGTCGCGGGAAGTATGAAGACACGTGAATAACTGTGTAGATCAGACCCACTTTCTCCATAAATCGGCGAACTTCACTCAACGTATCATCCTTCATATCCAGTACCTTCTGATTAAGAAAGTTCTTGTGTATCAGACATCTAAAGCGACCTTGTGCCGTTTGAGATAGATGCTTCGAGTCAACCGGTACTTTGGTAACTTCCACCAACTCAGGGTAAATTACATTCTGATCAGCAAACAGTTGTGTGCTTTCGGTGTAGTGTTGTTCAAACAGAACATAGGTATGGTCCGGCATTGGCGCTTCGTCTTCATCGGTTGTATTAGTATCGTATGGATGATCGGCAACTTGTGGTGCTTCATCATCCCACGGAAGTCCTCGAATTGGAGTTCTAGCATTACGAGCATCAATCATCATCTTCCTAGTCTGATAGTGAGTAGCGTGTGGAGGAGGCGAATCCATTGTGAGCATATGAACTTTTGTAATTGTCAAGACTATACCTATTGCGGCTCTGTAATATAGGCAGTCATTATACCTAATGGGTTCAAAACACAATGAGAATATTAGTAATACATGAACGGGCTTAGGACCAAGAACCATTGTGAGAAGAAAGACTTGCAGACGTAATGTATCCATGGAATCACTTATTAGAGGAGAGATGAGGGACCCAAACTATTCGAAAAAAAAACAAAATGTGAGAGATAGTCTCTCAAACAAAAATGAATGCAAAAACGAAAATTAACCTTACTTACATACCGTGTGTGGAGAGAATGGTTTAGCTGAGTTAGACGATGTACCCACAAAGATGAAACCTTCCTCCCTTTTAAGACCAGAGAGATAGCCTTCCTTAGCCAAGGTGCTGACGTCTCTGTCCAACCAAGGATTTTCATATCACAGACAGGCTGCGTAGCCCAGCTGAGTGTTTGCGTTGCTTAGAATCATGCACATGGTTTGACAGAGGAAGAGAATTACAACAGCTAAGCGGGGTGCCAATCTGATTTAATATTTGGACAGCTTTTCTCAGCCGAGATGCTTTCATCCTAGACGCACACTTATTCAGATTTCCACTTCCTTTACTGTAATACACTTATACCTTGACACCCTTTCGCTTGAACTGTCAAGTAGTTCTTCATGTCTACTTACTCTTACGAGTTTACATCCCCATGCTTAGATATGATTTAGTCAATACAAACTCACAATCAAAGCAGTGATCAGACTCAAACTTAAACTGTTTTAGCAGCCTAGTCCGAACTGAGTGCTCATCTTCTTATGCTCAGCTTGGTTAGCTTTGGTCATGAAAATAGTACCTTTGGTTTGGTTGTCTCTGTCGAGTTGTTGTGTCTCATCTTGTGTGACCCAATCTATCTCAACCGTACCACGCTCCTCCGATAAACCTAACAGATTAGCAATCACAGACTCCAAGAGCCTTTTGTAAGTACAGAAAGCTGTTGAAATCGAGAGGTTTAGTAAAAATATCAGCAAGTTGATGTTCCGATGCAACATGTTTCACTATAGCTAGTTTCTCCTCAACCAATCCTCTAACAAAATGATGTCGAATATCAACATGTTTAGTTCTGGAGTGTTGCACAGGATTCTTAGTTAAATCAATTGCACTCTTGTTGTCACAAAGTACTAGAAAAGAGTCTGTGTTAATACCGTAGTCACTCAGCATTTGCTTCATCCATAGGAGTTGTGTGCAACAGCTACCCAAGGCAATGTATTCTGCTTCAGCTGTTGATAGTGACACACAATTTTGTTTATTGCTATGCCATGAGACGAGATTGTTCCCTAGAAAGAAACAGCCTCCAGAGGTACTATTCCGATCATCCAAACACCCTGCCCAATCCGCATCGCAAAAACCTGCAAGATTTGAATTCGTGTCAGTTGTATATTTCAGACCATAATTGATTGTACCTTTCACATATCTGATTATATGCTTCACAGCCATCAGATGCGACTGCTTAGGGTTCGCCTGATATCTTGCACACAACCCGACACTCAGACAGATATCTGGTCTACTGGCCGTTAAATACAGCAGGCTTCCTATGATGGCTCTGTACAGACGTTTATCCACTCTCTGTCCCTCTTGATCCTTGGATAGTTTGTTGTTTGTGCTCATTGGTGTCTTGGCAGCCTTACACATCTCCATATCAAATCTTTTTACCAAGTTAAGAGCATAGGTGCTCTGCATCACTGTGATCCCCTCTTCTGTCTGCTTCACTTGGAGTCCAAGAAGGTAGTTGAGCTCACCCACCATACTCATCTCAAATTCTCTTGTCATGGTTTTCACAAACTCTTGAATTAGCTTTTCTTGAGTGGATCCAAAGATTATATCATCAACATATATATGAACAATGAGTATATTGCGGTCATCTACAAGGATGAATAAGGTCTTATCTCAAGGACAAGCTCCACAACAAAAGCCTTTTGTCTCCTACACCAACCAACAAGGGTTTGTATCTCAGCCTCAAACTCAGGGACAACAAGGCTATGTCCCCAAGCAACAATACCCTCCACCCGGTTTTGGGAAACAACAACCACAAGCTTCTTCCTCTTCGGGTTTGGGCAATGAGTTAAAGGGCATGATGCAACAACTCATCCAAGGACAAGCTAGTGGGGCATTGGAAGTGAAGAACTTAAAGAATGAGTTGCAGCATTTTACCTCTCGCTTGATCAATGTTGAAAACATGCACGCTTCCACTTCTAGACCTACCGGTACCTTTCCCGGAAACCCAGAGAAGAACCCAAACGACTACTGCAATGCAATCTTCTCTACTGTTGATCATGAGAAATCAGACTATGAGCGAGAGGTTGATGAGATAGAAGCTCTTCTCTATGGTTATGAACTCCCTCCGGCTGCACCTGTTCCTCTCAAGGAGATGAAAGCCACTGTAGTTAAGCCTTCCTATGTTGCACCAGCTAAGGTGATGAGTGCTACTGATACTTTTGCTGAAGATATGGTGCCTACTGTCCAAACAGCACTAAAAGTGCTTCCTAAGCTTGGTAATCCGGGTAAATTTACCATCAGTTGTACTTTGGGAGACTTGGAGATTACTGATGCATTGTGTGATTCCGGCTCTACTGTGAGTGTGATATCTCTTGACATGGTGGAATCTCTTGGGATTAAGAGCATGGAAAGGTACACATCTTCTATTACATTTGGAGACTCTTACTCAAAAACTCCAATGGGAATGATCAAGGACTATCCACTGAAGATTGGTGAGTGCACTATCCCAACTGACTTTATTGTCATGAAGATGAAGAAGAGTACCCAACTACCTCTCTTACTTGGTACCTCTTTCCTCAACACCACTGGAGCTTGTCTGGATTTCAAAAAGAGACGTGTTGTGCTGAATAATGTTGATACCAAAGCTTACTATCCTCTAAGGAGCACATCTCTTCACACTTGTGGTGTCATCCTCTCTCCAAATGAGGATGATGTGTTAGAGGAAGCAAGGCTATTTGCCAATGTCGGCAAGGAAGTTTGGCCTAAACCCACTACTCATGGATCATTGAGAGAGCACATGGGACGTGCTCAAAAGAAGAGGGTGGATAGAGCTATTGGAACTCCTTCTATGACCATAAGGACTGAGTTTGTTGGATCCATCTCTTCGAAGAAGCTGAGCATCGATGAGGAAAAAGCTCCCAAAGAGAAGGCTGTGGATATGGTGAGAAAGATGTCTCCAAAGGTTGTAAAGGCTTCAATCAGTCCAAGGTTCCAAGGCGACTCAGTCAATCTCAGTGAGCTGACTTCTCAGGTCCTAGCCATCACCCTCGAGGGAAGGACACACTCTTCAACCGCCTAAAACTCGGTTTGCGAAAGTCAAGCTTAACGACTTTAAACAAAAGCGCACTTGGGAGACATTCCCATGTTTATCCTTGTACATACATCTTTTGTTTGTTATTTTTGATGTTTTGCTTTGAGTTTGTTCAGGTTTTGGTCTTAGGGTGAGGTTGTATACTAGTTGGTGTTGAGTAAAGGCCGCGGGAATGAAGAAAGATGATCCATGAGTCAATATCGGGTTCCGTATCGGCTGGCCAGGCCGATACGGTTCTGGTAAAAATAATCCGAGACTCAGTATTGGGCACCGTATCGGTTGGCCAGGCCGATACGGGATGCAACAATTAAATCCGATAGTGGATATCGGCTGGCGTATCGGTTGGCCAGGCCGATACGCTCTCACTGCCTAGGTTCACTCGACCATACACCTTCTCTCGGACCAGGTAACACTCCAACTTGTACATACTTGCATTTTAGCTTCTTTTCTTTCTTTTCTCCTTTTGTTGAGTCTCTCTCTCGAGCTTACTTTCCCACCGAGACGGTGTGAACTAAGTTTGGGGGAGAGGCTAGTTGCTAACCATGTTTTCTTTGTTCCTATTTTCTATTTCATCACTTTGAGTCTCATGCATTTCACTTAAGGCATAGAAAAATTCAAAAAAAGTCGAAAAATTTCAAAAATTTCAAAAATTTCAAAAAGAAAGCATGTAGTTGCACTTGCATCATAGGATCGAGTCTAGTTGCATCATATATGGCACATGCATAGGGAGCAATGATTGAATGTCCTTGTAAGATTGATTGAGTGTTGACGTGTTCTTTATGCTAGTTGTTTGAGCTAGTTGATTGTCCTAAGATTGCAATTCAAGAAAGGCTAGAAAGTTAAGACGAACCATGCTAGGATTGCTTGCTTTGAAACTTGATTTGAAACTGAAATAGGCTTTGAATTGACACTAACTCTACCTAAGTGAGAACTTTAATGATGACATCTAATTATCTTACTCATGCTCTGTGTGCTAAACTCGTGGATACCCTAAAATATTTGAGCATTCTTATCCTTTCTACCCCTCTCTGCTTGCTCAAATAGACTTCCATACCTTTCACCACCCTTCTTTCAAGCCACAAACACTATCTTGAGTGGTAGACCTATTTGGAATGAGCTAGGTAAAAAGTGTTGAGTATGAGGCGACTAGGAGAAATTTCCATATAGTGCAAGCTCAGCACCTTTAGCTTTGCAATAGGCTAGAATCCAAGTTTGAGGGAGGAATTGGGAAAGGAGAAAGAGAGTAAAGAAAAGAAAGAATGAAAGGGATTTTGGTTGGGATCTTACGGTTGTTGGCAAAGTGTGTTAAAAAAAGAAAAGCTCTTATGTGTTTAAAGAAAAGAAAAGTGTCTCATATTTTGAAATGAAAAGAAGCCAAAGGCTCACCTTAAAGAAAGAAAAGAGACCATTGCTAAAGAAAGATTTGAGCTAAGTTAAAAAGAAACGATTTGCCACTGTTTTGAAAAGTCTTTATTGATCCTTGGGGAGTTTGATTGGAAGGTATCTGATTGAGAAAAGGGGATGAGGCAAAAATAGCCTTGGTCAAGGGTAGTATCCATTTAGGTGGGCTAGATTAGGAGAAGAAGTAATTGGGGCATGGGTAGATGGAAATCAACCTAGTATGCACCAATTGCCTCTAACTCTTAGCATTTTACTATAGCTCATTCACTTCTTTATGAGAGAACCTTCATGCTTTTGGAATAAACCCCTCTTTTGATTGAGATCACTTTAATCTCAAAACTTTGTCCCTTTGCCAAATGAGTTTGATCACCTTGCATTGAGTAAGATCCACTTGAAAACCTAATGAATGTTAAAGAGCTAGTTGATAGGAATGCTTGTCTAGGTTGAGAATTGAGCTAAGAGTTTTGTCTTGATGAGCATGGCTAAATTTTTGGAGTAAGCCTAACTTGGTTGCATATTGGTGACGTTGACTCGAATTGGAACTTGTTGATCTCAGTTTTGTCTTTGGATATGAGCTCCCGCCTTCAAACCTTTCTCCCAACTTGCTTTGATAGTCTTATGCTTGCTTGTGGACAAGCAAGGTTTAAGTTTGGGGGAATTGATATACTTGTATTTTCATGCATTTAGGCTATTGTTAGGATCATGTTTTACTTCTTTTTAGTTTCCTTTAGCTTCATTTCTTTGGTCATTGGTGTGTTTAGAGTATAGGATCATCTAGAGCTAGGTTTAGGTATTCTAGGCTTGCATTTGGAGTGTTTCTTATGTTTTGTAGGTTCTTGGAGTTGCTAAAGATGTTTGGAAGAGTTTGGAAGCCAAAGGAGTGATTGCAAGTGAAATGGTGATGAAGGACCAAACCGATGAGCTTGAAAGATTGAGTCATATGAAGATGTTACGTTAACCTTTAGCTCTGAGATTCTAAATACAAATCATGGGAAATTGAGCTGGCTTTCTAATGGAGGTGGTTTGAAGTCATTCGGTGCTATATGGAAAGAGTTATGCCTGATTTACTGGATATGTCTCAACACAGTCTTCATATCGGGTTGCATATCGGCCAGCCAACCGATACGACCTCTCGGATTAATTTTTGTGCATCCATATCGGTTGGCATATCGGTTCAGCCAACCGATACGCTCCTTCGACAGATAATCCGAGAGCTCGTATCGGTCGGCGTATCGGTCCAGCCAACCGATACTGTTCCCAGAAATTGCCTTGGATCCGGGTCAACACTCGGTTTGTTCCGGGTTGACCCGGCTCGAACCCTAATGACTATTTAAGCCAAAAACCTATTTATTTTTTGCTTGAAAAGCTTTATTTTATGTTCTAAACACTTTGGAAGAACAAGTTTGATTTCTTTGATTAATCTAAGTACTTTTTGGTGATTTCTTTTCTTAATCTTCCTCACAATCTCTAATCTCTAATGATCAACACTATCCCTATGGATTTTGTTGTTCACATGATGATTAGTGAGTAGTTCTTCATAGGGCTTATGGGTTAGGCAGGATTAGGTTGATTAGGGGTGATCAATGGATTTCTAGTGCTTGATTGTTTAAAATCTCATCTGTCAAAGTGTGTTTAATGTCTAATTAGCCTTGATCAAGTTGATTAGAATGCTTAAGATTTCTTGTTCACAACATGTTCGATGAAATTCCTGTTCATAGCTTTGATAGAACTTTCACATTCTAGCGCATGAGAATGTATGTTTAGAGTGATTGTTAGTTGTTTGGAACTTGTTTGATTGCTTGCTTGATTCTAATTCACAAATGAGAATTTGTTCTTGGATTAGGATTAAGTAAAGAAATTAGTATTAAGAGATTAAACTGATCGTATCGTTGTGTTCCTTGCTAGGAGATTAGCTTGTTTGAAGTTTGAATTACGATCCTTGATCATCCCGAATCACCTGTCCGTTGACCTTGACCTTATGCCCTATCTTTATCATTGATTGAATTCACTTCTTTTATTTGCTTTTGTCTACTTCTATTTGAATTATTCTCGTTAGGATTGTTAGAAACCAAAACCTTAATTGAGTGATTTGACTCTAGAGGATTAGTGAGTGCTTATTGGTTTTATCCATCCCAGAATAGGTTCGATACCTCAAAGCTACTTCGATAAGCTTGAGGAATTGGTACCTCAAAGGATTGCAAAATCATTGTTATCAATTTGGCGCCGTTGCCATTTTGGGATTCTGGATATATCAATTCATTTTCTATTCCTTTTTAGTTCAAGTTATCTAAGACGAATATTCGTGGCTATTTTCGTGTCAATATCTAAGACGAATATTCGTGGCTATTCGTGGCTACAATAGTTACAACATGATTTGTGGTTAATTGTGGCAATATCTACGGATTAGGTTGTGGCTATTCGTGTCCTATAGCCACGACTTGTTCCTTCTAATTGTGGATATAGCTATGAATATGGGCGTGGCTAAGTCGTGGCATTATTTATGATTTATGTTGTGGCAATCCGTAACAAATATAGCCACGAACCCATGCTGTAGATTTTCGTGGATAATAGTAACAAAAATGTTTGTGGCTGGTTCGTGGAAGGATTGTTGCGGATAGCCATGAATTCAGAATAGTCACGAACCCAAGCCGTAGATATTTGTGGCTGGTTCGAGGAAGAATTGCTGCGGATAGCTATGAATTCAGAATAGCCATGAGCCAAAATGCATGAATCTGGTTTCGTGGGTATTCGTAGCTATGGACCAAATAGCCACGAAAATTGGCTTATAGCCCCGAATTTTTGCTGTGACTATAAGCCACTTTTCTTGTAGTGAGGAGGTGTTAAACTCAATTCCAACATTGAAGAGGTTTTTGGTGTAAGTCTTTTAAGGTTTTGTGTCAGTAGAGATGTGTGGAGATCTCTGGTTATTGGAAATCAAGCTTACAACGTATCGAAACTAATAGGACATTGGGGATCATTTGACAACTATACACCTTAATTGTTGTGACCGTGGAAAACATTGCTTGTACGAAGGCTCAATTTCACCTGGTGGTTTTCCAAATTCATGTGTATGTTCTTATAAGTAAATCATAGTCTCTATGTTTACATTCGTCTTCCTATCAAAGGGGTTTTCCAGGTTTGTCCCCAAATCAAGGTTTGTACGAGTTCAAGCCAGCAACATACTCAAGCATCAATGGAAACTTGTCTTCTTTGAACATCATTTATCAATCTTCAATCGATAAACCAATTCAAGGATTGCTCATCTTGCAAGTCTATCCATTTTACAAACCCTTTTTGTTTCTTTTATGTCTTTCTTTTGTATCGTATTTACCAACTTTATTCATCTCAGCAATATTCAATACCGTTTTGGTACACAGAAAAGCTCAATACTTATTACTGAAAACGCAGAGAACACACTATGGATTTAAACGAAGGAATCTTTCAAAGCAAAAACACTTCTTATTAGAAATCTCTTGAACAAATTACAACAAATCTTGTTTAATCAGTTTTACTTGACTTCACACCAGTGAATCAAGACTGACCAATTCCTAAAGCTACCCAAAAACCTTACCAAGCAACAATAGTTGCTTATCTCTCAAACACTCACCGAGTTTTCTAAGTCGTACACACACGCTCATGTGTTACGCACTTCTGACTCTATTGTGCATAAAACGGCTAAACCTAATCTTCAAGGTGTCTCCGTCTTATATACTCTTATTACTTCCAAATATAGAGTTTCCATTTCGCAGCTTTCCTATCTTTACTTTCCTCTACTCCGATCTGCTGACTTGGCATCCACATCATGTCTCATGTGTCACTCAGACCATCCCTCGTATGGCTCAGCTGATCTTGATTCTTCATTCTCCCCCTTTTTGTCTTAATGTGATAACCGATTCATCCTGCAAGATCATAACTAAACATTACACAGGTTTATAGTCACAGCATTTTGACTACCCATATAGTCTTAGACATGTTTAAAGCCAATTCCATCTTAAAAGTAATAGTTCAACTTCATACTAGATAAAGCAAAACAGGAAGCAAGTTTGTAATGACAATAAAGCAGAAAAACTAATATCATAAGATCATAAGTCTAATCCGATATCAATCATCGGCATCAATCATCCCTAACATACTCAGTCCGAGCCTCATCACTAGTTTCACCATCCTCTTCTTGCTTAGCTTGCATGTTGTATTCTCCCCCTGAATCGATTATCAGATCGAGACAAAAAAACATGAGCATGTATATGTGATAAATCGAAATAAACTCAGAACAAGCTTACGAGGAAGACGCCTCTTGATAGAGAGCAGACTCGTTAGAGCATTGTTGACATCCGTTAGTAAGTCCGGTTATTCTTCCACACAGTTTGAAATGTAAGTTGGATGACCAAGAGGAGCACAATCAGCACGATAGATTGAAACATCAAACTGAAACGCCATGATTTGAAATATCATGTTGGGAAAGATGAGCTTGCGTTCCATCACCGGTGTCTGGGCCAGTTGGAGAATCTGTTTATGCACCAATCGCCCAAAATTAAAGCTCCTTCCTTTGTGTAACATAAAGAGAAACTGGAGACGCTCTCGAACAGCGACGGTCTTATCTGGCGTGGGCATCCAGTTAGTACGACAGATCTTGTACAACACTTGAAACATGGAAAGGAGGTGATAGAATTTGACGTCTTCCCACTTAGTTCTGCTTCCACCAGTTAGCACCGTGACGGCTTGATCAATGTTCTCATCATTCCAGTCACATGGATTTTCTATATCTGGTGTCATGAACATCCGGTTGATCAGATAGGGTGAGAAATCGTACATATGTCCTCGAACAAACACCATGTTAAACCCTTCTCGATCCTCCCAGTCACAAAGATTCGCCACAAACTCCTTGACTGGTCGCGGGAAGTATGAAGACACGTGAATAACTGTGTAGATCAGACCCACTTTCTCCATAAATCGGCGAACTTCACTCAACGTATCATCCTTCATATCCAGTACCTTCTGATTAAGAAAGTTCTTGTGTATCAGACATCTAAAGCGACCTTGTGCCGTTTGAGATAGATGCTTCGAGTCAACCGGTACTTTGGTAACTTCCACCAACTCAGGGTAAATTACATTCTGATCAGCAAACAGTTGTGTGCTTTCGGTGTAGTGTTGTTCAAACAGAACATAGGTATGGTCCGGCATTGGCGCTTCGTCTTCATCGGTTGTATTAGTATCGTATGGATGATCGGCAACTTGTGGTGCTTCATCATCCCACGGAAGTCCTCGAATTGGAGTTCTAGCATTACGAGCATCAATCATCTTCTTCCTAGTCTGATAGCGAGTAGCGTGTGGAGGAGGCGAATCCATTGTGAGCATATGAACTTTTGTAATTGTCGAGACTATACCTATTGCGGCTCTGTAATATAGGCAGACATTATACCTAATGGGTTCAAAACACAATGAGAATATTAGTAATACATGAACGGGCTTAGGACCAAGAACCATTGTGAGAAGAAAGACTTGCAGACGTAATGTATCCATGGAATCACTTATTAGAGGAGAGATGAGGGACCCAAACTATTCGAAAAAAAAACAAAATGTGAGAGATAGTCTCTCAAACAAAAATGAATGCAAAAACGAAAATTAACCTTACTTACATACCGTGTGTGGAGAGAATGGTTTAGCTGAGTTAGACGATGTACCCACAAAGATGAAACCTTCCTCCCTTTTAAGACCAGAGAGATAGCCTTCCTTAGCAAAGGTGCTGACGTCTCTGTCCAACCAAGGATTTTCATATCACAGACAGGCTGCGTAGCCCAGCTGAGTGTTTGCGTTGCTTAGAATCATGCACATGGTTTGACAGAGGAAGAGAATTACAACAGCTACGCGGGGTGCCAATCTGATTTAATATTTGGACAGCTTTTCTCAGCCGAGATGCTTTCATCCTAGACGCACACTTATTCAGATTTCCACTTCCTTTACTGTAATACACTTATACCTTGGCACCCTTTCGCTTGAACTGTCAAGTAGTTCTTCATGTCTACTTACTCTTACGAGTTTACATCCCCATGCTTAGATATGATTTAGTCAATACAAACTCACAATCAAAGCAGTGATCAGACTCAAACTTAAACTGTTTTAGCAGCCTAGTCCGAACTGAGTGCTCATCTTCTTATGCTCAGCTTGGTTAGCTTTGGTCATGAAAATAGTACCTTTGGTTTGGTTGTCTCTGTCGAGTTGTTGTGTCTCATCTTGTGTGACCCAATCTATCTCAACCGTACCACGCTCCTCCGATAAACCTAACAGATTAGCAATCACAGACTCCAAGAGCCTTTTGTAAGTACAGAAAGCTGTTGAAATCGAGAGGTTTAGTAAAAATATCAGCAAGTTGATGTTCCGATGCAACATGTTTCACTATAGCTAGTTTCTCCTCAACCAATCCTCTAACAAAATGATGTCGAATATCAACATGTTTAGTTCTGGAGTGTTGCACAGGATTCTTAGTTAAATCAATTGCACTCTTGTTGTCACAAAGTACTAGAAAAGAGTCTGTGTTAATACCGTAGTCACTCAGCATTTGCTTCATCCATAGGAGTTGTGTGCAACAGCTACCCAAGGAAATGTATTCTGCTTCAGCTGTTGATAGTGACACACAATTTTGTTTATTGCTATGCCATGAGACGAGATTGTTCCCTAGAAAGAAACAGCCTCCAGAGGTACTCTTCCGATCATCCAAACACCCTGCCCAATCCGCATTGCAAAAACCTGCAAGATTTGAATTCGTGTCAGTTGTATATTTCAGACCATAATTGATTGTACCTTTCACATATCTGATTATACGCTTCACAGCCATCAGATGCGACTGCTTAGGGTTCGCCTGATATCTTGCACACAACCCGACACTCAGACAGATATCTGGTCTACTGGCCGTTAAATATAGCAGGCTTCCTATGATGGCTCTGTACAGACGTTCATCCACTCTTTGTCCCTCTTGATCCTTGGATAGTTTGTTGTTTGTGCTCATTGGTGTCTTGGCAGCCTTACACATCTCCATATCAAATATTTTTACCAAGTTAAGAGCATAGGTGCTCTGCATCACTGTGATCCCCTCTTCTGTCTGCTTCACTTGGAGTCCAAGAAGGTAGTTGAGCTCACCCACCATACTCATCTCAAATTCTCTTGTCATGGTTTTCACAAACTCTTGAATTAGCTTTTCTTGAGTGGATCCAAAGATTATATCATCAACATATATATGAACAATGAGTATATTGCGGTCATCTACAAGGATGAATAAGGTCTTATCTACTCCTCTTTTGAATCCTTGACCTAAGAGAAATTGTGTCAACCTTTCGTACCAAGCTCGAGGTGCCTGTTTTAGTCCATATAGAGCTCTTTTGAGTTTGAAGACATGATCTGGGTACTTAGGATCTTCAAATCCCTTTGGTTGAGCAACATAGACTTCCTCTTGCAATACTCCATTCAAGAAGGCACTCTTTACATCCATTTGGTAGAGTTTGATTTTGAGCTTGCAAGCTATCCCAAACAATAATCTGATGGATTCATGCCGGGCAACAGGTGCAAAGGTTTCATCAAAATCTATTCCTTCAATCTGAGAATACCCTTGAGCCACCAACCTTGCTTTATTCCTAACCACATTGCCATCTTCATCAATCTTGTTCTTATAAACCCACTTAGTTCCTACAAAATTGATGTCGCGTGGGCATGGGACCAGGGTCCACACATCCAGCTGATTAAACTGGTCCAGTTCCTGATGCATAGCATCGGTCCAGAATTCATCATCCAGAGCTTCATCGATAGTTTTTGGCTCAATGAACGAGACAAAGCACGCGAGTTTAACCATTTCCTTAAAGTCAATCTGTCTATTTCTCGTCTGACGTTCAGCATGAATGTCCCCTATCACATCAGAGACAGAGTGATCACGACTTACCTGACTGAATCCTGTTAGTTGCAAATTCTCATCCGGTGTAGCTTTGTCTGTTCCCTCCATACGAAGGCTTGTGTCATCTGGCTGACTCTGTGGTTGTGTCACACAGGTGGGTTCCTGATGTTGGAATTATGTCCAGTAATCTCTGTACTGTCTCTAGAAAGTAAGAGTATGTCAATGATCAGACATAAGTCATATAATACTGGGGGTCATGATGGCTTGCTAGAGTCCGCTCATGATCTATAAGTCTTGGACTTATTGCCTTTATTATATGATCCCATATGGGTCACACGCCTAAGCTAACGGGAAAATACGAAGGAACGGTTTAGCGGAAGTACGGTAAAAGTGCTAGGCATTTACTGTACTTAGAGAGAATAAAGGGCCTGATTAAATCCATGGGATTTAATCAGAACTGAGAATTGGGCCCAAAAGCCCATGAGAACTAAAGGGAGTTTTAATGAATAAAACTTGACCTAAAGCTCTCTAATTCTCTAAGCCTCCTGCGCCTCTTTTCTCTCTGTCTGCGCCTCCTCTCTTTCGGTCTAGCAGCCATTTTCTTGTGCGTGCGTGTGTGAGCCTTTGGAGGAGCTATCTCTTGGTGGTTCTGCTGATCTCTGACCCGTACCTCCTCTTTCCGCTGCATAAACAAGGTAACAGGTGAGATCTTTTATGATTCTAGCAAGAGAACCTAGATCTGGCATGTTTAGGAGGATCAATTAATCTGATGAATTGAATCAGGATCAACTAAACAATCCTTCAGTGGTATCAGAGCTATTGGTTCTGGTTTTTCTTGTTTAGAATCTCGTTTAGGATTGTTTTTCTTGTTTAAGAAGTGTTTTGAATCAACTACTGATAAGAGAAATCACTTAAGCAACAAGAATTGAAACCTAAACAAACTATTGAAAAATCGCATGACCAAGCTATATTGATTTGGTATGCGTCGGTTTGATGATGCACGGACCGATCGCTTTGCGGATCGAGTCGCGTGATCATCCGATCGCGGCAAGCTGGACCGGATGACCGAGCGGATCGGATCAACGCGATCACGATCGCTTCATGCATCGTCCCGGCGAGTCCAGCCTGCTGTCCCGATCGACTGTGAGGCGCAGCAACGCATGGATCGCGTCATGCGTTCGATCGCGAGAGATGGGCCGATCGATCGGATCGATCGCATCTCGTCCCGATCGTCGCCTCGCGTCCCGATCACTCGTCTGGCCATTGTCCCGAGCGTCCCGATGGATCGTCCCGTCCGCTGCCGTCTCGATCTCGGATCGTCGCGTGCGGCTTGCGGCTGGGCATGGTGATCGTGGAGCTAGGTCACAACCATGATTGGTTTGTGACCAATTCGGTTCGGTTCGGTTTAAAATTTTATTAAAATTAAACGTCACGGTTTAATAAACAGATTTAATAATTTTATTAAGTTCTGGTTAAACCGGGATAAGAAATCCAAAGTCGATAAATTGGATTTTGTGCCTAAACCAGGATTTTCTAATTTGATTTGGTTGGACCAAATAAATTGAGAAAATCCGGTTTAGTAAATAACCGGTTGACAATTGTGGTCATCGTAGTAATTAATTTTGGTTAGACCAATTTTAATGAACCAGACCGGTTATGTCATTTAATTGGACAATTGGGTTATGTCTTGGACATAGACAAATTCTTGGGCCTCGGGCCAAGAAGTTAAAATAATTGGGCCAATTATTTGAGTCTTTTCTTCAGATTAATTTAAAATTTATTTTTATAAAATTATAAAAATCGATTTTTTAAATTAATGAGTTTCCAAAATTTTGAAATTAGAAAGTTTCTTAAAATAGAAGTTTCTAGATTTGCATGTTTTGGATTTTAGGAAATTTCTATATTTAGAAAGTTTCCATTTTTGGAAGTTTCCAATTTTAGAAAGTTTCCAAGTTTAGGAAGTTTCCAATTTTAGAAAGTTTCCAAAATTAGTAGGTTTCCCAAAAAGGAAAGTTTCCCAAAATAGTAATCTTCTATTTTGGGATAAAATCTTAATAAACCTACAAACCTCAAACAATATCAAGCGTTGGATGTCTTGTCCAGGCTATGTCAGCTGTCGAAGCTCATTCAATTGTACTCATGGCCTTACAGTGTGAGGGTGTCTACTTTTGCGTGGGTAAGACGGTTTGTGATTCATAAATGTCATTGGGAGTCCCAGACATTAATGATTACATGACTGTATAGTCTGGTTTTCTTGACTAGGCCATCGGGAGTCCCGGGCCTTGAGACATCAGAGTGGATTGGGCCTCGGGCCCAGATTCACAACCAAGAGTTATATCATGGATATAATTAGCCGAGATAGGGCTTACCGATATAAGCTAAGGTTGGGTGACGGCCAGTGGCCCACTTTGATCTTAGTTATATGTGGATCTTGGAATCATTATATTCTATTGAGGGTAACTGATGTTATTGAATATAATGCGAGATTAATCATATTAAGTATAATGCGAGATTAATCATATTGAACATATTAACTAAAAATCCTTTTATCTTAATTTTCAGTTATGACTAGCACAAACAATCAAAACACTTTCTCGATCCGGTCTGTCCTTGAGATGGACAAGCTGAACGGATCAAACTTCTTGACTTGGTCGCGAAACCTGAGGCTAGTCCTCAGACAGGAGAGAAAGGACTATGTCCTTGAGAGAGCTCTCCCCGTAAGGATCGGGTCCAATGTTTCTCATGCAGTATATGATGCTTGGAATAAGCATTATAATGATGCGGTAGATGTGCGTGGTCTGATATTGGCTACCATGGACTCAGACTTGCAGAAGCAATATGAGAACATGGAGTCGCCAATAGAGATGATCAGCAGCCTGAAATTGAAATTTCAGGAGCAGATAAGAGTGGAGAGATACCAGTTGGTTAAGTCTCTCACTAGCTGCAAGCTGCCAAATGATCATCCAGTGAGTCCTCATGTCAGTAAAATGATGGGTTACATTGATAACCTGAGGAAACTGGATTATCCAGTTAGCCAAGAATTGGCAACTGAGATCATTCTACAGTCACTGCCGTCAAGCTATGATAAGTTCAGAAGGAACTATATCAAGAAAGGCTTAACGAAGACGCTGACTGAACTGCATGATATGCTCAAGACAGTTGAGCCAAACATGAAGAGTACCCTGTACAATCTCATGAATGAGAAGGGTAGGTTTACTAAACCTAATGCTGACAAGGGTGAAGACAAAGTTGTCCAGATTTTGAATCATGGCAAGCGTGTGTCTTCTGAGCCCGAGTCAGATACCTCTTACGTTGGTAAGTGCTGCTACTGTAATGAGACTGGGCATTGGAAGAGAAATTGCATTAAATTCATGGAAGATGATGAGGAGTTGAAGTTGATATATGAGACTACTTCCTCAGGTATTCATGTTATTACTTCAAGTTCTACCTTATAGGTATTGGATACTGGTTGTGGCACTGATATTTGTTATAATATGCAGAGCCTGGGCAACAGTAGAACTTTGAAGGAAGGGCAAGTGAAACTACATGTCTGGAAGGAGCTTGGGATGCTGCCTCAGCCGTAGGGTTTTCACTTATAGATCCCTTTGAGGCTTGGTTTTGTATTAAGTAATTGCTACAATGTACCTGCTTTAAGCAGAGTTGTCTTTCATTTTCTTGTAAGAATTTGAATGTTTTTCATTTTGATAAAAGACAAAGTTTTGTTCTTTTGATCTTAATGAAATATTAATTGTAGCACCCTATTCATGGAATGGGTTTTATATCTTAAACCAAAGAGTGCCTAAATGTAACATAAATACCGAATTGGTTTAAATCTGATGAATTAAACCTGATTTTTCTTGGCATAAAAGTCTTGGTCACATAGAGTAAGTCGGATTCAGAAATCCCATAATTATGGACTGTTGGGCTCATTTGATAAGATATCTTATGAGACTTGAATTCGGTTTACTGGACCAAAAGGTAAAGGGCCTATCTTAGCCGAGCTAGAGAAAGGCCCAAAGGCTTATTGGACCTGGAACATACTCATGTATGTGGCCCAATAAGCAGAAATGCCAGAGAAAATTTCCTGTACTTCATTGTCTCTACTGATTACTTCAGTGAGTGTGACTGTGTTCATTTGATGAGACACAAGTCGGAATTCTTTGACATGGTCGAAAGAGTTCCAGAATGAAGTATAGGATCTGAATGACAGAAGTATTAAGACTCTGGATCAGATCACGAGTGAGAATACTTAAGTCATTGATTGTGTGATCATCTGAATGAGTGTGAAATCGTTTCACAGCTCATTTCTCCTGAAAACCTGAAGGTGTTTCTGTGAGAAAGAATCAGATCTTATTAGAAATGATTAAAGATGAGTCACACGAATCTTCCATGATATTCTTGAAGAATAACGCTCTAGAAATATCTAAGTTTACGCTGAAATAGTTCCACCAATATCAGTTGAAAGACACCACGTAAATGTGGATTGGAATCGATCCAAATTCGTCTTTACTGAGTATTTGTAGTTGAGCTACTTCGCTGGTTGTCCTAGGGAAACCAAGGCTTGTTACTTTTACGTCCATTCTGTTTTCTAAGAAGGGAAGTTATTTTCCAAGAAGAACAGTGGGAGTAAAAACGTAACTCGAAGAAATTCGAGAAATACAGGTGGCTGCTCAACCTGTTGAGGGAGAGCAACGGATGGATTTACAGATTTCTGTAGTATCCACACCTGTAGAGCCTGAAGTTCGCAGACATGAATGAATCAGTCACTAATCCGAGAATGATTTCTCGTTATTCGCATGATCTGATGATCATTGAAAGCGACGAATCTGCGAAATTCAAATAAGCGAAAGTGAGCCCGGACTCCGAAAAATTACACTATGTGTAAGTTAGCTTCATTGATCCATGGATGGAAGCAAACATATCGGAGTTGGAATCTTCGTTCTGTTGAAGTAGTCAAGGTTTTGACTTGAACAGGAACGAAATGGAACTGTGCGTTTACTAATAGATTAGTGGGAGCGATATTGCATTTCTCATAATGTATGTCGATGACATACTGATTCTCGGAAATAACATCCCAATGCTGCAGTCGGTAAAGGACTGGTTTGGGAGTTGGTTTTATGATTGACATGGGTAAAGCCACGTAGTTCTTGGATTTTGGATCTAAAGATAGAGATCCAAAAGAGCTGGTAGGACAAAGTCAGGATTCTTAAATTGACAAAGTCCTACACGTTTTCAGCATTCCAAGAAGGGTTTTATGCCAATGTCACATGGCAATACGTTAAGCAAGAAGCAGTGTCCTACGATCTCTGCTGAGCTTGAAAGCATGGATAGGATTCCATATGCGTCGGCAATTGGATCTATCATGAATGCCATGACACGTACTTGTTTTGATGTTGCTTTAAAGTTAAGCAAGACAAGTAAAAGACCAGTCAAATCCAGAAAAGAATCACTGGATTGCCGTAAGGAATATCCTAAAGTATTTGAGGAATACCAAGGATAAGTTCTTGATTTACGGAGAAAGTGAGGTGCTACAAGTCGGTAGAGTCTGAAAGGCAAGCTTCCAACGGACAAAGATGATTTCCGGTCACAGTCCGGTTATATCTTGTGTCTCTCTGGCGGTGCAAGGCACTGTTGCTGACTCCATGACTTAAGCTGAACATTTCGCAGCTTTAGAAGCGGCGAAAGAGGTTGTTTGGAAAGAAGAGTTCGTCACTGAACTTGATGTGATTCCCAGCATAGATGAGACTAGCTGCACATCAGAGGTCCAAACACCTTGAGGATAGGTATAACCTATTCCGTGAGATAAATGACAGAGATGTTAAGTAGATCAGCAAGTTTCAACGAAAGAGAACGTTGCTAATCTATTAACGAAGCCACTCCTTAGGCCTAAGCACGAGTCACGGACTGTTGCTGTAGGATAAGTGAAATTAAGATGTAGTCTAAATTTCAGTGGGAGTTAGTAAAGGGCTTTATTTAGTTATTGATATGTTCTTGTAAAACATTTTTATGATGTTTATTGAAATTATTATTTCAAGATTACTTTAACTGTGATGAAATAATCGTTCCAAAATGATATGAACCATTTTATAGGTCATCGAAGTAAGTGACTTGATCTTGAGTTATCAAAGTCATTTAGCTTGATCATGAGACCCTATATTTGATAGATGGCTTATATCATCCTGTCCCTAGTCGAAGGTTGTTGAAATTGGAACACCAACAACCGTGTGAGACTAGATTGGTATGTGACTTATGACAAAGTCTCAGTGTGTCATAGATGCGCGGCATCAAAGTCAGTACATAGGTGTATGTTGGGTACATACGACCGGACATGACCCGATTATAAGAACTCTTCAGGATATTTATATCTGTGTCATAAGAGATTCTTACTACGACTATAGAGTATAGTCCTTAGACCTGAGTTCGCATGCATGTGACTGCACATGAACTAATGCACTTTGATCATTGTCTAATGCTGTCGTTAAGCGATAGTTATAAGGACCTTGTTTGGGTGTATTATGAAGTGAGTAGTTTACAGTGATGGAACAAGACGGGATTTGTCCCTCCAATATAAATGGAGTGAATATCTCTAGGCCAATCGGAGATTTGAATACTGGAAAATGCATGGCCATGCTCAAACGGACTTTCCCGAGTCGTTTGGATTGTCAGTATCAAATCAGAGTCCGATGAACAAGATTAGGCTTTATAAGGATGACACTAATCTTACCTTATGACTAATCGAGATATTGAGACAAAAGGATTATGAATACAGAGATTCCAGTTCAAGTGGGAGATTGTTGGAATTATGTCCAGTAATCTCTGTACTGTCTCTAGAAAGTAAGAGTATGTCAATGATCAGACATAAGTCATATAATACTGGGGGGTCATGATGGCTTGCTAGAGTCCGCTCATGATCTATAAGTCTTGGACTTATTGCCTTTATTATATGATCCCATATGGGTCACACGCCTAAGCTAACGGGAAAATACGAAGGAACGGTTTAGCGGAAGTACGGTAAAAGTGCTAGGCATTTACTGTACTTAGAGAGAATAAAGGGCCTGATTAAATCCATGGGATTTAATCAGAACTGAGAATTGGGCCCAAAAGCCCATGAGAACTAAAGGGAGTTTTAATGAATAAAACTTGACCTAAAGCTCTCTAATTCTCTAAGCCTCCTGCGCCTCTTTTCTCTCTGTCTGCGCCTCCTCTCTTTCGGTCTAGCAGCCATTTTCTTGTGCGTGCGTGTGTGAGCCTTTGGAGGAGCTATCTCTTGGTGGTTCTGCTGATCTCTGACCCGTACCTCCTCTTTCCGCTGCATAAACAAGGTAACAGGTGAGATCTTTTATGATTCTAGCAAGAGAACCTAGATCTGGCATGTTTAGGAGGATCAATTAATCTGATGAATTGAATCAGGATCAACTAAACAATCCTTCACCTGAGTCACCTCTTCCAAAGTGTAACTATTGCGATCATCAAAGACAACATTGACTGATTCACAAATGGATCTTGTCCTCTTATTGTACACCCGGTATGTTGTACTGTTTGGAGAATATCCTAGAAATATTCCTTCATCACTCTTAGCTTCAAACTTGCCAAGCTGATCCTTGTCATTCAGAATATAGCATACACATCCGAAAACATTAAAGTAGCTAAGATTAGGACTCTTTCCCTTCCAGATCTCATAGGGAGTCATCTTAGTACCCGGTTCACATAGACCTTGTTGATGATGTAACATACAGTGTTTATCGCTTCGGCCCAGAACCGTGGTGCAACTTGATTACCATGAAGCTTTGCTCTGGCCATTTCTTGAAGAGTTCTATTCTTCCGTTCCACAACACCGTTCATCTGAGGCGTGCGAGGTGCAGAATACTGATGTTGAATGCCTTGGATTCGACAAAATTTATCGAACGTTTCGTTTTGAAATTCGCCTCCATGATCGCTTCTAACTTGAGAAATACTAGTTCTACCATTTTCGAGCTCTAATGCTAGAATCTTAAAGCTTTCTGCTGCTTCAGATTTTTCTCTTAGGAACCGAATCCATGTATACCTCGAAAAATCGTCAACCAGGACAAAAAATGTATCGTTTCCCAGTGATACTTTCAGGATTCACGGGTCCCATAAGATCAATGTGAATAAGTTCTAGCACCCTTTTAGATCAAATCTCATTCAGTTGCTTGTGTTGAACCTTTACTTGTTTTCCCTGACAACATGCTTTACACATTGTTTCAGTTGAGCTTTCTAACTTAGGAATACCTCTGACAACCTCTGCGCTTACAAGCCTACTGATACCGTGTATACTCATGTGTCCTAAATTCTTGTGCCAGAGGTCAAGCTGTGACTCCACAGATGTGAGGCAATTCTTCATTGGTTCCCACATGTAGCAGTTGTTTCCAGACCTTATACCGACTAGTATCACTTGACCGGCCTCGTCTATTGCCTGACAGTCTACTTTGGTAAATATTACCTTGAGGCCTTCATCACATAGTTGGCTGATGCTAATCAGATTTGCCTTTAGTCCCTTCACAAGATATACGTTCACAAGATTTGGCTTCCTGTCCTTCTGCATTTTACCAACACCGGCTATTTTACCTTGTCCACCATCGCCAAAGGTGACATATCCTCCTTTGATCTGTTTAACTTCATCTAACACTTCAAGAAATCCTCATATGACGAGAACATCCACTGTCAAAATTCCAAGCTCCTCCGTCCACCTTCGAGGTTGAGGTATAAGCAATGTTACTGATCATGGAGAGATTGCACACGACATTACCGGCCGATATTCCTTTTAATGGCTGGGCTACTTGAGTATCTTCATATAGCTCCCTTTTGGCTATCCACACCTTCCCAAAAAAAGTTGGCTCAATGAAACACTTGTTTGAGCTCCAAGCTTTGCGGACTTTGCTCCATAGTGTCTAGCATTTAGCCTTTTTGTGCCCTCTCTTCCCACATCCAAAACAACATGTATCTTTCTTGTGCTGAGTCCTGATCTTCACTGGTCTCTCGGTGTTAAGTGTACCATTCTTTCTTGCGAGATGGACGTGAGTTACACAACCTTCAGCAGTGTTGAAACCAACTCCTCATGAATATCCAACCTCGTCTATCCTCGGTAGATTCTCTCATTTCCAGCATCTGATCCAAGCTTCTTTTTCCGTTGTTCAACATGAGGATCTTCCTATGATTCTCGGTTAAATCTTGATTCAAACACTGATTCTTATGTTGTTCCTCACTAAAGGCTTCCCAGATCTTTGAGAATTTCCTTTCAAGAATGTTGTTCTCCTCCTTCAGTTTCGCTAATTCTTGTCTCGATTTTTCATCACTGCCACTTGATGCTTCAGGCTGCGATGTCTGTTCAGTCTCAAGAATGTTTACTTGTGCTTTCAGCATTGCAGTATCTTTCAGTAGTTGCAGATTCTCATGGCTGAGCTTCACCCAATTATCGTATAGACTGCTGAATTCTTGCTTAACATCGACTTCCTCTCCGTCCGAGTCAGAGTCCAGACTAGCATCCTCGACAGTTACTTCTTCATCCTGAGTAACAAGAGCCACAAAATTTAGAAGCAGTTCATCATCTCCACTGTCATTTTCTGATCCAGTGTCGCTGAAGCACACATAAGACTTTTCCTTTTCCTTCATAGCAGTTGGACATTCAGTTCTAATATGCCCAAAGCGGCGACATTCAGAACACTTCAGTTCCTTTCTCTTAACCAGTGGACACTCGTGCTTAAAGTGTCCAAAACCATCACACTCGTGACACTGCATGTCCTTTTTCTTAGAGGTTCTGTATCCTTCAGCTTGAGATACCTTTGAGGATCTGTCAAAGTCTCCTCTTGAGATTCTCCCAGAAGCCTTATATTGCCCCCTCTCTACTCTCTTGAGCATTTTATTGAAATTTCTCGCCATTAGACTTAAGTTGTCTTCGAGCTTCTTAACTTTGTCACTTTCCTGATCCACAGTGAATGCAATACCACCGCCTGGCTTCTGTTGCTGACCCGTTACCTCCATCTCTTGTGATTTCAGCATGCCTACTAACTTATCAAATTTCATGTCATCGGTATTCATAGAGCATTGAAGAATCGCCTTTTGTGCCGAGAACTTTGCAGGCAAACATCTTATTAGCTTCTTCACGAGTTTCTTCTCATGGTACCTTCTCCTAAGTACAGATGCCTCGTTCGCTATGGTGCTTAATTTTGCCCAGAAACTGCCAACAGTCTCTTCTTCCTCCATACGCAGATTTTCAAAGGTCGATGCTAGATGATCAAGACAGGTCCTTTTAACACTTTCATCTCCTTCAAAGTGATTTGTCAGTGCATCCCAAGCATCCTTCGCAGATTCACATCCTTGAATGATTTTGAACTGTTCGACACTAACACTCGACATAATGGTGGATATCGCCCTAGAATTAAACTTTGATGCACTCTTTTCTTCATCAGTCCACTTATCCAAGGGTTTCTTGACTCTGGTTTTGTCTTCCATTATCTCGTCCAACCATTCAACACCGCATCCCATGCCAATTCATCTATAGCCCGAATCACGTGTCTCATTCGCACCTTCCAGTGTCCGAAGCTACCTTCATCGAGCATGATAGGTTTTTGAATTGAAATGAATTCCTTAGTATTCATGTTCTCACCAAGATCTCAGCCTGATTGATTTAAGCTAGAAATCCAGTGGTTGACTGCTCTGATACCAAATGAAAACGCAGAGAACACACGATGGATTTAAACGAAGGAATCTTTCAAAGCAATAACACTTCTTATTAGAAATCTCTTGAACTAATTACAACGAATCTTGTTCAATCAGTTTTACTTGACTTCACACCAGTGAATCAAGACTGACCAATTCCTAAAGCTACCCAAAAACCTTACCAAGCAACAATAGTTGCTTATCTCTCAAACACTCACCGAGTTTTCTAAGTCATACACACACGCTCCTGTGTTACGCACTTCTGGCTCTATTGTGCATAAAACGGCTAGAACTAATCTTCAAGGTGTCTCCGTCTTATATACTCTTATTACTTCCAAATATAGAGTTTCCATTTCGCAGCTTTCCTATCTTCACTTTCCTCTACTCCGATCTGCCGACTTGGCATCCACGTCATGTCTCATGTGTCACTCAGACCATCCCTTGTATGGCTCAGCTGATCTTGATTCTTCATTTAATTCATTACAATGTGTTGGAGGTGGTTTTAGCACAACTTTATAGTCCGGCCCAATAGTTGAACGGCTTATCGAAGATCCGGCCCAAGTAAGAAGGAGTCGACCCAATACGAAGTAGCTCAGCGATGACGAAGCAACCCGGCGATGACGAAGCAACTGATATGCTCAGAGTTTTAAATTCCCTAAGGTCAACTGCAAGTGCACAGAACAATTGTAGTATCTAGGGGTCGAACCACAGAGACTCAAGAAATCCTACGATAGATTATAGAATGGTCAAGTTAAGCTATGTGAAATCAGAAATAAATAAATGACAAGACAGAAAGTAAATCAGTAGCAGAGATGGTTTTGTAAGCAATCAAACGAAGCGCTAAGTCTAGGGAGTTCTCAAGAAATCATACAAGTAGATAAATTATCAGTCAGGATCAAATTAAGTACCGTTCTAGAACTCAAACACAGATATAGAACTAACCAATTTTCATTGCGAGAATTCTCTAAGTCTAATTAGTGGGAATCCAAATTTCTTTGCAATTCCTAGCAGACTGAACTAGCTTTAAGTCCGGGTTCGATATGTTCACAATTCAACTAAACCAAATTTCTTTGCGGATAATTAAATTGCTCAACCTAAATAGTTCAGATTCTAAATCACACTTTCGTGTCAATTTATAAACCTACGATCTAGATTCTAAGTGATCAGGTTAGAAACTAGTATGAAGCACAATTCAGGTTGAAAAACTAACAGATATGAATCCTTAACTGATTAAATAAATCTAGCAAGTCATAAAATCCCTAACGAGAATCCCTAAACCTAACTATGAATCTACTCAGACATGATCAATGAAAACATAATCAATGAAATAATAGATTGCATTAAAAGAGATTATAGAAACAAAGGGGTTCGAAATCTTCTCCAAAAGCAGATGGCAGTACAGGTTCAGACCAGCCCCAGAAACTCTTAGAAACTCTCAGCTCAAAGTCTGAAAGCGTATCTAAAACTAAACTAAAAAACCTAATTATATTAGCCTAATCACGTCTTGGGGCTTCTTTGTAAATATCAGGAACTTCTGGGCAAAAGTGCAATTTCCATAATCTTCATTAAACTCGCCGAGAAAGCCCATCTCGCTCGTGTGTCGATCGATGCACAATGTGTGTCGATCGATGAAATCCTCTGCTTTGGACAGTGAACTCTATCTCTCGGGTTAAATCTCCAAAATGCTCAATAATCTCCAATTCCGCTCCAAACGTGCATAGACCTGTAAACACACCTAAAAGACTCCAAAACATAGTAAAGGACTCGATAAATAAGACATATACTATGGTTAAAAACCATAAAATCCATGGTATATCAACTCCCCCACACTTAGCCTTTGCTTGCCCTCAAGAATAACAGAAAACTAAAATGTGGTGAAGAAGTTTGAAAACTTAAGAAACTCCTTTCATCGTAAAAGCACAATACTCAGATTCCCCTTAGTAAGCCACATGAAAGATTCACCTGTAGACATCAAGACCAACATATACTTCCCCCACACTTAGCAACTGTCCTGAGTAAACTCTACAATCACATTCAAGCATTCAAATTCACCCTACTGACTTCTATTAGCAATTTAAGTGCGGTCTCACCTAAGGAGTATCGATCAAAGGGCACATGGACTCTTACTCTGTCAGCTCTAGACCACCATACTATCTTTTTCTGGTTTCTTTCTTCACTTTTCCCTTCCTTAACAACTGATTTTTCCCCATTGGGTATCATTTTTTTTTATCAGTGTTCTTCCCGTTTTGGGGTGTACTTTGAACACATTCCATGGATGCCCAGGAGGTGATAGTAGTAGCTCCCACTCCCGAAACCACTTCGGAGCTACTAGATCATCCTCAGTTTATTACTTTGTCTTTTTTTTTACTTTATGGAAAGGGAGAAGGGAACCATAGTCGGACAGGTTTACAAGCTGTGACAGAACTAACAGAGGAATCCGACTCAAGGTATACCAAGACCTGAGGTGAGAAAATTAAGTCAAGATTAGAGGTGAAGTCAGTAAAGGATCCTCTGATACCTGAAGTGATATGGGTGTTCTCATTAGGCTGATCTGCGTTGGGGTTTTCTAATAGTCATAGATGTAGCTGCGAGTTCATCCCAATGGTCACTTAAGTTCCTGCAAGTGCTGTTAACTTTTCAAAAATTCATCGTCTCTTACTTAGACTGTTTTGACTCACTAAAACAATTTTGAAAAACAAAGGACTGACTCTAAGAAAACAAAGAAGATAGGAGTCAGTACCACCTCCCCCACACTTGAAACAGACTGTCCCCAGTAGTGTCAAGCTAGGATCGGTAAAAGAAAGAAATTTTAATGGATGAGTTCTGTCGAATTTTTACCTCTGTCGCACAAGCATCGATCGATGCGCATAAATGCGTCGATCGTTGCAAGGCGATTGCGATATCGTATCGATTGTCACTCAGGACTGTGACGATCGCTGCAATGCGATTTTCGTGGTGTGACGATCGACACACAGGACCGTGTCGATCGTTGCATTGCGATTTCGTCGGGACAATTAGCAGTCAGCATTTAGTCCGTGAGAAAAATCTCACAAGTCAAACCTGAAAGCTAAAAACATCGCAAACAAGTAAAATCAAAGCAACAAATAGTCTAGAATCAAGCACAACATCCAAAACATAAGTATCAACCAAAGAAATCAAAAGAAAAAAGTGAAAAAGAAAAGAAACAGAATCGATAGTCTGAAAATGAATGCTACTCTCAATCACTCTAGTCATCTATCTCATTTATGCCTTCAGTACCACTCGAAAGAACAGGAGTCGAAGAGCGCTGTCGACGACGGCTAACAGGAATGGGCTGATGAACCTATGGTTTTCTCCTGCAAGTGAAGCCACGCATGAACTCCCAAATAGTCTGGAATATACCTTCATGACGCTCTCTCCAATCACCCTCAGACATCTCACGCACAGGCATAGATGGAGCTGGATAAGGACCAACGTCAAATGTAGCAGCAGCACGCTCAGGTGCAGGTGCAGAGGAGGAAGAAGCCCGTGTAGAAGGCTCGCCTAGAGGATGGGCCATCGTAGGAACACTGCGCTGATCGTTCGTAGGAGGCAGGAAACGCAAAGCAACCAATGTATCAACCATGGTCAGATCAGCAGCAGGAAGATCTACAACACGCTTCCTAGCGTTAGTGTCATAATAGACCCATATACGTCCTTCCTTCAGCCATGTAGCACTCTGCAGGTGGGTAAAATCCATGAATACCTCATTGTCATCACGCTCTGTACCCTCTAAAAGGATCCTGCAGTGTCGAAAGATGGAGTAAGCAGACTCCCTACTGACTCAAAGCAATTCCCATCGAATGCTTTCTTCTGCAGAGAGCACAAATGATGAGCAAACACAGCTCCTAAGTTCAAAACCTTGGTAGGATCTCTCAAGTCAGTATCAGCAAACTGCTCTCTCAGCCCAATGAAGAGTACCTCCAGCTCATTCTTCCGCATCTTGTTCGCTTCAGCTTTGCACAACAGAGTGTATCCCAAGATGCGTATCACATATAGAAGGACAGGATGTCTGACCTCAATCTGCTTCGTAGTCCATGAGCAATATCGGCCATTACCAAGATGGTCCCAAAAATACTGAGCTTCCGGCACATCCCACTCAAGAGCCATAGCGCAACGTGTAGGCTCCACGCTCAATCCATAAATACGGCAGATATCGAGAAGTGGGATCCGATACCTGACTCCTAGGCTCATGAAGGTAAAGATACCCCCTGAAGCTCTCCTGCTCACTGGGTCAGGATAGTAAACTCTGCAAGTGGCCAGCAACTGTCTCACCAGATCGGGGTATAGCTCAGAGTGCTGCATAGGCATCGTCCCCAGACCAATGCCTTTAACCAATGCAAGCACCTGCTCATCAATGCCTAGGCCTCTGTGATAGGTCAAGAATTAATCCCTATACTAAACTGCAAGTGAACAGCAATGTCAAAGTAGTATATAGGGTTATCGAATCCACAGGGACACTTGGTCTCAATAGAATCAGAAACGTAGAGATTAATACTAGAAATAAGCAGATGGTGAAGTAAATAATTGCGAAGCAAGAAAGTAAACAGTAGCAAAGATTAACGGTTGTGAAAGCAATAAACTAAAAGCGTCAAGCCTAGGGTATTCTCAGGAAATCAGACAAGCAGACAGTTCATTCAGCAAGGATCTAATTAAGCACAGTTCTAGAACTCAAAACACAGATATAGAATTAACCAAATTCCTTTGCGATAATTCTCTAAGTCTAAGTGCAGCAAACCAAACTTTCGTTTGCGAGAACTAACAGATTAAACTAGCATTAATTCCAAGTTTGATATGTTCACAATTATCCTAAACCAAACTTCCGTTTGCGCAAAGTTTAATTGCCCAATTTAATTAGTTCAGATTCCTAAACCCCACTTCCGTGACGTATTTAGCAACCTAAGATCTAGATTCTAATTGATCAGGTTAGAACTAGCTTTAAGCACAATTAAATTGAAGAACAGATATAGTAATGAATCCTTAACTGAATTTGAACAAGTCTAGCAAGTCATGAAATCCTATGTGAGAAACCCTAAACCTAACTAGGAATCTACTCAGACATAGATAATGAAAACATAATCATGATGAATAAATTGCATAAAAGAATAAGAGTAAAAGGGGTTCGAAATCTTCTCCAAATACAGATGATGTAACAGGTTCAGATCAGCCCCAAAAGCTCTAAGAATCCTCTGCTCTTAATTATGAAAGCGTAATGTAAAGTGTATAAAGCGTATCTAATTAAAACACTAAAAACTCTAATATATAGGTATAATCTCGGCCAGGGGCTTCTTTGTAAATATCAGGAACTTCTGGATCAAAGTGCAATATCTTGATTCTTCTAAACCGCCGAGTTTTGGCCCATCTCGCTGGTGTGTCGACCGATGCACAAGGTGTGTCGGTCGATGCATGATCAATAAATCGGACAGTGAACTCTATCTCTCGGCCAAACACTCCAAAAATCTCCAAAATGCTCCATTATCTCCAATTTAGCTCCAAACCTGATTATACCTGTAAAAGACTCTAAAAGAACACAAAAAACACTAAAAACACACTTATATCATGGCCTAAAACTAGTAAAAACCATGATATATCAACTCCCCCACACTTAGCCTTTGCTTGCCCTCAAGCAAAACATAGAACTAAAACATGGTGAAGAGGTTTGAAAACTCTTCAGAAACTCATTTCATCCTAGAAGCTACAATACTCAGATTCCCCTTAGTAAACCACTGAAAGAATCAATCACAGGATATCAAGACCAACATGTACTTCCCCCACACTTAGCAACTGTCCTAGGTAAACTCCACAATCACATTCAAGCATTCAAATTCTCCCTACTGACTTCTGCAAGTATTTAAGTGCGGTCTCACCTAAGGAGTATCGATCAAAGGGCACATGGATTCTTACCTTATCAGCTCTAGACCACCATACTATCTTTCTCTAGTCCCTTTCTTCTCTTTCCCTTCTTTAACAACTGATTTTTCCCCATTGGGTATCATTTTATTTTTTTTATCAGTGTTCTTCCCGTTATGGGGTGTACTTTGGACACATTCCATGGATCTCATGAGAGAAAATAGTGTTTGCTACCATTCCCATGACCACTTCGGAGTTACTAACTCATCCTCAGTTTATTATTATTATTTTTACTTTACTAGAAGGGGAGAAGGGAACTAAATAGGATAGGTTGACAGGCTGTGTCAGAACTAACAAGGGAATCCGACACAAAGTATACCAAGCCCTTAGGTGAGAAATCTAAGTCAGTATTAAATTGAAGTCAGTAAAAGGATCCTCTGATACCTGAAGTAATGTGGGTGTTCCCAGTAGGTTGATCTGTGATGGGGTTTTCTAATAGTCAGAGATAGATCCTGCAACTTCATCTCAATGGTTACTTAAGTTCCTGCAAGTCTTGTAAATCTTCTTAGAAAATCATAGTTTCTTACTTAAACAACTTTGACTCAATAAAACAAATTTTTTTTTGAAAAACGGACTGACTCTTAAGAAAACAGAAAACAAAAGTCAATAGCACCTCCCCCACACTTAAGACACACTGTCCCCAGTAGTGTCCAGCGAAGGATCGGTAAAAAGAAAATAAAAATTGAAAAGATGAAATTATGTCTGTCGGGTTACCTCTGTCGCTCAAGCATCGACCGTTGCACTAAGTGCATCGACCGTTACTTGGCGATTTTCGTGTATGGTCGATCGTTGCTCAGGACCGCAACGATCGCTGCAATGCGATTTCTTTCGTGTTGTGACGATCGACACAGAAGTGCGTCGATCGTTGCACTGCGATTTTGTCCGAGACCTGCAAACATAACTGCACCAAAAACAAAAACAAACGTAAAATCCTAACAAAAACACCAAAAATTAAGTAGAAAAACACCAGTACCTAATGGTGGGTTGCCTCCCACCCAGTGCTTGTTTAAGGTCAATAGCTTGACCGGACGGGTGGGAATTTTCAGGTACCAGGAGGTCCTGACAGAGACTTTTTCTGTCTCTGTTCAAGTCTCCTCATCCAAGGTGGTGAGTAGGCTGTTGCGGAGTGCTCATGTCCAAGAAAAGATGGAGTGAAATGTGCTCCAGGATCTATAACCATAGTATTAACCGGCTGCTCAAAATCTGCGTCCCTTATGGTGAATGTCTGCCCATCTACAGCAAACTCATTACCTTCCTTGCCTATTAAAATGACACCTCCATATGGACGCACTTCTTTGATCGTGTAGGGTCCAGACCATCTTGATTTCAGCTTGCCTGGAAACAAATGCAAGCGAGAATTGTATAACAGTACCTGATCGTTAGGCTTAAACCGTCTGGAGACAATCTTTTTGTCATGATAAGCTTTAGTCCTTTCCTTGTACAACTTTGAGTTCTCATAGGCAAAATGTCTAATCTCATCCAACTCGTTGAGCTGTATCAATCTCCTCTCTGCAGCTGGTTTGAGGTCAAAGTTCATCTGTTTTACAGCCCATGCTGCCTTGTGCTCAAGTTCTACTGGCAGATGACATGCTTTCCCGTACAGCAAATGGAATGGAGTAGTCCCCAATGGCGTTTTAAACGCAGTCCTGTAGGCCCATAAAGCATCATCAAGCTTAGCTGCCCAATCTTTCCTTGTCTTCCCAACTGTCTTCTCCATGATCTCCTTGATTTGTCTGTTAGAAACCTCTACCTGTCCACTAGTCTGTGGGTGATAAGGAGTAGCAACTCGGTGATGCACTCCATGCTTCTTCAGGAGCTTCTCAAAAACCTTATTAATAAAGTGAGATCCTCCATCACTAATTACTATCCGAGGTACTCCAAATCTAGGGAATATGATGGATTTAAACAGCTTAATGACTACTGAAGAGTCATTGGTTGGACTAGCTATTGCTTCTACCCACTTGGATACATAATCCACAGCAACTAATATGAATTTATTCCCATAAGATGAGGGAAAGGGACCCATAAAGTCTATGCCCCAGCAATCAAAAACCTCAACCTCAAGAATGAAATTCTGAGGCATCTCATGCTTCCTACTGATTTTCCCTCTCCTTTGGAAGGCATCACAATGAGAAATAAAGGAGTGAGCATCAGCGAACATTGTAGGCCACCAGAAACCTGCTTGCAAAACCTTAGACACAGTTTTGAAAGTAGCAAAATGTCCTGCATAATCTGATCCGTGGCAGTGGAATAGGATATCTGGAACCTCCGACTCAGCAACACATCTTCTATAAAGGCCATCCGAACAATGCTTATAGAGGTAAGGTTCATCCCAATAGTACCTCCTAAGTTCTCTGAAGAACCTCTTCTTTTCATACCCTTTCAGATTATCTGGTTCAGTCTCTGCAGCCAGATAATTGGCTATGTCTGCATACCATGGTCGATCATTTGTTGCGACGGCATTAATCTCAAACTCATGCTTTCCAATCCGTATCGTAAACGTTTCTGGGTCTGTATCCGCGCTGCAACGATCGTCACAGTCGGGTGTATCGATCGTCGCTGTCCCGATAGATGCATCGATCGACGCTGACGTCGCATCGATCGACGCAACGCGATTAATCCGACAGTTTTGCAGGTTTCTGTCCAAATCTGTCTCACAGATTGTCCCAACCATATTGACGTTTTCTTCAGGCAAATAGTCATTAATTGGCACGTCCTCCTCAACTAGCATCCTCGAAAGATGGTCAGCAACTCCATTCTCAACCCCTTTCTTATCTCTCACTTCAATATCAAATTCCTGAAGCAACAGAATCCATCTCAACAGTCTTGGCTTAGCATCCTTCTTCTGCATCAGATACTACAGGGCTGAATGATCAGTGTGTACAATTACCTTGGAGCCAACGAGATAAGAGCGAAATTTCTCAAATGCAAAGACAACTGCCAGCAACTCCTCCTCCGTAGTGGCATAGTTCCTTTGTGCATCATCTAGTGTCCTACTGGCATATTAGATAGCATGAAGCTTTCTATCTTTCTTTTGTCCAAGAACAGCTCCTACAGCATAATCACTTGCATCACACATTACTTCGAAAGGCAAATCCCAATCCGGTGGCTAAACTATGGGAGCACTCACTAATGCCTGCTTGATCTGTTCAAATGCAGTTTGACAATCTGCAGTGAACTCGAATTTGGTATCCTTACACAGCAGAGCAGTTAGCGGCCTAGCAATCTTGCTGAAATCCTTGATGAACCGTCTATAGAAGCCAGCATGTCCAAGAAAGCTTCTAATAGACTTAACAGAATCAGGTGCCTGCAGGTTGGTCATCACCTCGATTTTAGCGCGGTCCACCTCTATTCCTGCTTCGGACACTTTATGTCCAAGCACAATGCCATCTCTGACCATGAAATGACACTTCTCCCAGTTAAGAACTAGGTGCTTCTCTTCGCATCTTGTCAGAACCTTGCAAAAATTATCTAAGCACTCATTATAGGTTGATCCATATACTGAGAAATCATCCATGAATACCTCCATAAAATCCTCAATCATATCTGTGAATATGGACATCATGCATCTCTGGAAAGTGGCTGGTGCGTTGCAGAGTCCAAAAGGCATCCTACGGTAGGCGAATGTCCCATATGGACAAGTGAAAGTGGTCTTTCCCTGATCCTCTGGATGGATGGGAATCTGAAAGAAACCTGAGTAGCCATCTAAGAAGCAGTAGTAAGGATGATTTGCTAACCTTTCGAGCATATGATCAATAAAAGGCAAAGGAAAATGATCTTTCCTGGTAGCAGCATTAAGCTTCCTGTAATCTATGCACATCCTGTGTCCTGTCACAGTCCTAGTAGGTATCAGCTCGTTCTTCTCATTCTTCACAACTGTAACACCGCCCTTCTTTGGCACTACATGGACTGGACTCACCCAATCACTGTCAGAGATTGGATATATAATTCCAGCGTCAAGGAGTTTCATAATCTCCTTTTTGACTACTTCCTGCAGATTAGGATTAAGTCTCCTCTGATGTTCGATTGATGTCTTGGACTCATCCTCAAGATGTATCCGGTGCATGCACAGCTCCGGTGAGATACCTGAAATATCATTAAGGGAATAGCCAAGAGCTTTGCGATGCTTGCGCAGCTTGCTTAGCAATAAGGTGAGCTCTGCGTTGTTCAGGCTAGCATTAACAATCACTGGGTATGTTGAATTAGGTCCAAGAAAGGCGTACCTTAGCCCGGATGGAAGTTGTTTCAGATCTATTTTCGGAGCCTTTTATTCTGCCCAGTCTCTGTCGTCTTGCAACGATTGTTTCTTAGATGGTGTCGATTGTTGCAGTCCCGCGTCAGACACTTCTACCTGCATTGCAACCTCGACAGAATCCATCAATCTTGTATAGCACATTGCAGGCTCGTCCTGTAGGTATTCCAACTCCAAAATAGAGCTCAGTAAAGCCCTTTCTAGTGGGTCCTCAGCATGTGATTGGTGGAAGTACTCTGCAGCCAAATCACCCAATGTGTCCACATAGAAGGTTTGCCCGTCGATGGTTGGTCTCTTTACCAGTTTGTTCATGTCAAAACTCATCTTCAGATCTCCCACATTTAGAACTATTTTGCCTCCCTGACAGTCAATCATCGCACCAGCTGTTGCTAAGAAAGATCTGCCTAGAATCAATGGGTCTTTTGGCTCCTGTCCATATTGTAGAACCACAAAATCAGTTGGGATCACACAATTGCCAACCGTTATAGGCACATCCTCTATTACTCCTTCGGGAATCCTGACTGATCTGTCTGCCAAAACCAGTGATATCCTAGTTGGTATAAAATCTGTCATCCCTAGTCTTTTAGCAACTGAAAGGGGCATCAGATTTACACTGGAGCCAAGATCACATAGGGACCTTTCGAACCTTTCCTTGTAGATAGCACAATCTAATACGAAGCTGCCTGGATCTTTTAATTTCTCTGGAATTCTGCCTTGAACCACTGCACTACATACTTCATTGAGCATCATTATACTTTCTTCATCAGACCATTTTCCAGAAATTGCATCCTTAAGGCATCTCTTCATCATGGGGGAAGTCTCAATGGAATCCAACAAAGGTACTTCAACCTTTACCCTTTTTATGAACTCCTTCCATTTTGCATATTGCTTATCATTCTTAGCTTTTCTGGGGTTCTTGGGATAAGGTATCTTAGGCTTGTATACCCTTTCAGCCGACTGTTTTGGGTTTTCAGCACTCGAACTTTCTGCAGTCGCCTTGTGTCGATCGTTGCTATTATCGCATCGATCGATGCTAGGTGACTTTGTTTTAACCTCCGGTTCCTTGATTTCGCTTGGCAACGATCGTTGCTTAGATGCATCGATCGACGCGCGGCGAATATCGCGTATCTCATCTTCCAACTCTTCAATTTCCACGAGTTCCTCAACGCTTAACTGCTTTTTCTGGCCAGATGACAGCTCCTTACCACTTCTCAATGTCACTGCATTGCATTGGTACTTAGGATTGGCATCAGTCCTTCCCGGGAGATATCCCTCTTCCCTTTGAGCATGTCCAGCAGTTCTTGCAACCTTAGCATCAAGCTCTTTCATGTGTGTGTTCAAGCACTCAAACTTCCCATGCAGCTCCCTGTAGATTGTATCCATCTTCGCGTCAGCATCTGCTGCGTACTTAGTCTGACTCTCCATTAGCTATCTTAGCATCATCTCTACTTTACTCTCAGACTCATTGGCTTTCTTAAAACCACCTTGCTGAACTCCATTGGAGAATCTGTTTCCCTGTTGATTTCTAAATCTACTACCTTGGAAACCAGAACCTCCCATGTAATTCACCTCTTCTTCCTGAGTGTCTTCCTCAGTCTGAATTACCTCTACATCTTGGGTAGAGTGGACAGCTTTCTTACTTGTCAGGAGATTGTAAACTGTGTCCAGCCTAGATCTAATCTCAGTCATGTTAGAATCCTCTATACTTCCACTGGATTTCTTCCTCTTTTCATCTATAGTCTTGCAACTGTAGCTGCTAATCAGGTTCCCAATCAACTGCTTAGCTTGTGTAGGAGTCCTGGTGTTGAAATCAGCATTACTGGAATTATCCAGCGCAGTCTGATAAGGGAGATCTATGCCTCTGAAGAAGATACCAATTAGCTGTACTTCTGTGAATCCATGGTGTGGACAGTCACGCTGATACTGCTTAAATCTCATCCAGGCAGTCTTCAAGGGCTCCACAGCTCCTTGGGAAAAAGAGAGAATGTCCTGTCTGGACTGATCTGAGCGTGCATCATCATAAAAATGACGCAGGAACTCACTCTTTAAGGCTGCCCAAGTAGTATACTGACCAGGTGCCAGTTGTCTCAGCCATGCACTAGCGTCTCCAGCAAGACTCTGCGGAAATAGCTTAAGGAACAGATAATCCGGGCATACTCCTTCATACTTCATGCCAGTGACTATGTCCTCAAACTTGTCAATGTGATCCATAGGCTGCTCTGCTTGAAGACCATGAAAAGCAATCTGCCTCATCAGCTGGTAGTAGATGGTCTTGACCTCAAAATCATTCCTCTCAAAAGAAGGAAGCACTAGAGCTGCTCGGTTTGCATGAAACTCATCAGGTCTGTTGTAGTCATCTAGTGTCCTCTCATGAACCACCATCTCTCTACCTTGGGCCCGTTCCTGACCCTGGTTTTGGTTATGCTCCTGTTGATGTTGCTCAGGAGGATCAGGGATGACATTCCCTTCAGCATCAATCCGATGCCCAACAGCATTGTACGGGTTGTTATCTCGGTCCCTCAAGGTACCTTCAGCATCTGGTATCAAGATCAGACGTTCTCGTACCATTCTCTCTCTCTTTTCTCTTCTGATAGTCCTTTCTAGACGTCCAAGTTCCTCTAGTCCGAGATTAAGCAAGCTCGAGTTCGGATTACTTCGATTTTTCTGCGTTGGCATAAACTGTCTGTAATCGTCCAGCAACGATCGATGCTATCAGTGCAACGATCGATTCAATCTCAGAATCGCCTAGTGACGATCGACGCAAGGGATGCAACGATCGACGCAAGGCGAAAGTCGTACCTGCGACAGAAAGAAACAGAGAAAAAGTTAGCAAAATATGAAAACAAAACGAAAAAGCAAAAACAAAAAGAAAAATTTCTAGTAAAAACCCTAAGTTCGGTCCTATCGAAGACTCTAAGAGTCCCCGGCAACGGCGCCAAAAACTTGATTGGTCAAGAATTAATCCCTATACTAAACTGCAAGTGAACAGCAATGTCAAAGTAGTATATAGGGTTATCGAATCCACAGGGACACTTGGTCTCAATAGAATCAGAAACGTAGAGATTAATACTAGAAATAAGCAGATGGTGAAGTAAATAATTGCGAAGCAAGAAAGTAAACAGTAGCAGAGATTAACGGTTGTGAAAGCAATAAACTAAAAGCGTCAAGCCTAGGGTATTCTCAGGAAATCAGTCAAGCAGACAGTTCATTCAGCAAGGATCTAATTAAGCACAGTTCTAGAACTCAAAACACAGATATAGAATTAACCAAATTCTTTTGCGATAATTCTCTAAGTCTAAGTGCAGCAAACCAAACTTTCGTTTGCGAGAACTAACAGATTAAACTAGCATTAATTCCAAGTTTGATCTGTTCACAATTATCCTAAACCAAACTTTCGTTTGCTCAAAGTTTAATTGCCCAATTTAATTAGTTCAGATTCCTAAACCCCACTTCTGTGACGTATTTAGCAACCTAAGATCTAGATTCTAATTGATCAGGTTAGAACTAGCTTTAAGCACAATTAAATTGAAGAACAGATATAGTTATGAATCCTTAACTGAATTTGAACAAGTCTAGCAAGTCATGAAATCCTATGTGAGAAACCCTAAACCTAACTAGGAATCTACTCAGACATAGATAATGAAAACATAATCATATGATGAATAAATTGCATAAAAGAATAAGAGTAAAAGGGGTTCGAAATCTTCTCCAAATACAGATGATGTAACAGGTTCAGATCAGCCCCAAAAGCTCTAAGAATCCTCTGCTCTTAATTATTAAAGCGTAATGTAAAGTGTATAAAGCGTATCTAATTAAAACACTAAAAACTCTAATATATAGGTATAATCTCGGCCAGGGGCTTCTTTGTAAATATCAGGAACTTCTGCATCAAAGTGCAATATCTTGATTCTTCTAAACCGCCGAGTTTTGGCCCATCTCGCTGGTGTGTCGACCGATGCACAAGGTGTGTCGGTCGATGCATGATCAATAAATCGGACAGTGAACTCTATCTCTCGGCCAAACACTCCAAAAATCTCCAAAATGCTCCATTATCTCCAATTTAGCTCCAAACCTGATTATACTTGTAAAAGACTCTAAAAGAACACAAAAACACTAAAAACACACTTATATCATGGCCTAAAACTAGTAAAAACCATGATATATCACTCTGCAAGTCCAATAATAAGAAAACTTGGTAGGCTTAACTTCCATATCACACCAACCATTGTAGAGCAGTGTATCGTACTCATCCCAGTGCTCATGTAGCGGCCTCTCAGTGAATGTCGCACTCTTAAGTAGCTTGCTAATCTCCATATCCCATTCCTTGTCTGTTGGGATCCTCGTTTTATCTGCCTTGGGCCAAGGTAACTCTATGGCCTCTCGATCTCTCTGATAAGGCTCAAGTGGTGTCGAGTCGCGTAGAAACCACTCAGCTGGCGGAGGAGGCTGATCTGCAGCTGATGTAGTAGCTCTGCATTTATGAGGTTGTCTGCGAGGAGCCATCTGCAATCAAAGAAATAAGGATCGATTAGTACCGCAGAAATCTATGTGGAATCGCAGTGCAACAACCGTTGCACATGTGCATCGATCATTGCAGGACGATTTCACAGATGCTATGTGATTTCGCAAATCGCGTCAAATTCTATCCCACAATTCCATAGGCATGATAATTCCATCCTAAATCAAACCTATATTAGCATGTAATTACCATTCTAAAGCCAAAAATCTTTAACTTCTAAACCCTAAAATCAAATCCGAAAATGATGAATGTGAGAGATCTTACCTCGGAATTGCTTCGAATCGGTAATAGAAATGGATAGAGCGTTTAAAAGCAATGAGAATTGAGCTTTGAATCAACGAAAATGGTAAAGAATTGAGTGATTTAGGGGGTTGGCGATTCGGGTTGTACGGACGGCGGAATGGAGAAGAAGAGAAAAAAAAGGTTAAAGGCACTTACCTGGGTCGCGAATGCATCGACCGTTGCATAAAAGCAACGATCGTTGCCCTTCAACCGATCCGGTTCCGGTTTAGCGTACGTGTACCTTTAATTTGGAAATTGAACCAACTGCATCGATCGTTGCTCAGGACCGCGACGATCGTTACAGGGCGATTTCATCCCTTCATATTTTCTCCTTGTGATGATCGTTGCTCAGGTCCGCAACGATCGTTGCTAAGCGAACTGCTAGTTTCCATACTTTGTATTCTGCAGTGAAAATTCACCAAAAACAAAACCAAAACTTAAAATCCTAGGAAAAACACCAAAAAGAATATGTACAAACCTAACAGTGGGTTGCCTCCCACTCATCGCTTGTTTAAGGTCATTAGCTTGACCGGACTAACGAGATCAGGCTCCTGGAGGTTTCGACAGAGACTGTGAATGCCTCTGCGAAAATCTCCTCATCCAAGGTGGAGAGTAAGCTGTGTTAGTGTGGGCTCGTCCAAGAAATGATGGGATGCGATAGTCTCCAGGATCAGAAACTAAAGTTTCACTCTTCTGCTCTTCCTGTCCATCCTCTATGGTAAAGGTCTGACCGTCAATCTTTGGCCTGTGCAGCATATCCATCTCAAAATGTAGAGGCTCATCTCCCAGATGGAGATCAATCAGACTCTTCCGTACATCGATCACTGCTCTAGCTGTGGCTAAGAATGGTCTTCCCGGAATTAGAGCATCATCTGGCTCACTATCATACTTAAGCACCAAGAAGTCTGTTGGAACTAGATAGTTTCCAACTCTAACCGGGACATCCTCAAGAACTCCTTCTGGAATCCTTATTGACTGATCAGCTAAAACCAGAGAGGTCCTAGTGGGTGAAAAAATATGTCATGCCCAGTTTCTCTGCAACATAGTATGGCATGAGACTTCCAGCAGCTCCTAAATCACACAGAGAACGTCTGAAACTGTCCTCAAAGATCGAACAACTCAGCACAAATACACCAGGATCTGGTAGCTTCTTGGAAATCTGAGTCAACAGCACATCACTGACTTGTTTAGGGAATACTATCACCCAATCTTTCATCATTTCGTCCATAGGCAGCATCTTCTCCAAGTATCTCTGCACACAAGGGTGATATGGTGGATCATCAGGTTGTGAATCTTCTTCCCACTCCTCATCCAATACTTCCAACTGTCTGGCCTCATCAAACTCTTGTTGGGATATCTCAGACACCCCAGGGAATAGTTTAATAAGCTCTTGATCCGTCTCTTCATCAATGCCAAGAGAAACAAGTGAGGTTGTATGTCCACGACTTGCAACGATCGTCGCACTAGGTGCATCGATCGATGCGACTAATTCCTCACAGATTCCAGCCGAGAGTTTTGCTTCAGTTTCGAATGTCTCAAGTTCTTCCACCAGTTCAGCTGTATTTAACTCAAATTTCTCCCATTGGTATGATACATCATCAATATAAACTGACCAAGCTCTGATGTGGGTTTCCATGACATTCTTTCCCTTGATTGAGCTTGAAATTTGGTTCACTTGTGTATCCAACTGCTTCACATGTGTACTCAAGGACTCAAATTTTCCATTCAGATCTTCATACACATCATCCAACTTCTTGTTGAACCCTACAGCATTCTTAGTCTGACCCTCCAGCAGCTGCTCCATCATGGCTTCCATCTTGCTCTTATGAGCACTAGCAGCAGGAGGTATCTGATAAGAGGATGATCCATAGGTTCTCTGGTAAGAATTTCCCTGCTGAAAAGGCTTCTGAAAACCGGTAGTCTGTCCAAATCCAGAAGAGTTTTGGTTGCTTGTGAAAGCACTCTTCTGTCCACCATTGAAGAACTTGTTACCAGACTGATTTCCAAACCTGTTTCCCTGAAATCCAGAGCCATCAATGTAGTTCACATCCTCTTCCTGATGATCTTCTTCAGCTTCAATCACTTCAACTTCCTGAGAAAAGTGGACAGCTTTCTTTCCAGTCAACAAACTATGAACAATGTCCAGCTTACTCCTGATGTCAGCAATCTCCAGATTATCTATCTTTCTACCTGACTCCTTCCTTTTCCTATCAGCAGTCTTGGTGCTATTACTAGACACCAAGTTATAAATCAGTATCTTAGCCTGCTCAGGAGTCCTGGTGTTGAAATTTCCATTGCTGGAATTGTCCAACGCAGTCTGATAGTGGAGATCAATGCCTCTGAATAAAATACCCAGCAGTGTCACTTCAGTGAATCCATGATGAGGGCAGTCACGCTGGTACTTCTTAAACCTCATCCAAGAAGACTTAAGAGGCTCTGTAGGACCTTGAGTGAAGGTGAGAATGTCCTGTCTCGACTGATCAGAGCGAGCATCATCGTAGAAATGCCTCAAGAACTCCCTCTTCACATCATCCCAAGTAGTAAACTTCCCAGGTGGAAGTTGTTTCAGCCAAGCTACAGCATCTCTAGCGAGAGAATAGGGGAAAATCTTAAGGTAGAAATAGTCATAGTTCAGCCCATTATACTTCATCCCAGTGACAAAGTCTTCAAACTCATCAATGTGATCCATGGGTTGCTCATGTGGGAGACCATGGAAAAGTTTCTGCCTCAGTATGGAGTAGTAGACATTCTTAATCTCGAAGTCATTCCTCTCAAATCCAGGAGGTACAATAGCTGACCGGTTAGCATAGAACTCATCCAGACGGTTGTAGTCAGCTAAAGTCCTCTTAGCAGCAGGAGGATTAGTCATATGTCTCTCTCCTTCAGGTTGGACGGGTTCAGGGATCACAGGATCAGGGATTACATGTCCCTCAGCATCGACCCTCTGCCCCTCATTGTTGTACGGGTTGTTTTGTCAGTCTCTCAGAACACCCTGAGCATTAGGTATCAAAATCAAACAATTGTTATTCATCGCTGCTCTTTGTCCCTTTCTGTTCGTTCTCTCAAGTTTCGCAAGTTCCTCAATTTTGAGATTCACGAGATTAGATTTTGGATTACTTCTGGTATCACGCTTCTGCATAAACCGTCTGTAATCGTCTAGCGTCGATCGATGCACAGGTCTGCAACGATCGTTTCAACTCGCAAATCGCCTTGTTTCGAAACTACGAACACAGAAAAACAGAGAGAAAATTAGTAACAAAAATAAAAAATAAAAACGAAAAACCTAGTCTAAACTTTAGATTCAAATATATCGAGGACTCAAAAGAGTCCCCGGCAACGGCGCCAAAAACTTGATATGCTCGGAGTTTTAAATTCCCTAAGGTCAACAGTAAGTGCACAGAACAATTGTAGTATCTAGGGGTCGAACCACAAAGACTCAAGAAATCCTACGATAGATTATAGAATGGTCAAGTTAAGCTAGGTGAAATCAAAAATAAATAAATGACAAGACAGAAAGTAAATCAGTAGCAGAAATGGTTTTGTAAGCAATCAAACGAAGCGCTAAGTGTAGGGAGTTATCAGGAAATCAGACAAGCAGATAAATTATCAGTCAGGATCAAATTAAGTACCGTTCTAGAACTCAAACACAGATATAGAACTAACCACCTTTCGTTGCGATAATTCTCTAAGTCTAATTAGTGGGAATCCAAATTTCTTTGCAATTCCTAGCATATTAAACTAGCTTTAAGTCCAGATTCGATATGTTCACAATTCAACTAAACCAAATTTCTTTGCGGATAATTAAATTGCTCAACCTAAATAGTTCAGATTCTAAATCACACTTCCGTGTCAATTTATAAACCTATGATCTAGATTCTAAGTGATCAGGTTAGAAACTCGTATGAAGCACAATTCAGGTTGAAAAACTAACAGATATGAATCCTTAACTGATTAAATAAATTTAACAAGTCATAAAATCCCTAACGAGAATCCCTAAACCTAACTATGAATCTACTCAGACATGATCAATGAAAACATAATCAATGAAATAATAGATTGCATTAAAAGAGAGTATAGAAACAAAGGGGTTCGAAATCTTCTCCAAAAGCAGAAAGCAATACAGGTTCAGATCAGCCCCAAAAACTCTTAGAAACTCTCAGCTCAAAGTCTGAAAGCGTATCTAAAACTAAACTCAAAACCTAATTATATTAGCCTAATCACGTCTTGGGACTTCTTTGTAAATATCAGTAACTTCTGGGCAAAAGTGCAATTTCCATAATCTTCATTAAACTCGCCGAGAAAGCCCATCTCGCTCGTGTGTCGATCGATGCACAATGTGTGTCGATCGATGAAATCCTCTGCTTTGGACAGTGAACTCTATCTCTCGGGTTAAATCTCCAAAATGCTACAGAATTCTCCATAATCTCCAATTCCGCTCCAAACGTGCATAGACATGTAAACACACCTAAAAGACTCCAAAACGTAGTAAAGGACTCGATAAATAAGACATATACCATGCTTAAAAACCCTAAAATCCATGGTATATCGATCGATTCAAGGAAGTAGTGTCCAGAATAAACATGGACGACAGCGCGGCTCTAGGAGCACTTCAGAAGGGTTTATGGTATAATCCATACTTCAGAAAAGACCTAACGCTCAACGAGCCAATCCTTGGAGAACGTGTTGCATAGAGCGGTAGCATTCATAGAACTGGAAGAGGAACACGCTATACTCTCAAGGAAGCACGCGGGTTCGACTGAGAAAGTCTCCGCGGTAAAGAGAAATCAAAACCTGATCATCAAGATAATAACCACGACAAAACACCTTTGACCTTCGTTGTTGGAAGCACATCTCAAGGATGGAACAAGTACGTTCGAAATCAGCCACAATCTTAGGATGGCAACGATGATTGACTGTACTATGAGTATCACAAGAAGTACTCTCATGATACCGCGCCATGCCGAAACCTAGCAGATTATTTTCTGGATCAATACCGCAAAGGTAAGAGACTCAACCCCGAGTTAGGCGGTCGACGACCTAAGAACAACGACAATGGTCAAGGGGACCAAACGGAAGCTCCAGCCCAGGAACCAAAGCCGGAGGAACACACTCCAAAAGTAGAACCTAAAAGGCGTCCTCGTGACAAAGATGATGAAGGACGGGTAGCACCACAACCCCGTCGCAAAATTGACATGATAATGGACGGCCTACAAATGTGCTCGGACTCGGTGCGATCGATCAAAGAGTATTGCCGAAAAGCTACAGCGACTAAGCATAACCCACTTCCGATCGAATAAGGCATACCTCTCTCGCTTACTGAAGCCGATGCAATCGGAGTAGACGTACAACATAATGACCCTCTAATGGTTGATATCCTGATCGGGGACTGCGAGATCTCCAGCGTGCTGGTTGACACAGGAAGTTCGGTCGATTTGATCTTCAAAGAAGTACTCAAAAATGCAGAATTCAAAAACCTGCAAGTGAAGCCGAAAGTGAAACCTCTAACTGGATTTGACGGCAACCAGACCATGATGATAGGCACAGTTAAGCTGCCAGTCTACGTCGGCAGAATGGCAACCATGACAAAGTTCTTCATCCTCGACTGACCGGCTATCTACAATGACATTTTAGGAACGCCTTGGTTACACGTCAAGAAGGCAGTCGCTTCGACGTACTACCAATGCGTAAAATTCCCAACTCCAAACAGATTCCATACGCTCATAGGAGATCAAACCATGTAAAGGTTGTGTTTCATAAGCGAACAAAAACATTGGCACCCCTCTGAGCCAAAAGGGAAAAAGAAGATCATACCAGGCCCACCCACTGGGAGGAAAACTCCTGAAGGAAGAAAAGGTACCAGCATGACAAATGCACCTCGGCAGAGCCATGCCTAGATTCAACAACGCCGGAGTGTCACGTCTGAGCTCTATTTACGGTTTTTTGCGCCAAAACACTATTACCCTGTGTAATATGAACTACAAACGACTTGATCCTCGTTTTCGAGGTACGTAGTCAACTCTACCCAGAGTGCAGTCGTAAATCAATAAAAACTGTCTTTTGTTGGAAAAAAATTCCCTTCTCAAACAACGCCGACATCCTGGCCAGATGCTTGACTTAACCAAATCCGCACATCAAACGTGCAAGAACATTCGCCATTACCATACGATAAAGACTCGTATCTGAATCTTATCGAAATAAGCAAAAGCCGGAAATCGCCCCCGCTCCTTAACTCAGACGGACTACATAAGCCGACATGTCTCGCATAGCCGATCCCGAGTTACAAATATTAAACTGATTCCGAGACTCGCTCGACGAATCAAAAATCGAGTCTTCACTCACTTAATTAAAATTAAACCTTTCCTCAAGGTACAATCGTAAGCCGCACTATCAACGAGAAAATCACTCGTGAAAGCCGAGCTGCTAATCAAGACTTCATAGAAAGTCAAACCTTTTTTAATAAGTCCTTAAAAGGATTTCACAACGAAAAAACTGACAACTCAGCTAATCAAGCATTTTTATAACGCCTCCTCGCTCACTCGAAAATGAAGTCCCTTAGGCTACTTCAATAAAACAGCCTCCATAATGGACTCTCAAAGTATCCATTCAGAGTATACAAAAGATAATCCACGAACGAAGTAATTCCTCGCTGAAAAGCATCGCAAATAGTCCAAAAAGGATCATCGATCTTAAAGACAAGTTTTCGATGTAAGACACGGAACTTTCTTCCCTCGCATGATCGTATATATAAAGAGACTTCGGGAAAATAAACTAAACATTCCAAAAGGGGACATCGTCACCCCCACAATATTTCTACGAGAAAGAGGAGATCAAACTACCCCGGAAACAGAACTTACTACAACATAAAAACAAAATAAAGCCTAAGCCATCAAAGGAGGATCTTGAACCGGTTCAGTAAATGGAGCAGCCGAAGTATAGGAAGGTATTACCGCGGGCATCAACGAAGAAGTTCTTGTTACCGCAGGCAGTGCATACTCAAGACTCTTCAGAAACTCATCCACATCCCTTGACATCATACCAACATTGGTACCGAACTCATCAGATGAGACGGTATCATCGTTTCGAAGAACGAGAGACTGAGGTTGATAGGGAAGAGGATAAGGGGGATTGAGATCATGTTTCAGAGTGTTTTAAGCACTCCCCTCTGCTCCCGGAGTGTTTTAAGATAATCTAAAGTCCTAAAGTACTGGCTCAAGTGCATAAAAGTGTTGCTCTCAGCCTCCTTCATAGAGAATGCCTCCTCTTGAAGACGATACTTGTAATATCCTGTTCAAAGAAATTGTCAACGGACAGTCAAGAAGTCAACGGAGGGCATTTTCGTAACTTTTGGAAGATGAGGGCCATTTTGGTAATTTTACCAAAATGCGAGCCGGAAGTGGAAACGGGCCAAATGTTCTTCTTTTGGTCATAAAGAACATTTAGAAGACCAGACATGGAAAAAACGGAGATTAAACGATTTTTACGGACTATCGGGAAAGGAAACCGATAGAACTGATAAAACTTGTAAAAACTATTACGGGAGTTACGGGAGTCCGATTGAGGTGAAACGACTTGCTAAATTATTCTAAAAGAGTATAGTATTTTTAAAAGAAGCTTGGAAGATTTATTTCAGAGGCTACAGAGTTTCAATTATTTTAACGGTTTGTCGGGAATGAAAACCGACAAAACCGAAGCAACTTGTAAACTATAACCGGAGCTACGGGTGTCCTTTTGAGGCGATTAAAATTGCTAAATTCATCTAAGATCATCTAGAACCTGAAAATGGGCTTGGTGTATTTATAAATCAGCTAAGGTATTAAACCCGAAAACAGAAATATCGGTACGTCGGAATGGTTCGGGATTGAGGAGCTTCTAGAAACATTTTGGTACAATGGTTTTGGTAATATTGGAACTACAAGAGACAAGTGTCTTCTGATCCTAGGTGCCACCATTTCTCATTAGATTCAAAGAAGGAGTTGATACATTGAATCTACCATGGACACTTGTAATTGTTGCTTGGAGATGAAGCTAACAAGAAGATTCAAGAAAAATATATATATTTGTCTCATATGTTGAAGAGTGGCGTGGCTAAGCATGAGGAGAGGAGGGGGCAGATGTCAATACCTTGTGCCAAAATCTCACCTTATGTGGTGTCATTTGGAGAAAAGGAGAGAGTGACACTTAGCACTCCATGTGTCACTTGTTGGTGATGCATGCAAGCTGATCTTCAACTATAAAAGGAGGAGGTGAAGAAGAAGAAGAAGAAGAAGAAGAAGAAGAAGAATAAGAAGAAGAAGAAGAAGAAGAAGAAGAAGAAGAAGAAGAAGAAGAAGAAGAAGAAGAAGAAGAAGAAGAAGAAGAAGAAGAAGAAGAAGAAGAAGAAGAAGACCGGAGGAGGAGAGAAGAAGAAAGAAGAAGCCGTAGGAGGAGAGAAGAAGAAGCGTGAGGGATGAGAAGAAGAAAGAGAAAAAGAAGATGAAGCGTGAGAAGAGAGAAGAAGAAAGAAGATGAAGCGTGAGGAGAGAGAAGAAGAAAGAAGAAGAGAAGAAGCGTGAGAGAAGAAGAGAAGATGGAGGAGAACGTGAAAGAAGAGAGAGGAGAAGAAGAAGAGAAGCATGAGAGATGAGAAGAAGAAGCATGAAGAAGAGGAAGAAAGAGAGAGATGGAGGAAGACCGGAGAGGAGAAAGCAAAGGAGGAGAAGGAGAAGGATAGAAGAAGAGGACCAGAGGAGGAAGAAGAAGGGAGACAGAGGCGTGAATAAAAAGAAGAAGAGAGGGAGAACCGGAGAAGAGAGAGAACCGGAAGAGAAAGAGAGAACCAGAGGAGAGAGAGAGAGAGAACCGGAAGAGAAAGAGAGAACCAGAAGAGAAAGAGAAACGAAGGACAGAGAGAGAGAACCCGAGGAGAGAGAGAATGAGGAAAGAGAAGATGGTCTGGAGGCTCCATCAGAATCATTAGGTCAACGGTATGGTCAAGTGCGGGTCAAGGTCGGAGGTTCGGGAAGGGTTCGGGTATTAGTTCGGGTCTCGGGAGTTCCGTCAATCCATCCATCCGTCGTCATAATAACACTGTGAGTCGGCTAAATTGTGTGTTGCATCTAGCTAGAATCATATAGACCCGGAATTGATAAACCGTAGTTTAGGTTGCGTACCCGATTAATTGAATTGGTTAGAACGGATAGGTTGATTAATAACTCGGTTAATTAATTAAATGGTTAGGTTAAGAGATGCATGCTAGTTAGCTTATATCCGTAATCGTTGATAGTTCGTTGATTGCTTGATTGGGTGTTGCGTTAATTGATTGATAGCTCGTTGATTGCTTGTTTGGGTGTTGCACACGCCTCTAGGTCGAATGTATAAAATCACTTATATACAGACCTCGACATAAACCGAAACTTCAGTCTCGGTTTCGGCCTTGTGTCGACCGACACACTTAGTGGTGTCGATCGACACACATCCTGTGTCGACCGACGCACCCAATGGTGCCGATCGACACACCTCATCAAAACTCATATTCGATGCGTATCAAATACACATCGACCAGACCATATGCCAATGGTCAATCCCATACATAGTATGTCCAACTTGCTTAGGTGTGTGACCCTGTAGGTTCACACGATACTGGAAATGAGTTACAACTCATTTGTCATAAGCGGTTTCTAGCAAAACATTATGACTTCCCCGTATCACATGAATTGTCCGATCTCGACAATGCAACTATCTCTAGAGCAAGTACAATGTGATTTCAGGACATAATCCCAACAATCTCCCACTTGTACTGGAATCACCTATTCCTATAATCCCTTCGTCGCTATATCTCGATATGGCATAAGGCAAGAGACTGTGTCATCCTTATTATAGCCAACATCATGTTCATCGAACTCCTGATCTATACTGATAAAACAAACGACTCACAATCACCTCGTTTGAGCACGGCCATGCATTTTCTCAGTATCAAATCTTCGATGGGCTCTGAGATATTTATCTCCCGTTATAGGAGGGACAAATCCCATCTTGTTCCATCCCTGTTTCTACACATACTTCATGATACGCATAAGCAATGCCGTTATAGCCGCCAGTTACGGAACAACGTTTGACAAGGTCAAAACGCACCAATTCATATGCTAGAAAGCATGATGAACTCAGGTCTAAGAACTATACTCTATAGTCGTAATGAGAACCTCCCATGACACTGGTATAACAATCCTGTGGAGTTCTCATTAGCGGGTCATGTCCGATCATATGTTCACCAACATATATCTATGTGACTGACTGTGATAATCATATCATTGACTCCATGAAACTTAATCCAACAGTCACCTCACATGCTAGTCTCGTGCGGTTGTTAGTGTCCCATTTTTAACAACCTTGACTAGGGACAAACATAATTTTATGTCATCTTTTACTTATAGGGTTTCATGACCAAGTCCTCAACTTGATGACCTATAAGATGAACATAAAATACTTTGGGACCATTATTTAATTATCCAATAATTAAATAATACCGATGTCAGTTTGACTTACATAAACACTACCATAGCATGTCTATGTAAAGATTACAACATAACTGAAATAACTCCCACTAGAATCAAGATCATCTCTTCAGATATCTTATACCTACAGCAACAGAATAAATTTCGTGCTTAGGTTGTGGGAGAGACTGCGGTGTCATTGCTTGAAACAATTCCAACAAACCACACCGCCATTCAGATAAAAGCACTATTCTACGGTCCACTGCTTGGATCCTTTCCAACAGATAGCACCGCTATTCAGACAAAGAGACATAACCAGGTGGGAACCGGGAATCGTCTTTGTCCGTCTAACTACTTTCAACTGGTTCGTCACTTCCTCAGTTCACCACGAACCTATCCTTAGAGTTCCTCAAACACTTGGGATATTTCTGGTAACCGCTCAGTGACTATTACCGGAACATTTTGGTATTTTCTCGTCATGCTCTATGCGTAAGCTGCATCTAGACGAGCGCAAAATATGGCATTCATGATGGATTCTATTGCAGCAGCATTAGCAATCACACTCATTAATAATAGCTCAGCTAGTGTTCAAAAAACACTTCATCTTGTTAATATTGTCACTAGCTCAGCCAGTCTCCAAGACACTGCATCTCGCTTAGATTATTGCCATAAGACCTTTGGTATGAAGCCATTCTTGGAATTAAGCACATATGAACTGTCCAATACCTTATCAACATAAGGATTTTGACATGATCCAATTGGCCCTTTTGATCCATTCCAATGGATCCTTATTCCAAGAACCTTTTACGGCCTTCTCCCATGTCCATCGTTAAACTTGACTTCCGACCCAAATCTTGACAAGACTTTAGCGTAGGAACGTCGTTTATGAGATTAAGTATGTTATCTACATACAGTGTGAGAATTGCAATTACGCTCCCACTAGTCTTCTTGTAAACGCATGGTTTCTTTTCTTTCTGATCAAGTCAAAAATTTTGACCACATTATCAGAATGTTGATTCCAACTCCAAGATGTTTGCTTCAATCCAGAAATGGATTGGTGAAGCTAACATGCATGCCCAGCCAATTTTCAGAGTTGGGGCTCACCATCGCTTCTTTGAATTTCGCATGCTCGTCACTTTTCAATGATCAACAGATAACGACAATCGGCTACGAGAAATCAATCTCGAGTTAGTGACGGATCCTTTCGGATCTGCGATTTTCAGGCTCCACAGGTGTAGGTCCTACAGTACTTTGTAGATATCACCGCTGCTCTCCCTCAACAGGTTGAGCAGCCTCCTGTGTTTATCGAATTTCTTCGATGTGTACTTTTACTCCCACTGTTCCTTTTGGAAAGTATGATCTTTCTTAAAAGACACAGTTCTGGACAATAAAAGTACTAAGCCTTGGTTTCCCTATGACAACCAGCGAGGTAGAACTTATCAGATTTGGGTTCAAGCTTATTAGCTTTCATCCCCAAATGATCAGAAACAACTTACTTGAAAAACTTCCAGTCCACATCCAATGTGGTGTCTTTCAATTGATTCTGATTGAAACCCTTTTCTGCGCAAAGACAGACATTTTAGAACGTATTCTTAAATGATTATAGAAGATTCTTGTGACCCATCATTAATCGGAGCATATCTAATAAGATCCGATTCATTCTGTCAGATGATCACCCAATTCTTGACTCAAGCATTTTCTTCCGCGATTCAATCGAGGATCTCAACACTTATGTCAAATCGGTTTTACACTTCATCTTGGAATTCCTCAAGGGATTCCAGCTCGTGTCTCATCAAATGAACACAGCTATACTTATTGATTCCATCAATAAGGTAATGAAGTACAGAAGATTTCCTTTGGCACTAATGCTTATCGGGCCGCATACATCAGTATGTGTAAGGCCCAATAATCCTCTGGTCCATCCCTTTAGCTCTGCTAAAAGGGCCTTAGTCATTTGGTCTAGTGAACAGAATTCATATCTCAAATGATTAATAATCGAATGAGTCCAAAACTATGGAACTTTTGAATTCGCTTCACTATATGTGGTTAAACGACTATGCCAAAGAAAAGTCGAGTTCAAGTCATCAGACTTAAACCTTTAGTATTTGTGTTATATTCTAACTTTCGCTGGTTTAAGATATAAAACCCATTCCAAACGGGGTGCTACCATATGATATTTCATTAAGATCTAAAGAACAAAACTTGTCTTTTATCAAAATGAAAAACATCCAAATTCTTTACAAGAAGATGAAAGGCATTTCTGCACAAGGCAGATACATAGTAGCAATTACTTAATTTCTAAAACCAAGTATGAAAGGCTCCTACAAGTGGAGAATCTCTACGGCTCATGCAGCAACCATTGCTTCATACCAGACACGCAGTTCCACTTGTCCTTTCTTCAACGTTCTACTGTCGCTTAGGTCGTGCATATTTCAAAAATATCAGTACCACAACTAGTATCCAATACTTATGTAGAATTTGAACTAATAACACAATACCTGAAAAAGAAGTACCATACATCTCCTTCATCTCTTGTGAATCTTCCAAGAATTTAATGCAATCTCTCTTCCAATGCCCTGACTCATCGCAGTAGAAGCATTTTCTAACACTAGATGGGCCTGACTTGGGCTTATAAGATGACACAGGCTTATCATGATTCCAAATCTGGACTGCCCTACCTCTACCCTTGCCAACACAAGATTTCTCAAATCTTTTACCCTTTATGATGTCTTGCTCTACTGTTTTGAGCATGCCATGCAGCTCAGTCAACGTCTTCGTCAAGCCTTTCTTGATATAGTTCTTAATGAATTTATCATAGCTTGACGGCAGTGACTGCAGAATGATGTCAGTGGCCAACTCTAAGCTGACAGGACATTCCAGTTTCCCCAGGTTATCAATGTAACCCATCATTTTAATGACATGAGGACTTACTGGAGCATCCTCTGGTAGCTTGCACTCAGTGAGAGACTTCACCATCTGGAATCTCTCAACTCGTGCCATATCCTGAAACTTCAGTTTCAGGCTGGTGATCATTTCTATTGGCGACTCCACGTTCTCGTATTGACCTTTCAAGTCCGAGTCCATGGTAGCCAAAATCAGACCACGCACATCTACCACATCAATATAATGCTTATTCCAAGCATTATATACTGCATGCGAGCGATTGGTCCCAAGCTTTTCTGGAAGAGCTTTCTCAAGGACATAGTCCTTGCTCTCCTGCTTGAGAATGAATCTCAGATTCCGATACCAATCCAGTAAGTTGGATCCATTTAACTTTTCCTTCTCAAGGACGGATCGCAACGAGAAAGTAGTCATAGACATAAGCTGAAATCCAAGAAAAATAAAGATTTAGTTACGTATATGATGAGAAATCTTATCTAATAAGAAAACTCGCATTATATTCAAACAATGTTTCCTCTATGAATATAATGATCCAAGATCCATACTTCACCAAAATCTGAGTGGGCGACTCGCCATTACCCAAACTTTAGTTATCTAGGTAAGCAAATCATTGCTAATTGTACCCAGTACAACTCTTGGTTGTGGATGAGACAAACTATGTCTAATCCACTCTGATGTCTCTGGGCCCAGAACTTCTGATAGCCCAGTTAAGTAAAACAATCTCTTTAGTCTTGTGATCATTGACAGTTGCACTGCAAGTCTGTCAATGACCACCTGCCTTACTCATGTTGCAGTGGATACCAAGAACTCCAAGACTATCCAACAAACGACACGAGTCTTGACAGTAGACAAGATTGGGCAAGACATCAAGGTTACTTGATATTTAGTTGAGGAAACTAAACCCAAAAGTTTAGCAAATCAATTCTCTTAGGTCATGTAATTGTTGATGTTTAGCACTGCAATTCCATCAACATAACTACCTGCCTTACTCACGTAATTGTGGACACCAAGCTCTTGGCTAGACCATCACACAACGAAATGAGTCTTGACAGTTCACCATATTGAAGCAAAGCTTTGGTCAAGGTTTAGGTCGAGTTTGGTTTCTGCAAATTCAAGGTTCAATAACCAGAATTTCGAGCACTATATCGATCGACGCAGACTATGTATGTCGATCGACACCACCAAACAAAACTGGACTTCAATAACCGGCTAATCCAATTAACCCGGTTCATCGAACCGGTCATGTCGATCGACACAACCCGTGTGTGACGGTCGACATAGACCCTAACCGAAGACAGTTTTGATAACCGGTCCAATCCAATTGAACCGACTTATCAGATCAAACTGATCTTAACCATTCAAATTGGTTTATGCTAATTGCGATGATCAGTTCAATCCAATTGAACCAATTCATCCAATTTAAACCGTTTTAATCAGTTTCATCTAATTGCGATAACCGATCCAATTCAATTGAGTCGACTTATCCAATCAAACCGATTCAACTCATCGGTTCATTCTAATTGAGATAATCAGTTCAATCCAATTGAACTAATTCATCCAATTCAAACCGATCTATTTGGACTTAACCAAGCATGATAACCGGTCCAATCCAATTGAACCAATTAACCATTCGCTAGGTATGTGTCGACCGACACTAACCTGTGTCGATCGACACTGGACCGAATCTGTTCTGTGTCGACCGACACTCAACCTGTGTCGATCGACACAGTAGGCTTTCGGTTTTTCTTCGCGAAAAATCCTAGCCTCCGATTCTGTCGAATTCGCCACTTTGTGTCGACCGACAAACCCAGTGTGTCGATCGACACTGTGCGAAAACACATACTCGATTTTTGATCAAAAGCGATCTAACCTGTTCTAACCAAACAACCTAGTTTGCGAATCTAAATCATCAAATTCGATTAAACAGGTTTGATTCAATGATAAAACCCTAAGGCTCTGATACCACTGATGGAACTTCGAGCCAATTCTACCAGATTCAGAATTGTTGTAAGGTTCCCGAAGCCTAGGATCTAGGGTCTAGTTAATTGAATCAAGGATCTGATCTCGTGTTTACCTGGAGATTTGCAGCGGAAGATGGTCAGATAAACGAGATCTCTGAAGCGCCTCAGATGTTGCGCCTCTACTTCAGTCCACACGCACACAAACTGGAATCCACCGGGATGCTAGTGCTGGTGCTCGGATCTCCCTGGGAACTGAGTTTCTTGAGGTTTTGCGTTTTTCTCTCTGAGAAAACTGTTTGGGCGGCGCACGCCTCTAGGTCGAATGTATAAAATCACTTATATACAGACCTCGACATAAACCGAAACTTCAGTCTGGGTTTCGGCCTTGTGTCGACCGACACACTTAGTGGTGTCGATCGACACATATCCTATGTCGACCGACGCACCCAATGGTGCCGATCGACACACCTCATCAAAACTCATATTCGATGCGTATCCAATACACATAGACCAGACCATATGCCAATGGTCAATCCCATACGAAGTATGTCCAACTTGCTTAGGTGTGTGACCCTGTAGGTTCACACGATACTGGAAATGAGTTACAACTCATTTTTCATAAGCGGTTTCTAGCAAAACATTATGACTTCCCAGTATCACATGAATTGTCCGATCTCGACAATGCAACTATCTCTAGAGCAAGTACAATGTGATTTCAGGACATAATCCCAACTGTATATGCATATATAAGTATTTAAGCACGTATCTAAAAGAATCTATATACGGGAAATTATGAGTTTATTAAAATACGGTTAAATGACATAACACACTTAGAATATAATAATGGATTGGATTAATGAAAGAAAGTTAATGAATAATGAGATGTCGGGAGTTAGTATTCTTACTAACTCTAAACCGACAAATCAAGGACGTATTAAAAGATACTTAGGAAGTGATAAGTAAGAAGTAGAGTGATTGATGAACCGTCTACGGGATTAGTAATCCACCAATCCCAAGGTAGCGGATTGAATGAGTAAAGGTTAAGAAATATTAAAAGACTAATAAACCTAGTTAGTTGTTTGTGTGGTGTTGTGATTGATTGTTTGTTGTGATTGTGTATCTACTTCGGTGTTGGGCCGAGTAGGCTGTTGATTGATTGCTTGCTTGTTTATCTACTTCGGTGTTGGGCCGAGTAGACTATTCTGGTAGATACTTACTCTGGTGCGGGACCGAGTAAGTTTGGGTGATGTGGATATTGGTGATAGGACTTGCGTGATAGATTGGGGATTAAGATAGTCTTTATATTTGACCTTGTTGGTATTGCGTGATAGAGTCCCAGTAAGTCTGCTTGTTTACATTACTGTTATTAGGACTCTATAGAGCGTGTTAGATCCCGCAAGTCTAGAGATGGTGTTCCGGTACTTCCGACCCGATTAGATCCTCGGGTAGTTACCTGATCAGGCACGTACCTTCGGTAGTAGTTCTGGCAGGTGTTAACCTATGGAGTAACGTCTGTAGGTGTGTGGTCTGGAGAATACGGGGTCGCGTCCTAGGGCCGGACTGCAAGGAAACTTGGGTTATCTAGGGGTAGCCTGAGTCACCGCGTATCGATGGACGGAGAACGGTGTCCTAGCCGGTGGACTTCGTGTTATCGCCTAGGAGTCGTGGGAGGTTTTAGCTACCGTGGCGGCAGCTAAGTGTTCCCGTGGAAGTTACCGAGTTCGCAAGTGGGCCCAGATGATGTGCAGTTGTGCAGTGCCGCGATAGATAGATCGAGTCTAATCGAGAACATGTGCCGCAGTGTTCTCGATTCCCTTCGTTGATGATTGTGTTGTTATTTGATTGCTTGTGTGTTGTGGAGATCGTCACGTCGTGGTAGCACGTGACCAGCTATTTATACTTGATTGTTATTTTGGGTTTGGGTGGGATTATTAGATTATTAGCAGCCTTTAGTTGTGAGCCGTCTCACTGGGTAATCTTAGATTACTCATTAGACTCTTTTTGTGTTTTTCAGGTTAGGCGTAGCTCGGCGGACACGTAGGACACTCGGAGTAGTCTCGGTTTGGCAGTTGGTATTGGTTGTTATCATATTTTGACTTTATTTTCGGTTTCAGATTTTATTGGAACGTTCCGCTAAATGTTTTGTATTAGACTGTATATTGCTATGAATAAGATTTATGTTTTTTCAAAGTAATAAAAACGGAATAATTCCCTAATATACGGTTTCGTCCGAACCGAACACAACTCGTGGAAGCGGTACAGGTTGCAAAGCCTCGTATCGTGAAAACGAGGTAAACAGAGTCAAAGATAGTTTGGTTCGAGCCTTTGTCTCAAACCAGATTGTCTCTGGCTTTCGTATTGTGACAAACTCTTCTCGTATTATTGCTCGGGTTTAATCTGTCATGTTCTTGTTTGATTGTTCGCCGGTCAGCTCGTCGGTCATCGGAAAATGGGAAGGGGGCGTTACAATACTCGTGCTTCCAAGTAAGATACGACGAGCGTTAAGGATTTTGCCAACCTTCAGCGTTGAAACATTCCACTCTTTCTTCACCTCCTCGACTCGCCGAATTTTCTCTTGTAACAGCTCAGCAATTAACTTCTCTTTGTAAATTTCGAGCTCTTGATTACGAGTCTCGAGCAACTTAACGTGCTCGGAGAGAGAAGCAATCCGATTCTTAAAATTCGCCCAGTTCACTCGAGAGAGCTCGACAAAAATACAGAACTTCTCCAACTCCTTCGTCTTCCTAGCAAGTTCTTCTTTAACCTCGGCTCGATAGTTGCCAATTCATATCGAAGATATACGAGTTCATCAGAGAGGCCCCTGATTGGGGTCTAGTTTTATCCTATTCTACTGCAAGTGCACAGTTAAGCAATCATAGTATATAGGGTATCGAATCCACAGAGACTCCGGTTTCGATAGATTAAGAACTGTAGATATTTAAACTAAGAAGAAAGCAATTTGAAATAAACTAAATAGCAGTGCGAGAAAGTAAACAAGTAGCAAGATTGTCGGTGGTGAAAGCAGTTAATTAAAGGCGCTAAGTCTAGGGTGTTCTCAGAAAATCATACAAGCAGACAAATCAATCAGTCAGGATCTAATTAAGCACAGTTCTAGAACTCAAATCACGGATATAGAATTAACCAAATTCCTTTGCGAGAATTCTCTAAGTCTAAGTGCAGTAACCCAAATTCCTTTGCAATTACTAACAGATTTAAACCAGCATTAATTTCAAGTTCGATATGTTCACAATTAAACTAAACCAAATTCCTTTGCGAGTAATTTAATTGCTCAACCTAAATAGTTCATATTCTAAACCACACTTTCGTGTCGTATTTAGCAACCTAAGATCTAGATTCTAATTGATCAGGTTAGAACTAGCATTAAACTCAATTTAGATCGAAGAACATTATATTCACGTGAATCCTTAACTGATTTAAACAAGTCTAGCAAGTCATGAAATCCTTAATGAGAAACCCTAAACCTAAATATGAATCTACTCAGACATGGAAGATGTAAACATAATCAATGAATTAATAGATTGCATAAAAGAGATTAAATAAATAAAGGGGTTCGAAATCATCTCCAAAATAAAGTGAAGTTCAGGATCAGATCGGCCCCAATAGCTCTAAAAACTCTCTGTTCTTAATTATGAAAGCGTCTGTAAATAAAACACCAAAATCCTAATTATATAGGCTTAATCTCGGCTGGGGCTTCTTTGTAAATACTGGAAACTTCTGGGCCAAAGTGTAATATCTTCATTCTTCATTAAACCGAAAATTCGGCCCATCTCGCTAGTGTGTCGATCGACACCAAAGGTGTGTCGATCGATGCAATCCTGCTTTCTGGACAGTGAGCTCAATCTCTCGGCCACTCCAAAAATCTCCAAAATGCTCCAATATCTCCAATTCTGCTCCAAACCTGATTATACATGTAATAGACTCTAAAAGAACACAAAAATACTCTAAAACATACTTATATCATGGCATAAAACCGGTAAAAACCATGATATATCAACTCCCCCACACTTATCCTTTGCTTGCCCTCAAGCAAAACAGAGAACTAAAATGTAGTGAAGAGGTTTGAAAACTCTTCAGAAACTCTTTTCATCCTAGAAGCAGCAACACTCAGATTCCCCTTAGTAAACCGCATGAAAGAATCAATCTGCAGACATCAAGACCAACATATACTTCCCCCACACTTAGCAACAGTCCTAAGTAAACTCCACAATCACATTCACGCATTCAAATTCTCCCTACTGACTTCTGCAAGTATTTAAGTGCGGTCTCACCTAAGGAATATCGATCAAAGGCACATGGACTCTTACTTTGTCAGCTCTAGACCACCAAACTATCTTTCTCTAGTCCCTTTCTTCTCTTTTCCCTTCCTTAACAACTGATTTTTCCCCATTGGGTATCATTTTATTTTATTTTATCAATGTTCTTGCCGTTTTGGGGTGTACTTTGGACACATTCCATGGATGCACAGGAGGTAATAGTTTTAGCTACCACTCCCAGAGACCACTTCGGAGTTACTAACTCATCCTCAGTTTATTATTCTTTTTTTTTACTTTGTGGAAGGGGAGAAGGGAACCAAATAGGACAGGTTTACAGGTTGTGTCAGAACTAACAAATAATCCGACTCAAAGTATTCCAAGCCCTTATGTGAGAAATCTAAGTCAGTATTAAGGTGAAGTCAGTAAAAGATCCTCCGATACCTGAAGCGATGTGGGTGTTCTTAGTAGGCTGATCTGTGTCTGGGTTTTCTAATAATCAGAGATTGATCTGCAGCTTCATCTCAATGCTTACTTAAGTTCCTGCAAGTGCAGCTAATCTTCTAAAAAAAATCATTGTTTCTTACTTAAACAGTTTTGACTCAATAAAACAAATTTTGAAAAATTTAACTGACTCTAAGAAAACAGAAAGAAAGAAGTTAGTAGCACCTCCCCTACACTTAAAACACACTGTCCCCAGTAGTGTCAAGCGAAGGATTTGTAAAAAGAAATAAAAATTTGTTCAAGGATTGTATGAGTTCTGTCGGATTTTTTTACCTCTGTCGCTCAGGCATCGATCGTTGCACTAAGTGCATCGACCGTTGCTGTGCGATTTTTCTATGTAGGTCGATCGTTGCTCAGGACCGCAACGATCGCTGCAATGCGATTCCTTTCGTGTTGTGACGATCGACACAGTGGTGTGTCGATCGATGCACTGCCATTTGTGCGAGACCTGCAAACAAAAACTCACCAAAACCAGAAACAAAACGTAAAATCCTACAAAAATACTAAAATTAAAATGCAAAAACGAAAACAGTGGGTTGCCTCCCACTCAGCGCTTGTTTAAGGTCATTAGCTTGACCGGACGAAAAAGATCATTTTGCTGGAGATCCTGACAGAGACTTTGGTTGCCTCTGTGCAAGCCTCCTCATCCATGGCGGAGAATAAGCTGTATCAGAATGATCTTGTCCAAGAAAAAAAGGAGTAAACTTCTCGCCAGGATCCAAAACCGTAGTGTGACTTGACTGCTTATCATCTCCATCCATAATGGTGATGGTCTGCCCATCTATCAGTGGCTTGCGCAGCTTGTCCATCTTAAAGTGCAGCGGCTCATCTCCCAGATGGAGGTCTATTAGACTGTGTCTAACATCTATTACTGCTCCCGCTGTAGCCAAGAATGGTCTTCTCAGTATCAACGCATCATCAGGATCAATGTCATACTTCAGCACTAAGAAGTCTGTTGGAACTAAATAGTTTCCAACTCTCACCGGGATGTCCTCAAGGAGTCCTTCCGGAACTCGTATAGACTGATCAGCTAGGACAAGAGAGGTCCTAGTAGGAGAAAAATCCAGCATACCCATCTTCTCTGCCACAGAATATGGCATAAGATTTCCAGCAGCTCCCAGATCACAAAGAGAGCGCCTAAAACTATCCTCGAAGATAGAACAACTTAGCACAAAAATCCCAGGATTGGGTAGCTTCTTGGGAACCTTGGTTAACAGCACATCACTTATCTGTTGAGGGGCTACAATCACCCAATCTTTCAGCTCTTCATCCAAAGGCAACATCTTTTTCAAGTGCTTCTGCACACATGGGTGATAAGGTGGATCATCAGATGATGGAATTTCTTCCAACTCTTCACCATACTCCTCCAGCTGCTTAAGCTCTTCAATCTCCTGCTTAATTACTTCAAATACTGAGGGATATAGTCTAATGGATTGTGCATAAATCTCCTGCTGGGTAATTTCAGACACTCCAGGGAATAATCGATCAAGCTCCATATCTGCATCAATGCAATCAGCATTCGGCGAGTCTGTCTGTTCACGACATGCATCGACCGACGCTAGTGGTGTGTCGATCGATGCAACACTGTTTTCACAGTTTCTACCCGAGAGATTTTTCCCAAAATCCGAAAATTCAACCTCTTCTACCAACTCAGTTGTGCTTAGCTCAAATCTTTCACCTAGGTGAGATCCATCATCAATGTACACAGACCAAACCTTAATATGGGTGTCTGCTACTCCTTTTCCCTTCATAGAACTGGAAATCTGATTCACCTGAGTATCCAACTGCTTCATATGAGTGTTCAGAGACTCAAACTTTCCATTGAGATCCTCATAGACAGCATCCAACTTCTTATTGCAGTCCACAGAAATCTTGGTCTGACTCTCCAGCAGCTGTTCCATCATTGCCTCCATCTTACTCTCATGAGCAGTGGCTGCAGGAGGAGTCTGATAAGATGAAGATCCATAGGTTCTCTGAGTACCTTGTCCAAAAGGTTTCTGAAAACCACTAGTCTATCCAAAGCTAGAGGAGTTCTGATTGCCGTGAAGGCACTCCTTTGTCCTCCATTGAAGAACATGTTTCCCTGCTGATTACCAAATCTGTTACCTTGGAAACCAGATCCTCCAATGTAATTCACATCTTCTTCCTGAGTGTCCTCCTCAGTCTGAATTACCTCTACATCTTGGGCAAAGTGGACATCTTTCTTACCAGCTAGTAGATTACAAAATGTATCCAGCTTAGATCTAATATCAGCAATCTCTGAATTCTCTACACTTCCACCAGATTTCTTCCTCCTCTCATCCATAGTCTTGCAACTGTTGCTGCTCACTAAGTTCTCTATCAACTGCTTAGCTTGTGCAGGAGTCCTGGTGTTGAAATTTGCATTACTGGAGTTATCCAGCGCATACTGATACGGAAGATCTATGCCTCTGAAGAAGATACCTAGCAATGTGACCTCAGTGAATCCATGGTGTGGGCAGTCACGCTGGTACTTCTTGAATCTCATCCAGGCAGCTTTAAGAGGCTCCACAGGGCATTGGGAAAACGTCAGAATGTCATGTCTGGACTGATCAGAACGAGCGTCATCATAGAAGTGTCTCAGAAACTCACTCTTCAGGGCACTCCAAGTAGTAAACTGCCCAGCTGGCAGTTGCTTAATCCATGCAGCAGCGTCTCCAGCGAGACTGTGCGGAAAGAGCTTAAGAAATAGATAATCCTGGCAAACTCCAGCATACTTCATACCAGTGATTATATCCTCGAACTGATCAATGTGATCCATAGGCTGCTCTGTTGGGTAACCATGGAAGGCATTCTGTCTCATCAGCGAGTAGTAGATGGTTTTGATCTCAAAATCATTCCTCTCAAAACCAGGAATCACTAAAGCTGACCGGTTTGCATGAAACTCATCCGGTCTGTTGTAGTCAGCTAAAGTCCTCTCATGGACAACCATCTGTCTACCTTGGTTTTGTCCCTGACCTTGCGCCAGCGGCTGTGGTTCATGTTCCTCAACCTCAGGGATCACTCGTCCCTCAGCATCAATCCGATGCTCAGCAGCATTGTAAGGATTGTTATCTCGGTCCCTCAGGGTACCTTGAGCATCAGGCATTATGATTACCTTCTGTACCACTATCCCTGCTCTTCTTTCTCTTCTGTTAGTCCTCTCTAGACGTCCAAGTTCTTCAAGTCCGATATTAACGAGGTTCAAGTTCTGATTACTTCTAGTTTCACGCGTCTGCATAAACTGTCTGTAATCGTCAAGCAACGATCGATGATATCAGTGCAACGATCGATTCAATCTCAGAATCGCCTAGTGACGATCGACACAAAGGTGCAACGATCGACGCTATGCAAAATCGGTACCTGCGACAGAGAGAAAACAGAGAAAAATTAGTAAATAAAACAAAACAAAAACAAAAAATAAAAATCCTAGTAAAAATCCTAAGTTCGATCCTATCAAAGACTCTAAGAGTACCCGGCAACGGGGCCAAAAACTTGATAGGGGTCTAGTTTTATCCTATTCTACTGCAGGTGCACATTTATGCAACCGTAGTATATAGGGTATCGAATCCACAGAGACTCCGGTTTCGATAGATTAAGAACTGTAGAGATTTAAACTAAGAAGAAAGCAATTTGAAATAAACTAAATAGCAGTGTGAGAAAGTAAACAACTAGCAAGATTGTCGGTGGTGAAAGCAGTTAATTAAAGGCGCTAAGTCTAGGGTGTTCTCAGAAAATCATACAAGCAGACAAATCAATCAGTCAGGATCTAATTAAGCACAGTTCTAGAACTCAAATCACGAATATAGAATTAACCAAATTCCTTTGCGAGAATTCTCTAAGTCTAAGTGCAGTAATCCAAATCTCTATGCAATTACTAACAGATTAAACCAGCATTAATTTCAAGTTCGATGTGTTCACAATTAAACTAAGCCAAATCTCTTTGCGAATAATTTAATTGCTCAACCTAAATAGTTCAGATTCTAAACCACACTCTCGTGTCGTATTTAGCAACCTAAGATCTAGATTCTAATTGATCAGGTTAGAACTAGCATTAAACTCAATTTAGATCGAAGAACATTCTATTCATGTGAATCCTTAACTGATTTAAACAAGTCTAGCAAGTCATGAAATCCTTAATGAGAAACCCTAAACCTAACTATGAATCTACTCAGACATGGAAGATGTAAACATAATCAATGAATTAATAGATTTCATAAAAGAGATTAAATAAATAAAGGGGTTCGAAATCTTCTCCAAAATAAAGTGAAGTTCAGGATCAGATCGGCCCCAATAGCTCTAAAAACTCTATGTTCTTAATTATGAAAGCGTCTGTAAATAAAACACCAAAATCCTAATTATATAGGCTTAATCTCGGCTGGGACTTCTTTGTAAATACTGGAAACTTTTGGGCCAAAGTGTAATATCTTCATTTTCATTAAACCGCCATTTCGGCCCATCTCGCTAGTGTGTCGATCGACACCAAAGGTGTGTCGATCGATGCAATCCTGCTTTCTGAACAGTGAGCTCAATCTCTCCGCCAAACACTCCAAAAATCCCCAAAATGCTCTAATATCTCCAATTCTGCTCCAAACCTGATTATACCTGTAATAGACTCTAACAGAACACAAAAAGACTCTAAAACATACTTATATCATGGCATAAAACCGGTAAAAACCATGATATATCAGCCCCCTGCGTAATGAAAACTCCCAGAACAAAAAGAACACAAAAAAGAGAGCAAACGAGCAAATGCACTCACGTTGACGAGGAACTGGGAGATGTTGCAGTACACATCCGGCTTGTAAACTTGATCTACCGGACAAGGTTTAGTGACATCAAAGGAGATATTCCGGACCAGCTCCCTGCAGTAATATTCATCTGGATTCTTGAGCTAGTCACCTCGGAAAACAAAGGACATGTTCTTCCATCTCTCCGAAAACTCACCAGCCCTCGGACGCTTATTCGCACCCGAGCTATTAGAATGACTTGCTGCCTTTGAAGGTTTTTCTTTGTCCCACTAGGCGAATCCGACATGCCGGAAGGCTCCATAGTCAAAGACTGTTGAATGGAAGGAGGGGGAGAGTTCCTTTGTCGGTTGCAGGAGTTTTCTCAACTTGACCAGCAGATTTCGAGGTCTTCCAAAACAATCAAGAAGAAGGGTCCTCTAGATCGTCTTTAACTGACGAAGTCCCACTCCTCTTCGAAGCTTCGACGCCATCAGCCGCCTTCTTTGATCTCAGCTCGGACGAGCGCCGTTTAGCCACCTCAGCTCTTTTCTTATCGGCATCATCGGAGGCTCGGTCTTCTCATCTCCTAGAATGCGACTTAGGAGAGGTGGTTTGTTTAGCAGCCGCAGACCGGCTAGAACCATCTGACTTGTTACTGTCAGAGAGTTTTGACGGAAAATAAAATATGAAAATAATATTTTTTTAAAAATAATATTACATAGGCTTTAACTGAAAATAAAATATGAGAATAATAAATTTTTTTGTCATCAGATAGAATTCATGGGCCGAGTTAAATAAAACAAACGGGCCAAGCCCGAAACAGAAAGAGAATCAAACAACGCGAAAAGATAAGAACACCGGGGTCAACCCGCCACGCGTCAACACCGGGAGAATAATATTTTTTTAAAAATAATATTACGTATTTGCTATTTAAAATTCAAACAAGAAGTTGACAACAACGACTTCTTACAAAACAGCCCATTCTAATACTACACAAACCCAATAATAAAGCACAGCATGAACCAGTGAAATAAGCCAAAATGAGCCGTTGGTAACTGTAAGATTGAAATCGAGTCGTTTTCATTGTTCCCGTTTCGATCAAACCATGGAGCTATGATCAAACCTTCTTCTTTGCTTAACTCCACCAAGACCTTCAACTCTCTGATCAACCATTTCTCATCTCATGGAGATCACCACCAAGTACTCTCCATATTCTCTTCCATGCTCGCTAATAGATTCCTACCTGACACTTTCACTTTCCCTAGTCTTCTCAAAGCCTGCGCTTCTCTTCAGCTCCTCTCTTTCGGTCTGTCGATTCACCAACAGGTTATCGTCAATGGGTTCTCTTCTGATTCCTACACCTCGTCTTCACTTGTCAATTTCTACGCAAAATTTGGGGTCTTGGATCATGCTCGGAAAGTGTTCGACGAAATGCCTGAGAGGGATGTGGTACACTGGACTGCAATGATTGGATGTTACTCACGCGCTGGATTTGTTGGAGAAGCGTTCTCTTTGGTGAACGAGATGAGATGTCATGGGACTAAACCGGGCCCGGTTACGTTGTTAGAAATGCTGAGTGGAGTTTCGGAGATTATGCAGTTACAGTGTTTACATGCATTTGCGGTGGTTCATGGATTTGAAAAGGATTTAGTTGCGATGAACTCTATGCTTAATTTGTACTGTAAGTGCGATTGTGTTGGAGATGCTAAGTATTTATTTGACCAGATGGAGAAACGAGATATGGTTTCATGGAACACAATGATTTCAGGATTTGCTGTTGTTGGTGATATGACTGAAATTTTGAAGCTTTTGTATAGAATGAGAGATGATGGTTTAAGACCTGATCATCAGACATTTGGAGCCTCACTTTCCGTCAGTGGGACAATGTGTGATCTTGACTTGGGGAGAATGTTACACTGTCAAATTTTAAAAACTGGTTTTCATGTAGACATGCATCTCAGGACGGCATTGATGACGATGTACCTAAAGTGTGGAGAAGAGGAAGCTTCATATCTAGTTCTCGAAATGATTCCTGAAAAGGATGTTGTTTGCTGGACAGTTATGATATCAGGCCTTGTGCGGTTGGGTAAAGCAGAAAAGGCTCTGATTGTTTTCTCAGAAATGTTACATTCAGGAACAGACCTATCGAGTGAAGCAATAGCTAGTGTTGTAGCAGCTTGTGCTCAGTTGGGTTCTTCTGATCTTGGCACATCAGTCCATGGTTATGTACTGAGGCAAGGACATAAACTAGACGCTCATGCGTTAAACTCTCTTATCACAATGTATGCAAAGTGCGGCCATTTGGACAAAAGTCTAGCTCTTTTTGAACGGATGAATGAAAGAGACTTAGTTTCATGGAATGCAATTATCTCTGGATATGCACAGAACGGAGATCTAAGCAAGGCCTTGCTATTGTTTCAAGAAATGAAGTTCAAAACCGTGAAGCGAGTTGATTCATTGACGGTTGTTTCTCTTTTACAAGCCTGTTCATCCGCTGGAGCTCTCTGGTTAGGGAGACTGGTCCATTGTATTGTAATCCGAAGCTCTATCAGGCCTTGTACCTTGGTTGATACCGCTCTAGTTGATATGTATTTGAAATGTGGCTACTTAGAAGTTGCAAAGAGGTGTTTTGATTCGATCTCGCAGAAAGATTTTGTTTCATGGGGCACAGTCATTGCAGGGTATGGTTTTCATGGTAAAGGGGAGATTGCTTTGGAAATTTACTCTGAGTTTCTTCGATCTGGAATGAAGCCGAACCACTTGATTTTTCTAGCGGTTCTCTCATCTTGCAGCCATAATGGAATGGTTCAGCATGGCTTGGGGATATTCAGTTCAATGGTTAGAGACTTTGGTCTTGAACCGAATCACGAACACCTTGCTTGCGTGGTTGATCTTCTATGTCGAGCTAAAAGAGTAGAAGAGGCGTTCAAGTTCTACAAAAAGAACTTTACCAAACCATCGATCGATGTCTTGGGTATAATACTTGATGCTTGTCGTGCAAATGGGAAAACAGAGGTCGAAGGTATAGTTTGTCGGGATATGATTGAGTTGAAGCCCGTGGACGCTGGACACTACATTAGGCTTGCACATTCTTTTGCCACAATGAAGAGATGGGACGATGTGAGTGAGTCGTGGAATCAGATGAAGTCTCTCGGCTTGAAAAAGCTCCCGGGATGGAGCAAAATCGAGATGAACGGGAGAACCACAACGTTCTTTATGAATCATACTTCACATTCAGATGAGACAGCGTCAGTGTTGAAACTTCTTAACAAGGAAATGAAGCAAATCAAATAATGTAACTATACATTAGTTAATTGTCATGGTTTGTCATTCTATATACTATATATATTCTGTAATTGTTGACTAAATTTTTATAAATTGCAGAGGATTTCTAAAAATAGGATCCAATAATACGAGAAGTTAGGAAGGATCCAATACTTGGGGGAGATTTCAAGGAGATCAGTTACTGAAGAATCTTCTCAGATTCAAACAAAAAGTGAAGAAATCTTTAATTTGCAGAGAGATAGAAAGAGAGATGATCAGAAGGCAGAAGAAGACGGCGAAGGTGGTTACATGTGTAATGGGACTGTGCATGGTTGCTTACATCGCAGGACCGTCTCTGTATTGGCATCTCAACGAGACCATTGCAGACTCTCTCCACTTCTCTTGTCCTCCTTGTGTCTGTGACTGTTCTTCTCAACCTCTCCTCGCCATGCCCGACGGTAATCATCATCATTTATGTTTTATTCTTTTGCAGGTGATTAAAAAAAATAGATTATTGATGTGTTTGATTCATTGCGTCTTCTGCAGGACTGAGCAATCATAGCTTCTTGGGTGAGTGTTTTCTGGCAATACCTTTTCATATAAAGCTAGAAAGAACGCTAGAAACGTAGCAGACTCATATTTTGGTTCTTGTTTTATTGTCAAGATTGTATGAGACGTGAAGAAGGGAGTGAAGAGAACGAGAGTAGTTTCACGGAAATGGTGGCTGAAGAGCTGAAGCTAAGAGAAGCACAAGCTCAAGAAGACGAATGGCGTGCAGACAGGTTGCTGCTAGATGCCAAAAAAGCGGCGTCTCAGTATCAGAAAGAGGCTGATAAGTGCAGTATGGGGATGGAGACTTGTGAGCAAGCAAGAGAGAAAGCAGAGGCCACTCTAGACGAACAGAGAAGACTGTTGTCTTACATGTGGGAGCTTCGAGCTCGGCAAAAAGGATGGAAAAGACCTAACGTTGTTTCCTCTGATGATATCTAAGAATCAGTGATATCATTTTATTGTTTCAATATATCTGGAAAAAAAACTCGCCAATAGAGATTTTGAGTTAGCACAAGTTGAAATGTTGACCATTGGACAGGACCTACTTTGTAGTGACCTTGACATTAATTAGTCCGGTCTAGGATAACGTTGAGGATCTTCCCGGGTACATAGACTTATTGATTGATTGTCCGTCTAGATATTTCTTGTCCTGCGAAGCTAAAGCGAAAGCATCATCTTCAGAACATCCTTCTTCAACCTCTATGGTGCCTCTTGTCTTCCCGTTTATCTGAACCGGAAGAACAATAGTTGTGTCCTTTAAATAATCCAGATTTTCCTGTATAAAGAGCAATACAGTCAGGTACCACATAGTCACATAGAAAAAAACTAGTGCACAGTTTACTTGCTGTGTAGGTGCCTTGGGGAAGCTTTCATAGGCCAGAGAAATCGAATGGCCCTAACCATGACCATAGCTCTTCAGCCATGTAAGGCGCATAAGGTGAAAGCAAAAGAACAAAAGGTTATTTATTCCACTGTTCATTCTGAGAAGAAACAAAAGTATACAGATCAGCACTTGAAACCGAAAAATGGAATCTGACCAGTATAAGAGTATTAAGATTAACCTTATATGCCGCGTTAACAAACTCCATCAACCCTGAGATTCCTGTGTTGGATCTTGTACTCTCAATTTCCTCGGTCACCTGCAAAATTTTACACATCTATCTGAAGTAGGAAGTACTTGAACCGTAAAGGGATCACATTGGAGGTATGAGATGACATTAGCTATGCACTTATGGAGAGAAGGGAGTTGTTAAAGGGTCGGTTCATCATCAGCCACTACGCTTCCATCTTTGAAAGAACCGTCAGATTGAGGCGAACGGATGACTAGTCTCCATGTTCTTGCCAAGAAACGATGCACGCCTTCAATCCCACTTGTGTTCCAAGTCTTTGAATCCCTTAGTAGAAGAAAATGCAGCTGTGAAAACGCAGAGGAAAACACACAAACACAAAAAAAAAAAAAACGAAAGTGTTGTATTCTTTCATAATTCTTAAGAGCACCCACAGCGGTGAGACGCAGGCTCTTAAATTTTTTTTTTTTTTTAATTTTTTTTTTTTTAATTTTTTTTTTTTTTTAATTTGGCGAAAAAAAAAATTAAAAAAAAAAGACGCCGACGAATCATGTGCCGACACGTAGAAGAGACGGTCTTTTAAATAAGAGATTTAAGAGCCCGTATGTTGACTGTGCACGTGGGACCCGCTATTATTTAAATGTTTTTTTAAAAAAAACCCGGCCTAAGAGACGTTGATGGAGATGGCCTAAGAGAAAGACAATGAAAAAGCATGATAAGAGCATGACGATAAAAATACATATCATCAAACACATACGTGGTTGAATAAACAAAATCACAAAACCAAAAATATTTTATCAGTTGAACTAAAAACCATTTTGGATTCCTCACATGTTTGCCCACTCAGTTCTTGTATTGTTCGTATTGACATCATCAAAATCCACAAAGAGTAAAAGAAAACAGATCAGTCTCAAACTGTATCCGAAAGAAAATAGATCAGTCTCTCATACATACACAATGGAACACTGAAACCATTGGAAATGATGCTACCTTTTGTTATCACGTCAAAAGAAAAGTTTTAGAAATGTTCTAAGAGAAATATACATATTGCCTTAAAAGAGATTTTTTGATGAAAAATATATATACAAAATTTATAATAATCTGCAACAATCAATGACAATCCATATAAAATATTTGATAAAACTTTATAAAATATCTGTTAAATCTACCAATTTTTTTAGAATCTCTTAACTTTTAAAATCATCAAATTCCACATAAATTTATCTACCAATAACCCCTCTAAGTAATTGTTTTTGTTACTATAGTTGATCTGTCCAAAACAAGTACTTGCTAAAAATTTCGAATACTTGCAAGTTATTTGACTTAGTTTATTACTTACTCGTATATATTACTTGAATTTATAATACTTATTACTTAAACTTAAAAATGAAATATTTAAATCAAAATATAATCTTATATTTATGCACATAACGTAAGAGTGGGTACAAGACAAATAGTTGCTATTTCCAATATACCTACTATTTGAATTACCTTACACAAGTAATAGAAATTTAGATTTGTACTTATTGACTTATTAAAAACAAGTATCCGCAATTTCAAGTACTTGCTAAAAAATAATATACTTGCAAGTTATTTATCATGCTTTATTACTTAGTTTTTGTGAAATATTAGTAAGTTACTTGAGAATTACTTGCAAATCATTTGCTAACTATTTATCTTATTTTTATTTATTTAAATTTTATTTTATTCTATTTTAATTTAGTTGAATATCTTTTTAAAATTCTTATATAATAATTATATATATAATATTTCAATGAAAAAACGAGTAACAAGTAATACAAGCTGGTTATTGAATTTTTTTTTAATACATGTTATTTGACCCATACTTGCAAGTATCTAGATTATATTATTTGTTACTTGTTTTAATAATGTGGAATACTTTTTTTAACCGAATACGGAGCAAATAGCGGGTAAAAAACAAATACCAAGTAATTATGTCCAGCCGTAGTGCTGCAGATTGATAAAGAAAAGAGAAAAAAAAATAGTACTTTACATAAACGAATCACTTCCACGAATCTATTAGTGTGACGAGGCCTGAAATGCTCGAGCTCCCTCCGTAGCAACCTAAACGAACTTTTAACACATTTAAAAGGAAGAAGAGATGTTACATGCAACTTAGCCAGTTCAAACGCGTCAATCTCATCCTACCGTTTCTTTGCAAAATCTTAAAATATTGGGGAAAGTGTTACGTTTATTAATGAATGAGTTCGATATATATACAAGATGTGAGCACTTAACCTAGATAGAGATAAACATGAGATAGAGATAATCATACGGAAGATAGGGTATATCTCCTACAAATAATGTATATCCTAGATATAGTAGTGTATATCATAATACTCCTTGTCAAGTTGGCGGTGATATATCTTGAATCCCCAACTTGGACAAGAGATAGTGAAATGTAGGAGATGGTAGTGCTTTAGTGAGTATATCTGCATGCTGCTCCTTTGTCGAGATGTGGACCGTTTTGATCAAACCTTCCTCGACAGCATCACGAACTAGATGACAATCAAGTTCTACGTGCTTAGTCCGCTCATGAAAGACAGGATTAGCTGCAATATGAATAGCGGACTTGCTATCACAGTAAAGCCGCATGGGCGCCGATTGTGTGACACTAAAAGAGAGAAGAAGCTGCTTTATCCATTCGAGTTCTCGAAGAGCAAACGACATTGACCGATATTCCGCCTCAGCTGAGGACATGGAAACCGTCTTTTGCTTCTTGGTATTCCAAGAAACCGGCGATGATCCAAGGAGTACGACATAGGCACTTAGAGAACAACGAGAAATGGGACACGCGGCCCAGTCGGAGTCACGGTATGCTTTAACATGTAAGAACGAGTCTGAACGTAGCAATAGACCCTATCCGGGAGATCCCTTGAGGTAGCGGACGACGCGAAGAGAAGCGTGCCAATGTTCAAGCAAAGGATTTTTCATAAATTGTGAAAGTATGTGAACAATATAGCATATCTCCGGTCAAGTGAAGGTGAGATAGATGAGGCGCCCGATGAGCCGACGATACGACTCGGGATTAGAAATAGGGTCACCACACGCCAATGAGAGCTTGTGATTCAGCTCCGTGGGTACTGGTGAAGGTCGACAGCCTAAGAGGCCTGTCTCAGCTATAATGTCGAGCGAGTACTTCCGTTGAGAGAGAAAGATGCCTTCTGGATTGCGCGCAACTTCGATACCAAGGAAGTATTTCAGTTTACCAAGATCCTTCATGTGGAAAGACTGACTTGAGTAGTTTTTGAATTTCTGAAGTGTGGAGATGTCGTTCCCGGCAACGATGAAGTCGTCTACGTAAATGAGTATGTGAAGACAAGTGGAGCCGCGAACGTACGAGAACAAAGAATAGTCTGCCTTACTTTGAGTAAAACCATAAGTGAGTAGAGCAGTAGGTAGCTTAGCAAACCAGCACCTAGGTGCTTGCTTTAAACTGTAAAGTGATTTCTTGAGGAGATATACTTTAGCGGGGTCCGGACTATGAAACCCGAGAGGTAGTTTCATGTAGACTTCTTCATGAAGATCGCCATGTAAGAATGCATTGTGAACATCCATTTTATGGACGTCCCATTTCTTAGAAGCCGCAACCTGAAGCGTCGTCCGTACTGTAGTCGGTTTTGCAACAGGAGTGAAAGTGTCCGTGTAATCGGTACCTTCTCTTTGGCGATTACCCATAGCTACAAGTCGGGACTTGTGACGTGCGATCTTGCCGTTGGAGTGATACTTGAGTTTATAAACCCATTTACTGCCAATAACATGTTTACCAGGTGGTAAGTGAGTGAGAATCCAAGTGTTATTATCCTCAAGAGCTTTGATCTCATCTTACATGGAATCTTTCCAAACTTTCTCAACAACAGCCTCTTTGTAAGAAGTTGGTTCGACGTTAGTGATGGCCGAAGTGAGAAATGACTTATGAGCTGTGGAGTAACTTTCATCGGAAAAGAAATCAGTAATGGGATAGAGTGACGTACATTGAACCGCATTAGAAGATGGCTGAGAAGAGTCAGTAGGAGAGAGAGAGAAGTGTATTACTTTTGCAGGTGTAGGGACGACAAAGTCTTTGAGTAAGACCGATGGCTTCTTAACTCGTTGACCTCGACCGAGAAGTTCTGGAAGACCCGAAGAGGATGTGGAGGTCGTATCATGAGATGGAGAGGCAGGAGCAGTTGGTGAGGAAGGCGGTGTAGCGAAAGTCTTGATAGATGGGACTGCCGGTGGAGAAGACGTCGGAGAGGATATCGCGGCAGGAGAAGGAGAGCATGATGAAGAATCATCATCGAAGATTCCCAGAGTAGTATGCGGAGTAGTGAGAATGGCAGTAGGTTCGTGAAACCCTGGAAAAGTGTCTTCTAAAAACACAACATCACGACCAGAGAAAAACTCCTCTCGTTCAATATCGAATAGTCGCCACGCCTTCTTGCCATAGGGATATCCGACGAAGATACATTTGCGACTGAGAGCACCAAACTTGTCCTTGTTTCTTGGTCAGCGGTGAGCATAACAAAGGCACCCGAACGTGCGTAATGTATCAAACGAAGGAGGTTTGCTATGAAGCATCTCATATGGAGTCATACCACCGAGAATTGGAGTCGAAGTTCGATTGATCACATGAGCAGCCGTGAGTATACTCTCGCCCCAAAAGCGAGTTGGTAGCTGAGCTTGAAACAGCAATGCCCTTGCGACATTTAGAAGATGTTGATGCTTACGTTCGACGCGTCCGTTTTGTTGAGGATTATCGACGTAGGAAGTTTGATGGAGAATCTCTTGTTCACGGAAATAAGAGCTTAGCACCAGGAACTCAGTTCCATTGTCCGAACGAACCGCACGAACAGGTTTGTTGAATTGTTTGACACTCATGGCACAAAAGTTGCGGATGAGGGCTGCGACTTCAGACTTTTCTAGCATAAGATACACCCAAACGGCACGTGAATAGTCATCTACAATTGTGAGAAAGTATACTGCACCGCAGGAAGAAGGAGATCGATATGGACCCCAGACGTCACAGTGAATTAATACGAAAGAATCAGAAGCTTTATTAAAACTTTCATGAGAAACATCACGGGTTTGCTTAGCTTGGAAACAAACTTCACAAGTAGAGATGTGTTTAGAAACATCTTTGAAATCCTTAAACATAGGTAAAGAAGATAAAACTGAAATAGAAGGATGCCTGAGACGACGATGCCAGAGATCCAAGGAAGCTGACTTAGTGCGAGAATTATTAACTTGTTGCTACTGAAACACCTGTAAAGTAATACACCCTGTCTCTCTCTTCACCGGCTCCAATCAGCGTCCTCGTAAAACGGTAATGTAAGACACAAATAGTATCAGTGAAAATAGCAATACCGCCTGTCTGTTTAAGTAACTTAGAGACAGATATAAGGGTGCAATGAAAGTCAGGGACGAAGAGAACATCACGTAAGGAATAATCCTTGTTTAATTTCAACGTTCCGGATTATGTAGCGTGAGTCATTCGTCCGTTTGGAAAAACCACTGACGATGCCGGTACGTTCTTGACATCATGAAGCAACTTCACATCACCTGTCATGTGATGGGAAGCTCCAGTGTCAATTATAACATCATGTAAATGTGTTTTACCCGAGAGACGTTCATTAGAGACTTGCTGAGTCGAGGTTTGAAGAAGATTAAGCAACGCGGTAAGCTGATCAGTCGTAATCGGAGTGTTAGGAGTTGTGTCCGTTGAGACAATCTGAGACGTGTTTGCTCGACCCCGACACATGCTTGTCCCACGTCCACGACCCCGAGAAGAACCAGAAGATGAAGAATGAGCGTCTTTGCCTTGTTGCTGTTCCAGCCACCAATCCGGATAACCATGGAGGATAAAACACTCCGAGTTGTCGTGTCCCTTGCGATTACAATGAGTGCATGACCTATTCGGATCACGATGCTTTGTACTCACGGCAGCTTCTATAGACGTTTGGTGAGAACCCGACTCCGTACGAGTGAAGAACCCGACCGCCTCAGATTTTATTTCCTTAGAATGCATGGTAAGTAGATGTTGTTCTTCGCGTACTACCCGAGAGTAGACTACATTGAGAGGCGGAAGCGGGTCTTCGTCAATAATTTGTGAGCGTATGGCGCTAAACTGAGCTTCATCCAGACCGAACAAGAACTTGTGCACGCGAGTTTCCTCACGTTCATGATCAAGCATGGAAGATGCTGCACAAGTGCATGTTATCGTTGCCGTTGCTGCGTTGTAATCATCTCGTAGTTTAGTTAATCGACCAAAGAACTCCAACACGGACTGGTCGTTTTGTTTGCAGTTATTGATCTCATCGAGAAGAATATGTTTTCATACTCCATTCTTGACTGAGAATCTTTGTTTAATCGATTCCCAAAGTTTGAGTGCGTCTGGTTGATGAGAAACCGTGGATCGCAAAGTATCTTGAATGGAAGTACGTATCCAGCCCACAATCATAGAATTTGCGGCTGTCCAACGAGCAAGATCAGGGTTTGTAGTAGGTTTAACAACTGATCCGTCAAGGAAACCGATCTTTTGTTTAGCCTGTAAAGAGTTCCAGAACTCTGTTGCCCATTCGGAATAGTTATCTTCTCGAAGAACAACCGGAGTAATGAGTGTTCCCGGATTATCGGACGCATGGAGCTTGAAAATCAAGTCCGTAGTTTGTGTAACCTCATCGTTAGAGGTAGTAGAAGAGGAAGATCTCTCCGTCATTGATCAACGACGAGGAGAGGTAGTATTTACGGTTAGGTTAATGAGGCGTAAAGAGAAAGAAAGGTTGGCGAAATAGAGAAAAAAAATAGAAGCAATTAGTTCAGAGGAATTTGTGGCTCTGATACCATAAAAGATTGCGGAAAATGTTACGTTTATTAATGAATGAGTTCGATATATATACAAGATGTGAGCACTTAACCTAGATAGAGATAAACATGAGATAGAGATAATCATACGGAAAATAGGGTATATCTCCTACAAATAATGTATATCCTAGATATAGTAGTGTATATCCTAATAAATCCTTTTGGTATGTTGTCACAATGGTAATGTAATAGTTGTTTTTTTTCTTGCATAAACCCTTGCTAGAGCTTATCCGAGTGTTGGTGTAACCCCCGTCTCCCGGATAACCGGAGATGTGGCATTAGGACACCCGTCGAATCGGATTTGGTCCGACCGAGACGCTTTCTCAACTTTTTCCACGAACCCGCGCTCTCTTCGTACTCGAAATATCCTAAATACTCGTTTAAGTAGTTAAAATTTAAATTTTTTTGTAAAATTATATGAATATAAATAAGATTGTATGGTAAGTAAAAAAGTTTATTTAGTGAAAAAATGATTGTTATATTATTGGATATATAAGTTTACTTTTGATTATTATTGTTATTTCAATAGTTTATTTGATTATGATTTTTTATAAAAGAGTTTGGATATTCAAACTATCTAAATATTACTCGTAATATACTAGAGTTCATATAATAAATAGGTAACGATTTTAAGTATTTAATCGATTTTTACCCGACCTTTACCCCATTACTATCTGACCCACTTTTTAAAAGATATGCTCCAAATAATGATTTTTGTTATTCAAAATATGTTTATCCTATTCTTATCTGCCGCTATCTGATTCGTACCCGCAAAGCATCATAAGGATATGATGCTTTTCAAGGCTTTTTCTGGGTAAAAAAACGTTCTTTAAAGTTTGTGTTTCAGTTTAGGCTTTTGTTGACAGACTTACAAAATACCATGTATCTTCCAACGAAGATACGAGTTTTAATGACATGCTTTGTATTTTTACAAAACATACATGAGTTTGATCATGTATTGTCCAAAGATAAAATATATTTTGTTGTTGACCAAAAAAAATCTTTTGTTGGACTATACTTTGGTTCAATTTGGGCTTAACATAGTTAGGAATAATTTAGGCTCATATGAATTAAAGGTCCAAATTGGAAGAAAAAAAATTATCTTTTTTTTTTTTGATCAAAGCTGTCTTCATTTTGCTTTTACATAGGGAACATTCCATATTCGAAACAAAACAAGTTACGATGTTAGAATTAGTTGTGTTACAAGTTACGATGTTAGAATTAATTGTGTTTTCAGTAGGTTTGGGCATTTTAACCGGAACTGATTATCCGAATTAGAACTGACCCGAAATGAATCGACCCGAAACCGATATAGTTATATAGTATTTATCCGATGAATAATTTATTTTGGAACTGTAGATATTGGGTAATAACCGGAACCGAACCGATATTCGATCGAATATCCGAATATCCAAAAATATATAAACATATATATTAGACATAATCTATAATATATATAAACATATGGATCGTCGATTTTATTAACCCAATTGTTTGAAATGTAAATTTTTTAACTTTATTTATAACTAAAAAACTCTACCAAATTTTTTTCTTTTTATTCTTGATGTGGAGTTTTTACTTCTTTTATTCTTAAAAAATTAATTTCATTACAAAATGTATTAAAAAGTTTATTAATGGATATTGCATGTGGTGTTATAAATCATTTATACTTAACTAAATAATTTTTTTTGTCAGATTTTTTTTTGTTATGGGTATCTAGAACAGAACCGAAATCGACAGAAACCAAAAAATTTAAAATACCCGATAGGTCCTAAATCTTTAGAATCGAAATATCCGATTCCGAAACCGAACGGTTCCTATCTAAAACCGAACAGAATATACGAATGCCCAGATCTAGTTTTCAGATTGTTTGACTCTCTTTCTCTCTATTAATTTAAAAATCATGCACTCATTAAATGAGTTCTCATATTCACGAGAAAATGGGAATCTCAACAGCCCATCACATTACTTGTTAATTTAGAGTTTCGCCTCTATAAATTAGCCTCGATACTTCATTTCTGCTTTATCTTTCTAAAAATTTACATATCTTAGCTTCAAGAACAAAAAAAGAAGAAGAAGATGTTTTGGATGAAAGTTCTCCGCTTCATTGCTCACGCTGCTACTATTGTTACTACTGTAATGTCAATGTTTGCGCTATTTTCTGCTTAGAATATCAAATTCTCAACGATGCAGAACATTATTATATCTATTATTTAAATAAAATCAATGTTTTCTCTTTATAATATGGCTTTCAGTTAGTCTTATATCAATGTAATTACTGTACTCTATCTCTGTTTCTCCCCCAACTTGTTCTTCGGAAGGTTCTCTACGACCACCAGCGTTGATTCAATCACTTCTATTGAACGGTGCCTTTGCTTTTTGTAGCTTATTCTACTATCTTTGGTCATTTAGATTCTTCATGCATGTGGTCTTAATTTATTTCTTTAGTAGCCATTTTTGTTTAACTTGGTTACCTCTTTTGCCTCTTTCATATTATTAATGCAGTTTGATATTTTGTGCCCATATTATCGAGATTTACCATTCCAAATATTCCGCAACGAATATGGTACAAAACAACTATATCTTCTCACATTTAAGCTCACCATTCTGATACATTTTATATATCTTCTCTATTCGACATATAAACCCACTTAGTATCAAGATTACTAAGTTTGCTGATCAAGAGGAACGAAGTCACAAAAGAGTGTTTAGAGTTCTTTATTGATTTAGTTGACCCAAAAAAAAGAGTTCTTTATTGATTTAACACAAAAAGGAAAATACTAAATCTATAGCCGTTTGTGTTATTGTGATTTTTAATGCATTGTACAATGAAATTAATAATAGGATAAACGTTAATAAAATTTCTGATAAGAAACAAATTATAATAAAAATGATTTTATATTAAATATTAATATTATAATAAGAGAATTCTGATAATTCTTGGAATTTCCAACCATATATAATAAACTTTTTAAAACTCCTTTAATATAATACCAATATTTAATATAATATTATTTTTTATTGTAGTTGAAGTTACCAAACTGGATGCCTCCTCTTTGTTATAGGTTTACATTCGAAAGGTTTAAATTCAAAAAAATATAAAAAACAATAATTTGTAATTAGCTAATTTATTTATTTATCCTGTTATGAAAGAGGAGGTGTAATTGTGATAGTTGTCAAAAAAGTTTTAATTGTGATATATGGAAATAACTATACAAAGATCTAGAAATCTCGACAAAGAAAAGATCTAGAATAATCCAAAATATATTAGATATACACAATATTTGTTAATAATTAATAATATGGAAATTTGTATCTATCAATACAAAGATCTACTTGACCCAAAATAAAAATATACAAAGATCTAGAATTTTCCGAAGTATGGAGACCTAGGGTCTCTAGTATATATATAGGTATATGTAGTCTCAATCAAAATTGTATCTTATTTGATATCCCAAACATTTTTCTCTTGCACGGCCGTCATAATCTTTTTCAAGCGATCGCAATTTGACAACATGGCTGTCATAGAAGGACAACAAGTCATCATGGCTCTCATCAGCAAGCGTCTCCGTGCTCACCGCAAGAAATACAACCGAATAACTGCGATGGAAGAGTCAGTTTCTCAAGGGCAAACCCTAAACAAGGAGCAACAAGAAACCATCCGGTCGAAGCCAATCGTGACCGCCCTTATCGAAGAGCTCGAAAAGCTCCGCATTCCTCCTCCTTCCACGGCCGTTTCAGACGAGATGAGTCTCCCTTGTAAGAAAAACAAAAAGAAAAAGGTATTCATTTATATTATCTTTAGGGTTACATTAGCCGCCTTATACCATAATAAAAACCTAAACCTAGTTTCTCTTTTTGTAGGAACCTAAGGTGATAGCTGAGGAGAAAGATCTTGAGGATTGCAAGATATCTGATGATGTTGAGGTTTTGAAGGACAATATTACTCCTAGTAGCGTAAGTTCAGAAGGTGTTACGCCATCGCCACCTTGTGCAAGTAAGCCACGACGAAAACGGAAGTCGAAGAAACCTCCTCAGGCTTGCACATGATTGTGTCTCCAACTTTAGCAGACTGCAAAAAAGAATGTATTGATTCGGTCACAATCCTTGGCAGTTTCCTTTCGCTTTCTTCTGCTGATCGTTCGCAGTTTTGTGTTTGAGTTTCATTCTACTATTTTTGGTCCATTTATATCCGAATCCATTGTTTAAGTTTCATAAATATTAAACTTAATTATTCTGAATTCAATATGAATCATCACTATCTTAAGTTACTTAAACAATTTTTTACTGTTATTTTCTTTCAATTCTTCTTCGAATTTCTTATTCATCAAACGATCTTTATTTAGTTGTGAAGATTATGGAACGAACCACATAGACCAACTAGTTGAAAAACCAAAATACACTACGATAAAAATGAGATATTCTAAAAAAAAACCTTCGAAATTAAATTATTCAATATTAAAACCCATCAACATCTCAGCAATATATATACCATTACTTTCTTACATATAAAAGACGGAAAAGGCTCGCCAGGTTCAGATTCGGCTGTTTTGATATTTCCAATGTATCTTTCGTCATAGCTTCCTGTAAAAGATTTATCATTTTGCCATCTCATAAAACCTAACGTAGCAGTGAATCATACAAGATATGAACAAGAAACTGAACTGCAAGGGGTAACGGATAAAGGCAGGCTAATAACGGCCTTTACAGAAGCCGATGGTAATCACAGGAAGAGCAATGAGAAACGGTGCAGCTAAGCAACTGAGATACGATCAGTGCTGCTATCAGATTTTGTATTACAAACTCTTCAATTCAGCAGGAGGAAGAAAGTACCGTTTCAGCAAGTCCAAAGAAGACTAGGATCAACGGAAGAAGCATTGTTGTCTGAAGCCCTCCCGTGTTGAAACCATATTTCCCTCAAAAAGCTTTGGGTCCATTTGCTTCTAAGCATTGACGATTCCTATTTAATCAATATTAACCTAGTACTAAACTCATGGATGGGTTTAAAGAGAAGCAATTTTTGAAGAAAAAAAGAGCATTTTCTCTACGTTTGTATTTCCGGTTTTAAACCTTTTGTTACCGGTACGTAACGTGGGCAGTAGGTACGGTCTGCTTATTCTAAAAACGTTTTCGAATGGGGCACTTTAAAGCGCCTCGACTTCAAAGTTCACTCTTCCCACCATAGGGTAAAGTATGTAAATGTAACATAAGCATCTTGGCTTGTGAAAAAATGTAGAATGTGGATGGATTCAACACAAAACTCATACACGTCTTAGCGACTAGCCATGTCGAAACATATATACTATTGTGCTTTTGAGAATGAACAAGTTAAATCAATAATATGCTTTGTGAAGTTTACTTAGAGACGGGAATGGATACCAGGAGAGGCATGGATTTTGCCCGAACCAAAATACGACTGAGCATAGTCTTCGATATTCTCTAACCTGTCATCAATCGATTATGAAGGGTTTAGGGTCAAACAAAAATGAAAGCTTTGTAGCTGAATGACTCTAAATTCAAAGTTTATAGATTTACCTATAGACATAGTTAACCATAATGCCTCCACTTTGATGAATACCTTTCTCTGATCGATCAGCCATCCAATTTATTCTTTCAACCATCTGTGTAAAACAAGAAAGCCTTATCAATCTACAAAGATCTAAATCACTCTGTTTGTCTATACCCTATCACAGTCACTGGACTTACCGCTCCATTTTGCAAGTGGAAGTTGGCAACAGAGTCTAAAGCTTTTCCTCTCTTCTTCTCCTGCAAGAGGTACCTATCAAAAAATCAAGACAAAACATTTGAGTTTATGCCTCTATGATTCCTGCTAACCATTAGATATACAATAATGAACATACCTAGCACATAACCGCATAAGAATAGGTTCTAAAATCGGCAATATACGAGGTGAAGTAGAAAAAACACAGTTCTTTTGTGACAGAAAATTCAATAGAACTTCCATGCCGTTGCTACCAGAAGAAGAATCACTGCATAGACAAGAATCACTAAGTTGATGCCTTGAACTTTGATATAATTGACAAGAACATACACGAAACATTTACTAATGAAGCCTTACTCTGACAGACTCATGAGGGATTGTTCCTCTTCTGGTAGTAATACTTTCTCGCTGAAAGTAGATGAAAGTGAATTGCTCTGTGTACCACTGTGCTCATCTTCAGCAAATCTTGACTGAGATGATAACTTCGAGAGGAGCCATTGCATGAATCCAGGAATGGGGCTAAGTGTTGCAAATGTCTGCAACAAAACAGACGAGAAAACATTTTGTTGAGCAAGCAGACAATCTCTTTTTTCAGTAACACTAATTTTCATACAAATTAGTCAAAATTACTCACAGAGACGTGTGGCATTTCTTTCTTCACCAATGTAATCACTCGTTTGATAAGAAATTTACCAAGGTTGATCCCAGCCAAGCCAGGCTGCAAATGCAATAAGAAAGATGTCATATAAGTTCGATCATGGTTAAGTATGCACATACCTGAGTTGAAGAAATCGAGTAAAACAAAGCGCAAGTTGCTTGGTTCTCTGGTATGGGAGGATTATCCCACAAAACTTCCTGTCACGTTATAAGAAAATTTTTAGACACATAGCTACAAAATCTAAAGTATGCAGTATAGGATCAAGATTAGTTTTGACCTTAATTGTCTGAGCAACGGTTTCCATAAGAGCAACTTCTATAAAAATAAGTGGTTCACCTGAAAGTAAACGGCACAAGATTATCAAAGAATGTGTTCAACTTACAATCAAAGAGAGACATGTGTTGCCGAGAAACTAACTTAACTAACTAACCAGGAACAGATGGATGAAAATATCCAAAGCATCGACGACCTACTCCCAATCTTCTCTTGAGATCCAAGAGGTTGCTGATAGGATGCACCGCCTTTATGAATAACACGTTATTAAATCAACACAACTGTAGTAACCATCTGAAATAGCTGAGATCTACTGTAATGGAAACTACTAATGCATACCTCATAAGCGACAATTTTCTCAAGCAATGAAGCAGGATCATCCCAAGTAATTTGATGAAGCTCTAAAGTGGCAGGACTAAGCCACATACCGAGCTTAGTTTTAAAAAGCGTGCTTCAAGCGTGCCTAGGCGTGAGGCGACCTAAAGCGATGACTTCATCGCCTTAGGAGATCAAAGCAGAGCGTGATCTGTAAAGCGTTCGCTTTTAAAGCTTTTCTCTGCTTTTTGCCGAAGCTTGAAGCACGCAGAGGCGGTCGCTTTTAGGAGATGTGTTTATTTAATTAATATTAATCACCTTTTTACGATCTTTTTCACAACTTTATAGTTTTAAAACAATTTTTTATTCTCACAATGTTACACTTCTGACCTCTTTCTTCTTCTCATACTCATGAGAATGATGATATGGAAGAAGAATTGGATGGAGGGGAAGACAATTTCAGTTTTGACCATAACTAAGAATATGATTTGAGTGAAGATGGGAATTATTAGTGTTTTAGACTGTTTTTCAAATTTTCAGAACTTAAATAATGCTTGTTTTTGTTATATGTATTGGTGTAAGTATTTTATTCTATATTTTATTATTTTAAAACTAAAATAATAATTATACGTACTATTTCTCGCTTCGGGTCCATAAAGCGTTCGCTTCGGATCGCCTAAGGCGCGAAGCGAGATGAGGAACGTTGACGCTTTGGTTCGCCTAACGCTTTTTAAAACTAAGATACCGAGCTTCTCCTTTAAATAAGAATCTAATGTTCGCAAAGATGGCGTGTTTTCTTTTCTATACATTAGAAACAACTATCAGTGGAAGACTATTCAAAACTAATATTCAAAACTAATATTCAACTATTTGAGTTTCAGACACATAATAAGAGAATGAGAAACATTACGTGAGTATCGATAGAAGATCAGCACGGAGGATGGACAAAAATCTCAACCCTCCTGGATGTGTATTCAATCTCTCAAAGAGAGTTTCATATGTCGGCTTGAGAGCATGTCTCAGATTCCGCTCAATGCGATAGAAAACAGAAGATAAAGCCTCTTTCTTTGGAGAATGAGGTTCTCCATCGTCACCTAAAGAGCGCTCGGTCATCAATGGACGAAATTTATTGAATAATATCAATCAAAACACAAACAAATACTTACTGGCTGGATTCTCAAGTCCAAGATATTGCTTAACGAGTTCTCGGACTTGCTCTCTGTTTACATCGTATTCTTTGGCTAACGCAAGCAGTAGTTTCTCACGGTCTTCAAGCGAAAGGTTAAAGTAACCCTAGAAGCATTTTGAGAAATGAGTAAATCACATGGGAAGGGTTAACACATGGAAGAACGGAATCATGAAGCAATGTGAGATAGTTTTACCTCTTGAAAATCATTGAGAGTAATGTCTAACACAGTGGTTTTACTAGCTGAGATAGCTGAGTGCATTGTTTCACGAACTACATCATACATCCTAGCAACATAAAAGATTATGCAAAACCAAGTTTTAACTCTCTTTTCAAAAGATCAAACGTGTAAATAATATCTATAATGAGAAAAGATACCTTCCTGTGGTACCAAAATCACTGGAATTTCGAGTTCGTTCATTGGAATTTACCAAAATTTGATCTTCAAAATGATTTTCTTGATGATTAGATGGAATCTCTTTCTGACAATAAGTCAACAAACCATTATTTTAGAGCTAAAAACAGCCAAATTGGGTCTTATTATATTCATAATCTCTAAAAAAAATTCAAGAAACCATAGACACTAGATTCTAACTCCATAGGCAAAAACCTTGTTTTGCTTTATCTAAACAACGGAATATGAAGCTCTGATTTCATTCTATTTTCATTGAAAAGACATAAAATCTTCATTTTCCATGGTAATAGATTAGGTGAAAGTGAAACTGGGCAGAATCGTGTTTTTATCGATACAATTCGTAAGAATCCAAAGAAAGAAATAACGAAGAAAAGGGTTTCAAGAAAAGCTTACAGGAAATTGAGAAAGGGAGATTTTGGCGGAATTGTTAGACCTCATCCTTGCCCGCATCAGAATCGCCAGATTTTTCTTGCTCATCTCTGTTCCATTTTCATTAATAATCGTAAAAACAAAAATCTAATCAGGAAATCAAAGAATCGCAACTGATATGATAGGAACCTTAAAAATCTGGAGACCGTGAAATAGAAACGGATGGTCTCACGGCTACACTAAGGCCCAGACAGTATACCGGTGTCGGTTTTCACTTCACCGACCGCTTCACTTGACATAAAACTTTTCGTATTGTTTTTGAAATTACCCTTGACATAAAATATTACTTTTTGTGCCACTGCATTTAATAAAGATTTTGGAGTTTCATTAAGGGTATTTTAGAATTATTAGATTACGGATTATATGTGGACCACATTAAATATTCTATAATTAATGATTTTATTCAAAATATATTTATAATATCTTTTAATATTTTTTATTTTAAATATAAATTCAAAATTAGAAAATATTTCGAAGTTAGATAACATTTATAGTAAAAATGTATTTATATTTCGAGATTATAAACATATTTCGATTTCAAAATTAGAGAATATATTATATATTATAAATAATTTTTATTTTTAAATTTACAAAAACAAAAGAAATATTAATTTCAAATTTATTACTAAAATAATTTTAATTATATATTTTCTCTTTTATGATTGTAGTCGAACTAATATATATTCTTGTTTTTAGTCGAACTAATATATATTCACTACTTATGATTTTATTCAAAATATATTCTCACAATTTGCACAATATCTTTTAGTATCTTATTTTTAATATATATATATAGCAAAATTTTAGAAAAATATTTTTAACTTCTTAATTTAAGAAAAACAATTACTGCATTCATATTTATTATTAAAATTTATTAAAAATCATTTTAATTACATTTTATCTATTAAATTAACATAAATCTTTACTATTAGAAATTTTAGTTACAAAATATAAAACAAATTGAAAATAGATTAACCGATTTCAATTATATATACTATTGAAAATAAATTTTGACTACTAAAAGACAGGTTAAAATATATTAACTAATTTTAATTGATATATTCTTATTTTAATAAAATATTAAAAATATTCAATATTTATATTGTTGGAAGATATGATAAGTTTAAATACGGTTGATGTTTTTACGATGACAGTTTTTAAATGATTGTTTTATCATTTTTAAAATACTTAGACAATTATAGGAATGATTTAAATATAGATTAATTTGTTTTGATACAAAAATATTTTTAAAAGATTTATGTTCACTGGAAGATAATGTAGAAAGGTGAATTAACCAATTTTAATTGATATATTCATAATTTTATAAAATATTATTTTTTATAAATTCAAATTCAAATGTTAAAACTAAAATATTTACAACAAAAAATTATATATATATATATAATTAAATCGAAAACCTAGCATATCAAATGGTACAACTTATATTACTAAGATTGCATTATATACAAATATTTTGATTTTAAAAACTTTTTAGTAATGAAATAACGGGTTGAACTAAGTTAGAATTAACTTAAGTAAAAAATTAATCTATTTCAATTACCCATACTATTAAAAATAAATTTTGACTACTATAAGACGGGTTAAAAATATATATTTACTAATTTCAACTGATATATTCTTAGTTTAATAAAATGTTAAAATTATTCAATATTTATATTATTAAAATATATGATGAGTTTAATTACGTTTGATGTTTTTACGATGACAGTTTTTTTTTAAGGTATGTTTTATCAAATTTTAAAATAATTAGACTACTATAACAATGGTTAAAATATATATTAATTTGTTTTGATTATAAAAATATTTTAAAAGATTTATGTTCATTGGAAAATAAGTTACGAAGATGAATTAACCAATTTTAATTGATATATTATTAATTTTATAAAATATTAAATGTTTTTATAGATTTATATTCACGTGTTAAGATTATACTATTTGAAACAACATTTACATATATATATATATAATTAAATAAAAAACTTAGCTAATCAAATATAAAATCTTATATTCCTAGTATTATATTCTATACAAAGATTATTGATTTTAGTAACTTTTTACCGATGAAATAATAGGTTGAAATAGGTTAGAATTAACTTAAATAAAATATTATCAAATAAAATATAACTTAAGACGGGTTAAAAATGTTAAACGATTTCAATTATCTATACTATTAAAAATAAATTTTAACTATTAAAAGACAAGTTAAAAATATATATTAACTAATTTCAATTGATTTTAGCAACATTTTACGTTTTTAACAATGAAATAATGAGTTGAACTAAATTAAAATTAACTTAAATAAAAAACTATCAAATAAAATACACAAAAGTTTTTACAACAATAAATTCAACTAAGCATCTACTAAAAAATAAAATGAGCCACAAAAAAACAATGAGCCACGAATACTAAAAATATAATAAAACAATATCAATAAAAAAAATCTCACATTTAGCACCATATCATCATATTTTTCACTTAATATGTATTGGATAGTTATTGAATTTTTTTTTACAAAAATATAAATTTAAGATAAAAAAATATTTTAAAAAACAAGATAAACCCGCGCTTCTTTAGTGCGGGTCAAAATCTAGTTAATTTTATTTTCACAACACCACTTTTCTAAAAGATCTTCTAGAGGACGTCTGGAATAAACCATGCCGATTATTATTATTATTTTTGGGCAATGACAGATTTCATTAAAGCCCAATGGGCAGTTTACAGGAAGTGTTGGGAAGTCGTGTAAAACAGATACAGAATAAAATGTAATACAGGTTTATTGGGCTCACTGGCCCATCAAAAGGTAACCGACTAAGGTTTTCGAAGCATCTCGAAAACGTTATCGCCTAGAGGTGGCTATCCACGTGTCAATCATAGAGAGCAAATCGCCATGCAATCTCCGACGAAGGTTCCGGTTACTGGTGAACGCCTTATCGCTGCAACTGCTTGTCCTGCCGAGCTTCTTCACCCTGCTACCACGAAAACACCGCTTATAAAATCTTTGCCTTTTCACTCCTTATGTTGTCCTCGATTCACGCGCTTCAAGGGATTTGGGAGAAAAATCCACCGGAAAATCAGGTACAGGTCGAGCCTGTTCAACTCGATCGGGCCAAGGATCCATCGACTCTAAGTGCACGAAAACGCAGGAAGAAGAGAAAGGTATCGCCGGCGTCGTGATAGATAATCGGAATGAAAAAGGTCGAAATCCCAGAAAAGCAATCCGGAAGAAACCACCGCAAAGAAGCGGTACCAAAATCGGACAAACCGCCCGGAATTTATTAAAACAGAAACACGATTAACTCCTCACTATAAACACACAAAATCGGAGGAGAGACATCAAAAGCAAAAGTAACCCGGTCGGCGATACGGCTGTCGCCGATCGTCGACCGGAAAGAAACTCAAGAGCGCTTTTGTGTAGAGAGAAGGTGGAGTCCGATTATTTTTTAATCCAGTTAAAAAATCATAATATTATAATAATAAATTTATATAATATTTATTATTTATAAATTATGATAATTCATATATTACATTATAAAATCTTATGATATAAATTAGAGAAAAGTCATAAAATAGCACAAAAAACATACCTTATCATAAATATAGCACCAAGGAAAATAATTCACATTTTTAGCATTATTTTAATTACAAAGACTTTTATAGCATTATATAATTTAGGGTTTAGGGTTAATTATTTAGGGTTTAGGGTTTGTTATTTAGGGTTTAGGGTTTAGTATTTAGGGTTTAGGGTTTATTATTCAAGGTTAGGGTTTAGTATTTAGGGTTTAGGGTTTAGTATTTAAGATTTAGGGTTAGGGCTAATTTAGTGACAAAACATGTTTTTGTGCTATTTTTATGATTTTTCTTCCTTGGTGCTATATTTTTGACAAGTCATGTTTTTTGTGCTATTAATGCGATTTGCCCTATAAATTAACATGAATTTTATTATTTATAAATCATGATATTTTATATATTTTATTATATATATTTAATATATTATTTAATCTTGTAAACGCTTAAACCGCTTAATTACAATTTAGGTTTTTAATTAAGCGTTCTAGGCGATAGGCGTTGGGTCACCGCACAACACCTTATTTTTTGGTAGAAAACTTTTTTTTTTGTTAGTCAACGGTTAACCGATGAAATTAATAATGATATTTTCACTTTTCACACATATTAAAAATAATAAATACTTATTTGTATTGTTTATTTTATATGTTTTTATTTCCCAATAAATATTCCACCATTCACCGGTTTGGCTTAAGTTTGAGTTTGTTCTATTTTTATATATTAAATTATATTTAATATATAAAACAAAATATATTCATTAATGTCTAAAACATCAATCTTTTAAAAACAACTAAAAATTCTAAAACATTAATCTTTAAAATACTGAGGGAGTATTAAAATAATTTAAAGTGAATTTAAAGTAACTTAAAAGTGATATGGATTTTTATTAATTGTAAACATAATTAATTACTATGTGATTGTCCAGGGACTTAACTAGTATATAAATCCTGTTTTTGAATTTAATAGTTTACTAGTATAATGCATTTGTAACATGTGCGGACATAAATTTTTAATATTAATATTTTTTTTTATCTAACTTATATATTAAAAATATTTTATATTTTTCAAATTTAATATTAATAATAACAATAAAATTGTAATATATATTTTTATCTATTACAAACATATCTAATAATATCTTAAAATCAAATAGTAAATATAATTTAGAAATTGATATTAAAAAATTATTATCGAGATAAGGAATATATACTAAATTCCATGGGCGATTGAAACCACGATTTGTCTTCTCCTCTCAATTGCCTAAAATCAAGCTACGTTCAACGCCGTCAAGAGTATTTGATGATTCTTATATGAAGCAAACATCCACATGATGATTCTTGTGATGAAATTGGCTATTGACTTGGCCTTTGTTTTACGGTTTATCTACATTGATTTTCTTCTCTATCTCGTATCGGAAATTGCACATATTTATGTGCCTACGATGATGATACTCTATCGTAATATGGGTAATCTCGATTTGATGTCGATCCAAAAGTCATCAACGGCGTATTAAGCATATCACCAAACGGTAAGTAATGTTGTCCTTAGCGATTGGCAATCTGGTAAGAGAAGAGGGAAGTCCTATATCAATGTCGGTGAGAAACCATTTCCTATCCCAACATCTTCCATCTCTGTGGTGGAGAAGATCCACTGCGATGTAAGTTTGATACGATATTGTCAAATTTTGATAATAATCATCCGTATTAATCGCTGCAAATGGTGTCTTGGTCGGAGAGTTTGGGATTCTGAAAAATCTTCAAGTTTGTCGAGAAACTTTCATAATAAGATGATTGGCCTTAATCATTTATGGCCATTGGATTATGATTTGAATTGTTGGAAGGCTAAGAGTAGAAGATTGATTACAAAGAAGAGTGAAGAAACTTTAAAAGCCCATAGTTTGATACAAGATATTTGGTATCTGGTTATGGAAAAATATGATCTTATGTTGAAACCATGGAAGCCACTATGGAGAAGACAATGGAGAGTTGAAGATATTTTTTTTGTATGGTGATATCCTTATAATCGTTGAAAATTGGCACACTCATTGTTTATTTTCACGGAAGAATCAATATATTGGGTTTTATACCGAAGAATATCTCAAAATCTAGATTGGGATATGGTCATTGTTATACAACAAAAAGGTCATGTTTATAATGCGAGAAAGTTTTGAAGATCGCAAGAACATTAACAAAGATTTTGTTAATAAAAAAGACCTCTCAAGAAACAACATTTTCACAATTTACTTCATTTACTATGTATTTCTCTCATCATCTTCATTATGTTGTTTGTTGTTTTTATTATTCCATGTATTGTTTATGTACTCTTAAATTTACTATTCATAAAATTAGATGTTATAAAGGAATATATACTAAATATATTAAAATATTTATTTAAATAATATAATAATTTTATATATATTAAATTATTCATAATATATTTTATATTTTTAAATTTAATATTAATAATAACTATAAATTATAAAATTATTTTAACTATAAATTATAAAATTATTTTAATAAACATATATAGTAATATCTTAAAATCAAAATCAAATATAATATAAAATTATATAATTTTTTTTAGAATTGTATGTATATCTACTAAATATAGCAAACATAATTATTTAAATCAATATAATAAATAAAATAATTCACTTACTTTTTATTCTTTTAGTTTAAATGTTAAAATAAATATTTTCGCATTTATCATCTAATTTTTTTATTTTTTTGGGATTATGTATATCTCTAAAATATATAAATAACAAAATTAGGAATATAAATTAAGGTTAACATAGTAAAAAATCCAATCTTATTAAAGAAAATTAAGTAATCAACCATTCTAAGAGTGAATAAAAGCTCAAAAACATTTCTAAATTAATATAAATATGATTTATTTAATTAAATATGCTCTTAAATTTAATAGTTGATGAAACAATAAACCATTAAACGAAAACTTCTTAGGCATATAATATTTTCAAAAATAAGTAAAATAATTTTGTAATCCTATTTCACTTTCTAAAACATTTTCATATAGACAATATTAGTTGTTTTTGCAATGCTTTTCCATTTTTATCATTATTAGAATTTTCACCTTTTTGATGTAATTGTTGAAAGAGTTATATATAATTGTCCAAGAATAAACAATGGTATTTTTAAGTGATTATCCATGACTTATTTTTATTTTTTGTTTCTGTTCCATTCCACAACATTATAGTTTAACTTTTTATTTTATATTTATTATGAATACAATTAATTTTGCTAAAGAAAACAGTAAAATTGGGTTTTTGTCTAAGATAAACCATGATTTTGAATTGAAACGAAAAAAACTTTAGAATATTATTATTATTGGAGAGCACGTATGGGAATATGGACGATACAATTTCACTAATACATATACATATATAAAAAATGATGCAGCCGGTTAAATATTTAAATATTTATATTGTTTATAACAACAATAATAAATATCCAAATTTTCATATAATATATTTACCATATGCATTATGTGTGAGTCATTTGTTATATCTAGTCTCACATTGTTAACAAATTTTCATATAATTTATGTTAAATATGTGTTGTAACAAAATTAAGAATATGTAAATATTTCAATTTATCTTTAAATTGGTAAATTTACTTAATACATAATTTGAAAAACCACAACTTCCTTATTAAAAAATTAAACAAAAAATATTTAATTTTTAAAGTGAAAGATTCATAGATATTAGTATATATTTACATATATATAAACAAAATTATCTTTGAATAGGTAAATTTACTAAAAACGTATTTTGTAAGCCAAGTAATCTAATCTTTTTATTTAAAATATTAACAAAATATATATTTTTAAAGTGAAATATTCATTCATATTTATCTACTTATATAAAACCAATTAAAACTATATTTATATACATATTTTATGTGTGTAAATCTAAACTTTTTCCATAAATGTTTAGATTAGTAAATTTGTTTTTATTAATATAATATGAATTATTTTATTTTTACTAATATATATGATACCAATTTTGGTTTTTTAAAACCCAATTTATTATCCAACATAAAAAATTACATGAATTTAACAATCAAGAAGTTTCTGAAAATTTGATACTAAAATTATGTGATATGCCATACATACATATCACGTAAAATGTTGCATACAACCAAGTGTCATTGGTGTGTAGTGGTAAGGTGACCGGATTTGAGTGCACCACACTCAGGATTCGATACACATGTCCTACATATTCCATTTGGCTACTTCAAAGGATTGTGGATGAAACGGGGCACATATATAGACTATGGGATACTACGTGTGTAATAAAAAAAAGATGTATAGGTTTGTAAGATTTTCTGATGTGCGTGCTCGACCCGCTCGTCCCTCGGCCTAAGTTACCATTCGTCAGCCCGTGATGACAGTATGTTCCTTCATTAGTCAAGAGACAAAAGAATGGAACTATCCCCTACTACGAGAATCCATTCAACCAGAAGATATATCTCTCATATTAGGTATGAGATTAGCAAAAGTGCCACCCCGGATGGGTATGCCTGGAATCATACGGCAAATGAAGTTTATACGGTTAAATCAGGATATGAATTTATTCGCAAACATAATACAAGACCTTTAATTGAAGAAGTTGGAGATCCAAGTATTACAACCCTAAAAAGCAAGTTTGAAAGATTTGAACAGCCCCGAAACTCGAACACTTTGTTTTGCAAGCCATTTCGGGTTGTGTTGCGACGTGAGAAAGACTCACTTGTAGGCATCTGACCACTGATATGACTTTTCCTGGATGTGATAGCACATAAGAATCTATAAACCACCTTCTTTTTGATTGCCCTCCAGCCTTACAGGTTTGAGCCCTATCGGACTTCTCGTCCATTCCGAGGAATTTCTCAGTTCTTCTATCTACCGTAATATGGATTTTATCTTTTGGAGAACAAGAGAGTTGGTTCTCTCAGAGCCTCAAAACTCCATCTACCCATGGATTTTATGGTTTATTTTGAAAGCGAGGAATGAGAAGATATTCAACGAAAAATAAATTTTCCCAATGGCTACCCTTCAGTTTACTTCTCTTGAGGCAGAAAGTTGGAGACTAACCCGCGTTGAAGACAATGAAGAGGAAAGTGAAGAGACACAAGTGTCTCGGAAACCTACCGTCCCCCTTATTGACACCCAAACTCTGATATGCCAAGTTGATGCATCATGGATTCACCATGGCCTTATCAGTGGCTTAGGGTGGTGCTATAAATATTCTATGGGGCGAGAGGTAAGCGACCTCCAAGGGTGTCGTAGAAGCCTCTCGGCACTACACACCGAGTTAGATAACCTTCTCTGGGTCTATTTTTTTTCTCTAGGAGAAGGGCCTCTTCAGGGTACACTTTGAGACTGACTGCTCATCATTGGTGAAGACTGAAGATGATTGACGATCCTAAGGATTGACCATTATTTTGTGAGAATTGGATATCTTACACTCCTTGAAACAGAATTTTGAGTTCTTCAATTTACACTATATCCCCCGAGCTCAGAACTCTCGTGCCAACTACTTAGCGAAGGAAGCCCGTCTCGAAAGACGGTCTGACTGAAGGAAATTTTCTAAACGATCCAGTCCAGTGGATTAAACTTAGATTAACCAAAATGGCCGGCAACAAAAAAAAGCTATTAGAAGACACATGACAATACAGTAAAATTTTCATAAATTAATACTTTATAAACTATAATTATTATTAAATAATAATAAATTATAATATTTTTATTCAGTTTCGAATTAGATCTATTTAAAAATTAACAAGTTTCGATAAGATAATAAAATAATTACTTTCCTAAATATTATGTAAATAATATGGTTCCAATAGTAAATTAAATTAATAATTATAAATATTATTTAAATACACCTATGTAAATTTATTAAAATATGACTAAACTACTGTTTTTTTCAATAAAGCTGAAATTTATTTTTAAGTCATCTCAAAATTTCTTTTTTTTTTAATCTATTTTCTCAATTCTCATCTAAAATTTGTAAACGTTTCTAAAAATCATAATTACTTCTTTACACATATAATTTATTATTTAAGTTATATATAAATTTTTCTGTTTATGTTGTATGATCTTTTCTATATTCACATAATTATGTGTGTATTTGATTTGTTAATCTTGATTTGTCAGTCTTGATTTGAAACATCTTAAATGAGAACCATTGCTAGGTATAAAATAAACTAAAACTGATGAACTGCTCTATGATATAATCCATAAAGTTTACTAGTTTGAAACTGAACCGCTTCATTGGTTCCTCGAATATTTGTATCAAGTTCTTGTGGTCAGTTTTGAATATAATGCTAAGAATCTCCCAATCATAGAAGCTCTCCATAGCATGAATATGTCTATCTAATTCAGCATGGAGGACTGAGTGGTTTCTCATACATCACTTCTTTCGCGTAAAGATCCAACTCAAGAATATAGATACGGGTGAAAAGTCTCTGGTGGTTGATAAGGCGTCGTCAATGGTGAGAGGTTTTTCACCTCCGCCTTATATTTTTTTTCTGGTTTGCTATCTTTAAATTGCCTCAAGTGTGGCATGTTAAAGAATATCTTTTGAAGATCTTTTGATACCACTAAAAACTTTATTGTTCCTTGCTTTTTTTATATGAACATCTATGATCCAAGGGAAATTATCTCCAACAAAATTTTGGAGTAGATTTTTACGTTACGTCTTTTTTTTCACCAAAATTTTTATTTATTAAACATACAATAAATCTGAAAAATATTACAAATTTGGATAAATTGGAGACATAATCTGAATATTTAACGGGAGACGGAAATCTTAGAGTTTAAAGGGAGACAAATGCTGACAGAAATACATCCAACGGTGCCAAAAAAGCAATGATCCTAAAAAATCTAAACAATGCTTAATCGAGAATATAAAGGAAACAAAAAACTACTAAAGTAGAGGAAACAAAAAACTACTAAAGTAGAGGAAAGATTAAAACTCTTGCCAATAAAAGAAGAAACTGAACAACAGAACTCACAAAATTATTTCTGAGAGGGTCTACGATACAGACGAAACAAGGACCAAAGCTAAAGAACCAAACCCCTAAAAAGCAAAAATCATAAATCACAAACGAGAATCTAAACCCTCAACCATCTAATTTTCAACATAAACTGTGAATATTATGAGCTTTGCGTCGCCACAAGAAAAACAAGAGTTAACTTTACAAAAACTGACTACAAAAATCTAGAAAAAATTGTTTATCCAACTAACCTAAAGACGGTGGAAAGAGATAAGCATATAAATTTACTGAAGAAAAAACGAAACTAAACTTGGAAGAATCTAGCCGGACAAAACAAAATGCTCACACAACCCAAACCAACGAAAATCAAAACCAGCACCGAACTAGGACTTGAGAACACCCTAAACCAGGAATAACTAAGACAACTAAACCATAATTTCAATCTGCAAACTCTACACCAAAAACCAGATGACTAAAAAGGAAGAGAAATTGTTTCTTATACCCTTATTTCATAAATCAAAATCATGGTTACCCCTTTTAAGCTCCCATACCCTTTTTGATTTAATGAAATGTTGAAAGACGAACTTTTCCTTAATTTCATGATTTTAAAAATAAAATAATTAAAACAAATAAAATTAAAACAAGCCGAAACCGAGATACCCGATCCGATCAAACTGAACCACGAACCGAGATCCGATATCACCCGATCATAGAGAAGCTCGAGAACCGGATTCGCGAACCCACCTGGTTCGGGGAGCTCCGTCGCCGCCGCCGCCGTCAACCACGCCGTTATCAATCACCGTCGTCAGAATCTAGATCATTGGCGCTGCGTTGGGTTTGCTAATTGAGGTCTCATTGGATTTGATTTGTGTTTTACCATTGCTTTGGTGGGTCGATTAAGACTCTAAATTGGTTTACCATTTATTTGGGTCGATTATGACTCTAAATTCGTGTTTTACCATTGTTTTGGGTCGATTAGGACTCTAAATTCATGTTTTACCAATGTTTTGGGTCAATTAGGACTCATTGGATTTGAATTGTAGTGCATTGTAAGTAAATTAAACCCGAAACCGATCCAATTTGAATGTTCATGTGATAGGAGAACTATGTAAAACTAGTATTACTGTTAAATATTGTATAACTGGTAAAACTGATATTACTGAAAATCATGAGTAATTGATTAAAATATGGTGGACAACTAGTGTTATTGAATGAGGTTTTATTGTTGTTTCTGCAGGATAGAGTCAACAACAACTCGTCCAAGGACGTGAAACAAAAGATGACCAAGATAAGGACTTCATGGTGTTATTTGGAAGTTGTTATAAAGTTTTATTGTATCTTCACCTTTTGATTTTGTATTACTTTGTCTCTAATTTGTAAGATGTGTATGTACGAATTATTTTGGTATAGGTTGTATAACTATTTGTCATATTTGTTTGATGTTGGGTAATACTGGGAATACTGGTTTTACTAAGAGAAATGTGAAATTTGTAAAATTATAATAACAAGTATCATTCTAACAAATCTAAATGAATCAACATATTAATGCATAAAACTATCAGATTTATAAGTTAATCGAATTACATGATAATCGACTTAACGGACATATTAAGATCAATTTGTAACTAATAACCAAATAACGAAGAAAAAATTTTAAAAAGCAAGATTTAAAAAAAAAAATTGTATACAACAATCATAATTACATGTTAATTTATTTATATCAATTGTAAAAATACAAAACACAATTTTAGATTATTTAATATTAAATAAACTGAAAACCAAAAAAATTAGAACTATTTGAAAATTCCGTAAAACTAATATTATATGTAATACTATGTGCTAAATTTTGGTACCAAAATCTCATCGTCTCTTTCTTCCGGTTCACTGTATTTGTCTCTCATACAAACCGATTTGACGTTTCTGTTTCTCGAACTGTTGTCAAATCACACCCCGTTTAATGTAGGGGACAACTAGACGTCGATCTTCAAACCCAAGAAAGATAACCCCCACGCCATCCCCGTCATCATTGCACCTCTGAAACTGGCGAATCGACACCTCCCTAAGACGAAACCCTAAAATCAAATCAGGGTATCCTGTGGTAGAAAAAAAAAGCCCGTTTGTATTGAAAGCATACAAGACAAGCGATTTCCAGATCGAGAAGGTGACAAGATTCAGGGGGCATCATGTTATGCTAGGAGTGGACAAACACTTGCTTCTTCCTAACAGTGATTCCATCCAGTGACTCCTTTCTCACTTTCTTCCAAATTAAAATTCATTAGCCGTCTTGAAATCATCATCATCCCGCCAATTCATCTTAGCCATGTGCTCTTCGCCTTCACCGGGATCGGCGTGGAGGAGTCTGAGCACACCGTAGAGGTAAGAAGCCTCCAAAATAAATTCGGCGCCCTCTCCAATCGCGACATGATTTAAAATGTCATTCCATTTTCGGGATCATCCTCAATAAAGTAAGAGAGAATACCTCGAACGAAGTATCCGGCGTAGTTCTCCTGTTCTACACATTTTCCAGAATCTCCATGTGCTCAAGCGCACGAAGAGGCCTCTTCACCAGCGGTGAGAGACAGAGGGAATGGAGGACTATATGTTGGGAATGTCCTGAAATCATACTTGTAATCACTCTAGAGATAGTTGTGTTGTCGAGATTAGACATTCATATAATACTAGGTGATCATAATGTTTTGCTAGAAGCCACTTGTGATCTGTGAGTTATGAACTCCTTGCTGGTATTATATGATCCTACTGGGTCACACACCTAAGCAAATTGGATATACTTCATGTGGGAATGATCATTAATGTAACGATCTAATTAATGTGTATTTGATACACATTACATGCGTGTTTTGAGGGTGTGTCGATTGACACTGAGAGTGGCATCGATCGACACAAGGCGCAAATCGAAATACAGATTTTGGTTTAATGACTTAATTAATCTCGGTTTGATTCAGTGATTAATTAGGTTTTCTCAGGTATTATATATGTGATATAGCACGACCTGGAGCCTAAGTTTGAGCCTAAGAATAGCCACCTCTTAGAAACATAGGCATCCCGAAGAGATCTGATCTCCCGGCACTAGCATCCCGGCGGATTCCTAGGCTATGGAAATTATACTTAGGGTTGCCTAATGTGATTAGAACCGCTAGAAATTTCTTCAGTGGTATCAGAGCCTTAGGGTTTATTCTATTGAATCTAACAGCATGATATTCGAATTAGATGAATTTGAATCGATATATGTGATATATGCATGCTAAATTGTATTTTGTTCAATGAAATCTCGTTTTAGGGTTTTTGTTCAGAAACAATTCTCTGGTTTCGCATAGTGTCGATCGACACCAATCTGGTATCGATCGACACAGTATGGAAACCCGAATAAAATTTTAGGTTTCGATCATAAATATCGAAGTTCCTGATGCCCTATCGTATCGATCGACACAAAGGTTGTGTCGGTCGACACGGACCTTGCGATTGGTTTAATCGGTTCAATTGGATTGGACCGGTTATCGCGCTTGGTTAAAATTGGCTAAATCGGTTCTATTGGATGAATCGGTTCAATTGGATTGGACCGGTTATCGCAATTAGTTTAAACCGGTTTGACGGGTTAATTGCGTTTTGATTGAATCGGGTTGATGTCGATCGACACAAGTGTTGTGTCGATTGACACTAACTGGTTATCGAACCGGTTCAATTTGATTGACCGGTTATCGCAATGGTTATGGTTTGGTAGTGTCGATCGACACACGGAGTGGTATCGGTCGACATACCACTCGGGATTTTGGTTATTGAACCAGAAATTGCATAAATTGAACCAAAGACTTAACCAATTTCTTAGAATAATTAAAACTCAGTTGAATTAGTTGTTTTAATTAATGTATATTAAAAGTTCTGTTCCTCAACTAAATATCAAGTAATCCTTGATGTCTTCCCGATCTTGTCAACTGTCAAGACTCGTTTCATTGTGTGATAGACTTGCAGTGCAAGGTGTCCACAATTCATGATTAAGGCAGGAAGTAATCGTGTTGATAGGCTTGCAGTGCAAGGCGTCAACAATTAGATGACTTAAGAGATTGATTTACTTGACTGAGATATCAAAATCGTTTTGGGCCCAGAGACATCGGGTGGATTTGACATGAGATGTCAATCCACAACCGAGAGTTATATTGGATATAACTAGCAAAGTTGTTGCTTACCTAGATAGCTGAAATTTGGGCGATGAGCCAAAGCTCACTCAAGTTTTAGTGAAATATGGGTCTTGGATCATTATATTCATTTGAGGAAACATTGTTTTGAATATAATGTGAGTTTTCTTAATAGTTAAGATTTCTCATTTCTTGAACATCAAAACTAAAACTCTTCCTTTTCCTACTCCAGCTATGTCTAGCACAAACCATCACAACAATTTCTCCCTGAGATCCGTCCTTGAGAAGGACAAGCTAAATGGATCTAACTTTCTCGAATGGTATCGGAACTTGAGAATCGTTCTCAAACAGGAGAAGAAGGATTATGTCCTTGAGAAAGTTCTCCCCAAGAAGTACCGAGCCAATGCCTGGCAGTCAGAGAAGGATGCTTGGGATAAGCATTCTAATGATGTGGTCGATGTGTGTTGTCTCATGTTGGCTACCATGTACTCGGACTTGCAGAAGCAATATGAGTACGTGGAGTCGCCAATAGAGATGATCACTGGCCTGAAAAGTATGTTTCAGGAGCAGGCACGAACTCATAGATACCAGACGGTTAAGTCTCTAATTGAGTACAAACTACCAAAGGACGGACCAGTTAGTCCTCATGTCATTAAGATGATGGGTTATATTGATAACCTGGGGAAACTGGATTGTCCCGTTAGCCAAGAGTTGGCTACTGACATCATTCTGCAGTCACTGCCGTCAAGCTATGATCATTTTGTTATGAACTACAACATGAACAACTTGACAAAGACTTTTACTGAGTTGCATGGGATGCTCAAAACTGCTGAACCTAACATCAAGAAGGACACCCCAAATGTGCTTATGGTACAAAAGGGTAAAAAGTTTAAGAAACTTGGTAAGAACAAAGGTGATGGCAAGACGAGCTCGATTGTGAATCCAAGCGAGTCTAACCATGTTCCTAAGGTTAAAACTGGTCCTTCTAAAGATGATAAGTGCCATTATTGTAATGGCTATGGGCATTTGAAAAGAAACTGCAATAAATTCCTGGAAGATTATGAGAAGCTGAAGAAGACGTACGAGACTTCTTCTTCATGTATTTATGTTATAGAAGTAAATGTTACTACTTCTGGTCCTATTTCTTGGGTATTGGATATCGGCTATGTGCTCATATTTTGTGAAAATATGCAGGGCCTAAGCAATAGTAGGACTTTGGAGAAAGGACAAGTGGACATGCGCGGTGGAAATGGAGCAAGAGTTGTTACATTAGCCGTAGGAATTCATTTGTCTTTACCTTCTGGCATGGTTTTAGAACTTAATAATTGCTACTATGTACCTGCTATAAGCAGAAATATTATTTCTATTCCTTGTTTGGATTTGGAAGGATATCAGTTTTAATTATGAATAAGTGTTGTTCATTTGATTACAATGATATATTTTATGGTAGCGGTCCATTATAGAATGGACTGTATGTTCTAAACCAAAGTGTGCCAGTCTATAACATTAGTACTAAGAGATTCAAGTCAAATGACACGAATCAAACTTTTCTCTGGCATTGTCGTTTGGGCCACATAAATGAGAAACAGATTCAAAAGCTCCATAGTGATGGGCTTTTGGGCTCATTTGATTACGAATCATGTGAGAAATGTGAATCTTGTTTATTAGGCAAAATGACTAAGGCCCCTTTCAACAAACAAAGAAAGGGTCAGTGACTTATTGGGCCTCATACATACTGATTTGTGTGGCCCGATGAGCACAAGTGCTAGAGGAATCTTTCAGTACTTCATTACCTTTACTGATGATTTCAGTAGGTATGGTTATGTCTATTTAATGAGACATAAGTCGGAATCTTTGAAAAGTTCAAAGAGTTCCAGAATGAAGTACAAAATCAACTTGGCAAAAGTATTAAAGCTCTACGATAAGATCGTGGAGGTGAATACTTAAGTCAAGAATTCAGTGATCATCTGAGAGATTGTGGAATTTTTTCACAACTCACTCCTCCTGGAACGCCCCAATGGAATGGAGTTTCCGAGAGGAGGAATCGGACTTTATTAGATATGGTTCGATCAATGATGAGTCACTCAGATCTTCCATTATCCTTCTGGGGATACGCTCAAGAAACGTCTGCGTTTACACTATATAGGGTTCCATAAAAATAAGTTACAAAGACACCACATGAGATGTGGACTGGAAATGTTCCTAATTTGTCTTCCATGAAGATTTGGGGTTGTGAGGCTTATGTAAAACGTTTAATCTCTGATAAGCTCACACCCAAATCCGATAAGTGCTACTTCGTTGGTTATCAATGCATATTACTTTTACAACCGGTCCGAGAACAAAGTGTTTGTTGCTCAGAACTGTGTTTTTCTTGAGAAAGACTTTCTTTCCAGGAAGAACAGTGGGAGTAAAGTACAACTCGAAGAAATTCGAGAATCACAAGAGACTGCCTAACCTGATGAGGAAGAAGAGCAGTTGGATCTACAAGAGTTGTAGAACCTACACCTGTGGTGCCTGAAGCTCGCAGATCCGAAAGGATTCGTCACGAACCCGAGAGATTTGGATTTCTCATAACCAATTGCCATGATCTGTTGATCATTGAAAGTGACGAGCCTGAGCCTGCGAATTTTGAAGAAGCTATGATGGGCTCTGACTCCGAAAATGGCTGAAAGCCGCTGAATCCGAAATGGTATCCATGTCACAGAACCAAGTATAGACTTGGGTTGATTTACCCGATGGTGTAAAAGCCATTGAGAGTAAATGGATTTTCAAGAAGAAAAGTTGACGTGGATGGTAATATTCAGATATACAAAGCTAGGTTGGTGGCAAAAGGTTTCAAGCAAATTCATGGTATTGACTATGAAGAAACCTATTTCCAGTCACTATGCTTAAGTCCATTCGGATTCTCCTAGCAATCGCCGCTCATTATGATTATGAGATCTGGCAGATGGATGTGAAAACAGTTTTCCTTAATGGAATTTTGGAAGAGGATGTGTACATGACACAACCTGAAGGTTTCATTGATCCTAATGCTGCTAGGAAGGTATGCAAGCTTCATCGATCCATTTATGGATTGAAGAAAGCATCTCGGAGTTGTAATCTTCGTTTTGATGAAGCAGTCAAAATGTTTGACTTTATCAGGAACGAAGAGGAATCGTGTGTTTTCAAGAAGACTAGTGGGAGCGTAGTTGCATTTCTCGTACTGTATATAGATGACATACTTCTTCTCGGAAATGACGTTCCATTACTTCAGTCTGTTAAGACTTAGCTGGGAGGTTGTGTTTAATGAAGCCGCATACATTCTTGGAATGAGAATCTATAGAGATAGATTGGACAAGCTAAATTGGATTGTGTCAAGATACTTATATTGATAAGATCTTACACAGGATCAGTACGCATGATTCTAATAAGGGCTTCATACCAATGTCTCATGGTCGTACTCTTAGCAAGACGCAGTGTCCTTCGTGACATGCTGAGCAAGAGCACATGAGAATCAGACTAATGCTATAGGCATAAGATCTCTTAAGATGTGATCTTGGTTTTAGTGGGAGTTGTTTTTGGTTTTAGTTATGATATGATGTTCATATAGACATAATATGGTTATGTTATTTTAATGAAATTTGTTTCAATATTATTTAATAATGGCATTAAATAATAGTCCCAAAGTAATTTATGACATTTTATAGGTCATCAAGTATGTGACTTGATCATGAAACCCTATAAATGATAAATGACATAAATTATGTTGGTCCCTGGTTGCGGTTGTTAAAGTGGGACATTAACAACCGCATGAGACTAGTATGTGAGGTGACTGATGACTAAGTTTCATGGAGTCATTAATAAGAGTATTAAAGTCAATCACATAGATATGTGTTGGAGAACACAGGATCGGACATGACCCGCTAATGAGAACTCTACAGGATAGTTATATAAGTGTCATGAGAGTTTTCATTACGACTATAGAGTATAGTCCTTAGACCTGAGTTCATCATGCTTTCTTACATGTCAATTGGTCCGCTTTAACTTTGTCAAACGTCAGCCGTAACTGGTGACTATAAAGGCATTGATTGGGCGTATCATGAAGTGTGTGAAGAAATAGGGATGGAACAAGATGGGATTTGTCCCTCCTATATAACAGGAGATAAATATCTCAGGGCCCATCGAAGATTTGATACTGAGAAATGTGTGGCCACACTCAAACGAGGTGATTGTCAGTCGTTTGTCTTGTCAGTATAAATCAGAGTTCGATGAACATGATCTTGGCTTAATAAGGATGACACAGATCTTGCCTTATGCCAGATCGAGATATAGAGACGAAGGGATTATGGGAATAGATGATTTCAGTACAAGTGGGAGATTGTTGGGAATGTCCTGAAATCATACTTGTAATCACTCTAGAGATAGTTGTGTTGTCGAGATTAGACATTCATATAATACTAGGTGATCATAATGTTTTGCTAGAAGCCACTTGTGATATGTGAGTTATGAACTCATTGCTGGTATTATATGATCCTACAGGGTCACACACCTAAGCAAACTGGATATACTTCATGTGGGAATGATCATTAATGTAATGATCTAATTAATGTGTATTTGATACACATTACATGCGTGTTTTGAGGGTGTGTCGATCGACACTGAGAGTGGCATCGATCGACACAAGGCGCAAATCGAAATACAGATTTCGGTTTAATGACTTATTTAATCTCGGTTTGATTCAGTGATTAATTAGGTTTTCTCAGGTCTATATATATGTGATATAGCACGACCTGGAGCCTAAGTTTGAGCCTAAGAACAGCCACCTCTTAGAAACATAGGCATCCCGAAGAGATCCGATCTCCCGGCACTAGCATCCCGGCGGATTCCAGTTTGTGTGCGTGTGGATACCAGTAGATGAGCAGCACTTGAGGCGCTCGTGAATCTCGAATATCTGTTCATCTTCCGCTGCTAATCTCCAGGTAATTTCGAGATCCTTATGATTCAATATACCTAAACCCTAGATCCTAGGCTATGGAATTTATACTTAGGGTTGCCTAATGTGATTAGAACCGCTAGAAATTCCTTCACTATATGACTATGGGAGGCTTCTTTCATTTTTTTGCAGGTTGCTCTATCGTTGTAGTAATCGGCAGAGGAAGCTTTGCCGACTTTTTTGGCGATCATGGTGAGGGCTTCGATCGGGAGTTGTTGTAGAGAGACAATCGATCTCCTGTTGGCCATGATTGTCCTCTTTAGTTTTTCGTACTCTGTCTTTTTTTTAATAATTTCTCGTCTAATTAAGAACATCTCTGAGTATTCTACTTTTTAATATAAAAAATCGTTTTTTAAAATCTTGTCTCCACCATTTTTCATGAAAAATGAATTCGAAATCGAGTAGAATTAGAGTAGTTGTCCCTAGTTTTACGAATAACCCAGAAAGAACGATCGAAAAGTAATTTAAATGTTGAGAAATTTTTATTTTGAGAAGGAGAAGTTTGAAATTTCAGGTTAGATCCAATAGGTTTGGACGGTGGGTAAAAACCATGTATAAGTTGTAATTTTGTTTATTTAGTTTGAGTGTTTGGTAACTTATGTTTTCGATTTTTAAAAAATGTAAAAAAAAAAATTCAAGTTAAAAGGAGGTTATTTTAAAATTTTCAAATGGAAATAAGGGTACATGAGATGATGACCCAAAAAGGAAGCTGACTAACACTGAGAGAAATAACTTTGGAGACTTGAGCAAAGACATCCGAGCAAAAACACTACATGCCACAAGCTTACGGAAGTACGAAGCACGGGAAAATGCACCACCAAGATAATCGTAGGAATGTGACAGGAATATCACCAGTTATTCGGTTTATCCCTTTTATTCTGGTTTATGTTTTGGTTTATCCCAATTACTCGGTTTAGTCGTCTCATTTTACAATTCCGGTTTAGATGGTTACAATGTCGTGAACCTATATGTAAGGCTTTAGCGACTTTCTGGAAAATCAATCAAACATAATATTATCTTCTTCAACCTAAAAACTCTCTATCACTGTTATCGTCATCATCCATCACTGAATCTTTGTTGTTCGAGTCGATCCTTCTTCCTCGTGATCTTCTTCTAGACTCTGGTTTACCGCTCCTCGAGCTTTCGGTGGGTTTTGGATCGGATTTATCCTCACTTTACAAAATACTATCTCAATGGTATCAGAGCTAACAGTCTTCGGATCTGCGTAAACGGCAACGCCACAAGATCTAGATGCTCCTCTAAACGAGATACTCAAAGGATTACAAGATTTGCAAAGCTATTTGAAGACTCCAACTCAGTTGAACAAGACAGTGGCAAACTCCATATTCGTTCGATGCAGCCATGATGAACCCAGTTCCGATTTCATCTTCATTACTACCCAAACCTCCCGATCCTCTAGATATCTATCTGTCAAAGCTAATCTACGTGACTAACACTGCTCCGGTGACAACTAACGCTATGTTATTGTCAAACCTTCCCTCGAAGACGCGCACATGTTTGCTCCCTTTGAAATTTTCATGTGAAGAGGTGTACGAGAGAATGGAAATCGGGTTGTGTGTGTTTTGTGACGAGCTAGATACACCAGGTCATCAATTGAAGAAACACAAAAAAATCACAGCTTCTCATAATGGAATGTGATGAAGCTGATATAGGAAAAGGGGATGGTTAGATATTGGACACGTGGAGGATGGAGATTGAAAGACAGAATCAACGGTCCAGATTAGAAGCAGAAGAAAGGCTCATTAAAACAAGGAAAACAGAAGAATTCAGGATCATCGAAAACATTTGGCAAAGTTTGTTATCTTCTTCCTTTCTCCATCTCTGTAATTCTGGGTATTTCACTCAATTGTTCTTCAGAAATCCTTCTACCTCAGTGATTTCTGTGACTTTGGGTATAGATTTGGTGTTTTATGAACATTTGAATCTTGTGTTCTGTGATTCATCGGTTTATCTGTATCAAAGGTATCAGACGCTACTTTCCTCGGATTTGATTGTGCAACACGAGTATCTACTGGCCAGACTGAAGAATCAATGGCGAATCAAATTCACAGTCACCGCAATCGGAGTTCTTAGACCGTCAATTAGGGAAAGAAAGGAATCTTTCTGCCACGAAATCAATCGCAGAATTGTTGGCGACTCTTCGTATGTTACATTCAGAAAAGCCTTCGCAACCGGCGATTCAACATTATACAATTCCAAGTGCACATCGATTTCTTCCTATGACAGCATCAGAGATTCAAAATCCTTTTCTTCCTGATTTGGTGCATCAAACAAGGTTAGCAAGATTCAAGAAATTGTTAACAGATCCTATTGTTGAGTTGAAACAATTGAAAGAAACTGCTGGTATAGAGGAATATCATGAAGAATTTGAGGTATTAAGCAGTAGAGTAAATCTGTCTGAAGATTATTTGGTCAGTATTTTTCTCGAGGGTTTACGGGCAGATACTAGGATGAACATTCAAATGTTTAATCCTCAGACAATACGGCATTGTTTACTCGTGGGACGGCTGTATGAAAGAGCTCATCCTAGGAAATCAACACCAACGCTTGTACACACTGAGCAGATTAAGGAAACTGTGAAAGCAAGTGAGTTCATACAAATAGATGAGGACTTGTCGGGAATTAAGGAAAACATTGAAGCTACCCGAGCTGTGATGATGAAAAATGAGGAAACATCACAGGGCGTAGTGGTTGTTGGTAATACCATAACAAGAGAGATTCGAAAACAACAACATAAAGTTAGTGAGAATCCCTTCTTCTCGGTTGTGACAGTGGAGAATGATTCACTTTTGGCCAAGAAAACTGATGAAGGAATGAATGGAGACAATAGAATTGCTAAGTCTCATGATATGTCTGATTGTGTAAAAGTTACGGATGTAACACCGGAGCTTATATGGTCAGGATGTTCAGATGGCGAGATGTATGTGTGGGATCCAGACCAATTTGAGACTTCCATGGGACTTGAACAAAGCAGTATAATCAAAGAAAAATATCAAGGTGGTAAGAGTTGGAATGACAGAATTAGATCGTTGGGGACTGATAGAACACATGAAGGAAAGAGTGATTTTGTTGGGGGATATTTTTCAGCCAAGTCTATCAAGTTTACAGTAGAGCATATTGAGAACCTTTCAATTTCACTCTGTAGCTATGTGGAGTGTCATCCTTTGAGCCCACCAGAGTTATCCTCTGCCATTACGGTCACAAGCGAGGTTCTGGGGCGTGGTCCAGTGTTGAAGAAGAAAGTGTCTGATGAGCTTATGCTAATTGCTGGGTTCATCAACTCTTGCGATGCTGGGAGTGATTACATTTCATGTTCGATGGGATCAACTATTGCTGGTGGAATTGGTATGTTTGTTTATCAAATCTCTGAAGTAAAAGATCAGTTTGTGCAGTTTCGATTGTTGCAATACCGACAAAAGAAGAAAAAGTCTTTTAAGACTTATATGTTCAAATACAAACAAACTTTGGATTGCTCAAAGGCTACAATTCACAGCCAGTTCAGTGCTTCATCGCAAGTCCAACAGATTTGGGATCCTGGTGGCATAGTCTCTCTACATCGTCTGATATGTACCAAGCAACTCAAGCTGGCAAGAAGCTTGGATTGTGAGATTATCGACAGAGATCTCAAGAGGAGTTCCACCGAGCGAAAATCAAGACAAAACGTTCTGAAATATCCGCCAACAAGGACTTTGTGTGGAGATGAAAGACAACTTCCTTGGAACTTTCGTTTCTCCCTGATGTCTGAAAAGTGGGCTCTAACGAAGTTTCTTTGCTGTGTGGAGTGGAGTGATGTTCAGGGAGCAAAGCAAGCAATTCAATTGATGCACAAAGGGGAAACGTTGGATGTATGTGCTGTCTTGGAGCTATTGTTTCCTCTCTTTGCAAGTGAAGAGGTTAGAGCATATGATGTGTGTGTGCTTGAAAGAGCTGATGATGACGAGTTCAAGTGTTACTTGTTTCAACTTGTTCAGGCCCTCTGTTTTGAATGCTTTGCAATGAGTCAAGATTTCTTGTGCGATGAGTCTTAACTTTAGACCTTGAGGTCAAGGTCTCTTGAAGAGGGGAGATGTTATATAGGAAAAGGGGATGGTTAGATATTGGACACGTGGAGGATGGAGATTGAAAGACAAATTCAACGGTCCATATTAGAAGCAGAAGAAAGACTCATTAAAACAAGGAAAACAGAAGAATTCAGGATCATCGAAAACATTTGGCAAAGTTTGTTATCTTCTTCCTTTCTCTATCTCTGTAATTCTGGGTATTTCACTCAATTGTTCTTCAGAAATCCTTCTACCTCAGTGATTTCTGTGACTTTGGGTATAGATTTGGTGTTTTATGAACATTTGAATCTTGTGTTCTTGTGATTCATCGGTTTATCTGTATCAAATGAACAATTTTATGGTGCTAAGGAATCAGTCGAATCTATTGTTGAAGTAGTTGAAGCAGATTTATCGGTTCAGGAGGCTAAATCACCTGGTGCAGAAGATACGATAGTGACAAACAAACCAGAATCTATGGAAGACAAAGAAGAGGTTTCAGTGAATGGATCGATTTGTCTGAACGATATGATAGCAATAGACACGATTCAAGATGAAGTTTCAAAACCAGAGAAGGAATCAAGTCAAGGGGTATCGCTGCAGATTCAAACGCTTCCGTATTATCAGGAAAACAAGGCGACATGACGCTATGAACAAGCCAACCATGTGTGGAAACCTGGTGGGTTATTGATTACACAAACTCACTGGTACTTGTTACAGAAAATTTTGGAGATTGATGCAACGCTAGAACACAAATCACTTTGATTACAAATTCAGTGATGGAGACTGATTGTGTTCAACATGGGGAAAAGATTTCAGAGTTGCAGGAGATGATTCCTTCCAATTATTTTGAGTCACCACAATTTTAGTCTCAGGCTAAACACGTATGGGAACCAGGTGGCTTATCAGCTCAATTGGAGCTAGAAATATATCATACTAACGGTGGTGATGTGTTGGAGTTAATATCAAAGTTACATGGGAAACAAGCTGATTCAATCTTTGGAGCTGAACGTGTACGGGAGCCATGAGGGTTACCAGCTAAAGGAGCTCAGTGGTACTGGCCAGAGAAATATTACAATCATGATGACATGTTACAGCTATCTCTGAAGCTTCATAGGACATGTTCAAACACCAAAACACTCTCTCCACCAGTATCATACTATCAAAATTGTAGGAGACTTGGTAGATTAATATGGTACTCTAGTGTGGGTCTAGAAGAGTGGATAAACAAGGCAGAAATAGATTTCACTAAGCAAATGGATGACATTTTGCTGCTGAGATATTATGGTTTAGAAGTGCAATTGCTATCTTGTTTGTGAGAACTTGGCGTTAGATCACATATGGATAATGTGTTGAATCCCCTGGTTCGAATGGGTTTTCATAACATGAAGTTTGAAGCAGCAGTAGGGATCCAATTGTTGGTGCAGCATATTTGGAGATGTTTGACCATACATAATGTCATGGAGATTACAAAGCCTCATGCGATGTGTTCTTTTCTGAGTTTAAAGACTAATTCAGAAATGTCAATTCTATTACCGAAGGAAAATCAAGATTGGTTAGTGAAAGCAGTGAAAGCTACATGTGCTCTTGCGATCATTATGGTTCAATCTGATATTCGCTTTGATGATTGGGTTGCACAAGAGGTGAAGATATCATGTGTTCAAATAGCCTATGAAGTCGGTAAGAATTTTAAGAAGCTAAGCAAATCTTGGAAATTCAAATTCAAAAGTAAGTATGAAATGCTTGCGAAGGAATCTTTGGAAGAAGCCTCTAGGCCCGCCACTCCACGAGACGTAACACAAACATGTCTCTTCCTCTCTCGTGATGCACCACTCTTCATCTCACAAGAGTTTGTGGCAGTGGGGTTCAAAGGAAATTTTGAGAGAAGCCTATTGACAGGTGACAAGCTCACGTTTGCAGAGGAATCATGGAAATGTTGCGTTGATGAAGAAGTTTATTCCAAACTGAGAAAGCTAGTCGATGTTATTATGGTGAAATCAGATTCAGACCATAAGCACAATGTACCAAGCTTTCAGATTCTGCACAATGACAGTCAAATGCTGTCACTTGTGAGAGATACCAGCCTGTATTTGGGAGCTCAACATGACGCTGGAAAGCTACGTAAGCCAGAGTACAACTTCGTTGAAAAGGTTGTTAAGAGTATCATCTTCGCAATGACTGATGAGTACATGGACAAAGAGGCATATCATGTTTTGTTGGGAATGAGTCTAAATGGAGATGTTCACAAGGTCTCTTGTCTTGTCAGTGACTATGAATATGAAGATGTCATGAAGTTAAGTGCTGCTAGTTTCCCCAGTATATCACTTAAGTTGCTTTATGGATCACTGCCACGACCACTAGATTTCAGAACAATAAAGAAGAGCCTTGAAAGGATGTTTATGCATGAGAAGGACCACAAGCTATTGTTCCCCAAGAACCGCAACTTACTGCATCCCGGAGCTGGATTCTGGACATAGCACAACGATGTGGAGCAGTTCAGTACTGAATTTCAAGATTTTCCAGGTCTTAACTACTTAACGCACTTAATTTTTCTGTGGAACCAAGCCTTGAATTATGGTTGTGAAGTGGATCATATGAGTTCTGTAATCTTCTCTGTGGGTAGTATTCATGAATTTAACAATTGTTCCAAGCTGCAAATTGGCAACAAAACACAAGGTACGAGGTTGTTGTTTTTGACTGGGATATCACTGCTTGACAATGCCAACGAAGCTGACCCTGTGGTCAAGGAAAACTGGCTTCATAACAACCCAACAACTATTGAAGAAGTGTTCCACTTGCTAAGACCACCTGAGCTACTTAAACTTCATGATACTCAAATTTCTTCACCAAGTATTCAGAACTATCATCCTTGAGGATAAGGATGTTGTCGGCGAGGGAGTATTGTGACCGGAATATCACCAGTTATTCAGTTTATCCCTTTTATTCTGGTTTATGTTTTGGTTTATTCCAATTACTCGGTTTAGTCATCTCATTTTACAATTCCGGTTTAGATGGTTACAATGTCGTGAACCTATATGTAAGGCTTTAGCCACTTTCTGGAAAATCAATCAAACATAATATTATCTTCTTCAACCTAAAAACTCTCTATCACCATTGTCGTCATCATCCATCACTGAATCTTTGTTCTTCGAGTCGATTCTTCTTCCTCATGATCGTCTTCTAGACTTTGGTTTACTGCTCCTCGAGCTCTCGGTGGGTTCTGGATCGGATTTATCCTCACTTTACAAAATACTGTCTCAAGGAAAGCAGCCACACGGCCAAACATGGGAGACAGAGAAACGGCGTCCGAGACCCACAATCTCATCGGCGATCTAATTTAGTGGTACATTTTTAAATTACATCTATTCTAGACCAAAAAAAAAAAGTGAATTTGTTTAACATCAGAAACAGACTCATATCAATCTGCGGAAGAGATCAATCGCTGGATGATGGACTACAAATGTGGTTCGCAGCTCAGCAAAATTAAGATATATGTATCTGTAGACTCTGTTTTAATTTTCAGCTATGCTTTATCAAAATTCTGAAACAGCTACTGTAAAAAATAAACGTCTTGATTTAAATAACAATTTAACATTCATTTCAAAAAAAAAAAGTGAATTTGTTTGCAAAAACAAAATCCAGAAAGTGAATGTCAACTCTATTTCGTTTTGGGTGCGCCCTATTTGCACAATCCGCTTATCAATTTGAAAGGAATCTCGAACAACTCTTAGCTTCGGTTAGGCTTATTCACCAGAAAACCAGGCTGAACCAACCCGGTTTGGACAACACAACACAGATGTTTGCTTATTGAATTGACAATTCTGTTTATGTTTAGAATCTCTCTCGCTCTCTCTCAGAAATAACCAATCCAAGGTATACAGATTTCCACGAAATCTTACGGCTATACACGAAATCTTTGGCACCTTCTCTGTCTAATTTAACTAAAATCTACACGAAAAGAGCTTCAATTAACTTACGACCCACTCATAAGAGGTTCTCAAGTCTGACTCGTCAGCATCTTCTTCTTCGTTTTGCTTCCACCTGAACACAAGTTGGTTGTTAACACACCATAACATGTGATTAGTTTCGCAATTATTAATGTCTGATACACAGCCAAATGGAGTTTTGGTTTTGTAGCTTTTACTATTAAAGTCAACTGATTCTGGCAGAGTTTAATTCTATCAGAGCTCTAGGAAGCATTTGATAAGAGCAGTGAAAAAGCAAAACTAAAACTTACATTAAGATCATTGGTTGGCGATGAAGTAAACCCATTCTCAGTTCTTTTGACATCTTCACCTGAGCTGCATTCAGTACACGTAAAGTGTTCCAGCTTCTTGGCTTCTTTAACAGTCATGCCTACACATGCCGGGTGATACCTACAATGACATAGTAGAAACTCTTACAACTAATAACAAGACTACATGAGCATACTACTCCCTGTGATTTTCTGTACCATAAGACCATTCAAATCCAAAATTTACCCAAGCAAGTTGTTCTTCGAATAACACATTCTCATAGAAGTATATTCTCATGACTATCTAGCATTGGAACTTCGTACAAAGGAGATGAAAAGAAAAATGATGAACATTAGCGTTTACCAGTCACTGCACCCTTCACACTGAACCATTAAATCATCTGGGTTATACGGCATTTCACATTTGCAGTACCTTCATAGTCAAGTAAAAAACCCCAAAAAGATAAATAAAAACTCATGGAAACTGCAGGAGAGGAGAACAAAAAAGAGTTTTTAATTACTGAAACTACTTACACAGCAACTCGATCAGGGGTAAATGCGCCAGTAGAAGCCTTATACTCAAATCTAGAATAATAATCTTCGACTCCAACTGTTTCAAGCCTCGTATAGTTTTTAAAGGTGTGAACGATGCATGTTCCATCAATGGTGTCTGCACTTTGAACATCGAAGTGATCAGACATGAAGAGCTCTTTGGCTCCATGGAACTGTCTCCTTCCACCAATTGATTCCTCAGGACGGTAATACCATCGACAATGCACCTTCACATTGTTCCTTGCATCAGCTTCAATCTTTTCAACACGAGCCACATATGGAGGTTTACCAGCTTCCAATGGACGCATTAACACACAATCTCCCGCTGCAAAAACCCACACTTCCACGTTCAGCATGCCAAAATTAACTTAAATAATCTGTATTCAACACGGTCTCTCATATTAAATAAAGAGATGACACCCAAATCATATACAATTAACACTTTCCAAGAACAAGCTCATAAAAAACATTACTGTTTCCTTTCTCCCCACAATTAACATTCAGCTAGTCACAGATCAAACCTAAAGCATGCACTGTTTCCTATACATTACAGTAAAAATGATCACTTTTTCTGAAGTGTACCTATGCAGCAGGAACCGCTACAGTTAACACAGCTTCATTGAGTCAAAATCAAGCATCCAATTAAACAATTATAATCAAGGCTCATACAAAATAACACATTTTGGCTAAAACATTCATCAAAAGAAAGAATGAGATTACACAGAATACATATACCCAAAAAATCAACCAATTAGTTGCGTATAGAAATCTAATCGCAGCCTAATCACAACCCAGTGATTATATTTTATATAGAAGGCAGATAGAGGTTGAATTGGAAGTACCTCGAACAACGTTGTTGGTGTCTTTGATAGTATACGAGTCGATATCTCTCTTGCCCAGCTTGCTCTTCGAAGAAGCGACACCAGGTCGAGTTTTCGCCATCAAATCTAGGGTTTTTTCAACCGGCCGACGCGCTGGATTTGAGCTAGTTTTAGTTTGTTGCTCTCTCGTTTCCGATTCCGTCTCTCGAAATGTACCAAGTTAGGATATTTCTAGAAGATCGGGAAGCTCGAGATCTATGGAAACAAATCTCAGAGGAACGAAGAGATGAATCTGGAACCCTAGATTCCCTCTAGAGACGATGAATTTTTACAGTAGATAAGGGTGGTAAGTGTTTTCCTTCATTTTGTTTGGTGTTTTGCCAAGTATGTAAGAGCGGGTTTTCGGCTTTCTGATGTTTTATTCAGACCCAATGGGCTGATATATATACAGCCCGTTTAACCTAAGTAACGGAAAAGACAAAGGCTTTGAATGTTTGCAGATTCTGCACTAGTTTTTGGTTTTTGTTTTTTCAAAAACTTTTTTTTTGTCCTGTCAAGATTTTAGTCTAATAGATTTTTTATTTTTTTAGGGAAACTAGTTTTTGACTAAACTACCTATTCCTAAGTGTGAGATCCGGGATTCACACTAAGAATTTGTATTTCTATGAATCAAAGACTTTATTGAGATTGATCGTCGAGATAGAACAAACACAATCGAAAAGAGAGTACAAAGTATGATGATCGAGCTATCTAGTCGAAGTGTTCTCAGTTAGGGTCAGAATGTCTTGAATGGATCACCACTTCTTCTTTAAATAGTCTCGACTCTGATCTCTCTGTTCCGATATTTCGGCCTCTCCTTCGTAACGATCCCTGTGATTCTCGCGGATCAGTTGAACTGGAAAAGACCGAGTCGCTCTATCTCTACGTTGTCTCCTGCCGAGCTCGAGCTCGAGCTCGATCGCCTCTTACTTCGGCATCGCTTGGGCCTCGTCAAAGCGTCATTCGTTTGGGCCCAACAAATGAATCGGCTCGTCTCTTCGTCTTTGATCCTGGAACGGGCTCATAGATGTGGGCCTTTGTCTTATTTGTTAATGGGCCGGATTTCCTAGAGGGAAATCCAGTACCAACAATAGCCCCCAGCCCATTGATTTCGAGAAGTCGAGGTTAATGGGCGGTGGACGTTTTCGGGAAGACGCGCGCGTGTCTCGGGCGTTGAAAACCTAATGATTACTCGCGCCCCATCCGTAGATCTTGTTTTGATCCAACGATCAAGGGCGAGCGCGTGGGACGAGCCGAACTGCTTTTTAGCGCGTCTGCAACCGTGGCGTGTATTGGTTTCGAGAATTTCATCTCTTACTGTGGATCTGGTCGATCATCAACGGCTTAGATTCGAAGGTTGCGAAGAGTCTTTTCGGGCTCGTTCTTTTGATGACATGACCTAATTACTGCGCATTCGCAACTGTTGATCTCAAATCGAAGGTTAGAGTTAAGGGAAAGCGAGAAGTCCAAACCATCTCGATTTTCTCAGTAATTAATACGAGTTTGGGAGTCGTACGGACGATACCGCGCACAATTCCCGATATAGATAATCATATATATCGTCGAAGGCAGTCCTTCGCCTCCTTACTTTTATTCTGTTTCTTTCTTGCTTAAGGTTTTTCTCCATATTTCCTCTGTCGTCAGAAAAAGTTCTTTCCCGGAGATTTTATGTTTTCTTTTACTCCAGCGCATTTTTTGTTGGGAATGTCCTGAAATCTACTGTACTTGCTCTAAGTGAAAGTCGTATAGTCGAGATGAGACAATCACATAACACTGGGTAGTCATAACGCTTTGCTAGAAGCCACTTATGATCAATGAGTCAAGAACTCATTGCTAGTGTTATATGATCCTACAGGGTCACACACCTAAGCAAACTGGGCGTCATAGACGAGGTTGATCATTAATGTAATGATCCAATGAATGCATATGTGATATGCATTCGATATCAATGTTCTGGGATAGCATCGATCGTTGCAGATAGTGCATCGATCGATGCACTCGCGGATCGTTGGTTAATTCCGTTGTAGTTTAAGCCGACATATATAAGATATATGGTCGACCTAAACTCGTTCCTAACCTAATTCACAGCCACCAGAACACAGATAGAATCCTCTCTGGAGATTAGATCTCTGTAAGGCACTAGCATCCCTGCGGTCCAGGTTGTGTGCGTGTGGATACCAGTAGAGGCGCAGCATTTTAGGCGCTTCGTGATCTCGATTATCTGCTAATACTTCCGCTGCAAATCAACAGGTAATTCTGAGATCCCATAGATTCAATTATATGAACCTTAGATCCTAGGCTCGGAATTCAGACTAGGGTTGATAATCCTGATTAGAACTGCTAGAAATTCCTTCAGTGGTATCAGAGCTTTAGGGTTCCATTGAATCTGTAGCATGATGATTAGATTAGTTGAATCTAGATCTTTGTATAAATGATACAAGCATGCTAAAATTCGTTTTCCTGAAAACCTAGTTTAGGGTTCTGATCGAAAACGTTTTTGGGTTTTCTCGCATGGTGTCGATCGATGCCAATCCGGCATCGATCGATGCAGGGCGAAAACCCGAATAAATTTTAGGGTTTTTCGCATGGTGTCGATCGATGCCAATCCGGCATCGATCGATGCAGGGCGAAAACCCGAATAAGCCTAGTTTTCGCCTAGTGACGATCGATGCAATTGCTGCACCGATCGACACAACCTCGCGAGATTGTTGGATCGGTTCAATTGGATTGGACCGGTTATCGAGCTTGGTTAACAATGGTCGAACACTGTGAATGGTTTAAATGCGATTGGTTTGATTAGGTTGGCATCGACCTATGCTAATGTAGCATCGATCGACGCTGACCGGTATTCAGAACCGGATCAATTGGATTGATCGGTCATCGCGGATTAATTATAAGAATTAAAACATAGTAAAACTGAACGTTTTAAATGGTTCCGTTCCTCAACCAAATATCAAGTGATACTTGATGTCTTTCCAACCTTGTCAACTGTCAAGACCCATTTAGTTGTGTGATAGACTTGCAGTGCAAGATGTCCACAATTTCATGAGTAAGGCAGAGGTAATCGTGTTGATGGACTTGCAGTGCAAGACATCGACAATTACGTGACTGAAGAGATTGGTCTACTTGACTGGGCCATCAAAATCGTTTTGGGCTCAGAGACATCAGGTGGATTGGACATAAGATGTCGATCCACAACCAAGAGTTATATTGGATATAACTAGCAAGGTTGTTGCTTACCTAAATAGCTAAAGTTGAGTGATAGCCAGTGGCTCACTTGAATTTAGTAAAATATGGGTCTTGGATCATTATATTCATCTGAGGAAGCATTGATTGAATATAATGCGAGTTTTCTTAAAAGTTAAGATTTCTCATTTCCTGAACATCATAACTAAACCTTTTTCTTTTCTATGTTCTCAGCTATGACTAACACTCATAACAACTCTTTCTCCCTGCGATCCGTCCTTGAGAAGGACAAGTTAACTGGATCGAATTTTCTCGAATGGTATTGGAACTTGAGAATTGTTCTCAAGCAGGAGAAGCGGGACTATGTCCTTGAAAATGTTCTCCCTGAAAAACCGAGAGCCAATGCTCCACATGCAGAAAGGAATGCTTGGGATAAGCATTCTAATGATGTGGTCGATGTGAATTGTCTCATGTTGGCTACCATGAACTCGGATTTGCAGAAGCAATACGAGAACGTGGAGTCGCCCGTGGAGATGATCACTAGCCTGAAAAGTATGTTTCAGGAGCAAGCACGAACTGAGAGATACCAGACGGTTAAATCTCTCATTGAATGCAAGCTACCAAAGGACAGTCCAGTCAGTCCTCATGTCATTAAGATGATGGGTTATATTGATAACCTGGGGAGGCTGGATTGCCCCATTAGCCAAGAGTTGGCTACTGACATCATTCTGCAGTCACTGCCGTCAAGTTATGATCAGTTTGTTATGAACTATAACATGAATAACTTGACAAATACATTGACTGAGCTGCATGGCATGCTCAAAACAGCTGAGCCAAATATCAAGAAGGGCACTCCTAATGTACTTATGGTACAAGGGGGTAAGAAGTTTAAGAAACTTGGCAAAGGTAAGGGAAAGGGCAAGGCAGTCCCGGTTGAGAACCAGGACACGCCGGCGCCAGCCCCAAAGCCCAAGCCGGGCCCATCTGAGACTGATAAGTGCCATTACTGTAAAGAGCTTGGGCATTGGAAGAGAAATTGCAACAAATTCTTGGAAGAGAAGAAGAAGAAGAAGACTTTCGAGACTTCATCTTCAGGTATTTATGTTATAGAAGTAAATGTTACTACTTCTGGTTCTACTTCTTGGGTATTGGATACCGGCTGTGGTGCTCATATTTGTACAAATATGCAGGCCCTAAGCAACAGTAGGAAGTTGGAAAAGGGACAAGTGGACCTGCGCGTGGGGAATGGAGCAAGAGTTGCTGCATTAGCCGTAGGAACATATAACTTGTCTTTACCTTCTGGTTTGGTTTTAAAACTTAATAATTGCTACTATGTACCTGCTATAAGCAGAAATATTATTTCCATTCCTGTTTTGGATGTGGAAGGATATCAGTTTTCAATTAAGAATAAATGTTGTTCTTTTGATTACAATGATGTATTTTTGTTGGGAATGTCCTGAAATCTACTGTACTATCTCTAGAAAGTATGATAAGTATCGAGATCAGACATAAGTCATAAATACTGGGTGATCATGATGACTTGCTAGAGCCCGCTCATGATCTATAAGTTTAAGACTTATTACCAGTATTGTATGATCCCGAAGGGTCACACACCATAGCTAACGGGAAAGTTAAGATGGAATTAATACGGTAAGATGCTAAGACATTTACTGTATTTGTACAGAGAGTTGGGTAGACAACAAATGGGCTTTTGTCTGATTTGTGTCTTGGGCCCAAAAGTCTAATGGACCATTAGTTTAATTAATTAAACTTGGGCCCATTAGTGAATGAATAAGATTGCAACAAGGGTTTTAGAAACCCTAAGCCATCTGCAATTTGTGGGTGTGGCCGCAGGGCCTCTCCCTCTCCAATCTCTCTCTCTGTTGATCATCCATCCGGTCTAGCAGCCATCCGTGCTTGTAAGCGTGTGGATACCGAGGAGGAACAGGTATTCATCTGTTCGTTGATCTCGACATTACAATCATTCCGCTGCAAAAGGTAATGTCCAGGTTTGTTTTATGATTCGATTACAAGAACCTAGATCCTTCTTTAAGATTATGTGCTAGGTTGCAATCTGGGAATTGAACCTTGGAAAAACGCATAATCCTTCAGTGGTATCAGAGCCTAGGTCGTTAGGTTTTTGTTGATTGGATCATATGAATCTCATGATACGTTTTTGTCTTCATGTGTTAATCGAATTTGTTAGGTTGATAAAAGACAAAATCGTTTGTTTTGTTGCCTTAGTAGTATATAACGATATAAGGTTGATAACGATGTAATCGAATTGGATCATATGAATCGTTTTTGTCTTCACGATCGTGTTTGTAAGTTGATTTTGTTTTATATAAAGAATCAATTTGATAACGATGTATTATTGAAAGTGAATTGATTTGTCTTTTAGTGAAAATGTGATCAAAGGAATCGCTTGTTAATCATAAGTGCTATCATAATTGAATGACATGGATTGTTGACTTTTGTTTGATAATAACATAATCGTGTTTTGTCATTATGTGAGTTCATGAATCGTATTGATTATTGAATTGCAAAAAGGTCAATAATCGCTTGAATAAATTAATCAATTAAGTGAATGTTGAAACCCTAAGCTTGTTGACTTTGTTTCACGCTTATTGAATTCACTTATTGAATTCGTGTTTGTCCTTTAGTGAATGATAAGGTCAAAATCGATTTGAGTGGTTAATAAGCATGTTTGATTTTGTGTGATTGTATTGAAACGATAATCATAATCGTGTGTTTAACAAACGATTTGATATTGTTTGTTAATGTTGATAGCATGAAACGATTTTGAAAAAATCAAATTCAATGTTGAGAATCGATTTGTTGATAAGTTGGTTAAGATTTTGAATCAATTAATTAATTATTTAATTATTTATGGTTCAAGCGGTTAACCCAAATCGCGGTTTGCTGGAAATTATTTAATATATGGTATTATTTAATTTCTGGTTAAACCGGATTGAAATTCAAAATTGAATTTTAACCTAAACCGAAGGCTGGTCTAAGTTTGATTTGGTTGGACCAAATAATTTAGAGCTGGTCTGGTTTAGTAAATAACCGATGATTTTGATAGTTAATTTGGTCTTGGACCAGAATTAATAAACCGACTCGGTTATGTCAAATTATTGGGCCAACTGGAATTCTATGGTCTTGGGCCAAGAATTGGGCCTATAATTTGTGACCCAACCCGAAAATATTTATAAAATATTAAATTAGAAATTTCTATTTTTAGTATGTTTCTAAATTTAGAAAGTTTCTAAAAGAAGTAAGTTTCCCAAAATAGTAATCTTCTATTTTTGGAAATAAAACTTGAAATCCTCAAAACCAATATCAAGCTTGGATGTCTTGCCCAATCTTGTCAGCTACTTAACGCTTATTCGATTACAGATATGGCTTACAGTGTGAGGTGTCTGTTTTCGCGTAAGTAAAGTAGTATATAGTCACTAATTTCATTGGGAGTCCCAGACTTTAGTGATTATTCTGCTGTAAGAGATTGGTTTCCTTGGCTGGGCCATCGGGAGTCCCGGGCCTTGAGACATCTGGTGAATTTGGGCCTCGGGTCCAATTCACAACCGAGAGTTATATGAGATATAACTAGCTGTGTGTATGCTTACCAAGTAAAGCTAATTCCGGGTGACGGCCAGTGGCCCACTTTGGATTTAGCTGAACATGGGTCTCGAAATCATTGCATTCTTATGAGGTTAAACAAATAAATTTTGAATGCAATGCGAGTTTTCTTATAAGTTGTTAAGATTGCTCTTTTATGAACTAAATAACTAAAACTCTATTTATCTCTAAATTTCAGCTATGACTAGCACAAACAATCAAAACACTTTCTCGATCCGGTCTGTCCTTGAGATGGACAAACTGAACGGATCAAATTTCTTGACTTGGTCGCGGAACCTGAGGCTAGTCCTCAGGCAGGAGAGAAAGGACTATGTCCTTGAGAGAGCTCTCCCCGTGAGGATCGGGTCCAATGCCTCTCATGCAGTATATAATGCTTGGAATAAGCATTATAATGATGCGGTAGATGTGCGTGGTCTGATATTGGCTACCATGGACTCAGATTTGCTGAAGCAATATGAGAACATGGAGTCGCCAATAGAGAGGATCAGCAGCCTGAAATTGAAATTTCAGGAGCAGGTAAGAGTGGAGAGATACCAGTTGGTTAAGTCTCTTACTAGCTGCAAGCTACCAAATGATCATCCAGTAAGTCCTCATGTCAGTAAAATGATGGGTTACGTTGATAACCTGAGGAAACTGGATTATCCAGTTAGCCAAGAATTGGCAACTGAGATCATTCTGCAGTCACTGCCGTCAAGCTATGATAAGTTCAGAAGGAACTATATCAAGAAAGGCTTAACGAAGACGCTGACTGAACTGCATGATATGCTCAAGACAGTTGAGCCAAACGTGAAGAGTACCCTGTACAATCTCATGAAGGAGAAGGGTAGGTTTGCTAAACCTAATGCTGACAAGGGTGAAGACAAAGTTGTCCAGATTTTGAATCATGGCAAGCGTGTGTCTTCTGAGCCCGAGTCAGATACCTCTTACGTTGGTAAGTGCTGCTACTGTAAAGAGACTGGGCATTGGAAGAGAAATTGCATTAAATTCATGGAAGATTATGAGGAGTTAAAGTTGATGTATGAGACTACTTCCTCAGGTATTCATGTTATTACTTCAAGTTATACCTTATAGGTATTGGTACTGGTTGTGGCACTGATATTTGTTATAATATACAGAGCCTGGGCAACAGTAGAACTTTGAAGGAAGGGCAAGTGAAACTGCGTGTCTGGAAGGAGCTATGGATGCTGCCTCAGCCGTAGGGTCTTCACTTGTAGATGCCTTTGAGGCTTGGTTTTGTATTAAGTAATTGCTACAATATACCTGCTTTAAGCAAAGTTGTTTTTCATTTTCTTGTAAAGAATTTGAATGTTTTTCATTTTGATAAAGGACAAGTTTTGTTCTTTTGATCTTAATGAAATGTTAATTGTAGCACCCTATTCAAGGAATGGGTTTTAATGTCTTAAACCAAAAAGAGCCTAAATGTAACATGAATACCGAATTGGTTTAAATCTGATGAATTAAACCTGATTTTTCTTGGCATAAATGTTTTGGTCAAATAGAGTAAATCGGATTCAGAAACCCCATAGTTATGGACTTTTGGGCTCATTTGAATGAATATCTTATGAGACTTGAATTCTGCTTACTGGACCAAAAGACAATGGGCCCATCTTAGCCGAGCTAAAGAAAGGCCCAAAGGCTTATTGGACATTGAACATACTCATGTATGTGGTCCGATGAGCAGAGATGCCAGAGAAAATTTCCTGTACTTCATTGTCTCTACTGATTACTTCAGTGAGTGTGACTGTGTTCATTTGATGAGACACAAGTCGGAATTCTTTGACATGGTCGAAAGAGTTCCAGAATGAAGTATAGAATCTGAATGACAGAAGTATTAAGACTCTGGATTAGATCACGAGTGAGAATACTTAAGTCATTGATTGTGTGATCATCTGAATGAGTGTGAAATCGTTTCACAGCTCATTTCTCCTGAAAACCTGGAGGTGTTTCTGTGAGAAAGAATCAGATCTTATTAGAAATGATTAAAGATGAGTCACACGAATCTTCCATGATATTCTTTAAGAATAACGCTCTAGAAATATCTAAGTTTACGCTGAAATAGTTCCACCAATATCAGTTGAAAGACACCACGTAAATGTGGATTGGAAATGATCCAAATTCGTCTTTACTGAGTATTTGTAGTTGTGCTACTTCGCTGGTTGTCCTAGGGAAACCAAGGCTTGTTACTTTTACGTCCATTCTGTTTTCTAAGAAGGGAAGTTAATTTCCAAGAAGAACAGTGGGAGTAAAAGTATAACTCGAAGAAATTCGAGAAATACAGGAGGCTGCTCAACCTGTTGAGGGAGAGCAACGGATGGATTTACAGATTTCTGTAGAATCTACACCTGTAGAGCCTGAAGTTCGCAGATATGAATGAATCAGTCACTAATCCGAGAGTGATTTCTCGTCATTAGTTGAACCTGATGATCATTGAAAGTTCGCATGATCTGATGATCATTGAAAGCGACGAATCTGCGAAATTCAAAGAAGCGAAAGTTAGCCCGGACTCCGAAAAATCACACTATGTGTAAGTTAGCTTTATTGATCCATTCATGGATGGAAGCAAACATATCGGAGTTGGAATCTTCGTTCTGTTGAAGTAGTCAAGGTTTTGACTTGAACAGGAACGAAGTGGAACTGTGCGTTTACTAAAAGATAAGTGGGAGCAATATTGCATTTCTCATAGTGTATGTCGATGACATACTGATTCTCGGATATAACGTCCCAATGCTGCAGTCGGTAAAGGACTGGTTTGGGAGTTGGTTTTATGATTGACATGGGTAAAGCCACGTATGTTCTTGGATTTTGGATCTAAAGATAGAGATTCAAAAGAGCTGGTAGGACAAAGTCAGGATTCTTAAATTGACAAAGTCCTACACGTTTTCAGCACTCCAAGAAGGGTTTTATGCCAATGTCACATGGCAATATGTTAAGCAAGAAACAGTATCCTACGATATCTGCTGAGCTTGAATGCATGGATAGGATTCCATATGCGTCGGCAATTGGATCTATCATGTATGCCATGACACGTACTTGTTTTGATGTTGCTTTAATGTTAAGCAAGACAAGTAAAGACCAGTCAAATCCAGCAAAGAATCACTGGATTGCCGTAAAGAATATCCTAAAGTATTTGAGGAATACTAAGGATAAATTCTTGATTTACGGAGAAAGTGAGGTGCTACAAGTCGATAGAGTCTGAAAGGCAAGTTTCCAATAGACAAAGATAATTCCCGGTCACAGTCCGGCTATATCTTGTGTCTGACTGGCGGTGCAAGGCACTGTTGCTGACTCCATGACTTAAGCTGAACATTTCGCAGCTTGAGAAGCGGCGAAAGAGGTTGTTTGGAAAGAAGAGTTCATCACTGAACTTGATGTGATTCCCAGCATAGATGAGACTAGCTGCACATCAGAGATCCAAACACCTTGAGGATAGGTATAACCTATTCCATGAGATAAATGACAGAGGTGTTAAGTAGATCAGCAAGTTTCATCGAATGAGAATGTTGCTAATCTATTAACAAAGCCACTCCTTAGGCCTAAGCACTAGTCGCGGACTGTAGCTGTAGGATGAGTGAAATTAAGATGTAGTCTTAATTTCAGTGGGAGTTTGTAAAGGGCTTTACTTAGTTGTTTTGAAAGGTTCATGTAAACATAATATTTTATGTTTATGAAATCTATGATTTCTGGATTATTTTAACTGTGATATAAATAATCGTTCCAAAATGATTCATGTCATTATATATGGGCCATCGAAGTACATGAGTAGACTTGATCCTGAAACTCATATTTAACGAAATGACATAAATCATAATGTCCATAGTCGAAGGTTGTTGAAATTGGAACACCAACAACCACTTGAGACTAGATTGTGTTGAGACTTATGACCAAGTTTTGAGGGGTCATAGATGCGCGGCATCAAAGTCGACACATAGGTATATGTAGGGGAGCATATGACCGGACATGGCCCGCTGATGAGAACTCTACAAGATATTAATATCTGTGTCATAAGAGGTTCTCATATACGACTATAGAGTATAGTCCTTAGACCTGAGTTCGCATGCATGTGGCTGCACATGGAGTGATGCGCTTTGATCATTGTCTAACGCTGTTTCGTAACTGGGAGCTATAAGGACCTTGGTTGGGTGTATTATAAAGTGTGTAGTTCATAGTGATGGAACAAGATGGGATTTGTCCCTGCCGTTTAACGGAGGTAATATCTCTAGGCCAATCGGAGACTTGATAGCTGGTAAGAGAGTGGCCACTCCCAAACGGACTTGCCCAAGTCGTTTGCATTGTCAGTATCAAATCTGGTCCGATGAACATGGTCTGGCTATATAAGGATGACACGCATCTTGCCTTATGCCAGATCGAGATATTGAGACAAAAGGATTAGGGAATGTAGGATTCCAGTACAATCGGGAGATTGTTGGGAATGTCCTGTGTAGGATTCCAGTACAAGTGGGAGATTGTTGGGAATGTCCTGAAATCTACCGTACTATCTCTAGAAAGTATGATAAGTGTCGAGATCAGACATAAGTCATAAATACTGGGTGATCATGATGACTTGCTAGAGCCCGCTCATGATCTATAAGTTTAAGACTTATTACCAGTATTGTATGATCCCGAAGGGTCACACACCATAGCTAACGGGAAAGTTAAGATGGAATTAATACGGTAAGATGCTAAGACATTTACTGTATTTGTACAGAGAGTTGGGTAGACAACAAATGGGCTTTTGTCTGATTTGTGTCTTGGGCCCAAAATTCTAATGGACCATTAGTTTAATTAATTAAACTTGGGCCCATTAGTGAATGAATAAGATTGCAACAAGGGTTTTAGAAACCCTAAGCCATCTGCAATTTGTGGGTGTGGCCGCAGGGCCTCTCCCTCTCCAATCTCTCTCTCTGTTGATCATCCATCCGGTCTAGCAGCCATCCGTGCTTGTAAGCGTGTGGATACCGAGGAGGAACAGGTATTCATCTGTTCGTTGATCTCGACATTACAATCATTCCGCTGCAAAAGGTAATGTCCAGGTTTGTTTTATGATTCGATTACAAGAACCTAGATCCTTGTTTAAGATTATGTGCTAGGTTGCAATCTGGGAATTGAACCTTGGAAAAACGCATAATCCTTCAATTTTATGGTAGCAGCCCATTAGAGAATGGGCTTTATGTTTTAAACCAAACCGCACCAATCTATAACATTAACACCAAGAGATTCAAATCAAATGACACGAATCAGACTTTTCTTTGGCATTGTCGTTTGGGCCACATAAACGAGAAACATATCCAAAAGCTCCATAGTGATGGGCTTCTGGGCTCATTTGATTATGAATCATGTGAGAAATGTGAATCTTGTTTACTAGGCAAAATGACTAAGGCCCCTTTCAACAAACCAAATGAAAGGGCCAGTGACTTATTGGGCCTTATACATACAGATGTATGCGGCCCAATGAGCACAAGTGCCAGAGGAAACTTTCGATACTTCATTACCTTCACTGATGATTTCAGCAGGTATGGCTATGTCTATTTAATGAGACATAAGTCGGAATCTTTTGAAAAGTTCAAAGAGTTCCAAAATGAAGTACATAATCAACTTGGCAAAAGTATTAAGGCTCTTCGATCAGATCGTGGAGGAGAATACTTGAGCCAAGAATTCAGTGATCATTTGAGAGATTGTGGAATTGTTTCACAACTCACTCCTCCTAGAACACCACAATGGAATGGCGTGTCTGAGAGGAGAAATCGGACTTTATTAGATATGGTTCGATCAATGATGAGTCTCTCTACTCTTCCATTTTCCTTTTGGGGATACGCTCTAGAAACGTCTGCGTTTACACTTAATAGGGTTCCGTCAAAATCAGTTGCAAAGACACCACATGAGATGTGGACTGGAAATGTTCCGAGTGTGTCTTTCCTGAAGATTTGGGGCTGTGAAGCTTATGTTAAGCGATTAATTACAGATAAGCTCGAACCCAAATCAGACAAGTGCTACTTCGTTGGTTATCCTAAAGAAACCAAGGCATACTACTTTTACAACCAATCCGAGAACAAAGTGTTTGTTGCTCGGAACTGCGTTTTTCTTGAGAGAGAGTTTCTTTCCAAGAGAAACAGTGGGAGTAAAGTACAACTCGAAGAAGTTCGAGAACCGCAGGAAAATGCTCAACCTGTAGAGGAAGAGCAACAGTTGGATCTACAAAGAGTTGTAGAACCCGCGCCTGTGGAGCCTGAAATTCGCTGATCCGAAAGGATCCGTCACGAACCCGAGAGATATGGATTTCTCGTAACCAATTGTCATGATTTGTTAATCATTGACAGTGACGAGCCAGGAAATTTCGAAGAAGCAATGATGAGCCCTGACTCCGCAAAGTGGCTGAAAGCCGCTGAATCCGAAATGGGTTCCATGTCACAGAACCAAGTATGGACTTTGGTTGATTTACCCGATGGTGCAAGACCCATTGAGTGTAAATGGATTTTCAAAAAGAAAATTGACGTGGATGGAAATATTCAGATATATAAAGCAAGGCTAGTGGCAAAAGGTTTCAAACAAATTCATGGTATTGACTATGAAGAAACCTATTCACCTGTCGCCATGCTTAAATCCATTCGGATTCTCCTAGCAACAGCTGCTCATTATGATTATGAGATCTGGCAGATGGACGTGAAAACGGCTTTCCTTAATGGAATTCTGGAAGAGGATGTGTACATGACACAACCCGAAGGTTTCATCGATCCAAATGCAGCTAGGAAAGTATGCAAACTTCATCGATCCATTTATGGATTGAAGCAAGCATCTCGGAGTTGGAATCTTCGTTTTGATGAAGCAGTCAAAAAGTTTGATTTCATCAGAAGCGAAGAAGAACCATGTGTTTACAAGAAGACTAGTGGGAGCGCAGTTGCATTTCTCGCGTTGTATGTAGATGACATACTCCTTCTCGGAAATGACATCCCGTTGTTACAGTCTGTTAAGACTTGGCTCGGAAGTTGTTTTTCAATGAAAGACATGGGAGAAGCCGCGTATATTCTTGGAATAAGAATCTATAGAGATAGATCAAACAAGTTGATTGGACTGTGTCAAGACACTTATATCGATAAGGTCTTACACAGGTTCAGAATGCAAGATTCCAAGAAGGGCTTCATACCAATGTCTTATGGCATAAGTCTCAGCAAGAAGCAGTGTCCTGAGACACCTGCTGTGCGAGATCGCATGAGTCGGATTCCCTATGCCTCGGCGTTGGGATCCATCATGTATGCCATGCTCTGTACTCGTCCAGATGTTGCTTGTGCTTTAAGCATGACGAGTAGATACCAATCGGATCCAGGTGAAAGTCACTGGACAACAGTCAAGAATATTCTGAAGTATTTGAGAAATACTAAAGATAAATTCTTGGTGTATGGAGGAAGTGATGAGCTGGTAGTAAGTGGTTACACAGACGCAAGTTTTCAGACAGACCAAGATGATTTTCGATCGCAATCTGGTTACATCTTCTGCCTGAATGGCGGTGCAGTCAGCTGGAAGAGTTCCAAGCAGGACACTGTAGCAGATTCCACAACTGAAGCTGAGTACCTCGCTGCTTCTGAAGCGGCAAAGGAGGCTGTTTGGATCAAAAAGTTCATCACTGAACTTGGTGTGATTCCTAGTATTTCTGAGCCAGTGGCTCTGTATTGTGACAACAATGGAGCCATTGCGCAAGCAAAGGAACCTAGATCACACCAGAAATCCAAACACATAGAAAGGCGATATCACCTTATCCGTGATATTGTGAATAGAGGAGATGTGAAGATCAGCAGAGTCCCTACGGATGAGAATGTTGTTGATCCACTGACCAAGCCCTTCCCAAGGCCTAAGCATGAGTTTCATACAACTGCTGTAGGCATTAGATTTCTTAAGATATGATCTTGATTTCAGTGGGAGTTGTATTTGTTTTAGTTATGACATAATGTTCACAAAGACATAATAGTTATGTTATTTTTAATGAAATTGTTTCAGCATTATTTAATTGTGTTAATTAAATATATATATATATATATATATATATATATATATATTGTCCCAAAGTAATTTATGACATTTTATAGGCCATCAAGTATGTGACTTGATCATGAAACCCTATAAGCAATAAATGACATAAATTAGAATGGTCCCTGGTCGAGGTTGTTAACGTGGGACATTAACAACCACGTGAGACTAGTATGTGAGGTGACTGATGACCATGTTTCATGGAGTCATTAATAAGTGTATTAAAGTCAATCACATAGATATGTGTTAGAGAACACATGATCAACCTTGACCCGTCAATGAGAACTCTACAAGATGTTATATTAGTGTCATAAGAGTTTCTCATTACGACTAAAGAGAGTAGTCCTTAGACTTGAATTCATCATGTCCTCTCATATATATGGATTGGTTCGTCTTGACTTTGTCAAACGTCAGCCGTAACTGGTGATCATAAAGACACTGATTAGGCGTATCATGAAATATAAAAGAGACATGGATGGAACAAGATGGGATTTGTACCTCCTATATAACAAGAGTTAAATATCTATGGGCCTATCGAAGATTTGTTACTGGAAATGCGTGGCCGCGCTCAAACGAGGTGATTGTCAGTCGTTTGTTTTTTTTATCAGTACAAATCGGGATTCGATAAACGTAATCTGGTTGAATAAGGATGACACAGTGCTTGCCTTATGCTAGATTGAGATATAGCTACAAAGGGATTAAAGGAATAGACGATTCCAGTACGAGTGGGAGATTGTTGGGAATGTCCTGAAATCTACTGTACTTGCTCTAAGTGAAAGTCGTATAGTCGAGATGAGACAATCACATAACACTGGGTAGTCATAACGCTTTGCTAGAAGCCACTTATGATCAATGAGTCAAGAACTCATTGCTAGTGTTATATGATCCTACAGGGTCACACACCTAAGCAAACTGGGCATCATAGACGAGGTTGATCATTAATGTAATGATCCAATGAATGCATATGTGATATGCATTCGATATCAATGTTCTAGGATAGCATCGATCGTTGCAGATAGTGCATCGATCGATGCACTCGCGGATTAATCAGATTAATTCGGTTTAATCGTTGGTTAATTCCGTTGTGGTTTAAGCCGACATATATAAGATATATGGTCGACCTAAACTCGTTCCTAACCTAATTCACAGCCACCAGAACACAGATAGAATCCTCTCTGGAGATTAGATCTCTGTAAGGCACTAGCATCCCTGCGGTCCAGGTTGTGTGCGTGTGGATACCAGTAGAGGCGCAGCATTTGAGGCGCTTCGTGATCTCGATTATCTGCTAATACTTCCGCTGCAAATCAACAGGTAAATCTGAGATTCCATAGATTCAATTATATGAACCTTAGATCCTAGGCTCGGAATTCAGACTAGGGTTACTAATCCTGATTAGAACTGCTAGAAATTCCTTCATTTTTTCCTCATGGCCTTGAGAGACCCTGCGGGAGCGAGTACGAGTGCGGCGGCGGGATCATTCGGTCCGCACCCGCCGTCTTCGTTAACCGTGGACCATATTCAGCAGTTGAGGGCGCTTTGCCGGATTCCACCGGAAGTCAAAATCGTCATTCCTTCCCCGGCGGTGTCCCCTGAAACGGTCGTAGAAGGCTACTGATGCGCCTCCTACACGTATTTCGAAAAATATGGGCTCTTCTTCCCTATTCCACGCCTTGTTTACTTAGTGCTGGCCCAGCTCCAGCTGGCGTTTTATCAGATGACGCCGAACTTCGTTTGATACGTTATTGGACTTGGAGTCACGGCCGCGTAGGAGGGGATTGAGTTTGGTCCCGAGGAGCTAATGCGGGTTTGCTCGGTGAAGCAAGACTCCCGCTTTCCGGGGTCGTATCGTCTTTCTCCTCGGTTTGGGAGGATCCTTGATGGTCTCCCGTCGAGGGACGGATGGAGGGACCAATGTTTTTTCTTTAGGACGACCCATCACTCGGTTGGAGAGTTCAATTGCTCAGTCGTTCCTTCGCGGTGGGCTTCCAATGTTGGTAAGGCTCTTGGTTTCCTTCTCGATCCTATCCCCCTTTTTCTTTTGTTGTTGTCGGTCCGATTCCTGATCGGTTTTGTTCTGTATTACAGAGTTTCCCGAATCGCTTGACCTCAACCCTGTCACGGAGGCCCTAATAACCCATCTGAGGAGAGGTGCCGTGAATTGGGACAGTTTCACGGTGGAGCGCGTACAGGCTGCCCTGAGGATCGTCCCAAGAGGGGTTCCGTGGGACCGATCTCGGATCTCTCGGGACCTACCGTTTCCTCCTGCACTTCCTCGGGCTTCTCCGAGTCGAGCCGTCCGACCTCCGCTTCGTATACTCGAGCGGGCAGGAGAGGGTGAGTCTCCTGTTCGTGACGTTTTGTTCGTCGTTATTTGGAAAAGGTCTAACCCCCCCCCTTTTATGATTCTACAGGCCGTCCTTCTTTGGGTGAGGGTTCGGATGCTAGCACTCCATCTCATGATAAGTTATCTCGTAGATCAAGGAGTCGCCGAAACGGGAAGGACCCTATGGATTTGGCAAAAAGGGTGGGGGACGGGAGTCTAAGTGACGCACTCTTTTTTGCCATGTGTGATTCTCCTCTCCCTTCCCCGGTTATCCCTCCGAACTCCGGGGCATGCGATGCGGCCGCAGAGACAAGGGGGGTCCCTTCTTCTCCGGTTGTTCAGGGAGCTTACCCGGTCTCGTCCAGGGAGCCGACTTTGCGCGGTCCTCGCCTGAATGGTTCGAGGAGACCGAATGATCAGAATGTGGGTGGGAGCCTTTCCCCCGCACCGAAGCGTCAGAGGATCGACACGGAGGTGAGCTTGAGTAGTTCGAGCGAGGGTGTTGGGGCGCCCGGGAGTGCGGCCTGTTTATTAAGGCGCTTCGGACCCGCGGGCGCTCGGCTTCCGGTCGTTGGGGACATGGTCCTTTGTGATTTGTACACCAGGATGGCGGAAGCCACCGGGAAGGTATCGATTGTAGTTCTTTGTTCTCGCCTTTCTTTTTGTGCGAGAGACTTTAAAATTTGTGTGCTTATGTAGTTCCTGGAGGCTACGAACGGAATTGTGGCCCAGTCCGAGCGCGAGCTTCGCGAGAGGTTGCGAGTAGGCGAGCTCGAGGCTGCCAGGAGATCAGTCCGCATTTTGACCGCGGAGCTGCAGGATTCCTTGGCTCGAGAGGAGGAGCTTGGGAGGAAATTGGCTAGGTACGAGGGAATAGAAGCTCAGTTATTGGTTCTCGAGAATCGTGAGGATGATCTCTCTCAGAGGCTTCGGGCGGCTGAAGGTCGGACGCTGTCCGCCGAAGAAGCGAGTCGAGTTGCAACAGCGCGAGCCGCTCAAGATCGAGCCGACCTAGAGAGAGTCCTCGTGGGGAGGGACTTTGACATAAAGGTCGCGTCTCACGAGACGAGGAAGAAGATGAGCGGGGAGTACTTGGAAATCCTTAAAGAGGTCAAGGAGAAAAGCGAAAAGTGAAAGCTTGAAACCAATGCTGAGATTCGCCTCCAAGAAACCCTGGCCAATATCGAACTCATCGCGGAGTTTGCTTCCGGCGAGCTTGACCTGACTCGGGAAGTGCTGAGGTTAGCCGACCAAAAGAGGACGGCCATGGAAGAGATGAGCGCCGCAGCGGTCTCTGATTTTAGTGTTGGTAAGTTAAACTTGCCGACCGTGTCGAGCGACTCGGTTACTTTGGCGCATGCTCCGCTGCCGGCTGCTTCCCGTCCTGATCAGTACGGATCGAATCTCCCGACTGGGGTTGCCTCTACCGGTGATCAGGCGGAGGGTGGAGACGAGGCTTCCTCGCGCTCGCGGCAATTTTGATTGCTCTGTTGTTGCCCGAAGGGGCTTTTGATTTTTTTTTTTAACATCTATTTGCCCGAGGGGGCTTTGTTTTATTTTGGTGTTGGAACTCGAGGACATTGTGTCCTCTTTTCATTGACTCTCTTTTTGAGTCTTTTATGCCTTAGCATAGACTTTACTGTTTTAGCACCTTAGCGCGAAGTCGTTCGTACTCGAGTTCGAGTTCTTTCGTAATGTGCAGTATGAGTTTGATGTTTGATGATAAATCGGGGTTGACTTACAAAGATTCGTTGTGCGCGGAGGCCTTTTCGTGTGATCGGTTGCCTCAACTTCGACATTTTCGCTTAAAGGGAGAGGGTGGCCCTCTAATTCTTCCGAGCTGTATAAGGTTGGGAGAATTTTAGGTTTGCGGGAGGTTGTTTCGGAAGGGATAATTTCATATCGCTTGTTTGTGGAGGGATAATTTCATATCACTTGATTTTTGAAGAGATAATTTCATATCGCTTGATTTTTGAAGAGATAATTTCATATCGCTTTTTGAGAATGTAATGGTGAGGTATTTCGCAATGACTCTAACTTTTACGACAGAAAGATGCATTGGATTGAGAGACTTATTTTGATTTCACAAAGATAAGCTAGTATGACTTCGTCAGAAGTTGTTGAGCTCGATAAGAGCTTTATGTTTGGGGGGGTGGCTGCGCTCGAAGTCGAGCTGCCTACGTACCCTTTTAAGGGGATCAAGCCATTTCGTAGTTCGATTATGTTGTCGTACTCCTAGTGGAAGTACTTTTGAGGTTGATGATGTTCCAAGGTCGTAGTTCAGGTTTCTGGGTTTCCACCGACTTGAGTCGGTAGACCCCGTCCTTTACAACGTCGGTGACCTGGTAGGGACCTTCCCACTTTGCTCCTAACTTCCCAGCGTGTTCTTCCTTTTTATGGTCGAACACTTTCTGTAAGACAAGCTCTCCTACTTGAAACCTTCGAGTTTTGATCTTAGAATCATAGTAACGAGCTGCGGCTTGTTGGTAGTTCTGGATTCGAGCTAGTGCGAGGTTCCTCCTTTCGTCGGCGAGATCGAGCTCGTCAATTATCATCTTGTTATTGAGTTCCTCTTGTCGTGGACATTCTTCTTTGCGGATGCTTGACACGAGGATTTCGGCTGGTACTACCACCTCGATCCCGTAAGCCAGCGAGAAGGGAGTCTCGCCGGTAGATTTGCGGGGGGTAGTCCGGTAGGCCCAGAGTACAGCTGGGAGCTCGTCGCTCCAGCTCGTTTTGCACTCATTGAGTCTTTTCTTGAGGCTATTCATGATTGCCTTGTTGGCCGCTTCTGCCAGCCCATTCCCTTGGGGGTAGCGTGGCGTTGAGTAAGTCAGCTTTATGTTCCACGTTCTACAGAACTCCTTGAAGGCGTTTGATATGAACTGGGAAACATTATCAGTGATGATCTCGTGGGGTAGTCCGTGCCGGCAAACGATGTTTCGCCAGACGAACTCCTTGACGTGAACGTCTTTGACTTTTTGGTACGACTCTGCTTCAATCCATTTGGTGAAGTAGTCTGTCATTACCAATAAGTGTGTGGCTTTCTTTTTGCCAGATGCGACTAGGGGCCCCACGATGTCCATTCCCCATCGCATGAATGGGTATGGCGATGAGATGGAGGAGAGTTTCTCCGATGCTTGGTGGATAATCGGGGCGTGCTTTTGGCATTTATCGCACTTGTTGGAGAAGGACTCGCATTCGGTGGCCATTGTCGGCCAAAAATAGCCTTGCCTTTTGATTCGCACGGCCAATGCTCGTCCTCCGGAATGGCTTCCGCAGGATCCGTCGTGTGCTTGTGTAATCACGGCTAGGGCTTACTTTTTGTTAAGGCATTTAAGGTAAGGTCCGGAGAGATTCCTTTTGAAGAGCTCTCCTTGTGTGACGCAGTACCTTGCACTTTGTGTTTTGAGTTTCCGTGCCTCCCATTTGTCGTCGGGAACTTTGCCATTTGTAATGTATCGAATGATCGGAGTTCTCCAATCTTCGTCATTGTTAGGCTCGGGTCCTTGACTAGTGGATGCGGCTTGGATCGGTCCGTCGGGGACGTTCGCGACGTACACGGCGTTTCTTGGATCGAGGTCATCATCAATCTCGATGATGTCGCGACTGGTGTCCTCGGGACATTCTTTGTGCTTGACATCGTCCTTTATGGCGGGCCCGTCTCCTTTAAAGGACAGAGCTTTCAGGGCTATGTCGATGCTCGGTTTTTCGATCCCCTCGACCGGTATGATCCTTTTGAGGTTAGGATCTGATGTCGACGCTAATGCGGCTAGGGCATCGGCTGCGGTGTTTTCCCCTCGCAGGATTCGCGTTAGATCAAAGAATTCGATCTGTTCGGCGATCGTGTGGACTACCCGTAGGTATGCTTCCATCCGTTCGTCTTTGGCCTCGTATTCGCCATGATACTGGCTCGTGACCAATTGGGAATCGCTGAAGGCGTCAACTTCCCGGGCTCCTATTGCTATCGCTAGTTTGAGCCCGGCTATTAACGCTTCGTATTCGGATTCGTTATTTGATGCGGCGAAGCCCAGTCTGAACGATTGTTCTAGTACTTTGCCCGTTGGGGAGACCAGTTTTACTCCGACTCCGGATCCTTGCCTCGAGAAAGCTCCATCGACATAGAGTTTCCATCTTTGGGCCGAGGTCGGGTCGAGTTCGATGGTCGGAGGGAGCTCGATTATGAAATCTGCCAGTACTTGTGCTTTTAGGCACGTTCGAGCTTTGTATTCTATGTCGTACTCGCTAAGTTCGATAGCCCATTTGACCAATCGACCTGACTGGCTTGGACTGTGAAGGATGGTTCTCAGTGGCTGAGAGGTCATCACTATGATCGAGTGTGATTGAAAGTATGGTCGGAGTTTCCGAGCTGATGTCACTAGCGCTAGGGCGAGTTTTTCCATGGCGGGGTATCTGGTTTCAGCGTCGATTAAGGTCTTACTGATGTAATACACCGGCCGTTGTTCGTTCTGTTCTTCACAAACCAGGACTCCACTTACTGCTGCCGTGGAAACAGCTAGGTAGAGGTAGAGGGGTTCCCCTTCTACTGGTTTCGCCAGTATAGGTGGTTCGCTTAGGTAAGCTTTGAGCTGAGTGAACGCTTCTTCTCACTTTTCGTCCCAGAGGAACTTTTTGTTCGCTTTGAGTAAGTGATAGAAGGGCATACATTTATCAGTCGACCTCGAGATGAAACGGTTCAGAGCAGCTATTTTGCCACTCAGGCGCTGGACTTCTCGTGTTGTTCTGGGAGATTTCATCTCTATGAATGTTGCGATCTGTTTGAGGTTCGCTTCGATCCCTCTTTCGGTTACTAGGTATCCTAGGAATTCTCCTGAGGGGACCCCGAAGGTACACTTTTCTGGGTTGAATTTCATCCCGTATTTATTGAGAATGATAAAACATTCTTTTAGTTGTGGGATGTGATCCTCATACCTTGAAGATTTGACCAGCATATCGTCGATGTAGACTTCCATAGTTTTGCCTAGGAGTCCTGAAAACATCTTGTTGACGAGGCGTTGGTAAGTCGCTCCTGCGTTTTTTAGTCCGAAGGGCATGACTTTGTAGCAGTACGTGCCTCGATCAGTTATGAACGAAGTCTTTTCTTGGTCCTCGGGGTTCATTAATATTTGATTGTACCCCGAGAAAGCGTCCATGAAGGATAGTAGCTGGTGTCCGGCGGTGGCTTCGACCAGCCGGTCGATGTGTGGGAGTGGGAAGCTGTCCTTTGGACACGCTTTATTGAGATCCGTGAAATCTACACAGACTCTCCACTTCCCGTTCTTTTTCTTAACCACTACAGGGTTCGCAAGCCAGTCGGGGTATTTGACCTCTCTGATCGATCCGATTTTTAATAATCGATTGACCTCGTCATTGACGGCTTGAGCTCGTTCCGGACCTAGTTTTCGACGTTTCTGTCTTACCGGTTTGTAGGTTGGGTCGACATTCAGCTCGTGGCTGGTAACGTCGATGTTGATCCCTTTCATGTCTGCTGAAGACCAGGCAAAGGAGTCGACGTTTTGTTTAAGGAAAGAGACCAGTTCGTCTTTGACTGGCTCTGATAGGTCGATTCCAATGCCAACGAGTCTTTCGGGATGAGCATCATCTATGCAAACTTGGACCGTGAGGTCCTTCGGAGGTCCTATTTGACTCGGGTCATTCGACCTTTTGGTCTGCATGGTGGCGAGCTCGTCCCCTTTATGTAATTGTTACGCAGGGGATTTCTCAATCTGCTTGTATCCATTCATGTAGCAATGGCGGGAAATCTTTTGACTTCCGTACACGGTTTTTACCCCTTTAGGAGTCGGGAATTTTACGCATTGATGGTAGGTCGATGCTACCGCTTTCATGTCGTATATCCATGGTCGACCTAGAATAGCGTTATAAGGAGCTGGCCGATCCACTATGACGAACTCTGTCACTCTTCGGACTCCTCCGGCTATCACCGGGGCGAAGACAGAGCCCATCGAGTGCGTTGTTTCGCCAGCGAACTCTACTAGTGGTGTCTTTCCTTCCACGATCTCGGAGTCGTTGAAGTCCATCTTTTTGAACGCATCGTAAAAGAGGACATCCACCGAACTTCCCGTGTCGATCATTATCCTTGAGAGTTTGACATCTCCCACTACTAGACAAACGAGGAGAGCGTCGTCGTGTGGTTTGTTGAGATTGCTTGTCTCGCTCTCGTGGAAAATGATCTCGTGGTCTGGACCTATCATTGGGATTTTCCCCCCTTTGTCAGTTTCGACTCTTCTTTGAAGAGCTTTGATTGAATTGACCGAGTCTCGGCAAATCTTGGAGCCACCAAAGATTAAGTCGATTCGTTTAGGGGGTATAGCCCGTACCCCCACCCCCCCCCCCCCCCCCCCGCAGAGACGAGGGAGATTGATTCGTGAGCGTAAATTCTTAACGGGAGCCGGAGGTTGGGATAATGCCAAACCTTCCGGGGTGCCGCTCAGGCTGAGCTCGCCGAGAATAAACTCAACTCGCTTCCGTGACCCCTGAGGGAGTGTTTCGGGAGATTCCGTCTCCTTTGTCCGTTCTCTTTTATTTTGAGAAGGCCTCTTGGTGTTCGATTCTTTGGTCAGTTTACTTTCCTTTTTGTCGGATGGAGTTTCTTCCTCGACTTTGGAATCTTGTTTGCTTTCGGACTCTCGCTATTGAGCCTCGGCTTTAGCTCGAGTATAGCAATCTTCGGTCGAGTGTCCTCTTTTGTTGTGAAATTCACAGAATTTCTCCTTGTCAAACTCGAATTTCTTCGAGCTCTTCGGGCTCTCGACCGCATTGACGTTCCCTGATTTATCTGAATCCTTTTTTGAGTTCGAGTTCTGCGAGCCCGAAGGGTTTTTATCTTTTCGGTGCTTTTCTCTGAGGGTCATGGTTTCGTCCTCGAGGCGAGCGAAGGCCGATGCGCGATGAAGGGCGTCATCGAGTGTTTGAGGTTCGCGGACTGGTATTTCCTCGCGGAATCTGGTTGAATACCATAGTCCACGTCGCAGTGCTTCTATAGCTACTTCGTCTCGTGGGTTTGCGATTTTGGATTTTATTTCTTTAAATCGGTCGATGTACGAGCGAAGCGATTCATCGGGTTTTTGGGAGACGCCAAATAGAGCTGCCTCGGTAGTCTTTTCCTCGATAAAGATAGAGTATTGTTTGAGGAAAGCCATCATGAACTGGGTGAAGTTGTCGATCGATCTTTCTTCCAGTCCGGCAAACCATTCTAGGGCGGAGCCCGATAGGTTTTCGGCGAAGAGCCTGCAGAAAGCCGGCTCTCTCCTCGTCGGTAAGGTATACCCTTGCCATCGCTAGTCGGAATGCCTTGATATGGGCTTTGGGGTCCGATTTCCCAGAGAATTCCGGAAATTTAGTTTTCTTGATTTCTCGGATTCTTGCGAAGGCGATCCGGTCTGTGAACTGCGTTTGTCGCATTTCTTCGATCACTCGATCGATGTCGAGCGCCGCGCTTGTCGCCATGTGAACTTTGGAGCTCAGACTGACGAACTGAGCCTTAGTTTGTTCAATATACTGTCTAAGCATGTCGTGGTCGTCGCCAGTGGTAGGCGCGAACTGGGCTTGTGCTTGATTGGACATTTGTCCAGGGAAAGCTGGGTCGAGGAGATCGATTGCTGGAAACGATCCCATCTGGTCGACCTGCGGCGTTCGAAACTGTACCGTGTTTGACCCGTTTACGGGTCCTGAGCTCGAGGCGAAAGCAGAGCCTCCTAGTTGCCTCGGCCGGATATTCGAACTACTCGGGAAAGGTGGTGGCCCGGGTAGTGGTCGACTTCCCGATCCGGTTGGATCTGTGATCGTTGAATTTGAACCGAATGGGGTTGGAGTCGCGATGGGCGTCATTATAGGGCGAAAGCCGCTATTCGACGTACCGGCGAAATTCCCCGACGTTCCCGGTGGAGTTACCACCTGGGAGAAGTCCAAACGTGTACACAAGTTCGTGGATCGTGTGTTGATCTACCCCTCTGGTTTTGGCTAGCGAGCTCTTCAAGACGGGCGTTAATGCGCCTTTCCTGTTCATCGAGCTGCGCGGCCAGAGAGCGGTTCACAATCTCTTGGGCCCGTGCGCTCGCCTCGTTGTTTCTCGTTCGGTTTACCAACAGGCTTAACATCGAACGGATTTCAGCGAGATCATCCGGGCTTTGTCGCTGCAGAGCAGAGGGCAGTGGCGAATTGGGTCTGGTTGTTCCAGATCCGCCTCCAGGGGTGGGAATCGAATCGTTTCTCATCCACACCCAATTTCTGCTCGGATCGTTAGTTCCTGACAAAATATTTGTCGGAGTCTGGCTCGTCGCGATTGTTTGGGCGACTGAGCCGGCCGGTGCCGAGGTCGTGGAGACTGAGGCGGAGCTCGTCAACACGCCATCGGTCTGACCCATGATTCTTACCCCGGTGGTGTTCTGAGGAACGTTGTCGACCGTTTGAGGGTGGTCAACCGGTGGTGTGGCGCTGGGAGAGCCAGATTGGTCGGGATTCATCTCGATCTATCGGATCTAAGATCTGATTCTTAAGACACAAAAAACTATAGATAGTCCCCACAGTCGGCGCCAAATGTGAGATCTGGGATTCACACTAAGAATTTGTAGTCGTAGATTTGGACTTCAGGATATAGAAATGGTATAGTTTCCTATGAATCAAAGACTTTATTGAGATTGATCGTCGAGATAGAACGAACACAATCGAAAAGAGAGTACAAAGTTTGATGATCGAGCTATCTAGTCGAAGTGTTCTCAGTTAGGGTCGGAATGTCTTGAATGGATCACCACTTCTTCTTTAAATAGGCTCGACTCTGATCTCTGTGTTCCGATATTTCGGCCTCTCCTTCGTAACGATCCCCGTGATTCTCGCGGATCAGTTGAACTGGAAAAGACCGAGTCGCTCTATCTCTACGTTGTCTCCTGCCGAGCTCGAGCTCGATCGCCTCTTACTTCGGCATCGCTTGGGCCTCGTCAAAGCGTCATTCGTTTGGGCCCAACAAATGAATCGGCTTGTCTCTTCGTCTTTGATCCTGGAACGGACTCATAGATGTGGGCCTTTGTCTTATTTGTTAATGGTCCGGATTTCCTAGAGGGAAATCCAGTACCAACACTAAATAGAAACTAAAATCTATATTCTCCAGGTTTTTCCTATTGATTTGCTGCCGTGAGTGCTTTTTTTAACAATTTTTTTTTTAATTTGTTTTGCTAATTATAGATCCCATTTATTTCTATTTATGAGACACTTCACACCTTCATTTCTTACCATCTCTCATCAATGCATACCCAGACAAAAAAATTACGTTGCAAATCCCATTAAAAATTTTTGAAGTAAGATTAATTAATAAATTTTATGCTATTGTATCAATTTTTTCTATCATTTTTATTTAAATTAATTGAATTTGTTAATTATAAGTATTATACATATATTATGTTGCTTTATATTTTATAATTGTAGCTATTAATTATTTTTATAATATTTTGGCACATAATATATATTTATATATATACTTATCACATTATAATTTATTTTTTTTTCGTTTTATACATCTAATATATTTATTACATTCTAATATTTTTTGTACATAATTTTTTTTTTTCGTTTCTTACCCCATATCGAGGGGAAAGGTATCATCCTAACCAATATAATGGAGCTAGTCCGCCTAGTAACTATAAAGAACTGTTTAACAAGCGACATTTTTCGTTATGATCTATCATAGAACGTACTTTTGGTGTATGGAAGGCAAAATGGTGGGTTCTAAGAGAAAAACCAAGATATGCCATACATGTTCAATGCAGAGTTATTATAGCAACGATGGCGCTACACAATTTCATCAGGTTATCAAAATTACGAGATGTTGATTTTGATTCAAACCACATAGCTACTAATGTGGTTGAAGAAGATTGAGATGAAGAACCCAATAATGCTCCGATGCAATATATGGAAGGGATTCGAGATAAAATTGCCAAATCATTATGGAATTCACGTTGATTTTAGTTTGTATTTGTTGTCTTTTCCTTAGAATAATTTTATGTGCATTTTTTAAATAAGTTTTGTAATAGTTATTATTTTTAAATAATATTTCTTAATAATAAATTTAGATTTTAGTTTTGCAAATTCAGCATTATAAATAAAACTAAAAATATTAAAAATCCAAAATCCAAAAACTAAATAACTCAACATTCAATTTTCTTAAAAACTAAAAATCTACAGAAAAATCAAAAACCAAAAACTCAAAAACCAAATCTAAAAATTAAAAACTAAAATCCAAAAACTAAAAAAACAAAATCCAGAAACTACTTAAACATTCATGGCCATAGCACTTTTTTGGTCAAAATAGCACATCTTTAATATGGAGAGGTCACAAATGCCTATTTTGGATACAAATGATTCATATTCAATATGACCTAAATCCTTGATAATTAGATCCAAAATTATTGTTTTGCAGAGACATACCAAGTAACGAGGATGCCATGTTGAATGGCTTGACAAATAAAATGATAAATTAGCAGCAAGATAAAATACAGTTTTTCTTTCACAATTCAGAGGTATTTTTGGGTAGAGTGACAATACCAAAACACAATAGAAATGTTTTGAACCAAATGTTGTATATAAGAGCTTTATATTCAGCGTTGGTTGACGAAATAAAAACAGTTTTTGTTGGGATAGTGTCCTGAAATCACACTTGTACTCACTCCTGATGATAGTTGTGTGTCGAGATCAGACATTCGTATAATACTGGGCGGTTGCAATGTTTTGCTAGAAGCCTCTTGCAATTTGTAAGTTGTAGACTTACTGCCAGTATTATATGATCCTATAGGGTCACACACCTAAGCAAACTGGAAGCTAATATATGGGAATGATCATTATGGTAATGATCAGGTTAATGTGTATTGGATACACATTAATATAGAGAAAATGGTGTTGTGTCGATCGACACAGTATGTGTGTCGGTCGACACAGTTCGGGTGTCGAAACAGGCTTTTCGATTTTATGACTCAAAAGAGTCTGGCCCGTTAAGTGTGATTCTAGGTCGAATAAAACATGAATGTTTCGACCAAGAACAGCAGTCGTTGAGTTTTTCTCTGAGAGAAAAGCAGAAACACCAGAAACTCTCAGATCCCATAGATCCGGCACTAGCATCCCGTTTTCCATCTTGTGTGCGTGTGTATCTGGTAGAGGCAAGGCGTCTGCGTTGCTCACTGATCTCGTTCACCAATTCATTCCGCTGCCAGTTCAAGGTAAGAACGAGGTTGGTAAATTCAATATAACGAACCCTAGATCCTAAGAGATCCAACAGTGGTATCAGAGCATGGTAGGGTTTAGTCTATTGAATCTGAGGCTTTTAAAATCGAATACTGATGAATTTGATTAGTTAATTGCCTGCCAAATCGTGTTTTATAGAAGTTAATCTCGGATTAAAGTTTCTGTTGAAAACGACGAACTACTGTTGTCGCACTGTGTCGATCGACAATAAGCTTGTGTCGGTCGACACACCGCGAAACGTATAATAAAATTTTAGGGTTTGTCGCAGAGTGTCGATCGACGCAAAGCGTGTGTCGGTCGACACAGAGCGAAAACTCGTAAATAATTCTAGGGTTTCGATCTGAGATCGAGTACCTGTATTCCTGCTGTGTCGATCGACACACTGGGTGTGTCGGTCGACACAGGCAATGCGATTAGATAGATCGGTTCAATTGGATTGAACCGGTTATCTCGCTCGGTTAATTTTAATTAACCAATTGGTTCTGGTTTGGTAATGTCGATCGACACAGAGTTGTGTGACGATCGACATGGACCGTTAAACTGAACCGGTTCAATTAGATTGAATCGGTTAAGGAAATTCGATCCGGTTTGACCGGTTATCGAAGACCGGTTTAAATTGTGTTGTATCGACTGATGCCAATGGTTGGCGTCGATCGACACACCATTCGCAAATGTGCTGGTTGGACCACAAAATTTGCAGATACCAGACCAAATTTAATCCCAAAGTTCTAGATGAACCTAAACTTAATAAAATTGAATGTTTTTATTAACTGAATAATTTCTTGGATGTATATTGGATATGCATCAAGATTAAATATATTCTAAACCTATCTAATACACAGAAAATGTGTGTTAGATCGAAGCTTAGTTATTCAATATGGTCAACTGTCAAGACTCGTTTCGTTGTTGGATAGTCTTGCCAAGAGCTTGGTATCCACAATTACGTGAGTAAGGCAGATAGTAGCGTTGATGGTCTTGCAGTGCTTGACATCTACAATTACGTGACCTAAGAGATTGAATTACTAATCTTTTAAAGTTCCATTTCCTCAACTAAATATCAAGTGATCTTGATGTCTTGCCCAAATCTTGTCTACTTTCAAGACTTGTTTCATTGTTAGATAGTCTTGGAGTCCTTGGTATCCACAGTGACGTGAGTAAGGCAGGTGATCATTGATAGACTTGCAGTGCGACTGTCAATGATCACTAGACAGAAGAGATTGGTTTACTTGACTGGGCTATCAGAAGTTCTGGGCCCAGAGACGTCAGAGTGGATGAGACATGGATTGTCTCATCTACGACCAAGAGTTGTACTGAGTACAATTAGCAATGGTTTGCTTACCTAGATTACTAAACTCTGGGTAATGACGAGTCGTCCACTCAGATTTTAGTGATGTATGGATCTTGGATTATTATATTCATAGAGGAAACGTTGTTTGAATATAATGCGAGTTTTCTTATTGGATAAGATTCCTCATTTCCTGAAATCATAATTAAAATTTTCTTTGATTAAAATTTTCAGCCTATGTCTAAAACTACCTTCTCGTTACGACCTGACCTTGAGAAGGACAAGTTAAATGGGTCAAATTTCCTGAATTGGTATCGCAATTTGAGATTAATCCTCAAGCAGGAGAGTAAGGACTATGTCCTTGAGAAAGCTCTTCCAGAAAGGCTTGGGGCCAATCGCTCGAATGCAGTATATAATGCTTGGAATAAGCATTATATTGATGTGGTAGATGTGCGTGGTCTGATGTTGGCTACCATGAACTCGGACTTGAAGAGTCAATACGAGAACATGGAGTCGCCAATAGAGATGATCACCAGCCTGAAACTGAATTTTCAGGATCTGGCACGAGTTGAGAGATTCCAGATGGTGAAGTCTCTCACTGGGTGCAGACTACCAGAGGATGTTCCAGTGAGTCCTCATGTCATTAAAATGATTGGTTACATTGATAACCTGGGGAAACTGGAATGTCCTGTCAGCTTAGAGTTGGCCACTGACATCATTCTGAAGTCACTGCCGTCTAGTTATGATAAGTTTATCAAAAGCTATATCAAGAATAACTTGACGAAGACGTTGACTGAGCTGCATGGGATGCTCAAAACAGCAGAGCAAGACATCATAAAGGGTAAAAGATTTGAGAAATCTTGTGTTGACAAGGGTAGAGACAGGGCCGTCCAGATTTGGAATCAGGATAAGCATGTGTCATCTTATAAGCCCAAGTCCGGCCCATATGGTGTTAGAAAAGGCTTCTACTGTGATGAATATGGGCATTGGAAGAGAGATTGCATTAAATTCTTGGAAGATTCACAAGAGATGAAGGAGATGTGTGGTACTTCTTCTTCAGGTATTGTGTTATTAATTCAAGTTCTACATATGTATTGGATACTAGTTGTGGTACTGATATTTTGGAAATATGCAGGGCCTAAGCAACGGTAGAACATTGAGGAAAGGACAAGTGGAACTGCGTGTCTGGTATGGAGCAATGGTTGCTACATAAGCCGTAGAGATTCTCCACTTGTAGGAGCCTTTCAAGCTTGGTTTTGAATTAAGTAATTGCTACTATGTATCTGCTTCGTGCAGAGATGTCTTTCATTTTCTTGTAAAGAATTTGGATGTTTTTCATTCTGATAAAAGACAAGTGTTGCTCTTTTGATCTTAATCAAATATTATATGGTAGCACCCCTTTTGATAAATGGGTTTTATATTTCAAACCAACATACGCTTAAATATAACATAAATATCAAACGATTTAAGTCTGATGACTTGAACTCGATTTTCCTTAAGCATAGTCATATTGACCAAATAGAGTGAAGCGGCCTCAGAAGTTCCATAGTTATGGGCTTCAGGTTCATTTGATTGTAAATCAATTGAGACATGAATTCTGCTTGCTGGGCCAAATGACTAAGGCTTCTTTAGCAGAGCTAAAGAAACAGGGCCAGAGGCTCGTTGGGCCCTTACACATACTGATGTATGCGGCCCGATGAGCATTAGTGCCAAAGGAAAACTTCAATACTTCATTGACTTATTGATGGCTTCAGTAAGTATGAATGTGTTCATTTGATGTGACACGAGTCAGAATCCTTTGGAATGATCAAAGGAGTTTCAGAATGAAGTATAGAACCGATTTGACAGAAGTATTAAGATCCTCGATTAGATCGCGGAGGAAAATACTTGAGTCAAGAATTGGGTGATCATCTAAGTGAGTGTGAAGTCATTTCACAGCTCATTTCTCCTGAAAACCTTAAATGGTGTTTCTGAGAGAATGAATCGGATCTTATTGGATATGCTCCGATTAATGATGAGTCACATGAATCTTCCATTATTCTTTTTAAAATACGCTCTAAAATGAACATGTTTACGCTAAATAAGTTTTCTATCAGAATCAGTGAAAAACACCACATTGGATGTGGACTGGGTGATTTCCAAATATGTTTTTCTGATTAATTGGGATTGCAAGGTTTGTGTGAGGCAGTTGTCAACAAAAAAACTTGAATCCAAATCTGATAGGTGATGCTTCGCTGGTTGTCCTAGGGAAACTGAGGCTTAGTACTTTTGCAGCCAATCCGAGAACAAAGTTTTGTTGTTCGGAACTCTGTTTTTCCAAGAAGAACAGTGGGAGTAAAAGTACAGCTCGAAGAAATTCTAGAAACACAGGAGGCTGTTCAACCTGTTGAGGGAGAGCAGCGGTTGGATCTACAGAGTGCTGTAGGATCGACACCTGTGGAGCCTGAAATTCGCTGATCCTAATGGATCCGTCACTAACTCGAGAGTGATTTCTCGTAGCCAATTGCCGTGATCTGATGATCTTTGAAAAGTGACGAGCATGCGAAATTCAAGGAAGCGATGGTGAGCCCCAACTCCGAAAAATAGGCTGGGTATGCATGTTAGCTTCACCGATCTATTCATAGATTGAAGCAAACATCTTGGAGTTGGAATCTGCGTTCTGTCAAAACGGTCAAAGGTTTTTGACTCGATCAGGAACGAATAGAAACCGTGCGTTTACAAGTAAACTAGTGGGAGCGTAGTTGCAATTCTCAAACTGTATGTTTAGAACGTACTTAATCTCATAAACGACGTTCCGATGCTAAAAGTCTTGTCAAGATTTGGATCGGAAGTCAACCTTAACGATGGACATGGGAGAAGCCGCGTAAGCTCTTGGAATATGGATCCATTGAGATGGATCAGAAGAGCTAATTGGATCGTGTCAGAATCCTTATGATTATAAGATACTGAACAGTTCCAATATGCATGATTCCAAGAATGGCTTCACACCAAAGGTCTTATGGCAATGATCTTAGCAAGATGAAGTGTCTTGGACACTGGCTGAGCTAGTGTCTATGAGTGTGATTCCTTTTTCTTATGCAATAGAATCCATCATGAATGCCATATTATGCGCTCGTCTAAATGCAGCTGACGCATAAAGCATGACGAGAAGATACCAATTTGTTCCAGTAAGAGTCACTGGACAGTTGTAAAGGAATATCCCCAAGTGTTTGAGAAACGCTAAGGATAGGTTCTTGTACAACTGAGAAATAGACGAAACATTTATGAGTAGTTAGACGGACAAAGATGAATCCCGTTTCTCACCTGGTTATGTCATTTTGCATGTGTAACGGTATTGTCTGTTGGAAAGGTTTCCAAGCAGAGGACCGTAGAATATTGCTTATTAAAGAATAGCGGTGTGGTTTGTTGGAATGGTTCCAAGCAAGAACGCCGCAGCATCTCTCACAACCTAAGCACAAGTTGAACATTGTTGCTGTAGGTACTAGATATCTGAAGACTTGGTCTTGATTCTAGTGGGAGTTAGTTTAGTTATGATGTTCAGATAGATATGATATGGTCATGTTTATGAAAAACTGACATCAACATTATTTGACTATTGGATAATTAAATAATGGTCCCAAAATAAGTTTATGTCATATTATAGGTCATCAAGTTGAGGACTTGATCATGAAACCCTATAAGTCATAGATGACATAGATTATGTTCTGTCCCTAGTCGAGGTTGTCAAAGTGGGACAATGACAACTGCGAGAGACTAGATTGTGAGGTGACTGTTGACTAAGTTTCATGGAGTCAATGATATGAGTATCACAGTCAGTCACATAGATATATGTTGGTGAACATATGATCGGACATGACCCGCAAATGAGAAGTCTACAAGATAGTTATATATGTGTCATAAGAGGTTCTCATTACGACTATAGAGTATAGTCCTTAGACCTGAGTTCATCATGCTTCCTTGCATATGAATTGGTACACTTTGACCTTGTCAAACGTCGACCCGTAACTGGCGACTATAACGGCACTGTTCAAGTATATCATGAAGTGTGCGTTGAAATAGGGATGGAACAAGATGAGATTTGTCCCTCCTGAATAACGGGAGATAAATATCTCATGGCCTATCGAAGATTTTATGCTGAGAAAATGTGTGGCCGCACACAAACGAACTGTAGTTCAGTTGTTTGTATTGTTTAGTATAAGATCAGGAGTTAGATAAACACGATGTTGGCTTAATAAGGATGACACCAATCTTGACTTATGCCAAATCGAGATATAGAGACAAAAGGATTATAGGAATTGATGATTCCAGTACAAGTGGGAGATTGTTGGGATAGTGTCCTGAAATCACACTTGTACTCACTCCTGATGATAGTTGTGTGTCGAGATCAGACATTCGTATAATACTGGGCGGTTGCAATGTTTTGCTAGAAGCCTCTTGCAATCTGTAAGTTGTAGACTTACTGCCAGTATTATATGATCCTATAGGGTCACACACCTAAGCAAACTGGAAGCTAATATATAGGAATGATCATTATGGTAATGATCAGGTTAATGTGTATTGGATACACATTAATATAGAGAAAATGGTGTTGTGTCGATCGACACAGTATGTGTGTCGGTCGACACAGTTCGGGTGTCGAAACAGGCTTTTCGATTTTATTACTCAAAAGAGTCTGGCCCGTTAAGTGTGATTCTAGGTCGAATAAAACATGAATGTTTCGACCAAGAACAGCAGCCGTTGAGTTTTTCTCTGAGAGAAAAGCAGAAACACCAGAAACTCTAAGATCCCATAGATCCGTCACTAGCATCCCGTTTTCCAGCTTGTGTGCGTGTGTATCTGGTAGAGGCAAGGCGTCTGCGTTGCTCACTGATCTCGTTCACCAATTCATTCTGCTGCCAGTTCAAGGTAAGAACGAGGTTGGTAAATTCAATATAACGAACCCTAGATCCTAGGAGATCCAACAGTTTTATGCTTGTGAGTCTTCCATGATATTGGTGAGTTTCGAAGTTAAAAAAATTACCCAATTAGAGAGCGACGAATAACACGACAACCCACCCAATCATAGTTGCACCAAACTGTAATGGTTAGAAGGGAATCAGCCTGTAACAAAATGTCTTGACCCATATTATTTTTTGAGAAAGTGTACCACCCACGATGCAACTTCCCAATGAGCATCATTCATATGTTTCATAAATCGAGTGAAAAGATATATAACATATGAGAGGTCGGGACGAGTAGTTGCAGGAAATATTAGTCAATTGGCTATTCGAAGATAACTCGTAAGGTTAGTGATGTCTTCACAATAAACCATCGTTAAATTATGTTTCTGATCAATATGTAAAACAATCGATTTTTTCCCAAAGACTATATTTAGGTATGATGTCTAACACATATTTACGTTGACATAGATACATTTTTGCACCACTACGAGAAACTTCTATACCCAAAATATCTCCAAATACTTCATTCGTAAACAAGAGCTCAAATAAACTTTGAAAGCATGAATAAGAGTAGGAAAGGTGCCCAAGATAGCCAGATCGACGACATCGACTAGAACATGGATATGCTCGCCCGATTTTGTATAGTTGAAGAGAGAGTAGACATAGACGTTATGAGTAAAACCACAATCAATCAAGGCCGATGTAAGCTTTACAAACCAGAATCTTTGAGGATGCATACCATAACATGATATATAAAGATGACACAGTTGGGTAGGATCATCAGTGCCAAAACCAGGGGAGGGACGTTTCTTAAACACTGTCAATATCACCATGGATAAAAGTGTTATAGTCATCCATCTGATGAATATTTTAATTCTTAGATGCAATCACTTAGAGAAAGTAAGCACAATGGTCATTTTAATAGCCGGTGAAAATGTCTCCTCGAAATCTCCACCTTCAATTTGGTTGTAAGCCAAGACAACCAAGGGTGATTTATACCTTTCAAGACTGATATGTAACTGTATCAACCCACTTATATTCTTCCCCGGAGGAAGTGTTTCAACAGTTCAAGTTTGTTGATCTTCCAAAGCATCAATCTCGATACACATAGCATTCCAAAAGTGTTCATTAAGAAAAACTTAAAAGTAATGCTTCAGAATAGTTATACCTTTAATAACAATAAGATATACACAATGTGATCCTAAGAAAAAATCATATTTGACGTACTCATCAATCGAATACATTCATGAGGAAGGCAGTGGAGATGAAGTATCTGTGAAATAACTTGTTCCCCAAGTGTGCTTGTTCTCTCCATCTTCCTTAATATAAGAAGTATTTGTGAAATAACTTCAATGAGAAGGAAAAAAGAGGGAGTTAAGAGACCCTACTGGCCACTAAAAGGAAATGAGCGGTAGTGGACGTGGAGAGAGAAAGAAGACTAGAACCAAGCATCTTTGCTTAGCATGGTTCGACAAAAGAAAGGGGTCAAAAATGGATACAAATTGTACCATAATATTGAATCATAAGATAGATTTCAAGAAATGACATATCTAGCAACAACATGGTCGTGTAAATTAGAAGGTAATTACTTTGGTCGTTTACACAACCATGGTCAGGTATTGGCATAAAAAATTATGCGACTACTGATGCATGAGTTATATATGAAGTCGGATTATTAGTCGGTATAGGAGTTACTGTAGGCACCAGATAAACACGAGGTGAGTTTATTTTCATTGCAAATGAAGATAAATTTTCGTAAAAGGATTCAAAACAGAGGCAAAGGCAATATCAGTAAAATCGTTCTCGTCGATGTCAAAATCCGATGTTCCAAATGTGGACTGTAGTGCAGGTGAGAGTGTCGACAGAGAAGATGGTATATATGGTGTGTAAACGAGAACTTATCTTAAGGAAATATCACATCCCTAGAAACAGTGATCTTTCGGGTTTCTAAGTCGAAAACTCTCCATCCTTTTTTACCAAATGGTTACCCAAGAAAGATAAATAGTTTGTTATTACTTTCAAACTTATCTCCCTTAGTGTGGTGATTGTGTACATAGTATAAATACCAAAGACACTGAGAAGAGTAAGCAGATGTTGACGTTTGTATAATATTTCAAACCGTGTTTTACCACCAAGAGTAATAGCTGGTGTACATTAATCACATAATATGCAGATAAATGCATTGACCCAAAACTTCCATCGGAAGTGAGGATTGAAACCCCATATAATACATCCAACATTTATAATATGGTGGTGCTTCCGTTCTACCTTACCATTTGCAAAGGAATACTAATGCATGATGTCTCGTGTATGATGTCAGACTCTCTGAAAATTCTGTGAGACATGTGAATTCATTATCACCTCTCACATTTTCAGATGTTTTCTAAATTGTCTCTCAACCATTTTAATAAAATTCTTGAGATTGTTCGGTGCATGTATTTTGTGAGGTAGAGTAAATTTCACAGTACACGATAATAATCACCAAAAAAAGTTAAGAAATGTCGAGATTCTCACAAATCTGGAATCTGATATGGGCTCCAAAGATCATAATGAACAACTACAAAACATCTTTTCTTTTATTCAAGAATTGATAAAAATAAAAATGAGGCTTTTGGCACAAATACAAGCCACTCTCCGCTCCACCCTCTCCAATCAAAGTCATGGTAATGTGGTTGTGGATCACACACAACTTGTTAGCGATTTGGAAAACACACGCTCTATCCTGATTTAATTGCAAAAATGGAGACCTAATGACAACATAATCCATCAACATAAAACATATTCCAAAGCTTCAAATCTGAACCCAATTGTATTGTTCCTTGACGATTTGTTAGTTTGAACTGACTATTCGGTAATTTGATAGAAATTGACGGCATATCATATATCTCAGCAAATGCGTTCAAACATCATGTCATATGATTTAATGCGAATGTGTTTATAATCCAAGATCAGTTAGAAATCATATATACCATAGAGTTTGGAGTTGAAAGTTTGTTTGTGTTCTTGAAATAGAGAGGAAAGGTTCTTTCATTATGTATCACTTAGCCCGCTAAGACCGGTATGGTCTACATTAGAGTGATCATCAAGTTCATAGAGGCCGTCGGATTTGCCTCAATCAGATTCGGCGCGGTGAAAAGAGCCACTCCCACGACCTGGATTTTGATGAGAAGAGCCACGGCCTTTGCATGAATTCTTCCTTTCATTCCACCACTCAGAATATTATAATTTCTGGAAACACTTGTTTGCGAAGTGTCTATTCTTGTTGCAGTGGGTACATACCGATTACAAAGAAAATGTACGAATTAAAAGAAAGTGAGATGAATTTTGTACAGAAAAGCTAATCTCTTTAACGCGTTCTCTAAGCTGTCAACTCACAAGCTTAAACTCTTGATATGGGGTAAGGATCTGATATGCTTCATCAAAGGATGGAAGTGGATTACGAGATAGAACGTTAATTTTTCAGTACCAAACATTTTCTCATCTTGTCCCATCAAGAACTGATGTAGCATATCCTTTTCCATTTCCGTTCAAATTTCCTCCATTTTTAGTCTTTAAATAATCGGCTAAATTTCTCCATAGCTCTGTTAGCTTACCGTAATATTTAGTACTGTCAAATGGTCCGTCCAGCGCCCATTTGGGCTTGTCCAAAATGACCATTTGGTTTTGGACTGTAATTGGTCGGTCCAAAATGGGCAATGGTCCAAAAAATGTCCATGCCCAATAAAGACCATGTCCAAATGGTCATGACCATGGACGCCCATTTTACTATAATGTAAAACCGAATTTTGCGGTTTTGACCGAGAAACCAAATTTTGCGGTTTTGGCGGAAAAACCAATTTTGCGGTTTTGGCAGGAAAATGGAATTTTGCGGTTTTGGCGGGAAAATGGAATTTTGCGGTTTTGACCGGAAAACCAAATTTTGCGGTTTTGCCGGGAAAATGGAATTTTGCGGTTTTGACAGGAAAACCAAATTTTGCGGTTTTGGCGGAAAAATTCGGTTTTCCCGCCAAAATCGCAAAATTCGGTTTTCCCGCCAAAACCGCAAAATTCGGTTTTCCCGCCAAAATCGTAAAATTCGGTTTTCCCGCCAAAACCGCAAAAAATCAATTTTCCCGCCAAAACCCCAAAATTCGGTTTTCCCATCAAATCGCAAAAATCGGTTTTCCGCTAAAACCGCAAAAATTTATTTTCTCGTCAAAACCGCAAAATTTGGTTTTTCCGCCAAAACCGCAAAATTCGGTTTTCCCGCCAAGTCAAATTTATAGTTTTAGCGGAAAAAGTCAATTTTACAGATTTGACAGGAAAAGTCAATTTACGGTTTTGGCGGAAAAGTTCGATTTTACGGAAAAAACTGGTTTTTGTTTTGAAGTCGACTAAGTGGCAAAAAAATGAAAAAAAAATCTTCAAATTTTTTAACCCTAGATTTCTAATAATTTGGGCATGACCAATGCCATTTGATCTTGCCCATTTCGACCATGGACAAAATTTGTCCAAAGACCATTTAGACCATTTTGTTTTGGTCATGACCATAGCCCGTCCATAATGAATTGGACTGGACCAGACCATGGACGGACCGACCGTATGAATTGGATTGGACCAGACCCTGGACGGACCGACCGTTTGACAGCCCTAGTAATATTCTTGCAACCCAAGTCCTTTTTGATGACAGTTTATTTAACAAAATAAAATAAACTGTTTAGAATATTTTAAGATGAAATAATAAGTCGGAGTAAAAACTAAAAAACAATTTTTTTTTATTTTTTTTTTCATTTTGAACTGAAGATGGTCTAAAAGCACGAATAAACCCCAAGAACTATAAACCCAAAAACGTAGTGAAAATAATTATTTTCGATAAATTAAGAATCTATACGACAAGTCTTTCATGAGACACCCCAATTATGCTGCGTATAAGTAACTTACAGAGAGGCCAACATTTTCTTTCTGGCTACAATAACAGTTACGAAAATCCGATCATACTGTATATGGAAAGACGGAAAAAAGGAACACACATTCTAGAAGTTTCTGTGAGATTTTGAGAGTATGAACATGAGTGTTCTTGAGAGAATAAGAGTGGTGGCGCAGCTAGAGAGAAAATGGGATTCAAAACCCTTAACTTGTTTCATTTGTGGTTACAACACATATATAGTTCTTACAACACATGAATGGTTTAACCTAAAGGAGAAACAAGACAAAATAGGAGGAGACAAGGTCAGAGCAGGTCTGAGGATGCGCCAGGAGGTGAGAGAAAGGGTGTGGACCACTTGTGGTCCCCACCAGACAAAACCCTCCTTAAACCCTAACGGCTATCTCTCTATCCCAACGGCTCTCTCTCCTTCTTGTTTCTGAATTATGTTGGCGCCTTATCACTTGTGTTGTCCCCAACTTTGCACTTTGATATTGTGCAAGACTTGTGCATTCCACAAACTTAACATATTGATAATGTCATGATCAATACTCCCCCTCAAGTTCAGACTTTGGAATCACCCTAAAGACTGAACTTGGAATGATCATGGCAACACCTCATTAAAAACCTTGATGTGGAAAACCACTTGGGACAAAACCACATCAAGGGAAAAAGAGTATGCTGCTCATGAATCAGGGGAGTTCTAATCATGAATAGCCACCAGCCCTAGTTTGCCAAAGACATGAGTGCAAACCTTAAGACTAGCAGCCTTGGTGAAGATGTCTGCAAGCTGATCTTCACTCTTTGTGTAACAAGGCAGAATGGTTCCATCTTCAATCTTCTCCCTCACCTTGTGACAATCAATCTCAATGTGTTTTGTCCTCTCATGAAACACTGAATTGGTTGCAATGTGAATAGCAGCCTGGTTGTCACAATGAAAGGTGATTGGACTTGATTGCTCTATGCCAAAGTCCTTAAGCAGAGCCTTCAGCCATGTTAGCTCGGTTGCAAGCTTCCTCATTGCCCTATACTCAGCTTCAGCACTAGAACAGGATACCACCTTCTGCTTCTTTGTCTTCCAAGTTACCAAGTTGCCTCCAATGAAGGTGCAGTAGCCGGTTGTTGATCTTCTATCACTCTTATCACCAGCCCAATCTGCATCACAATAGCCAACAATCTCTGTGCTCTCATTCTTACCCATCCAAATACCTTGTTCAGTTGATCCTTTGAGATATCTGAGTATCCTCTCAATCAAACTCCAATGATACACTGTGGGTGATTGCATATGTTGGCTAACTTGATTCACAGCAAAGCATAAGTCTGGTCTTGTGAGAGTGAGGTAGATAAGCTTCCCAACCAGCCTCCTATACAATGAGACATCCTTGAACTTGACTTCATCAGATTTCTCCCCCTTTCTATTGACTTGGTAGCCATCTTCAATAGGAGTCTTTGCAATCTTGCAATCAAGCATACTTGTTTCTGTCAACAAGTCCTTAACATACTTCCTTTGGGACAGAAACAATCCATCATTGAATCTGCAAACTTCAATGCCCAAGAAGTACTTCAACTCTCCAAGGTCTTTAATATCAAAGGAACTCTTGAGGAAAGCCTTTGTGGATTGAATTCCATCATTATCACTTCCTGTGATAATCAAGTCATCCACATAAATCAGAACCACCACAACTCCTTGAGCACTTTGAAGCGTGAACAAAGTGTGATCAGATTGAGACTTCTTGAAGCCATGGTCCATGAGAGTATGACTAAGCTTATGGTACCATGCCCTTGGTGATTGCTTCAGACCATAAATTGCCCTTCTCAGCCTCAACACTTCACCATCTTTACACAAGTGCTTCAAACCTGGTGGTGGAGTCATATACACTTCCTCTTCAAGTTCACCTTGTAGAAAAGCATTCTTCACATCCATTTGCCACAGATTCCATGAGAGGTTTGTGGCTAAGCTCAATGTGACTCTTACAGTGTGAAGTTTAGCCACTGGTGCAAAGGTGTCTGTATAGTCTTCTCCATAGGTTTGAGTGAAACCCCTTGCCACTAGCCTTGCCTTGTACCTCTCTATGTCTCCATTGCTTTTATACTTGATTGTGAAGACCCATTTAGAGCTGACTGTTTTCTTCCTCTTTGGCAGCTTCTCCACAATCCAAGTGTGGTTCCTCTCCATAGCCTCTTTCTCATCCTCTACTGCATCCATCCAAACCTTGGTCCCTTCAGCCTCTTCATAAGTCTTAGGAACATGATTTAACTCAATCTTCCCAAGAAAAGCCTTGTGACTAGATGGGAGCAAGTCAATAGAACAAGTAGATTGACTAGGATGAGCTACTGCTTGGTTGTTGTAGTAGACTCTTGTCTTCATCCATTCTGATGGATCTTTCTTTTCCCTTGTGCTTCTCCTGAGTTGCTGAGCCTGTTGATCAACCACTTCCTCATTACCCACTGCCTCTTGATAAACCATCTCATCCTCATCCATATCCAAGTCCACTTGGTTCTGATCTTGAGGTAGAGTGTCTTCTTGAGCTTGAGCCGGTTCCTGAGTGTGTGTTGCTGGTTCAGTATCCTCTTGTTGAGCTTCCTGGGTAGGTGTCTCAGCCTTTTCTGGCCGTGGGGTGTCATTGCCCAAGTGATCCAACAAGTACTTCAAACTTGTAGCCAAATCAGAAGGTGATCTTGAGAGATCTTTCAAACCTTCCCAATCCTTCTTCTCATAGTAACTCTGTCCCTCAATGAACTTAACATCCCTTGAAACATAGGTCCTGTTGTTGCTTGGATCAAAACACTTGTAGCCCTTCTGAGTTGTGGAGTATCCAAGAAACATACACCTTGTGCTCTTAGCATCTAGCTTGTTCCTTTGATCTCCTGAGATATATACAAAACAAACACAACCAAACACACGTAAGTGTTCAATAAATGGTTTGGCTTTGTTCAATACCTCATATGGTGAAATGTCTTGAAGAACTCTAGTTGGGATCCTGTTGATGAGATAGCATGCTGCTAACACAGCATCTCCCCAAAATCTCTTAGGAACATTGGTGTGAAACATCATGGACCTAGCAGCTTCCATGAGGTGTCTGTTCTTCCTTTCAGCCACACCATTTTGTTGGGGAGTATGGGGACAGCTTGTTTGATGAAGGATCCCACATTTGTTCAAGTGAGCTTTGAATCTTTGGCTTGTATACTCTCCTCCATTATCTGACCTAAACACTTTGATCTTGGCATTAAACTGATTAGTAACATAGTTTTGGAAATTTAAAAATGCATCAAACACCCTATCTTTAGATGGAAGCAAAGTTACCCAAGTATATTTTGATTTTTCATCTATGAAGGTCACAAAATACTTGTTTCTATCTCTAGACAGACAAGGTGAAGTCCAAACATCAGAGTGCACAAGATCAAAACAATGTTCATAGAGAGTAGTTGATTTAGGAAAGACAGTTCTACAATGTTTGCCAAGAATACAAGCTTCACAAGTTGAATGATCAAAGCTAACATTAGGCAACATTAAGTTCAAAGCACGAGCATGAGGATGTCCTAGTCTAGCATGCCATAGGACATTTTGATTGAAAGAAAAACAGGATTTAAAAGCTAATGAATCCGAGTTGCTTGGAGAAGTGTCTTCAAGGAGGTAAAGCTCATCTTGTGTACCACCTCTTCCAATAACCTTTCCATTCTTAATATCCTGAAAACAAACATCATTAGGCCCAAAGATAACATTGCAATTCAAGTCTTTAGTGATCCTCTTAACCGACAGCAAGTTAGACTTAAACTTAGGAACATAGAATGCATCACTTTCCTTGTTAAATAATCTCAACTTTCCTGTACCAATTATAGGGATCCCTTGACCATCAGCTATAGTTACTCTTCCTAGGGCAGGTTTAATGTTCTCCAACAACTTAGCATCACTAATCATATGGTGAGAAGCTCCTGAATCTACTACCAACTTATGATCAGTTTTACTAAGCAATTTATGTGAAAATAAAGAGATACCAGAGAGTTTAGAGGCATAAGCCTTGATGAGGTCCTCAAGGTCACTCTTCTTGACATACTCAGTGGCTGTGTAGAGTGCAAGCTCCCCTCCTTGAGCTGAAGTGGAGGCTGGTTCATTCACAGCTTCTTGTGAGATGTTTGCATTTGCCCTTGAGTTCTTGAACTTGTCTGGTTTGAGGTGGGGATGAAGTACCCAACACTTCTCCTTGGAGTGGCCTTTCCTCTTGCAATGTTCACAAAATGGCGCCTTCTTCTCCTCAGGTTTGAAGCCGGCTTTGTTGGCAGTCACCAACTCCCCCTTACCTCCAAACAAACCAATGTTTCCTTCTTCCTTTTGGAGCCTTGAGCACACCTCTTCAAAATCAGGAAGTGTAGTCTCCCTTAGGATCTTCATGATGGCATCATTGTAAACCGGATTCAAGTTGAGTAGAAGGCCAAAGATCTTGTCTTGCTCCTTTCTCTCAATGAGAACCTTAGGGTTTAAAGTGCTTGGCCTTAGCATCTCAAGTTCAGACCATGCTGAAGAGAACTTCCCAAGATACTTGGTAAAGTCATGGTCTTCTTGTTTCAGCTCACTTATGGCCTTCTTAACTTCATACACCCTGCTGAGATTAGACACATCTCCATAAATCTTCTTGAGAGTATCCCACAGTGATTTTGCTGTCTCACAATGAGAATAAGCTTCAAGGATGGATGGGTCAAGAGAGTTTTGGAGAAAGCCAAGCACAAGCTGATCTTCTTGAAACCATTTAGCTTCTGCCTTTTTGGTTTCCTCTTCCTTCTTCTTGGCTTCATCTTCTTCAGTTGGTGTTTTATCCTCCAAGATGTGATCCCACAATCCTCTTCCACAAATGGCAGTCTTGATGGTCCTTTGCCATGTCCTATAGTTGATACCTTTGAGCACAACAGGGACAGCAGTAGGCCTCAAGCTTGAGCTGAGATGAGAAGAGTCTTCCATGGTGAACAGCTGATGGAGAGCGGTTGTAACTTTGAAGGACCGAGAGTGAACAAACTTTGGACCGAGAAACCTAGGGTTTTATGTGGACCGAGAGTGTGAGTAAACTGAGTGAATGAGAGCTTAGGACAAGAATAAGAGTTTTAGAGCAGAGAGGATGAAGAACTTAGAGAATAGTAGCTTAGGAACCGAGAGAATAAAGATAGAGAGAATTAGGGTTTTGGACCGAGAGTAGCTGCAGCCGAGAGAGAGTGAAGGATTAAAGAGAGAGAATCAAGAGAATGAGGAGCATTGCTCTGATACCATGTGAGATTTTGAGAGTATGAACATGAGTGTTCTTGAGAGAATAAGAGTGGTGGCGCAGCTAGAGAGAAAATGGGATTCAAAACCCTTAACTTGTTTCATTTGTGGTTACAACACATATATAGTTCTTACAACACATGAATGGTTTAACCTAAAGGAGAAACAAGACAAAATAGGAGGAGACAAGGTCAGAGCAGGTCTGAGGATGCGCCAGGAGGTGAGAGAAAGGGTGTGGACCACTTGTGGTCCCCACCAGACAAAACCCTCCTTAAACCCTAACGGCTATCTCTCTATCCCAACGGCTCTCTCTCCTTCTTGTTTCTGAATTATGTTGGCGCCTTATCACTTGTGTTGTCCCCAACTTTGCACTTTGATATTGTGCAAGACTTGTGCATTCCACAAACTTAACATATTGATAATGTCATGATCAATAGTTTCTAGAATTTCTGAAGAACAACAGAGTTGGCTAGACCAGCTTGTTCAATGGTCTGAGTAAGATCAGTCAAAGGCGTAGGTGGGAATCCCATTGTCTGAAGCTGGTAGTTAACCGGAGCTCCAGGTCGAGAGGAGTCAATGAAAGCGCGAATCTCGTTCACCGTGTGATGTTGATTGAACTTAGCCACAAGTCGGGTCCCATCCGTTAGTCTAATCTGGATCGATGTGGTCGGAGCGGTTTCATCTATTACAAGACTTGGAGATGGTGGTGGTGCTGCTAAACTGGTTTGGTTGGTTTGGACGGGAATGGCGGCTGAATCTGGAGCCACCGATGAGCTACTTCCGCTGCTGTCGTTGCTACCAGCTAGAGTCCTTCCAACACCCTGAAATGAAACTTTACGCTTCTCTCGTTCCTACAATGAGAAGAAACAAGACCGGTAATTAAGACATTGCATTTTGTGGAAGATGCAAAACATATAAGAGGACTCACTTGACATTTCTCTTCCCTTCGCATCAGATTGACATGAACAGGGGCTCTTCTATCTGCAGGCTCAAGCTCTTTTGGGCATTCAGACTTTCGAATGCTCTACAAACAGAAGAGAATAAAAAACAACTCAAACAGAAGATAACGGTTTTACATGACATTTGATTTTACCTCAAGAAAAGATGCATTCTCTGGATCATCCAACGTTCTCAAAGGACCATCGTCTATGGTGAATCCATTAGACCAGAAAATAATGTTGTGAATCACAGGCTCTGGCTGTTGAGAACCAGTTGAAACACTTTCTCCTGAAAGCAATCTCCCAGTTCCGGTGAAGCTTCTCGAACTTGAAGGAGTCTCAAGAGGTCCTTCCACAGCTCCTAGTTGTCTAGCTTGATTAAATATCTCGTCAACATCATCCTTTTTCGAAGGATCTTGAACAAGCATACCACTGCAGCAAGATTAATCAATTGTTAAAAGAAAACCATTATTAGACAGTTTCAGCCGCAAGATTTACAATAACTCGAGATTTTAAGACTCTTATTTCTACCTCAATCCAGAGTGTTATCATCAATTTTTTTATATAATTTAACAATTTATAAAAAAGTTTCAGCATAAACCCTAAATTGAGATGCTGAGCTAGATTACGAAAAATCAAGAATTTTATACTCTTCCTTCTACCTCCATCATCAAATTTTGATACAAATGAACAAATTTAAAAACTGGATAATGATAAACAATTGCGCAATCATTAATCATCATCATCTGATTTCAGATCCAAACATGATTATTTACAATAATCGCACTTATACATCACTATTACCATTTAAAACTCAATAGAAGTCGACTGAATTCAGTAGAGTGAAGGTTATTTGACGACTGACCTTTTCTCGCCGCCGGTGTAGTACTCCTGAGGTCCGTCGGAATCACTGTCGGAGTCCGGACCAGACCTTCGATTGAGATCGGAAAGAGTGCGAATTCCACCAGCTCGACTACTCGACGGCCTCGCCGGTTTCTTGTCTTTCGAAGACATTATGTTCTCTCTCCGATGCGCTAAACAGAAAACGAGAGAGATGAGAAGAATATATCGAGGAATCAAATTAAGATACTGAACGAACGCTAGAGAGACGCTCACTAGTCACTTGTTTTAACGCACTAACCTAGGCGCGTGTGATTTAATTATTCTGATTTACCAAGCAACTCACGCGCGCGCGTGGCTCTAGAAGCATAATCATGAGTTGAGTTCGAAACTCGCGACTCTTTTTGGTATTCTGGTTCCTTTGACATTTTTAGCAAGGTTCCTTTGTATGACGTTCGATCTATTTTAATTTATTTTTATTTCATTCTTATAACTACTTCCTGACAAAAAAAACTACCCGACTGTAATTTGTTTTTTTTTCCTCATTTGAACACAGAGAAATCAATTCATTAGGTTGACTGTAAATGTTACCAGGAAAAATCGGTTTAGACCAGGGCTTTTGAAAGACGTATTCCAAGTTGATTTGGCCCGGCTTGCATAGGATCTAGACCGGACCAGTGAAACCTATATTTTATGTATTTCCCGGTCAACACTCAACATCATCTTTACTCACACAACTACATAACTGGGGGATGTCAAAAAAAAAAAAAACTACATAACTGGGGATAGACCTAACACCTAGAGAAAATCAAGGTCTGCTTTAGACAAGCTTTATAAAAATGGCCCTGTCAAAACCGGACCAAACCGGATATTAGCCTACCGACATCTCTAGATAAGAGATCGCATGCTTCTTGGAAGACGATGAATGGTAATAAAGTCTCAGAATAATTCAAAAATTGGATTAAAACTCTAAAAGAAGAGGAATCATCTGTTAGGCCAACTTCTGTGTGGTCTCAAAAAGGAGTATAAGTCCACCATCGATTATAGTTATCTAGAAAAGTTCTTTTAATATCATCACCTCTTCTTCTTTGGTTCTCCTGCTCCTGCGTACTCCTTGATTAGGGCTTCAACGTCTTTCCAGAATAAACCCTCAGCAAGAACTCCATCTTTGGTGAGCCTGAGTACACACATAATAAAACAAATTAGGCTATGCAACGGATATGGCTTAAACATTGCAGAGAGAGATAGAGACCATTGAGTGACACTTTTGGTGAACTGGACTGACTTTCCAGCTGAGATAGATTTCGGATCAGCACTGTCGATGGTAAGAGTGTACTGATCAGAGAATCTGGGTAACTTGGAAGATACAATCAAACCAGTGCTGGTGAATGATCCCTGCATAATAACGATCTGTTTCTTAAAGATTTTTTCAACATAGTAGCAACTAATACTCAAATTTGAAGTCAGCAAAAATGAGCTGATAAACAAGCAATAAACATGTACGAATCATAACAAACAAATGAGAGTGTGTATGTAGTTTCCACGGAACAACCGAAAATGAATAACCTTCTAACCATATTCTCCAACTAACCAAATCATATGTTCAGTAACATTTCATCCTCTCAGACACAACTTAAATGAATGGAGTAACTTCTTCAAGCTCGAGTTATCAAGACTTGGACGAATCAAATAACGCTTTGAAAAAGTTGGGATAAGTTTCGGTGGAGTGAAAGGGAAATGTAGCTCTCCTAAAATAAAGAGTGTCAAACACTACAACACATGTGAAGCCAGCAGAAGCACAAATTCTAATTCTTAAAAAACACAAGCAAATCAATATGTAGCTCTAGTTACGAATAAGTGAATGTTATCCAATGAAATCACAGAAACTAGAGTCATTGCGTTACAGAAAAAAAAAAGAATTCAGCTCAAAGAAGCACACAGCACTGTCTAAGATTAATGCTGAAAGAAACATCATTTTCACATTAGTCAGGAAACAAACCTCAAGAGGATAAGTAAACAGTATGGCATTCTTCTCCTTAGTGTACATAATCAGCTGCATAACCGCAGTCAACACCACATACTTGCCAGAGTCAAGAACCAATCCAACATCTTGTATGATCATACATTCTTACTTATACTCAAATTCAAATGCAAACACACAAAGTGATCTTCAATTTATATACATTCAATAAATTAGAGTGGAAAAGAACTCAAATTGTCATTTTCCCAATTTCTATTATCTTCAATTTAATCTTAATCCGAAGCAATCTAGCGAATCCGAAGCAACACTATGACCCCAAAATAAAGAAAAGGATATAATCCGATGCAGCAGATCAAAAAGTCTCTGTTCTCAGGGAACTTCTTATTGTAGAACTGGGCAACAAGAGCGACCACGATGGTAATCGCCCCTAACAGCAATTTAACGTTGCTTAACCTCACATCCTCTTTGTAACCTCGGCTCGTGACGATCTACACAGAAGAGAACAATATCAGTATAAATAGAGAAATCGGGAGACAAATTTGTGTTTGTAACAGCAATTTTTGTTCTCTGCCTTACATCGGAGACGGATTCGTCGAGGATGTGCTTGACGGAGTTGTGGTCTAACAGGTTAGCCTTCTTAACGTTCTTCGTCGTAGATTCTTCGGTCTTCTTCTCGTTTTCCATTGTGGATAGTTCCGATCGACGAAATACGAAATCAGAAAGGGACTGTTCGTAAATTCTTTTGCGGAATTGCGTTAAGAGCGTAAAGACTATACGAGAGACATTCGGCCAAACGACTGTCCTAAGTTTCGATACGATGTCGTTTCATGCATAATACATATGGGCCTTTATTGGGCTTCAAAATAATTAACAAATTATCAATTATTGAAATCATAAACCAAAACGGACCACGGGCTAATAATTTCTTGAAAGGAAGAGCCACCTAAATCATAAAAGTGGGACCACTAGTGTATGATATTTTTTTTTGTTGTCTAAAACTTCATTGATCAGGTCCAATGGGCTCGGAAACATTACAAAGTAATTATTCGATTACAAGGTATGAAAAACAGGAAAAGGTTGCCCAAGAATCAGTCCAGCCAGCTCGATCGGACCGCATGACTATCACGTGTCTGGATTCGCAGACACATGTCACAAACACATAGACTCCAACATGAAATCGGGGCCGGAGAAATTTTGGGTCACCGGCATCGACGGATGACCTTAAAACCGCCGAATTACTCTGCCGACTTCATCCAGATGGAGGATATGCCAGAACGAGAACCAGATTGATAGAAATTTCACACCTCAAAATCACTGTTTGCTCCGGGGATTCTTTAGCATTGCCGGGGCCCAATATATGACCCGTTGAAATTGTTCTGAACTAGATCTAGCTCGATCGCTACACGCCACGAAAACGTGATGGGGAGACACGGCTCGGAACTGTATCCCACACAAACGAGAGGTTAAGGAGCGAAAGTGGTCTGCAGTTCCGGCAAGGAAGAGCCACCTAGATCAAATAGATTAAACAAGCAGGAAGCCCGAAAGAAAAGGGAAGAAGCATAGCGAAAAAGGTATAGACAGACATATCGCGCTTCTTCGCTTATTAGACGGCAAGAGCCGCATGCCGAAGTCATCAGAAGCGAAACAAAAGTCCGGTGAAGCACCGAAAGCCAAATTCAACGATCTCTCATCTTATATATAGGGAAACCGAAGAGAGAATCATCGAAGAAAGGAAAACAAAAATAACCCGCACCACCGACCTCGCGAAAGTTTTTAGAAAAAGGTGAGAGCACTAGAAGAGAGAAAGCTAAAAAGACAAATTATCTTCTACCACTAGTGTATGGTTATTAACTCTTATGATCCAACAAAGGAGGAAAGTTACAAAAAAGAACAAATCACCAAAGGAACCATCTTTTCATAGTAGAAAAGTTTTGGGGAAACCAAGAGTGGTGGTCGCCTGGTTGGGGTGGTAATTTGGGACGATATAATATCTCACATCGGTGGTGTTTATAGTCTTTGAGAATATATAAGTGATGTGACAATTTTTTTATTTTTGAATGTGAGTTAAGACCACACTAACATTGTATCAGAATTTATGGTTAAGCTTAAGGGGGCATTGCTAAAAAGCCCTCAAAATTGATTTTAAATAAAAATGTATATTCGGAATTTAATCAAATGCAAAATTACCTTTTTGGCCTAAGGAAATTACTACGAAGCCCTTACGACCAATAAAAAACGAAAAACGCAATTACCATTATAACATTCGCATATGTCAGACTTCTATAGAGGTCTGATAAGTTAGACTTTAATAGAAGTCTAAATGACTTATCAGACTTTTAGGAGAAGTCTGATACAAAATAAATTAGTAAATTTAAATTTAAAATTATATAAAAATATTTTGTCAAAATTTTTATATACAGAAATTAAATATATATAATTTAGTAGTAGATAAATTAAAATTTGGTAAAATTGAGTCAAATTAAACAATGTTAGTTAAGAATGTCTTCATTCAAAATACTTCAGACTTCTTCAAGAAGTCCGAAGCAAATAAATTTAGTAAATTTAAATTAAAAATAGTAAAAAAATATTTTATTAAAAATATATAGAAATTAAATATAGACGGTTGTGAAGCATATAAATTAAATTTCGTAAATTTGAATCAGATGAAAAATATATAAAGTGGTAGAGTAGTTTCTAAACCTTAGAACATGCTTTGTAATGGAACATGGTGGAACATTTTCATATAACTTACATATAACTTTAGGGTTATATTCATTGTTTACCAAATTCACATTTGAAAAACTTATCTTTGCACATGTATCTTATAATGCACATATATTAACGAATTTGATGTTTCCTAAGTATTTTGTTTAAATATTTTTGACTGTTAGGTGATAAATATTAGATTTATGGTTTCTCAGACTTCTCAGAGAAGTCTAAATTTTGGGGTTTCAGAGACTTCCGAGGAGAAATATTTAACTTGAGAAATTAAATCACAATAAATACTATTAACCAAATATACCTTAAATGGTTAAATTTGACTAATTTTATGTAATTTTAATTTACATATGTCCCAAATGCTTATTTTTAATTTATGTATCAAATTATTTTTTTATAAATTTTTAACGAGAAGTCTGAGAGATATTTAAGTTGGAAATTTAAATAAAAAAATTATAAAAAATAATTTGATACAAGTTTTTTGATACATAAATTAAAAATAAGCATTTGGGACATATGTAAATTAAAATTACATAAAAGTTGGTCAAATTTAACTATTTAAGGTATATTTGGTTCAAAATATCAAATTTTTATTTGTAGGGTTAGACTGAGAGTTTGTGAATTTTCATCCATATTGTCACATTTGCATATATTAGTTAGGTTGTGACTATATTAAACGAGTTTGATGTTTTTATAAGTTTTCTATATAATACGATGGTATCTAAGTAGTAATTAGTAGATTTAGGGTATCTCAGACTTTTATGCTAATCTGATTCACATACATGATTTGTTAGACTTAAGTCTGAATAAACTTGACCAAATAAGTTATCCTACTTGGGAATTTACCCCCATATATAAACGAAAGTTACCAACATTTGTAAAATTCATTATCAAATTTCTCTCTAAAATAGAAACACTCTCTAAAAACTCTAAAAACTCTACGGAAACCCTCCTCGCTACTGCCACCACCATCGTCATCTTCTTCATTCTTGTAATTATCTCTCCTTTTTTGTCTCTCCTGACCAGTCCCTACATCGCCGTCGTCATCTTCAAATCGCTTCTTTTTGCAATTTTTTTAGATCTATACGAAAGAATTCATTTTTCTATGTACTTTGTCTCGATCTGAACAAAAATACAGGTTTTTATATATTTCTCGTTTTAGATCCATACGGTTTTGAGTCCGAGTCATCCCCTTTTCATATGTACTTTGTCTAGATCTGAATAAAAATATAGGTTTTATATATTTCTCGTTTTAGATCCATACGGTTTTGAGTCCGAGTCTTCCCCTTTTTCATATGTCATTTCTCAGATCTAAACAAACAGATGATTGACTTTTCTCATTTTAGATCCATACGGTTTTTGAGTCCGAGTCATCCCCTTTTTCTTATGTTCTTTCTCAGATCTAACCAAACATATGGATTTTTTTTTTTGTCTTTTCTCGTTTTAGATGGATTTCATACTTTTCCCTTCTAGATCTAAACGGTATCCTCAGTCTGAATCTTTTGTCAAACAAAAGATCTAGGTATAATATGGATTTTTATGCTTGGTTGGAGACTTCTATGCTACTAATGTATTCAATACACTCAATAAGAAGTTTGAAATTTACTTGTTCTGAAGTAGACTTTATTAGAAGTCTTAAATTGGATTTGTTTTGAATTAGACACTATTAAAAGTTTGAAATTGGATTTTTTTTTTAATTAGACTCTACTAGAAGTCTGAAGTTAGACTCTGTTTACATTTGTTTTATGGTACATAGGATGGGGTGATTTAGTCACCTTCCAACGTCGAGTAGTAGTTCATACTCAAGTATCAGTTCCACAGTTCAACAACGATCCAGATCATGCAATGGATTCCCCAAGAAATGTTTTTGCGGTCTGGACCCTGTCATGCGAACATCCACTATTTCCGATAACCCGAAAAGAATATTCTTACGATGTAGTAACTGGGATGTAATTGCCTCTCTTTGTTATGTATCCAATTTTTATTTTATTTTTACTTATTCGAGCTTATATTTGGAATCCGAATAAGATTGAATATTTAAAATGTGGCTGTATAGGATGGTGGCTACCATATAATGAAGTGGTGGGATGAGGCTATAATGGAGGATTTTCACGAGTTAAATCTGAGAGTGGACCAACATGGTGAACAAATTGATTACATCTTCCTTAGTTATGCTGAAATCGAGTGTGTTACCACCTTGCACGATGACCTCAAGATAGCGCAGGCTGAGATAGCTCAATTAAAGGAGCTATTGACTGAGGAGCCATCTAACCAGACAAAGCGTGGCGTCAAGTACGAGTATCTGATGTTTGCTGGTGCTATTATTATCGTCCCGATCATCTTGAGGGCATTTGGTTTCTCGTAATATGTTAGTCCCATGTATCCTCTTTGTAGTTTCAGTCATCATCCAATTTCATTATGCGAATTGTCCTTTTTGAAACTACTAAAATACTCGGTCACCAGACTTCATATGAAGTCTAAATAATAAATACTATATTGTTCAGATTTCATACGAAGTCTGAACAATAAATACTATATTGTTTAGAATAAATACTATGTTTTCAGACTTCAAATGATGTCTGAATAATAAATATTAAAACTATCAGACTGCTTATGATGTCTAAATTAAAACTATGTTGTCAGACTACATATGATGTCTGACAATGTTAAAATGCGTGGGAGTTATTTTTTTTGTAAATTACGCGAAAAATGCACACCAATTATGTAAAAGAGAGACGAAAAATGCGCGGCAGTCATGTCTGTGGTAAAACCGTCACATATGGTAAAATCATCTCGTTTTAACTGCCCCTTATGAACCACATATAAATAGGATTTTTTATCTTTTTTTTACAATTTGCAAGGAAGGGTATAACAAAACCTATTCTATCTCAAAGCCACTGAACCGACATCTTCAACTTGTTCTGGGTATCGTTTTCAGATCTGGTTTCTCTCTGCTCCGCCGCTGACCTTCGACGGTAAGATTCATCCAATCCTCCTTTCGTGAATAAAATTAGCATAACTATTAGTAGCCAGACAGCTAATGGTGTCTGATTATCTTCATCATACTGCAAATGGAGTCTGGCTTTCAGTCCTCAGACTGAAAATGGAGTCTTACTTTTTTTTCTCGTACTTGCGCTGAACTTTTGTTTTTTTTTTTAAATTCCAGATCCCGATCTTGTTTCTCTCTTCTCCTCCGTCGTTTTCTTTCTACGGGGAGATTTATCGACTCCTCTTTATGTCAGTATACTTAAAATAGCTATTAGTAGCGAGACGACATATGGTGTCTGACTGTATTACTCAAACTGATAATGGTGTCTGGATATTCATTATGGAGTCTTACTTTTCTGGAACGTTGTTGCGATGAGCTTTCGTTTTTTTTTTTAATTCCAAATCTGGTTTCTCTCTCCTCCGCCGTTGTCCTACGACAGTAAGATTCATCGAATCTTCTCTTCGTCTATATACTTAGCATAACTATTAGTAGCCAGACGGAGTAGCTAGATGGCATAAGATGTCTGACTCTATAAGGCTGACTGCAAATGGCGTCTGGCTAGTAGTATTCATACTCTATATGAACTTTGATAATGATATGAGTGGCCCTTGTTGTTTCAACTTTTCATTATGGCAGACGTTGAATTCCCACAAAGGATGTTCACACCCGATTATGAGCCGATTCCGGATAAAAGCATACATAACTTTAGTGGTAGGAGAGATCTGATTAATGATGTTAGAGTAGCGCTGTTACCGGGAGAATGGCAACATCTCCTCGATTCAAACCTTGGGATTTTTTTTTGAGATTCCATGACCTGCACTTCAAATGGTGTTCAAGGATGGTGCATTACATGCTCTGCTTGCGGTTAGATTGCAAGAAGAAGTATGGGATTTGGTCTTTTCTCGGCGTTCAGCCAGCCAGGTTTTCCCTGAATGAGTTTCAAGCCATAACCGGACTCAACTGCGACTATGTTGAGAATCCGAAATACCATGAAGTTGAATATACCGACCAGATGAGAGTAATGTGAGAGCTTCTTGGTTTGGATTTCGAGTTAGGGCCAAGTTATTCGAAATTATTTGAAGCTTGTAAGAGATGTGCTGGTTGGGAACCACAAAAGGATATGGCTGGGCCATCTAGCCATCTATGTATCCTTCATTGAGGCTCAACACTGAACAACTTCCACAAGGGCTGACATGTCTAAGCTTCTGCTGGTTCCAGGATCGTTAAAATCCTATCCCTGGGGAAGATTCTCCTTCAAAATTCTGATAGAATCTGTGAAGGAGGCAAACAAGAAACTCGTTGATGAAAAAAATTATCAGATTGGAGGTTTTGCTGAGGTCATGAACATTTGGGTATATTGGACATGTCCCGATATGGCTACAACTTATGAAGAGCCCTTTCTGAATGCCCCAACCCGACCACTGCTGGCGTACCATGGATCAAGGAGTCAGAAGAAAGTCGACGAAACCTTACACATACATGTATTTCTTAGACTGTTTTGAAGTCTGAAATATTTTTCCCATACTGAATTTGAAGTCTGGCATTGTGTGTCAGACTAAATATGAAATATGGCATTGTTAACCAGACTGAATATGAAGTCTGATTTTGTGTATATCAGACTTCCAGAGAAGTCTGAAGTTGTGTATATAAGATTACATTTGAAGTTTGACATATTGTTCCCAGACTAAATATGATGTCGGACGTTTTGTTATTATAAATGCTTATATTCATTTTTCTATGTGACTTGTAATTTGCAATCCCGCGTCAACAACCTCGTGCTCAAGGATTATGATGACATGTTACCCGAGTAGAACAATGATGATGAAGAGTACGCCAAAGTTGAGAACATTGTGAAAGCAATGCATGGACAGCTTGGGACTGCAGCTTGGAGGTGGAGTTTTGAACACTGGAAAAGTGATGGTATGTTTAGGATCAAAGCTGGCGGTCATGTTAAGCTTGAGGTTAAATCTGAGGAAGTTGCGGGTGAGGTTGGTCAGAAAACGCGAAAGGGGTTGGGAGTCAACAGGAAGTTAGTAAAAAATGTGGCTGATGATGAGGATGATGAAGAAGAGGTTGAGGTAGTTAATAAGAGACCTAGAGAAGGGAGGACTGATCCCAATAATGGGGATGTTGTTCAAATGGTTGAGGGTTTGAAAAAATTATTTGAAATTTGGATTAATATATTGGAAGATGTTGTCAATGAAGGTTTTTGTCTAATGGGAATAAGAATGGATGATCTTGGCAAGGTTGCCAAGAATTTGAAGGAAGAAAGAGCTGGAGTTGAATAGAAGGAAAAAGAGAAGAAGACAGATTCTTCTGTACAGAAGGGAAATGAGAAGAAGAAAGCTGGTACTAGAAGGAAGGGAAGTGAGAAGAAGAGAGATAAAGTGTTGCGGTTGGTGAGTTGAAGAAGGCCGGAGTTGATGAGGATGAAGAAGATCAAGATGTAGATCTTCAGAATCAAGATGAAGTAGCTGCTGATGTGATTGGTGAAGAGGGAGGAAGAAAGAAAAAGGAAAGGGCTCTGAGGAACCCAAAGAAATTGGTACTGAAGGTAAATAATCTTGTTGCTGATACTGAACCTGCACCTGCAAGGAAAGCGAAGGCAAAAAAAGCAGTGGTTGCAGACAAACCTGCCATGCCTGATGAGACCACCGGTTGATGATGGGGTTAGTCTCCAAAACCATCAAACTCTGAATGCAATTAAGGAAAAGAAAGATGAGCTTAAGAGAAATATTATGACGATAGCACTTAAGAGGAAGTAGCCTTGTTAGCAGTATGAATATTCTTGATTGTAAAAACATGAACATAACCGTATTTGTCTTTTTTCCTTGTTCTTGTGTTATCTCTGAAAATGGATTCCTGATATTAGACTTATATTGCATTGTTGTGGTGTGATTTTTAATCAGAATTAAGAACATCTCAGACTTCTAAAGAAGTGTGATGGCGATTTATTTTAGTTATCAGACTTCTATTGCAGTCTGATTCTAGTGATAATATTATATCGAACTTTAGGTCTAACACGGGTTTTAATTAACGGGTGTTTTCATATAGCTGGGCTGATGAACGCCTAGTGTCAAGCTTGTTTCACCAAATACATGAGACAAGCCACACATGTCAAAGGCAGAATGCCGATGAAATCAATATCTTTCAATGGGAACACTCGTAGGTATTCTATGTGTTCCACCGAACTGCCATGAACAACTCCATCTTCTTGTATGTCGAGTGGAAGACTATGTTTACCTTATGGCTCTAGCATTTCTGGTGGAAACTGGTATGTAAGACACAACACGTCCTGAATCTGTTATCTTGCTCCCACCATCTCCATAACTGTGTTTAACTTCTCACTTTCTTGGACCATGATCCCGTAGCTTTATTCTCCCTCATCTACCGTGAAATTCCATTCTCCAGCTATCGATCTTTCCCACGCTCCTCTTACGAGTCTAACCAAATGGCCCTTCATCTTTGTTTCGTGTACAGTCCCTGCTAAGAAAACATGGGTTAAGATTCTGAATAAACATACAAAAATTAAGATAATAGGATCGAAAAAATATATTTTGAATAAACAAACAATAGATTAAGGCAAACTAAATATCTGCTAACATTACTTATTTTCAGACAAATTTTCGTGTAGTCTAGTGTCGCATATTTCAAGAATCGAACTTTAAGATATAAATGCACATCTTTTATGTTTCTATATAGGGCACAAATTAATGTTGTCGCCGTTATTTGAGTTCATTTATGTCCATTTATAGTGTTTCATGAAATTGTCCTCACATGAATAAAGCTCAAAACACATGGGACCATTAAAAGCAAGAGTGAAGAGTAAATCGGAAAGTTACCTAAGATAGCGACTTCCTCGAACTCAGATTTTAACCTTACTCTCTCTCTCTCT